>JALGQJ010000016.1:4957142-6184284 GCA_023055345.1 Quercus wislizeni
CTGAGATTGAGCTTAGCAATTATGATTGCATTGAGCTTCCCATAGAATGAATCAAAAGACTCATCGTCACCCATCTTGAGCTCTTCAAATCGAGTGGTAAGCATTTGGAGCTTTATGTTCTTGACTTTCTTGGTACCCTCATGGGTAGTCTCAAGAATCGTCCAAGCTTCCTTGGCAGTCTCTACATGTGATATCCTGTGAAATTCATTAGTAGACACACCACAGAAAATTGCATTAATTGCTTTACTATTTACATTTGCCAAGGCAAGAGCTGCCTTGTCCCATTCGGACTTGGCTGTCGTGGGTTTAACATACCCATTCTCGACGGAATCCCACACCGACTCATCAATAGCACAAAGGAATGCCCTCATATGGACTTTCCAAAATGCATAGTTGCTCCCATTAAAGAATGGTGGAGCATTAAGCGATTGAGATCGATCCATCACACGTGGGGTCTAGGATCACACTTAGGTAATGAAACCACGGCAAGTGTACCCGCTCTGATACCAATTAAACTAAGTGAGGAATAGCGTAAATGCAAGCGGATAAAAAATTAAACTACTCTAACCCATATTCATTAAAACACAGCAGTAAAATGAAAGTTAAAAGAGTAGGGAAGAAGAATGCAAACACAAGATAACACGCCGATGTGTTATTGAAGAGGAAACCGAAGAACTCGGCGAAAAACCTCTTTGCTGCCTTCCAAGCGGTAAATCGATCCACTAGACAATCAGTTGGGATACACAAATAGCAAGAGAACCTCTAAGCCTAATCTATTCAATGCACCTAAGCCCTCCAAGCTCCTACTCTAACAAGGCTTCTCAGGACCGTGTCTTGTCTAACTTTTTGGATCCCACAATATGCCCGATTGCATCCGCCAAAGCTTGGCTTCTTCCAATGCTTCCCAGCAGCACAAAACTTAACTTGACACTCTGAATGGGTGTGGTAAGTGTTTAGGTAATCAACCTCTCAAGGATTTGGAAATGGAGAGGTAGGAGTTGAGGAAAACCACAATGGATTGTGTAGAGAATTGTGGGTATAATAATCTCTAACTCTCAAGGGTTGTGGCTAGGGTTTTCTCTTAGAAAAGCACACCTCTGAATATATGCGTAATGTGGGTATATATAGTGTGTGTAGGGACTTGGTGTATCAGATATGACAAATTGGCAAAACAGAATGTTTCGCGGGTATCTCGCGGGAAGGCTTTACCCACGAGACATTCGCGAAAACCAGCTATCACCATCTATCATGACTCTTCGCATTTCAGTCATGTGTTGATCATATGCTTCACTTCGCGAGAAGGCTTCTCGTGAGCTACCCGCGAAATCTTCTTTGCTTTGCACTTTTCCTTGAGTCTTCACACTCTCTCTCTCTCATACAACCCTTATAAAGAAATCCCACATAAAATATAGGATACATAAGATTGAACAAAATTACAATCAAATTTGGCTTGGAACTAAAGCCAACACAAAATAGTTGTAAATCACAACTTTACACATAATTTTAAATAAAAATAAATAAATAAATAAATTATTAAAATGTTTGACATGTATGTGATAGTAATGGTAGCAAATACACTAGAGAGTTAGAGATTTTTATACCTATAATCATCTTCACATTTCCTTGTGGTTTTTCACAACTCCTACCTCTCTATCTCTAGATCCATGAGAGGTTGTTAGCCCAAAAACTTACCACACCCATTTTGAGTGTTAAGTGAGATTTTGGTGTTGTTGGGAAGCATTGGAATGAGCCATTCGTTGGCGGATGCAATTGGGATGAATTGCGGGATTTGGAAAGTAAGAGAAGACAAGACTCAGAGAAGTCCGTTGGTAGAAGGAGCTAAGAGGGCTCAAGTACATGGGGTAGACTAGGCTTGTAAGGCCTTTCGTTATTCGTGTACTCTTATTCTCTAGTGGATTGATTTGGACTTGGAGGGTCGCAAAGAGGTTTTTCACCTAGTTCTTCGGTTTCCCCTTCCATAACACGTCTTGGTGTTACCTTGTGTTTGCATCACTCTTTCCTACTCTTTAAACTTTAATTTTATTGTTGATGATGGATAAATGTGGCATCGGATAATGTTATCGGTTCATTGCGCACATTTACTCTTGTTCCACACTTTGTTTAGGTTAGACTAAAAGCAATCTAGCTGTATTTTTTATTTCGGGGTCTGAGCAAGCTCTTGTGTTTTAACATAAAACCTAGCTTTCTAGTTAAACCACAAATCAACAAGCCATACATTAGATTGGAGACTAACGTAAGGGCAAGTTGCTTAGAAATTGGTAATTGGTTACAGTGTCTTAAAGGGGCTCCACTTGGGTTTGCGCAAGATTTTTCAACACATTAGGTTGGAGAATAACGTAAGGGCAAGTTGCTTAGAAATTGGTAATTGGTTACAGTTTCTTAAAGGGGCTCGACTTGGGTCTGCGCAAGATTTTTCAACAAATCATGTCTTTTTAGTTTTAGTTGAGAAAACTTGTTTAAAATGTGGGTCACCAAAGGATAGACTTAAAGCCCCATTAATAGATCCAAGTGTTCCAAGAGGAAAATATTAATTATGGGTTCATTTCAATGTTTTGGATATATGGACCTCGACAGAATACATAACTTAAAATACAAAAAGTAAAGAAAAAAATAAATTAAAATGTTTGACATTTATGTGATAGTAATGGTAGCAAATACACTTGAGAGTTAGAGATTGTTATACCCACAATCATCTACACATTTCCTCGTGGTTTTCCTCAACTCCTACCTCTCAATCTCTAGATCCTTAAGAGGTTGTTAGCCCAAACACTTACCATGCCCATTTTGAGTGCTAAGTGAGATTTTGGTGTTGTTGGGAAGCATTGGAAGGAGCTATTCGTTGGCGGATGCAATTGGGCTGAATTACGGGATCCGGAACGCTAGAGAAGACAAGACTCTGAGAAGTCCGTTGGTAGCAGGAGCCCAGAGGGCTCAAGTACATGGGGTAGACTAGGTTTGGAGGATCTTTTGTTATTCGTGTACTCCAACTTTATTCTATAGTGAATCGATTTCAACTTGGAGGGTCGCAAAGAGGTTTTTCGCGGAGTTCTTCGGTTTCCTCTTCGATAACACGTCTTGGTGTTATCTTGTGTTTGCATCTCTCTTCCTTACTTTTTAAGCTTTCATTTTATTGTTGATGATGGGTAAATGTGGCTTCGGATAGTGTTATCGGTTTATTGTACACATTTACTCTTGTTCCACACTTTGTTTAAGTTAGAGTATAAGCAATCTAGCTGTATTTTTTATTTAGGGGTCTGAGCAAGCACTTGTGTTTTTGTGCAAATCCTAGCTTTCAGGTAAAACGACAAATCAACAAGCCACACATTAGGTTGGAGAATAACATAAATGCAAGCTGCTTAGAAATTGGTAATTGGTTACAGTTTCTTAAAAGTGGCTCCACTTGGGTTTACGCAAGATTTTTCAACACATTAGGTTGGAGAATAACGTAAGCGCAAGCTGCTTATAAATTGGTAATTGGTTACAGTTTCTTAAAGGGGCTCCACTTAGGTTTGCGCAAGATTTTTCAACAAATTAGGTTGGAGAATAACGTAAGGGCAAGCGGCTTAGAAATTGGTAATTTGTTACAGTTTCTTAAAGGGGCTCTACTTGGGTTTGCACAAGATTTTTCAACAAATCATTTCTTTTCAGTTTCAGTTAAGTAAACTAGTATAAAATGTGGGTCACCAAAGGATAGACTTAGAGCCCCTTTAATAGATCCAAGTCTTCCAAGAGAAAAATATTAATTATGGGTTCATTTCAATATTTTGGATATATGGTCCTCAATAGAATATATAATTTTAAATACAAAAAAAAAAATAAATAAATAAAAAATTTATTAAAATGTTTGACCTGTATGTAATAGTAATGGTGGCAAATACAATTGAGAGTTAGAGATTGTTATACCCACAATCATCTACACATTTCCTCATGATTTCCCTCAACTCCTACCTCTCAATCCCTAGATCCTTGAGAGGTTGTTAGACCAAACACTTACCACGCCCATTTTGAGTGCTAAGTGAGATTTTGGCGTTGTTGGGAAGCATTGGAAGGAGCCATTCGTTGGCGGATACAATTGGGCTGAATTACGGGATCCGGAAAGCTAGAGAAGATAAGACTCTGAGAAGTCCGTTGGTAGCAGGAGCTCAGAGGGCTCAAGTACATGGGGTAGACTAGGTTTGGAGGATCTTTTGTTATTCGTGTACTCCAACTTTATTCTCTAGTGAATCGATTTCAACTCGGAGGGTTGCAAAGAGGTTTTTCGCGGAGTTCTTCGGTTTTCTCTTCGATAGCACGTCTTGGGGTTATCTTGTGTTTGCATCTCTCTTCCCTACTTTTTAAGCTTTAATTTTATTGTTCATGATAGGTAAATGTGGCTTCGGATAGTGTTATCGGTTTATTGTGCACATTTACACCTATTTCGCTCTTTGTTTAAGTTAGAGTATAAGCAATCTAGCTGTATTTTTTATTTAGGTGTCTGAGCCAGCTCTTGTGTTTTTGTACAAATCCTAGCCTTCAGGTAAAACGACAAATCAACAAGCCACACATTAGGTTGGAGAATAACATAAATGCAAGCTGCTTAGAAATTGGTAATTGGTTACATTTTCTTAAAGAGGCTCCACTTGGGTCTGCGCAAGATTTTTCAACACATTAGGTAGGAGAATAACATAAGGGCAAGCTGCTTAGAAAATGGTAATTGGTTACAGTTTCTTAAAGGGGCTCCACTTGGGTTTGCGCAAGATTTTTCAACAAATTAGGTTGGAGAATAACGTAAGGGCAAGCTGCTTAGAAATTGGTAATTTGTTATAGTTTCTTAAAGGGGCTCTACTTGGGTTTGCACAAGATTTTTCAACAAATCATTTCTTTTTAGTTTCAGTTAAGTAAACTAGTATAAAATGTGGGTCACCAAAGGATAGACTTAGAGCCCCCTTAATAGATCCAAGTCTTCCAAGAGAAAAATATTAATTATGGGTTCATTTCAATATTTTGGATATATGGTCCTCGACAGAATATATAATTTTAAATACAAAAAATAAATAAAAAAATAAAAAAAATATTAAAATGTTTGGCATGTATGTAATAGTAATGGTAGCAAATACACTTGAGAGTTAGAGATTGTTATACCCACAATCATCTACACATTTCCTCATGATTTCCCTCAACTCCTACCTCTCAATCTCTACATCCTTGAGAGGTTGTTAGCCCAAACACTTACCACACCCATTTTGAATGCTAAGTGAGATTTGGCTGTTGTTGGGAAGTATTGGAAGGAGCCATTCGTTGGTGAATGCAATTGGGCTGAATTGCGGGATCTTGAAAGCTAGAGAAGACAAAGCTCCAAAAAGTCCGTTGGTAACAAGAGCTCAAAGGGCTCAAGTACATGGGGTAGACTAGGCTAGGATGGTCTTTTGTTATTCGTGTACTCCAACTTTATTCTTTAGTGGATTGATTTCGACTTGGAGGGTTACGGAGAGGTTTTTTGCCAAGTTCTTCGGTTTCCTCTTCGATAACACGTCTTGGTGTTATCTTGTGTTTGCGTATCTCTTCCCTACTCTTTAAGCTTTCATTTTATTGTTGATGATGGGTAAATGTGGCTTCGGATAGTGTTATCAGTTTATTGCACACACTTACTCTTGTTCCGTACATTGTTTTAGTTAGAGTAAAAGCAATCTAGCTGTATTTCTTTTTTGGGGTCTGAGCAAGCTCTTGTGTTTTTGTGCAAATCCTAGCTTTCAGGTAAAACGACAAATCAACAAGCCACACATTAGGTTGGAGAATAACGTAAGTGCAAGCTGCTTAGAAATTGGTAATTGGTTACAATTTATTAAAGGGGCTCTACTTGGGTTTGCACAAGATTTTTCAACAAATCGTTTCTTTTCAGTTTTAGTTAAGTAAACTAGTATAAAATGTGCGTCACCAAAGGATAGACTTAGAGCCCCTTTAGTAGATCCAAGTCCTCCAAGAGAAAAATATTAATTATGGGTTCATTTCAAAATTTTGGATATATGGTCCTCAACAGAATATATAATTTTAAATACAAAAAAAAAATAAATAAATAAAAATTTATTAAAATGCTTGACCTGTATATGATAGTAATGGGAGCAAACACACTTGAGAGTTAGAGATTTTTATACCCACAATCATCTACACATTTCCTCGTGATTTTCCTCAACTCCTACCTCTCAATCCCTAGATCCTTGAGAGGTTGTTAGCCCAAACACTTACCCCCATTTTGAGTGCTAAATAAGATTTGGGTGTTGTTGGGACGCATTGGAAGGAGCCATTCGTTGGTGAATGCAATTAGGCTGAATTACAGGATCTTTAAAGCTAGAGAAGACAAGACTCCAAAAAGTCCGTTGGTAGCAAGAGCTCAGAGGGCTCAAGTACATGGGGTAGACTAGGCTTGGAGGGTCTTTTGTTATTCGTGTACTCCAACATTATTCTCTAGAGGATTGATTTCGACTTGGAAGGCCGTGAAGAGGTTTTTTGCTGACTTAGGTTGGAGAATAATGTAAGGGCAAGCTGCTTAGAAATTGGTAATTGGTTACAGTTTCTTAAAGGGGCTCCACTTGGCTTTACGAAAGATTTTTCAACACATTCGGTTGGAGAATAACGTAAGGGCAAGCTACTTAGAAATTGGTAATTTGTTACAGTTTCTTAAAGGGGCTCTACTTGGGTTTGCACAAGATTTTTCAACAAATCATTTCTTTTCAGTTTCAGTTAAGTAAACTAGTATAAAATGTGCGTCACCAAAGGATAGACTTAGAGCCCCTTTAGTAGATCCAAGTCCTCCAAGGGAAAAATATTAATTATGGGTTCATTTCAAAATTCTGGATATATGGTCCTCGACAGAATATATAATTTTAAATACAAAAAATAAATAAATAAATAAATAAAAATTTATTAAAATGCTTGACCTGTATGTGATAGTAAGGGTAGCAAATACACTTGAGAGTTAGAGATTTTTATACCCACAATCACCTACACATTTCCTCGTGATTTTCCTCAAATCCTACCTCTCAATCCCTAGATCCTTGAGAGGTTGTTAGCCCAAACACTTACCACGCCCATTTTTAGTGCTAAATAAGATTTGGGTGTTGTTGGGAAGCATTGGAAGGAGTCATTCGTTGGTGAATGCAATTGGGCTGAATTACGGGATCATTAAAGCTAGAGAAGACAAGACTCCGTAAAGTCCGTTGGTAGCAAGAGCTCAGAGGGCTCAAGTACATGGGGTAGACTACGCTTGGAGGGTCTTTTGTTATTCGTGTACACCAACATTTTTCCCCAGCCGATCGATTTGGACTTGGAGTGCCGTGAAGAGGTTTTTCGTTGACTTTTTCGGTTTCCACTTCGATAACACGTCTCGGTGTTACCTTGTGTTTGCATCTCTCTTCCCTACTCTTTAAGCTTTCATTTTATTGTTGATGATGGATAAATGTGGCTTCGGATAGTGTTATCGATTTATTGCGGACATTTACTCTTGTTCCGCACTTTGTTTAAGTTAGAGTAAAAGCAATCTAGCTATATTTTTTATTTAAGAGTCTGAGCAAGCCCTTGTGTTTTTATGCAAATCCTAGCTTTCAGGTAAAACGACAAATCAACAAGCCACACATTAGGTTGGAGAATAACGTAAGTGCAAGCTGCTTAGAAATTGGTAATTTGTTACAGTTTCTGAAAGGGACTCCACTTGGGTTTGCGCAAGATTTTTCAACACATTAGGTTGGAGAAAAATGTAAGGGCAAGCTGCCTTGAAATTGGTAATTTGTTACAGTTTCTGAAAGGGACTCCACTTGGGTTTGCGCAAGATTTTTCAACACATTAGGTTGGAGAATAACGTAAGGGCAAGCTGCTTAGAAATTGGTAATTTGTTACAGTTTCTGAAAGGGACTCCACTTGGGTTTGCGCAAGATTTTTCAACACATTAGGTTGGAGAATAACGTAAGGGCAAGCTGCTTTGAAATTGTTAATTGGTTACAGTTTCTTAAGGGGGCTCCACTTGGGTTTGCGCAAGATTTTTCTACACATTAGGTTGGAGAATAACGTAAGGGCAAGCTACTTAGAAATTGGTAATTTGTTACAGTTTCTTAAAGGGGATCTACTTGGGTTTGCACAAGATTTTTCAACAAATCATTTCTTTTCAGTTTCAATTAAGTAAACCAGTATAAAATGTGCGTCACCAAAGGATAGACTTAGAGCCCCTTTAGTAGATCCAAGTCCTCCAAGAGAAAAATATTAGTTATGGGTTCATTTCAAAATTCTGGATATATGGTCCTCGACAGAATATATAATTTTAAATACAATAAATAAATAAATAAAAATTTATTAAAATGCTTGACCTGTATGTGATAGTAATGGTAGCAAATACACTTGAGAGTTAGAGATTTTTATACCCACAATCACCTACACATTTCCTCGTGATTTTCCTCAAATCCTACCTCTCAATCCCTTGATCCTTGAGAGTTTGTTAGCCCAAACACTTACCATGCCCATTTTGAGTGCTAAATAAGATTTGGGTGTTGTTGGGAAGCATTGGAAGGAGTCATTCGTTGGTGAATGCAAGTGGGCTGAATTACGGGATCTTTAAAGCTAGAGAAGACAAGACTCCAAAAAGTCCTTTGGTAGCAAGAGCTCAGAGGGCTCAAGTACATGGGGTAGACTAGGCTTGGAGGGCCTTTTGTTATTCGTGTACATCAACATTATTCTCCAGTGGATCAATTTCGACTTGGAGGGCCGTGAAGAGGTTTTTCGTTGACTTCTTCGGTTTCCACTTCGATAACATGTCTGGGTGTTACCTTGTGTTTGCATCTCTCTTCCCTACTCTTTACGCTTTCATTTTATTGTTGATGATGGATAAATGTGGCTTCGGATAGTGTTATCTATTTATTGCGCACATTTACTCTTGTTCCGCACTTTGTTTAAGTTAGAGTAAAAGCAATCTAGCTATATTTTTTATTTAAGAGTCTAAGCAAGCTCTTGTGTTTTTGTGCAAATCCTAGCTTTCAGGTAAAACGACAAATCAACAAGCCACATATTAGGTTGGAGAATAACGTAAGTGCAGGCTGCTTAGAAATTGGTAATTGGTTACAGTTTCTTAAAGGGGCTCCACTTGGGTTTGCGCAAGATTTTTGAACACATTAGGTTGGAGAATAACGTAAGGGCAAGCTACTTAGAAATTGGTAATTTGTTACAGTTTCTTAAAGGGGCTCTACTTAGGTTTGCACAAGATTTTTCAACAAATCATGTCTTTTCAGTATAAAATGTGGGTCACCAAAGGATAGACTTAGAGCCCCTTTAGTAGATCCAAGTCTTCGAAGAGAAAAGTATTAATTTTGGGTTCATTTCAATATTTTGGATATACGGTCCTCGACAGAATATATAATTTTAAATACAAAAAATAAATAAGAAAATAAAAAAAAAATTATTAAAATGCTTAACCTGTATGTGATAGTAATGGTAGCAAATACACTTGAGAGTTAGAGATTTTTATACCCACAATCATCTATACATTTCCTTGTGATTTTCCTCAACTCCTACCTCTCAATCTCTAGATCCTTCTGAAGTTGTTAGCCCAAACACTTACCACGCCCATTTTGAGTGCTAAATGAGATTTTGGTGTTGTTGGGAAGCATTGGAAGGAGTCATTCGTTGGTGAATGCAATTGGGCTGAATTGCGGGATCTTGAAAGCTAGAGAAGACAAGGCTCCAAAAAGTCCATTGGTAACAAGAGCTCAGAGGGCTCAAGTACATGGGGTAGACTAGGCTAGGAGGGTCTTTTGTTATTCGTGTGCTCCAACTTTATTCTCCAGTGGATCGATTTCGACTTGGAGGGCCGTGAAGAGGTTTTTCGTTGACTTCTTCGGTTTCCACTTCGATAACACGTCTCGGTGTTACCTTGTGTTTGCATCTCTCTTTCCTACTCTTAAGCATTCATTTTATTGTTGATGATGGATAAATGTGGCTTCGGATAGTATTATCGATTTATTGCGCACATTTATTCTTGTTCCGCACTTTGTTTATGTTAGAGTAAAAGCAATCTAGAAGTATTTTTTATTTGGGGGTTTGAGCAAGCTCTTGTGTTTTAGTACAAATCCTAGCTTTCAGGCAAAACGACAAATCTACAAGCCACACATTAGGTTGGAGAATAACGTAAGGGCAACTTGCTTAGAAATTGGTAATTGGTTACAATTTCTTAAAGGGGCTCCACTTGGGTTTGCACAAGATTTTTCAACAAATCATGTCTTTTCAATTTCAGTTGAGTAAACTAGTTTAAAATGTGGGTCACCAAAGGATAGACTTCCAGCCCGTTTAAGGGATCCATGTCTTCCAAGTGAAAAATATTAATTATGGGTTGATTTTATTGTTTTGGATATATGGTCCTCGACAAAATACATAATTTTAAATACAAAAAATAAAGAAAGAAATTAAAAAAAATTATTAAAATGTTTGACATGTTTGTTATAGTAATGGTAGCAAATACACTTGAGAGTTAGAGATTGTGATACCCACAATCAGCTTCACGTTTCCCTATAATTTTCCCCAACTCTTACCTCCCCATCTCCAGATCCTTGAGAGGTTGTTAGCTTAAACACTTCTCACACCCATTTTGAGTGCTAAGTGAGATTTTGGTGCTGTTGGGAAGTATTGGAAGGAGCCATTTGTTGGCGGGTGCAATTGGGCTTAATTACGGGATTCGGAATGCTAGAGAAGACAAGACTCCAAAAAGTCCGTTGGTAGCAGGAACTGAAACGGCTTAAGTACATGGGGTAGACTAGGCTTAGAGGGTTTTTTGTTATTCGTGTACTCCAACTTTATTCTTTAGTGGATTGATTTCGACTTGGAGGGTTGCAGAGTGGTTTTTCGCCGAGTTCTTCGGTTTCCTCTTCGATAACACGTCTTGGTGTTATCTTGTGTTTGCATCTCTCTTACCTACTCTTTAAGCTTTCATTTTATTATTGATGATGGGTAAATTTGGCTTCGGATAGTGTTATCGGTTTATTGCGCACATTTACTCTTGTTCCGTACTTTGTTTAAGTTATAGTAAAAGCAATCTAGCTGTATTTTTTATTTAGGGGTCTGAGCAAGCTCTGGTGTTTTTGTGCAAATCCTAGCTTTCAGGTAAAACGACAAATGAACAAGCCACACATTAGGTTGGAGAATAACGTAAGTGCAAGCTGCTTAGAAATTGGTAATTGGTTACAGTTTCTTAAAGAGGCTCCACTTGGGTTTGCGCAAGACTTTTCAACACACTAGGTTGGTAATTGGTAATTGGTTAGAAATTGGTAATTGGTTATAGTTTCTTAAAGAGGCTCCACTTGGGTTTGCGCAAGACTTTTCAACACATTAGGTTGGAGAATAACATAAGGGCAAGCTGCTTAGAAATTGGTAATTGGTTACAGTTTCTTAAAGGGGCTCCACTTGGGTTTACGCAAGATTTTTCAACACATTAGGTTGGAGAATAATGTAAGGGCAAGCTACTTAGAAATTGGTAATTTGTGACAGTTTCTTAAAGGGGCTCTACTTGGGTTTGCACAAGATTTTTTGACAAATCATTTCTTTTCAGTTTCAGTTAAGTAAACTAGTATAAAATGTGCGTCACCAAAGGATAGACTTATAGCCCCTTAAGTAGATCCAAGTCTTCCAAGAGAAAAATATTAATTATGGGTTCATTTCAATATTTTGGATACATGGTCCTCGATAGAATATATAATTTTAAATACAAAAATAAAAAATAAAAAAAAAAATTTATTAAAATGCTTGACCTGTATGTGATAGTAATGGTAGCAAATACACTTGAGAGTTAGAGATTGTTATACCCACAATCGTCTACACATTTCCTCGTGATTTTCCTGAACTCCTACCTCTCAATCTCTAGATCCTTGAGAGGTTGTTAGCCCAAACACTTACCACGCCCATTTTGTGTGCTAGGTGAGATTTTGGTGTTGTTGGGATGCATTGGAAGGAGTCATTCGTTGGTGAATGCAATTGGGCTGAATTGCGGGATCTTGAAATCTAGAGAAGACAAGACTCCGAAAAGTCCGTTGGTAGCAAGAGCTCAGAGGGCTGAAGTACATGGGGTAGACTAGGCTTTGAGGGTCTTTTATTATTCGTGTACTCCAACTTTATTCTCCAGTGGATCGATTTCAACTTGGAGGGCCGTAAAGAGGTTTTTCGTTGACTTCTTCGGTTTCCACTTCGATAACACGTCTTGGTGTTTTCTTGTGTTTGGATCTCTCTTCCCTACTCTTTAAGCTTTCATTTTATTGTTGATGATGGATAAATGTGGCTTCGGATAGTGTTATCGATTTATTGCGCACATTTACTCTTGTTCCTCACTTTTTTTTGGTTAGAGTAAAAGCAATCTAGAAGTATTTTTTATTTGGGGGTTTGAGCAAACTCTTGTGTTTTAACACAAATCCTAGCTTTCAGGAAAAACGACAAATGAACAAGCTACACGTTAGGTTGAAGTATAACGTAAGGGCAACCTGCTTAGAAATTGGTAATTGGTTACAATTTCTTAAAGGGGCTCCACTTGGGTTTGTACAAGATTTTTCAACAAATTATGTCTTTTCAGTTTCAGTTGAGTAAACTAGTTTAAAATGTGGGTCACCAAGGGATAGACTTCCAGCCCCTTTAATAGATCCAAGTCTTCCAAGAGAAAAATATTAATTATGGGTTCATTTTAATGTTTTGGATATATGGTCCTCGACAGAATACATAATTTTAAGTACAAAAAATAAAGAAAAAAAATAAAAAAAATTATTAAAATGTTTGACATGTTTGTTATAGTAATGGTAGCAAATACACTTGAGAGTTAGAGATTGTGATACCCACAATCATCTTCACATTTCCTTATAGTTTTCCTCAACTCTTACCTCTCCATCTCCAGATCCTTGAGAGGTTATTAGCTCAAACACTTATCACACCCATTTTGAGTGCTAAGTGAGATTTTGGTGCTGTTGGGAAGTATTGGAAGGAGCCATTTGTTGGCGGGTGAAATTGGGCTTAATTGCGGGATCTGGAAGGCCAGAGAAGATAGGACTCTGAGAAGTCCGTTGGTAGTAGGAACTCAAAGGGCTTAAGTACATGGGGTAGACTAGGCTTAGAAGGTCTTTTGTTATTCGTGTACTCCAACTTTATTCTTTAATGGATTGATTTCAACTTGGAGGGTTGCGGAGAGGTTTTTCGCCGAGTTCTTTGGTTTCCTCTTCGATAACACGTCTTGGTGTTATCTTGTGTTTGCATCTCTCTTCCCTACTCTTTAAGCTTTCATTTTATTGTTGATGATGGATAAATATGGCTTCAGATAATGTTATTGGTTCATTGTGCACATTTACACTTGTTCTGCGCTTTGTTTAAGTTAGAGTAAAAGCAATCTAGTCGTATTTTTTTATTTGGGGGTTTGAATATGCTTTTGTGTTTTTGCACAAATCCTTGCTTTCAAGTAAAATGACAAATCAACAAGCCACACATAAGGTTGGAGAATAATGTAAGGGCAAGCTACATAGACATTGGTAATTGGTTACTGTTTCTTAAAGGGGTTCCACTTCGATTTGCGTGAGATTTTTCAAGAAATCATGTCTTTTTAGTTTCGGTTGTGTAAACTAATATAAAATGTGGGTCACCAAATAATAGACTTAGAGCCGCTTTAATAGTTCCAAGTCTTCGAAGAGAAAAATATTAATTATGAGTTCTTTTCAATGTTTTGGATATATGGTCCTCGACAGAATAAATAATTTTAAATACTAAAAGTAAATAAATAAATTTATTAAAATGTTTGACATGTATGTGATAGTAACGGTGACAGGGCCGGGGCCAGGTCATCAAGCAATTTCTATAAATATGATATCAAGGTCTAAAAAGAAGCACTGAACTATAATAAAAGAAAAGATGATGATGGAAAAGAAAACCAGAACAATTCAGCACATAACTTGGTTTCTATGGTTGGTGGTGGTGCTGTTTGTATGGGCGTGCATAGCCACTGCATCATTAACAACAAGTTCTGTTGCAAATCCTGATTGCCTTCCAAAATGTGGAAATGTAACTGTTCCGTACCCGTTCGGAATTGATGACCCCGAGTGTGCAAAGAACGACGACTTCCTACTCGTTTGCAACCGGAGCACCAATCCTCCTAAACTGTACGTAGGTGATAACGTTTTGGTGTACAACATATCAGCGGAGAACAGCACAGTAACCGCCGGCATACATGCAGCATTTCTTTGCTACGGTGAAAAAGGGCACACTGTGAAGAAATCTTTTCGGAGACTTCATCTTTCATCATCACGGACCTTCTCCAACTCCCGAAACAAGTTTACATCTCTCGGTTGCGAGAACTTCGCCTACATGGATGATGTAAACGGTGGTTTTGGGGGTGGATGTTTCACCTTGTGCGGCTACAATGAACACGGTCCTTCTGATGATGGCTCTTGCTCAGGTGATGGATGCTGCCAGATACCAATTCCTAAGCACCTCAAGACATTAAATATTACTCTTAAAAATGTAAGCTCAAACAGTATAAGCGATTATTCGAAGAGTAATATTTCATGCATCTATGCCTTCTTAACGGATCCAGCCTTGTTCAATATGTCCACCATAGACCTCCACATTGACCCATCTATTGATGATCGACATCCTCTTCCGCCAGTGGTGCTTGATTGGGTGGTGGGAAAGGAAAAGTGCGAAGCAAGTGAAGGACCCTCAGGATACGCCTGCGGCGACACTGGAACTTCGTGCAACTACTCTGACAATGGCCGCGGATATCGTTGCCTTTGTAAAGAAGGATACACGGGAAACCCCTACCTCCGCCAAGGCTGCCAAGGTGAATTAATCAATTGTTTTCATTTATCGTTAAACTTAATCAATTGTTTATTTTTTTTATTTGTTTATTTTTATTTTTTTTGGGGTATAATGATTTTTGTTATTGTTACTACTGTATATTCTTTGGGATGAATATATTTTTTTTCTTCCTATGAAGAAGAAACTTAAATTAAGGAAGAATTAAGTACTAACTAGTATGGAATAACTAAACCCCCTAAGAATCTGCTAATAATTAGCTTACAACACTATTAGAACTCAGGAGGACCCAAATATATCACAAAAGATTCACTATAGTTAATTATACTATAGGCACAGACTTATGACAATCATTTTAATTTTTTATATCTCTTTTCCCTAATGATTAGTTTGTAACTGTAGTCCTTATTATTTCATAGATATAAATGAGTGCGAAAATCCAAGGAGCACGTACCCATGTGAAGGTACTTGCAAAAATACACCAGGAAATTACACATGCATCTGCCCACTTTTTATGCGTGGTGACGGTAAAGTTGCTTGTCATGGAGTTCGTCTTATCGTAATTGTCACAGGTATTATTTACTTTTCCATGATTAAAAAAATTCCATGCATCTTGAGTAAGTGGCTTAGCTAGAAATTAAAAGAAAAGACTTGAGTAAAAATTAGAGAGAGAAAAACATAAAGGAAAAGTGAAAAAATAGGAAGAAGAGTAAAAGGGCGTTGACCAAATTTCTTTCTATGACATTCTAGATGGTTCTTACAAAGTTATCTTAACATATTTTACGATCAATAATAGTAGTATCAGTGTACGATGAGAAAATGATGTTACCCCACTACAAGAAAAAAGGCCCATTGCCACAGTTTAACAGGTACGGACCCAAGGAGGCCTGGGGCCCCTACCCAAAGAAAAAAAAGAAAAAGAAAATTATTGGTTATATTTTTTTAATTTTAGAGTTGCGCTTCCCTCTTTCAAAAATTTAGACCATTTTTCTTTTAATTAGTCTAATCCAACTAACAATTATTCAACTCAAAAAATTAAAATAAAAACTTTAAAATAAAAAATAAAAAATCCTAGTCAGCTTAGTATTAGAATATTAGCATCAAGTGTTCTAAATGCTAAATATTTAGTATTTAAAACACCAAATACCAAAAACACTACTGTATAGACATATCAAATGCTATATTAAAGTTAAAAAAGTAATTTTTGGTTTGTGAATTGTTTTTTTTTTTTTTTGCAATAGCTGATGCTCTTAAGAAATAATATTATTTTGTGATTTTTTGTTGTTGTTGTTGTTTGTAGATAATTGCATCTTAATCTATTAAGAAACAATGATTTTATGTATTTATCTTGGTTGATAGTTTGTTAATACTATATGGATACTGTAGGGACACGATTTGTAGCCCAAGGTTAAAAGAGTTGGGATATGAGTCCAATACAATAAATTTGTAAAGAGTGGGTGAAAGAGCTGGGCTCTTAGCGAATGGGACAACAGCTAGCAGGGATTTAAAATATGAACAAACATAGAAATACACGTAAAACTTGATGAAATAATTGTCCGAGGAGATGAACTGTTATTTAAACCACCGTTTCTGAAAGCTAATATAACTCTTAGTGCTACAGTAATTCTTTTTCTCTCCCTTTTCACTATGTTTTCCGATCCCCATCTTATGAGGGGTCTTTTACATTATATAGTTTCCTTTTAGACCATTTCGATCGTACACTTGTTAATCATCTAAACTTTCACTCGAGTATATGTCCTATCAAGCATCTTCTCTGGCTCTCTATGAACGGTGGTGGTTGAGACTGCACTGTTTAGGGGTCTTCTCCACATAAATGCAGCCAGAAAAGTTGCTACAGTGCATTTAATGCGGTGGTAGCAGCTTTTTTCTTAGATATTTTTGTATTCTTATCCTCTTCGTACGTGCCTGAAGTTTATCCTTATCGTTGGAAATTCCTGGAAGGTCACCTAAGTCGCCCAAGTACTTGCTTGATCGATATTCATCCTATCCGAGAAGGATAACCTCCTCGGACTGTATTCCTCCACCCTTTCCTTACATGATCCTTCCTTCTGGGACCTCTCCAATCATTTACTCCTCCTCGGACGTATTCACATCATCAAATAGGGCTCAAGGCCTAGCATACAAATTTGGGCCCTTGTCCCCACAGATACCTTTTTTTTTTTCCATATACTTCGGCCCCCCTAGCTTGAAATTCTAGATCTGCCCCTGACCACAAAACTACTACAACAATTTATTGCATTTGTGTAATATTATTGTAATAATTTATGGCAACTAAAAAAATCACTGCGATAAATTATTGCAACACAAAATTTTGTTGTAATAAATAAATTCTAATAATAACAAAAATATTTTGTTGCAACAAAATGTTATTGCACATAAATTTTCTGTCGCAATAACCTATTTTCTCAATCTTTATTGCAATAGTGTGCAATGAAATGTTTTTGTTGCAATAAAACATTATCGCAACGAAAAATAACCTATTGCCTAAGATTTTATTGCAACAATGTTTTTTGTTACAACAAGAGTTTATTGCAAAAATTTTGAGTTGATTGCAACAAAAAGTTTTGTTGCAATATACTTTTTTTTTTCTTGCATAGCAGCCAAAATATTACATACCATGCAATCAATTATTAAAAAATATTGTGCTCATATAACAAACTCAAATATTTGGCAATTTAATTACTAAGAAATCATGAGCTGTACCCCATGGTTTTCAGACCCAGATCGTTCAAAGAACCAGTAAAAGGGAGAAGTTCAAGGTTTTTAAGATTTTAAATTTGTAAATATTAGCAAGATTGACTAAAAATATCTATAAAAAATTGAAAAAAAACTTTCAAATAAAATTTCATGATATTACATGGTTAATAGAAAATAATACAACATAAATAAGCATGAAAATAAACTTGTATAATTATCCTTCAAGTATAAATTATTTTGATTAAATTAAAAAAAATCAATTTAAATTAATTTAGTAAATTCCCATGCCAATGAGAATTATTATTAAATCACAAGTAAAGTTATCAAAGAAAACAAATTTAGTAATATTTAATAAATTGAGAGAGAGGTAATATAATATGTTGAGAAATTATAAATCATGTAAGTATAAAATAAATATAATAATAGATTATAGTTGAACACGAGGGGAGCAAGTGGTCTGATGGTTACAATGTTGGTCCTTGTTCTTAATTGAGTTTCAAATCTCAAGTTTTCTCTACTCCCTCCGTACCACTTTTTTTGTTCTCTATTCCATTTTGAGATGTCCTATAATATTGTCCTGTTTCTAAAAATAAAAGTCATTAATTTACTAATGTTCCTATTATACCCCTATTAATTTACTAATTCAATTTTTTGGATAAATTTATTTAAGGGTAGTTTTGGAAACTTATACATTTTTAAAATGTAGACAAGACAATAAATGATGTTCTCTTAAAAAGTTTGACTTTTCAAACAGGACAAACAAAGTGGGACGGAGGGAGTATTTTTTAAAATAAAGTTAGCTCTTTGACTCGGTTGAACCAACTCACAGTTCAAACAGTTTTTCGGGTCGGACCACGGTTCAAGGGGTTCTCTCATTAAAAACCAGTTTCATGACCGGTTCACAATTAACCCAGTCAGATAGGCTGGTTCAGTTTGGGTTTGAAAACCATGTTGAACCCAAAAAGATGGAATAAAAATGTTGTTACCAATTTCCTCATCATTATTGTTGGTCATTAAACTATTCTCATTTCTTTTTGCCATTTTTTATTTGCATACAGTTCTAGGAGCAATCATTTCATTTGTGATTAGCACTCTCCTGATCTTCATTCTCTATAAAAGGAGGAGACAAGAAAAAAACTTCATAAAACATGGTGGTTTAGTGCTACAAAACCAAAGGGTAAGGATATTTGAGGAGGAAGAGCTAATAAAAGCCACCAATAACTATGGCCATCTTCTTGGTCAAGGCGGTTTTGGATCAGTTTACAGAGGGGTATTAGCCGATGATACCCACATCGCCGTCAAGAAGCCTAGGGGCTTAGACAAGACAGATCTTAACCAACAATTTCTACATGAAATTGGTATTATTTCCCAGGTCAATCACAAGAATGTCGTCAAGCTCTTAGGTTTATGCCTACACACTGACATTCCATTGCTTGTTTATGAATTCATATCAAACGGAACACTCTTTGAACATATCCACAGGACTAGGTCAAGTTTCTTAAGGTCATGGAAGAATTGTCTAAGAATAGCTGAAGAGACAGCATCCGCCCTAAATTACTTGCATTCTTCAGCAGATCCACCAATCATTCATAGAGATGTAAAGTCCAGTAACATACTCTTAGATGATCACCATACAGCAAAGGTATCTGATTTTGGAGCTTCAGTTCTCATTCCATTAGGTCAAAATGGACTAGCTATAACCGTGCAAGGAACTTTCGGTTACTTGGACCCTGAATATCTTACAACAGGTAATTTAACTGCAAAAAGTGATGTATATAGTTTCGGAGTTCTCCTCATAGAGCTCTTAACTGGACAGGACCCGTGCACTTTTACTAGGCTTGGAGAAAGGAGTAACCTCGTTCAATATTTCAGCTCTTCATTGCAAAACGAAAATCTATTACAAATTTTGAATGTTGAGGCCATTGATAGAATTGAAAGGGAGCAAATATTGGAAGTTGCTAAACTGACAATGAATTGTCTTAATAGTTGTGGGGAAAAAAGGCCACCAATGATGGAAGTGGCAGAGGTTCTTGCTAAGCTAATGAAAGTGTCCCGTGAAAGCTTGTTGGTTCAGCACAACAGTGAAGATACAGACAGCTTAACTACTGACTTACCATTCCATGGTTTTGAGTTTGAGAATGCAACTTCTCACATGGGCTGACAATTATCTGAGTTCCATCTTAGTGAAACCCCATTGATATTGAACCAAGTTGACTCATCCATATATTTATGAAACAATCTCAAGTACCCTATATGGTGTTGATATTTAGGTAATATTGTTGTATGTAGCATAACCTTGTTTGGTATTCACTTACTCTGTAATTATCTGTTTAGTTAGCTTTTTTTGGATAACAACAAATGTTTAGATGATAGCTAAACTTGAGATATAAAAATTTATTGGTATGAATGATTTTGTTGTAAATTGAATGGTTTGGCCTGTGTGCTAATTTTGCAATTTCGGCCTTTAATTATGCAGCCTTCAACAGAAAATTGTGCAGCCCGTATACATTTCCTATGAAATTCAATTACTTCACATTTTTTAAAATCAATGACACACTTACGTAAATAATATTACAACTAGTTCGTTGGTGTGTGGCTGATCACTTGACAAATTATTGCTATATATTATCTCCTTTCCTTCATATATTCTTTTGGCTACATTTTTTTTTCAGTACATTTTTACCACGACATTCTACTTAGATTCAGAAAAAGAGATTATCTTCATTTTGCCTCTTGAAGTAAAAGGTTATTGTAGACACTCTATTTAACAACCATAATTTAATCTTGGAAGAGAGAAAAATCGACATTCTATATATCCAAAAGCATGATTGTATACATAAATAATAGCATAGATAGATTGGATATTGTAGGGTCACAATTTGTAGCCCAAACCCAGAAGAATTGGGTTATAAGCCCAATGAGCCCAATATAATAAATTTGTAGAGAGTGAGTAAAAGAACTGGACTTTTAACGGATTGAATAACGGTACATTAAGGTTTCAAGTGTGTCCGAGCAAGAAAGGATCCGTAATTATGGATGGAATGTAAGTCCGAGGAGTTGGTTTTACGATCAAATACTTGTTTCTAGAGGATGGTTCGTTGCTATGCTACAGTAATTCTCTTTTTACTTTTCTTCACTATTTTTCCAATCCCTATCTTATGGAAGGTCTCTCACATTATATAGAGTCTTCCAAGCCATTTCCATCGTATACTTGTTCATCATCCAACCCTGCACTCAAGTATGTGTCCTATCAAGCATCTTATCTGGCTCTCTGTGAACGGTGGTGGTTGAAAACACTGTTCAAAGGTTTTCTCCACATTAATGCGGCCAGCAAAGCTGCTGTAATGCATTTAATGTGGTGGTGGCAGCTTTTCCCTAAGATATTTCTGTATCCTTATCATCTCCGTACGCGCCTGAAGTCTATCTTCATTGTTGGAATCTCCTAGAAGATTACCCAAGTCACCTGAATTCTTGCTTGACTGATATTCGTCAGGTCCGAGGAGGATGACCCTCTCGGACCACGGCCTTCTACTCTATCTTGACGCGACCATCTATTTTGGGACCTTCCTAGTCATTTGCTCCTCCTCGGACGCATTCCCATTAGTAAATGGGGCTTAAGGCCCAATATAAGAGTTCAAGCTTTTGCCCCCACAATAGCCCCTCAAAATTTTAATTTTTTTCTTTTGCCCGAGGAGAAAAAATATAATTTTGACTTGCCAATTTAATCGTGGTTAAAATTGCAAAGATATTCAAACTTACGCATGTGGGGGGGTCATTTTAGTCATTTTACTATTGTTTCTAACGCTTCGGAACTCGCGAAACGTCATAAGTATTTTGGGCGGCGTTATGCTCCTGGCATCCAACGGTGGGGTTTTGATCCAACGAACCATGTTTCCCTTCAAGATTTGGGCGGGATAAAATCCCCCTCGTTTTCAGTCCCTTATATAAAGGCTCATAAGAGTATTATTTTCTCTTTTCTTCATCATAGTTCAGAATCTTCAGAGCATTCAAACATCCAAACTCACCAACCATCAGATCATTCGTCACACTTTCAAAAAGTCTTCAAAGATCCTCTCAAGAATTTCGAAGATCAGTTCCTGCTTTAGTTCACGTAAGTTTTCACTTCGAATCTTTCTTTATTTCCTCGGACAACCTCCTCGGCCTGTCATTTTCCCTTCTACTTATTCAGAATGGGTAGGTTTGAGCGTTTAGTGAAGAACCCTGCCTTGATAGAAATGTTCAAAGAAAAATATCATATACCACAGGAGGTATCAATACGATACTGTTCCCCGGAGGGATTAGCATTTGATCATGAAGTGAGAGAAGTTACAATCCCAATGATTGCCTTCATAGAGGGAGGAATGACTATCCCCATGGGTAGGATTACAAAAGACTACTTACATGCCCATAGGCTTTGCCCCCAATAGTGTGCACCTAACTTTTTTAGAATTCTAGAAGCAATTGACGCTCTGGACCGACACTTAGGATTGGGGCTAACCTGGTACGATGTAGTCCACTTATACGAAGGCCACCAACAAAAAGGGGTGGGATTTTACCTTAAATCTCGATCCGACGCTGTCAAGCTCATCTCGTGTCTTCCTAAGTCTAACAAAGGGATGAAAGATGACTACCTTATTGTATCAGGACCTTGGCATGACGGTCTTCCTTGCCCAACCCAGCTTGGAGAGCCAGGTGGGGTACCTTAGATTTAGGTTTTCTAACATTAGATTTAAGTTATTTGTCCTCAGACTTGCCTCGCTTCATCAAAAAGATTCTTTTTTCTTCTTTCATTCATTCATTTTTTTTTACACTCAATTCCAGGTTTCTAACTGTTTGGTTCTTTTATTTAATAGATAAAACACAAGTAAACCCTCGGATTAGCTTGATCAACGTACCCGCGCTCAACTACTTGCTGAGGTCTCAAATTTTTGTGAACGACGACGGATAACTTTGAGCCGTTCATCTAATTTTGGACTATGAACCCATCTTAAGAACTTTTCTAGACGTCGATAACTCTATTAGGGCAAACGACTATCGTTTGGCCCGTATAGACGTGTCTTGGCCCGGTTTTTTAGCTCTACATGATCTTCCACTAGTTGATCATCCCATCCCGCAGGGAATTCCTTTGGCCGCCCAGCCACTTCAACAAGTACCCCTCGGACAGGCTGTAGCTGAGGAAGGAGCTGCATCTTCCTCTTCACTTGATAAAGAGATTGACAAGTTCCAATTTGAAGAGGAAGCCATCGTCATATCAGAGGCCGAGGAAGAAGCAGACGAGTACTTGTGCGTTCAGACTTCTACCCTAATAATAACCTACGTGGAGGACTCTTCAGACAACGAGGAAGAGATGCCTCCAAAAACTGGCCCAAGTTTGAGGGAACTTATGAAGGGAAGGAACAAGGCGCCTTCTCCCCAAGAAACAAGCAAGTCCAAGCCTCCAGTGAATCCTCCTCCTCCCCCTCCTTAGCGTCCTGCTAACCTCAGGTTAAAGCCCAATCCTGAGCTGAGGAGGAAGAGACACCCAAAGACTCCTGAGGAGGGTGAGTTAGGCCCTTCAAAAGGAAGTAAACAGTAGAGGCAGTCATAGGACCAAAGGAGTAGGAGGTCCGGCTCTGTTGACAGCCGAGAAGAGCCTCCTATGGCCCAAGTACGCCGTCCAACACGCATTTGGTCTCCTAAATTGGAGGTGGACGGTGTACCTATTGCCTGGGATTCCTCCCTTAGGCATTACCGTGGGGGGCATGTAGGTCATGTCGCCGAGGCCTTGGAGCAGCCCCTTCTCCTCCCAAAAGACTTGGAGTCCTACAGGAGCTTTACTTAACCAGAGCTCTTCCTATCCCTTAAGAGGGATCTGGCCATGGTAAGTGATTTAACTCAACACCCTATCTAAATACTTGGCTATTTCTGCAAGGTTTTTTTTTTTTTTTTTTTTTTTTTTTTTTTTTGGTGTGTTTTATATTAAAGGTAAAACATTTTTTTTTTTTTGTCGCAGATTACACAATAGGTTTTCGTGGCCGAGGAATGGGTTAAGAGTGCTCGTAGCGAGGCTAGGGCGGCCTTTGATGCTCAATCCGAGGTTGAGATAAAACTAGGCGCCTTAAAAGAGAATCATTCTAAGATGGCTGAGCAATTAAAAGAAGCGGTTAGGGTGAGAGACAGCGCTGAGGCGGGCTTGAAGACAACCAAGAAGCAGTTTGAAGATATCCGTAAACAATTGTACTACACTGAAATAAACCTAGCAACAGAGAAGCAACTGGTGACGGAACTTTGTGAAGAACTTCGAAAAGCCAGGGAGGCTGCCCAACTACTTAAAGAGGCAGCCGAGGCCGAGAAGCAAGCTACTTACACGCTTGGGATGGAGGAGACTCAAGCCAGACTTACAGAGGAATTTTCCGCTGTATGTAGGGACTACTGTGACATCTCTTGGGGTAAAGCCCTTGATGTTGTTGGGGTCCCTGCAAACTCTGGTTTTAGGCGACCTGAGAGCATCTACTATGACTCCGAAATTCACGAGCTCTCAGATCCTAACTCTTCTCACCCCGAACCAGCTGCCCAAGTATCTGAGCTACCACAGGTAGACCAAGTCCCTCCTGCTCCCTTGGAAGTTCCGAAAGACTCCCCCCAAGATGCTGGTAAAGGGAAGGAGGTTGAAACTGTCAAGGGTAAGGATAAAGGCCAGGATAAGAAGAAAAGTTCTTCTAATCCCACCGAGAAGGCCTCAGATACTGCTGTCTCTCAGCCCGACCAAGTTGCTGACCTAGGGGTTCCCAAGGCGAAAGTTTAGGCTAGGGGTTTTTAGCTAGTGTAATAATATTTTTTTTTGTTATGTTTATTGTGTTATTTTTTCTTTTAAAGAAATGTACCACCTCTTTTTATTATCAATGAAGATGTCTTTCTTTCGTTTTATACATCATGATATGTGCTACAAGATTCGTTGTCAAAGTATGGCGACCTTTTGCCATTTTAACTTGAATAAAATATACTGTCATATCGTGTAAACAGGACACACTTTAAGTTCAATCAATAGGCTCAGGACTTCGAGCACAACATAAAAGTTATATAAATATCTATAAACGTGACATTGCAATACTAACCCATTCAAATCATTTGGTCTAACGATTTCAAGCATGATTGAATTTCAAGTTTAAACATTTACAAGGACTTCGAATGAGTGTTAACTAACCCAAATCATCTGGTCCGAGGACTTCAGGCATGATTGGGTTTAAGTTTAAACACTTAAGAGAACTTAGAATGAGTGTTAACTAACCCAGATCATCTGGTTCGAGGACTTCAGGCATGATTGGATTTAAGTTTAAACACTTAAGGGAACCTGGAATGAGTGTTAACTAACCCAAATCATCTGGTCCGAGGACTTCAGGCATGATTGGGTTTAAGTTTAAACACTTAAGGGAACCTGGAATGAGTGTTAAGTAACCCAAATCATCTGGTCCGAGGACTTTAGGCATGATTGGGTTTAAGTTTAAACACTTAAGGGAACCTGGAATAAGTGTTAACTAACCCAAATTATCTGGTCTGAGGACTTCGGGTATGATTAGGTTTAAGTTTAAACACTTAAGAGAACTAAAAGATAAACAGTATAAACAATTTATATGAAGAACGAATAAATTGATCATGAAAACATTTATTCATAGTAATACCTTTTTAGGTTGTTTACATTCCAAGGGTGTGGTATTACATGTTCATCCAGATCTTCTAGAAAATATGCTCCAATGCCAGCTTTTGAGGTGATACGGTAGGGTCCTTCCCAATTTGGTCCTAACTTTTCCCAAGTTGGATTCTTTGCAACGCCTACAACTTTACGTAACACCAAGTCACCAGGAGTTAAAAGTCTCAATTTTACATTGGCATCATAACCTTGCTTCAGTTTCTGCTGATAATAAGCCAATTGAACCATCGCATTTTCCCTCTTCTCTTCAACCAAGTCCAAACTTTTTGTCAATTGCTTATCATTATCCCTCGGATTGAATGAACTGGTTCTTGACGTTGGGAAACCAGTTTCCAAAGGGATGACAGCCTCAGCTCCATAAGTCATCGAAAAGGGGGTCTCTCTAGTAGACCTATGAGGCGTGGTTCTATACGTCCAGAGTACATGTGGTAGCTCTTCCACCCATTTGCCTTTTGCATCATCTAGCCTTTTCTTCAGCCCACTTACTATAACTTTATTTACAGCTTCTGCCTGTCCATTCCCTTAGGGATAAGCAGGAGTAGAATACCTATTAGTAATCCCCAACTTGCAATAATATCTTCTAAACATCTTGCTGTCGAACTGAAGGCCATTGTCTAAGATGAGCACATGAAGAACTCCAAATCAAGTGACAATGTTTTTCCAAACGAATCTTTTCGCATCCACATCCCTAATGTTGGCTAGGGGTTCCGCTTCAACCCACTTCGTAAAATAATCTGCGCCGACCAAGAGATATTTCTTGTTTCCCACTGCTTTGGGAAATGGTCCCACAATGTCTAAGCCCCATTGAGCAAACGGCCATGGGCTAGATAGCGGATTAAGGATTCTCCCTGGTTGGTGTATGTTCGGCGCAAACTGTTGGCACTAATCACACTTTCTGACGTATTCCAGAGCCTCTTTCTGCATATTTGGCCACCAATAACCTTGGGTAACAACTCTATGTGCTAAGGACCTACCTCCAGTATGGCTTCCACAAATTCCTTCATGCAACTCTTCTAGAAGCGATTCAGTTAACTCAGGATGAACACATAACAAATAAGGTCCTAAAAAGGAACGTTTGTATAGCTTCTGGTTTTCAGATAACCAGTACCTAGTGGCCTTCCTTCGCACCTTGTCAACTTCTATTCTTTCTTCGGGCAGAATATCCTCTTTCAAGAATTTTATTATGGAGTCCATCTAACTCGACCCTGCTCTAACCTGATGGATTTGAGCTTTATCTCTTCTTGTTTCTGTGGGTTTGTACAAGTCTTCAACAAGAATAACTCGAGGCAAATCTTGGGCCGAGGAAGTCACAAGCGTAGCTAAAGAGTCAACATGTGCATTACCATTTCTGGAGATATATAGCAAGTCAAAAGAATCAAACTTTGACTCTAGACATTTAACTTGACTTAAGTATCCTTGCATTCTTTCATCTTTCACTTTGAATTAACCTTTTACTTGGCCGACAACTAGCCTTGAGTTCGAGAAGAGTTTTATTGATTTTTCCCCCATTCTTTGAACCATGGCCATTCCTATCAACAAGGCTTCATACTCGGTCTTAATGTTCGTAGCCGAAAAATCCAATCTCAAAGATTTTTCGATGATAACCTTCTCAGGGGATATCAATACTAGCCCAACCCCGGAGCCCTTCTGATTCGATGCCCCATCTACATATACTTCCCAGGTTGGAAGGCGATATTGGGAGATTATGCCAACCAATTTTTCATCCATGTCTCTTGCTGATTCTAACTCTTCTATTGGGGGTTCGGTGAATTCAACCACCAAATCTGCGAGAACTTGTCCTTTTATGGACGTGCGAGGCATGTACTTGATGTCAAAAGCCCCTAGAATTGTACCTCACTTAGCTACCCTTCCTGTGTAATCGGCACTTCAGAGTATGGTTTTAAGCGGAAGTTGGGTAAGAATGACAACTGTATCTGCTTGGAAGTAATAGGGCAGCTTACGTGTGCCAAGCACTACTGCCAGGATAGCTTTCTCCATGGTAGATAACGCACTTCGGCTTTATGCAGTGACTTACTCACATAATAAATTGGCCGTTGTACGCCACAATCAACTCGTATCAATACCAAGCTTACGGCATAAGGGGCCACAGCAATGTAGGCAAACAGGACTTCATCTGGCTCAGGACTAGACATGATCGGTGGCCAAGCTAGATAGTCTTTGAGTTGCTGGAAAGCTGTGGCACATTCTTCAGTCCACTCAAAACCTTTCCATTTGTTGATCAACAGGAAGAAGGGTCTGCACCTGTCTGCTGATCGAGATATGAATCTTTTCAAAGCGGCGGCCATTCCGGTTAGTTTCTGCACTTCCTTGGGATTCCGAGGAGATCACAAGTTGTTAATAGCTTTAATCTAATCAGGGTTCACTTCAATCCCTCTGTGAGTAACCATGTAACCCAAGAATTTGCCTGACCCCATGCCGATTGAGCACTTGGAAGCATTTAAGCGCAATTTGTACTTTCTAAGGATTTGAAAGATAACTCGAAGGTCCCCTAGATGCTCTGAAACCATCTTACTTTTCACTACCACATCATCTATGTAAATCTCGATGTTTTTCCCCAATTGCGACTTGAACATCCTTGTCATCATTCTCTGATATGTGGATCATGCATTCTTCAAACCGAACGGCATCACTTTGTAATGGTAGTTCCCGATAGGGGTAACAAAAACAGTCTTCTCCTGATCGTCCAAAGCCAAAGGTATCTGGTGATAACCTTGGAAGGCATCCAAAAAGCTCATCCGAGGATGGCCGACAGTGGCATCTACCAGCTGGTCTATCTTGGGCATAGGGAATGGATCCTTGGGGCAAGCTTTATTTAAGTCCATAAAATCCATGCACACTCACCACTTCCCATTCTTCTTCTTTACCACTACAGTATTTGCTAACCATTCAGGATAGAAAACTTCCTTGATAGCCCCAGCTTGCTTAAGTCTAGTCACTACCTCTCGAACCGCTTCGGTGTGTTCTCTAAAGAGGCGCCGAGAGGGTTGCTTCTTGGGTGCGATCAACGGATTAACATTCAAATGATGACAGATAAATTCTGGATCTACTCTTGGGGCCTCGTAGGCATTCCAGGCAAAGACATCAATGTTCTGTTTAAGGAACTCTAGCAGCTCTTCTCTCTCTTGATGAGGTAGCTGGGATCCAAGTTCAAAAAACTTTTCTGGGTCATCCCCATAACAACCTTTACAAAATCTTCACATTTCGCATCCTCGGCTGACTTATCAATGGGCGAAGCCGAGGATTTTAACTACTACAACCCCTTCTCTCCACAAACCGAGGGCTCAGCTTCGGGTTTATGTTGGATGGCAGCTACCATGCACTGCCTTGCCATAGCTTGATCTCCTAATATTTCCTCAATCTGACCATCGAACGGATATTTAACCTTCTAGTGCAGAGTGGAAGAAACTGCTCCCAAGGTGTGAAGCTAGGGTCTGGCAACTATTGCTGTATATGGGGAGTATGTATCCACAACGATAAAATCTACCTCCACCACCTCCAAACCAATCTGCACAGGTAATCTGACCTGACCTTTTGGAATAACAATCTTCCCCTCGAAGCTCACTAAGGGAGAGTTATAAGACATTAGATCCTCAGCTTTTAAGTTCAGCCCCTTGTAAAGATCAGGATGCATTATCTCAGCAGCGCTACCCTGATCCACCATTACCCTCTTCACGTCGTAGCCCCCAATTCGGAGGCTGATCACTAAGGCATCATCGTGAGGCTGAATGGTTCCAATCTTATCTTTATCCGAGAATCCCATGACCAAAGGCCGTTCCACTCTAGCTCTCTTCGGCTCCTGATTAATGTCCCCGGAAGATAGGCGAGCTACAGACATTACCCTAGACGGGCATGATCCTGTTCGGCCTAGTGCAGCGAAGATAACACTGATAGTTCCCAAGGGAGGTCTTGAAAGGATGTCTCTCTGAGACCCAGAATTGGCTTGGCCCCCCAGACCACTAGAATGATGCAGCAACTGTTTTAATTTACCCTCTCGAACAAGTTGGTCCAAATGATCCCACAAACTCCTACAATCCTTTGTGGTATGCCCATGATCCTGATGGTATTGGCAATAGAAGTTACGGTTTCGCTTTTTGGGATTTCCCACCATCTTATTGGGTCGTTTGAAGAAGGGTTCATTCTTGATTTTTTCCAATACTTGATACACAGGCTCTCAGAAGACTGCACCGATAACTTGAGTGTTGTTTGACCCTGATTGATCTGCATAATCCCTTCTCAGCCGGTTGTTGCTGTATCGGTCTGACTTGAAATCCCTCATTTCCTAAGGGATAACCTTAGCTTTCCGTTTTCCTTGCTGTTGATCGTCTTCTATCCTCTTGTATTTATCAACTCGGTCCATTAGCTAGCGTAAACTAGTGACAGGCTTGCCAGTCAAAGATTTCCTCAAGCTATGCTCGGATAGGAGACCGATCTTGAAAGTTCTAATGGTAACTTCATCAAAATCACCATCAATCTCGTTAAACATCTCCCAATACCTCTCGGCGTACGCCTTCACGGATTCTTCTTCTCTCATTGTCATGGACAATAAAGAGTCTAAAGGTTGAGGAACCCTACTGCATGTAATAAATCGGGAACAGAATGATTGGGTCAGTTTCTTAAAGGAATTGATGGAATTTGTCCTTAGCCCATCAAACCATCTCATCGGCATCGGTCCCAAAATGGATGGAAATACTCTACACATTAGGGCCTCGTCCTAAGAATGGATAGTCATCTTTTGTTTGAACTGGCTCACGTGCTCTATAGGATCCGTGCGACCATTATACATGGCGAATGTTGGCTAATGAAAACGCCTGGGAAGCTTTGCCTTTTCTATTCTCCGAGTGAAGGGTGATTTAGAAATTTGGCTCAGAGCTTTCTTCATAACATTAGTTCCTACTCCCCTCCCGGATGGACTCCTGCGCCTCTTTTTGTGAAGATGCTCCTCCTCACAGGAAAAAGACTCACTAGGTGGAGTTCCTGATCGTTGTCTGTAGCTTGTATCTTCTTTGTCATTAGAAGAAACATCAGAGCTGGGAGGGGATTGTTTTCGTTGTGCTCGACGAAGTCGCTTCTTTAAATCATCTATTTCTCGTTGCATAGTTTTTTCATCACCTTGCTCATGCATTGCATGACCTCTTCTTCAATAATCACTTCCACCTATGTGGAGCGTCTGCAAGCTGCCTTCCTGTTGGTTGTCCATGTCCTTTTCACACTCAAGATCGTGAAGCTCGCCCTGTTGATGAACATTAGCTGATTCTGCATGGTGCGGACTAGTTTGGTGTGGTCCTGATCCCGCTATGACCATTATACTCCATTGAAGCACTAGTTCTTCCCACAGACGGCGCCAATTGTAGGGTCACAATTTGTAGCCCAAACCCAGAAGAATTGGGTTACAAGCCCAATGAGCCCAATACAATAAATTTCTAGAGAGTGAGTAAAAGAACTGGACTTTTAGCGGATTGAATAACAGTACATTAAGGTTTCAAGTGTGTCCGAGCAAGAAAGGATTTGTAATTATGGATGGAATGTAAGTCCAAGGAGTTGGTTTTATGATCAAATAGTTATTTCTAGAGGATGGTTCGTTGCTATGCTACAGTAATTCTCTTTTTACTTTTCTTCACTATTTTTCCGATCCCTATCTTATGGAGGGTCTCTCACATATATAGAGTCTTCCAAGCCATTTCCATCGTACACTTGTTCATCATCCAACCCTGCACTCAAGTATGTGTCCTATCGAGCATCTTTTCTGGCTTTCTGTGAACGGTAGTGATTGAAAACACTGTTCAGAGGTCTTCTCCACATTAATGCGGCCAGGAAAGCTGCTGCAGTGCATTTAATGCGGTGGTGGCAGCTTTTCCCTAAGATATTTCTGCATTCTTATCATCTCCGTACGCGCCTGAAGTCTATCTTTATTGTTGGAATCTCCTGGAAGATTACCCAAGTCACCCAAATGCCTGCTTGACTGATATTCGTCAGGTCCGAGGAGGATAACCCTCTCGGACCATGGCCTTCTACTCTGTCCTGACACAACCATCTATTCTGGGACCTTCTTAGTCATTTGCTCCTCCTCGAATGCATTCCCATTAGTAAATGGGGTTTAAGGCCCAATATAAGAGTTCAAGCTTTTGCCCCCACAGATATAATTATCTATTTAGATTTTTACTTGATTATTGATAAACAAGCACTATCCATTTAAAACTAAGAATTAGTAGAAGAATCCTACACCACCATTATCAATTTCACTTCCTATTCGAATCATTATTTACTCACCTATCCAGTTTCTTTTATTCTATTCTAATTCTTGATTATTAGTTAGGGAAGCCAAAAACAAATTAGGCCAAAATGCTATCCCTATCTCTAATAGAAAGAATTATCCAAAAAAACTTAAATATTTTTATTTTTGTTAATTATTCAAGTTCCTCCAATATTTCACATGAAAAATTATATACATAATTGAGTAATATTTTTATTTTTTATAATTCAATGATTGAGTTGGAACGACTTAAACCCAATATTGTGTCAATTGAACCAAGAGATAGTTTATATGCTTTAATCACATGAAAGGGGTATTCAAAGTTTTTTTTTTTTTTTAATGAGCGATGAACTTCATAATAAATGTATGCATGCATGCGACATGCAACAATATTTTTATGTGTGAGTTATTAACCAAAAAAAAAAAAGACTTATGACACTGACCCTAAAAAAAAAAAAAAAAGAGTTGAGGTGATGAGGATAGTTAAACATATATTAATATTAATAGTTTTTAAATTTTGATATGATTTATCATTTTTGTTTGAACTTTGAATTGACTCAATTGAGTGATTGTCTATTTGTCTTTGGAGTTTGGTGGTGGTGTCTGAATTTTTCAAACCGGATGTGACCCTATAATTTACTAGTTTGTCCTCCTTAAGTTATGTTTTTAATACTTGTGTAACTATTTGGCAACAGATTAATTGGACAGAAAATCCTTCACTCTCCTTTTTTTTCTTTTTCTTTTTTTCTTTTTTTACTTCTTTACTTTTTATATCATGTATAGCTAAATGATAAGTTTGTATCATTTAAATTTTTTTAGTTAGAACATCAAACAAAAATTTTTGTAGTTAGTCTAAAACTTTGGAAGTGATATGTGCTAAGAACTTAGACATTTTTTTTTTTTTTTAATAATTGGACATAGTTCTTAAAGGTTGAGATTGTGAAAGAGGAAGATAGCAGATAATTTTGACTAAACTTTTCGTTTAGTTTTTCTAATTCTCTATTTGTCTTTTTTAAGAAAAGCCGATTTAACTAAAAGATAAGGTTGTTTTAAAAACTTCTTAATTCAATGACTTTTTACTAACTTTTTTACATTTATGCTCTATTTCGAAGTAGAACATTTTCAAATGTAAAATGTTTTACATGTAAAATATTTTCATTTTACAGTGTTTGATTGTCTACATGAAAATGACAAGAAATGTAAAATGAAAAAAGTTTCCTAATCTCACAATCCATCAAATCCAAGCTCCCACCACCAAATCAGCAAAAAGTAAAAACCAACCCACCACCAATACGCCGACCACCCAAACAACCACTGTAGTGGCTTAAACCCAACACAATGACCACTTAATCCACCTATTGGAAAGGGAAAAGATATATATATATATATATATATATAAAGATGGCCAACCACCCACTGCAACCCACAACAGTCACTACCACAAACCATTTCAGCTACCCACCAAAACCCACAACCCAGCCACCACCAATACCTACAAAACATCCTAGCCATCCACCACAACCCACAAACCCAGCCACAAACCCATAAACCATCCGAAAACCCAAATCAGTAAAGCCATGTGGCAATAAAGGGAAAAAAAAAAAAAAGAACCGCCAATAGTGGATGTGGCCAAGAAATAGTGGGGCTGACGACCACGATGGAGGATAACAATAAATAAATAATAAATAATAAAAAAACTTAGGGAGGTGAATCGGTGGGTGGTGTTGAAGATGGTGAGATGCAGCCAGTGATGAGTGGCGTTGACGAGTGGATTGATGGTCGGTGATGAGTGGCATTTGGAAGTGGATTAATGGCTGGTGGTCTGGTTTGTGGAAGATAAACTCTGCTCTAATATTAAGAAAGGACATTGTATCGAGATAGTAGGAAGAGACAAGTGAGTAACTTTTGTACAATATTTTACACTTGTTTTAAGCATAAAATATTTTACAATTGGTTGGCCTGATTTTACACTTTGACTAGAAAATATTTTACAATTAACCATATTTTTCATCAAACACAAACATAGTAAAATGTGTAAAATATTTTCTTGAAAATATTTTACTTCAAAACAAACAGGGTGTTATTGTCAAATAAAAACAATCCAATTATGCAAATCTAATACTATAAAGCATAATACACATTTTTTTATAGGAACATAATATACATTTTGTGTGTGTATATATATATATATAATTTTTTTTTTGAGAAAACAGTAATATTTATTAGAATACACAAATACGAAAGTAATATATAGATTTTTTTAAACAGGCTTATAATACATTACATAATCAAAGTACCACTACAAAAAGGCCTAACCTTTGTAGTGATACCCCATGCTACTACTACAACGGTTGAACCTAAAAAATTCAAAGCAAAATCAATTCCTCCAAATCAACCTCTGATAGGCCAAGAATGAATTAACCCCTTGTGATGAATTAACTAATTAATTAGCCAAGTTAATTAATTAATTCAATTAGCATGCAATAAACGTGGTAGCATAAACAAATCACCAAATAACTAAATGCAGCAAAAATTAAATTTGACACGAGTGATTTGTTTATGAATGAGGAAAACCACCGAGACAAAACCCCACCTGGAATTTAAGGTCACCACTCTCGAAAATCCACTATTATCAAAACAAGCGGCTACAAGTAAAAGAATCTTAGTACCTTATACCAACCTACAGTTGAACCCTTACCCCAATACCCAATTGGACTTATTCTGTAATGACAATCTCTCATTTCAATGCACGGTTCCCGGTACGTGACTAACCAATTGCGCGGATCCCAGTACGTGACTTAATCACCAACTTGAAAAAGATGTTGGCTGCAAAGTTCTTTAGTACATTACACGATGAAGATCAAGAAGCTCCTTGGTCACAAAACCCTACGGTGTACAAACACAGCAGCTTCTTCAAGAGAAAGATGAACTAGGGCAAATTCTGTATTCGATCACAATTTGCATGAACAAGATTTTGCTCCACACTCGTGCAACCCTAGAAAGCCCTTAAAATAATCCTTATATATGTTTAGGGTTGTGAGAAAAGAAAGCTCAAACATACCCACATATTGAATTGAAATCAGCTCTGAAAAACTGAATTTCATAAACCTCGATAGATAGCCATCTATCAAGCTAGCTGTCAAGTCACGGGCTTCAGCAGCTTTTAAACATCGATAGATGCTAGCTGTCGAGCTTTAAAATTCAGCACTTTCACACTTGATTCTAGGACAGACTTGCATGGGTTTAACACTTGAACTTGAAATCTTGTTCCTTGAAGTATTAAACACATCCTAGATCTACCCAATTACAAGTAAAGTGCGTTTTGTCAAAGGATTTGTCAAATACATAAAATAGTAACATATGTTCCTAACATTGAATTACATATGTCCTAAAAATCTTCTCTTTTGGCAATCTGTGACAAAACCACAACAAACAAATGAACATATGAGAGAAGTCATAAATCACTCAACTCATACTCACTTGTTGAATACAATAAAATCTATCATAACACAACCTTTTGAAAAACTTTGCAAGAAGAGAGTTTATGGCAAGTAGACTTTGACAACCTGTATTTCTGAAATACTTTAAACAAAACTCATCACAGCATCTTAGTGTGAAACAGAAATAATAGATTGCATACAATAAATAAGAAACATGTGTATAAAGATAGAAAAGAAACAACACATGGAGAGATAGGTGAATAACATACATCAATATATACCTAAAAATCAAATATAAGTACAATGTATGTCAAAATGGTCACAAGACCCATGTACAAGAGATAATGTATCTAAAATAGAAAGAAAAGAAAAGATACAAGAAACCTCCTATACTAACCCTCCCTTTATGAGTATGACTACTCTATCTCCTATACTAACCCTCCCCTTATGAGTATGAATACTCTTGTCTCAAAATTACTTCCCCTTTTTGTCACGGGTGACAAAGGGAAAGTACATCAAGTAAACATTTCATCATCACTGGGCGAGCCATCATCATCATCCTCAGCATCATCAACACTGCCGGAAGCCACTGTGAAACCACCCATCATAGCCTGTCGTCGCGCAATACAACCGACACAGGTGTTCACCTAACACAACTCATCGCTGAGAGTGCCAAGGCGAGCATTCGTGTGCATAAGTTGTGCCATGATGGCCTCAAGTGTCACTCTACCCGCTGAAAACGAAGGAGCGGAGGAGGATGGGGCGATAGAAGCCAGAGGAGCTGTCGTCTGTGTCTAGGCCTGCCTCAGTCTCAACTGTGTTGCACTCAGTCGAACAGTAGCGACGTCAATGGCACACATGAACGTGAAGTGGGGAAACTCAGGATAGGAGATAGAGAAATGGCGAAGGAGCCGCTTGATAGCCGAAGAAAAATGAGCTTATCACTGGTCGCCGTATCCTTATAGACATCTATAAAAGAGAGTATGAACTGAGAAGGAAAGTCAATAGAAAGATCCTCAATGATGGATAACAAAAAGCGAGCAAGAGGCTCTGTGATAGTGTTATAGTGTGACAATGGATGAAGAATAAATGCCATTACCATGTTAAGGAATTTCGATCCTTTAGTAAAGGCCAAGCAAAGGGTGTTTTGACGCTAACCCCAAGAAGATGGTGTTTCACAAAATAGAGACGCAAGCTCGTCTTTAGACATAGTCTTAAGATGATCACAACCAGGGTAGTCAGGAAGCGCTACCCTAGGTACGTGTAGTACCTTAGATATAATATCCGGAGTAACTACCATGCGTACACCCCGGACGTAAGTGATAAACTGGGGTGTAGAGTAATCAAATCCGTGCATATTGGAGTAGAACTCCTGTATGATCACGGAAGGGCACGTGATCGGGACGCCACAAAGTGACTCCCAACCCTTACTGTGAATGACAGTGGATAGGTCAGTATCAGAGGAGTCTGACAGAAAAACTTGGCGTTCCGAATGAATGCCGCATCGTGAAAAGTTCTCCAAGAAGTCCGATTTGGCCTTCTTATCAATGAACCGGATGTGAGAGGGAGTTAGGTCAGAAGGAGCAGAAGAAGAAGATACCCTGGAATGAAAAGGGTTCTGGGACGGAGTAGACTTACTTTTAGGTTCCATGATGCAACTAACGTAAAAAATAAAGAGAGAGGGAGAGAGAGAGACAATCAAAAAAGTACCAAGCAGTTTTAATATCAAATGATAAAAATAGGAAGGTACGTATGCATGAAAATGCATGAACATGTGACATGCAAATTTAAAAGCATCAGGGGCTTAGCCCAATCCAAACCTACTAGCACACAACATAGCAACAAAGTAAACACACATCTAAAATGCATGAAACATTGTTATAATGCACATGTAATGCAATGCATGAAGTTTTAAACATCATTTTGACAAAACCCATCCCAAAAATTGAGCAAAAACTTCATTGATTTGAAAAACCCCAAAGTTAATCAAAAATCCCAAAAGTTAGGCCAAGAGATATGAAATGCATGATAAAAAGAGGGAAAAAGATCATACCAGATCAAACAAGATGATCTTTAGGCCGAAAATCTTTTGGGATTGAAGTTTAGAGAGAGAAAAGTGTGTTTGGGAGGTGAAAAGGTTGATATCAGTCGAGAGAGATCGAGGAGAATAGATCTAAAATCACGAGGCGTGTATATATAAAAATCTCATAAAGCTCGATCGATTAAGAGCTATCGAGCTTTAAAAAAGAGCTTTTTAGCTATCGAACTAGCTATTGAGGATTTAACGGGAGGCTTTCTCAATAATGAAGCTCGATGGATCGACGTAGCTGTCGAGGAGCTATCGAGCAAACAAAAAGTTCCTCGATAGATCAAGCCAGCTATCGAGCAGGTATCGAGAGGTCAAAAAGTCTCTTGATGGATCGAACTAGCTATAGAGAGCTATCGAGAATGCGATAAACAACAGCTAAAGAGTCTTGATAGATAGCCCATCTGTCGAAAGGTATCGATAAGCTATCGAGATTGCTTAAAAACAGTTTTTCAAAGAGGAGAAAACACAGATATGAATGCAATCAAGCATGCTACTCAACCAAAGATCCAAACAACATTTTAAGCTCTCAAAATCATCTCTCAATCAAGAAAAATGTCAAGCATTTAGATCCAAAACACACACACACTAAACAAGTCTAACCAATTTTATATTTCAAAAACAAGTCAAGATATTTTAGTGAGCATACATTAACACATGTATTCCTTATGATGGCCAAATCATATTGTACATGCACATGTATCAAAAGTAGCAAAGAATATTGTGTGTTATGTGTGAAAGACATCGCAAGATTGCATAAGTGTCTACATGTTATGATGATTTGAGATATGAGAAAATCACTTTAACTCATACACAATCATAACCGATTGATGGGGACTATCACCTTTGAGATACATCCTATAACTCCCACATCTCCTAGAATACACGTTTGCAATCATATATAAAGCATTTGATTCTTTTTGCTTTTATTTTTCTTTTAAGCAAACCATGCATGGGTATATAATAGATAGAAAAGAAATACCCAATTATGTTAAGCATTTGACATTCCACTTTTGCTATGCCAAAGCATACAAATGTCATCTCATGATTGGTAGGCAATAGTGATGAGATGGTTATTTATGCCTTTCTCTTAAGATTTGGTAGTCCTTCCTATCAAAAAGAGTGATACGAGTATTAAGTACAAATGATTACTTAATCTTACTCATCACAAACACGAGCCACAAAGCTCACTTGCTTAGTTGTGCATAGAGATGCTCATCTAAGCTACAAAATATACAAAGTTTAGAAAATTTTGTTTCAATGGCCATTCAAGGTACACAAGTACCAATGTACACAAAACACACACTGTTTTTGTATTTTTCTGATTTTTCAATTTTTTATTTTATTTTTATGAAAAACAAAATAAACAAAACTGAAAATAAATAGAAACATGTTAAACAAAGCAAAGCATAAAACTAGATGCAAATGTATGAGGAGGAAGGAGGAGAGGAAGAGATCAATCCATGGAGATGACACCAATGTTTTGACGAAAGAATTCAAACCGTTTGCTGTCAAGAGGTTTGGTAAACAAATCATCCTTTTGATCATCAGTGTGAATAAACTCAAGAGTAAGAATACCATCTTCGACAAGCTCCCTAATGAAGTGATGTCGAATCTCTATGTGCTTAGTTTGAGAATGTTAAATCGGATTCTTAAAGATATTGATGGCACTGATATTGTCATAGTAGATGGTAAGATGCTCTTGACAAATACCATAATCGTGGAGGAGTTTTTGCATCCATAGGAGTTAGGTGCAACAACTACCGGCAGCAATGTACTCAGTTTTTGTAGTGGATAATGAGATGAAATTCTGCTTTTTGCTCATCCAGGAGACAAGATTATTACCCACATAAAAACAACCCCCCGATGTACTTTTTCTGTCATCAGCATTCCTAGCCTAATCAGTGTTAGAATACCCAGCTAAGACATCATTTGTGTCCTTGCTGTACCACAAACCAAAGTCGATAGTGGTTTTGACATACTTTATGATTCTTTTCAAAGCAATCATATGAGACTCTTTGGGATTAGCCTGATATCTAGCACACACTCCTACACTATAACTAATGTTAGGTCTACTAGTAGTAAGGCAAATAGTAAGGTAAAGAAGACTACCTATCATGCTTCTATATAGAGATGAATCTACACTTTCACCTAACAAGTCGACAGTGAGTTTAACATTTGGGCTCATAGGGGTTCTAACAGAACTAGTAGATTCTAAACCAAACTTTTTCACAAGATTTTTAGCATATTAGATTGAGATAGGAATATACCTGAATCTTGTTGACGAATCTGCAATCCGAGGAAGTGAGTCAGCTCTCCAATCATGCTTATCTCGAACTCGGCCTGCATGAGTTTTGAGAAGCTATGAGCAAGTTCATCCTTAGTCGACCCAAAGATGATATCATCAACATAGATTTAAGCAACTATCAACTTGTCATCTTCCCTTTTGATGAAGAGAGTCTGATAAACTTTTCCTCTTGTGAACTCATGTGACACCAAGTATTGTGTGAGCCAATCATACCAAGCTCTAGGGGCTTGCTTTTAACCATAAAGTGTCTTCTTAAGGTACAACACATGATTCGAAAAGTGTGGATCAATGAATCCTTTTGGTTGAGCCACATAGACATCTTTTTTAAGGAGTCCATTCAAGAAAGCAGTCTTTATGTCTATTTGGTAAAGCTTGAACTTTAAGTGACATGCTAGGGCTAGGAGAATTTTGATGGACTCCATACAGGAAATTGGGGCAAATGTCTCATCATAGTCTACTCCTTCCATTTGTGAATATCCTTGAGCTACAAGACGAGCTTTGTTGTGGATCACATTGCCCCCTTCACCAGTCTTATTGCAGAATATCCACTTTGTGTCGATGACGTGCTCACCCTCCGGTATAGGTACTAAAGTCTATACATCATTCCTCTGAAACTGAAGCAGTTCATCATGCATTGCTTCAACCCAGCTTTCATCCTAAAGAGCTTCCTCAACTTTAGTGGGTTCAACCTGCGACAAATAATAAGAATAAGACACAAAATTAGTAACATATTTATCAACTGTACACTTCCTTAGTGTGAGTTCATTCATGTTTCCCACAATAACTTCAGGAGGATGATTCAATTTAATCCTAGAATAAGGTCCTTTCTCTTCATAGGATTCATAATTTGGTAAAGTGGATATATCTACGGAATCTTCCACGACACTTGGAGTACCAAGAGTACTTGGAGATGCAGGCTCTTGTTCAACAATTTCTTGAAATTCCTTGGGCTCAGAAGGAAGAATTTCTTTAGGGAATTCCTCACTAACTTTCTCAGAACCAGAATCTGAATATTCATCAATAACAACATTTATTGTTTCCATTACCTTCATGGTTCTTTTGTTGTATACCTGATAAGCCTTGCTTGTAAAGGAGTATCTTAGAAATATTCCTTCATCGCTTCGAGAGTTAAATTTTCCCACATTCTCTGTATCCTTGAGAATGAAACAAGTACTTCCAAAAATTCTGAAATACTTCACATTTGGCTTTCTTCCTTTCCATAACTCATATGAAGTCTTTTTGGTACCGAGTCTAAAGTACACCCTATTAACCGTATGACATGCAGTGTTAATGGCTTCTTCCCACAAGTTTCTAGCCACATTCTTGTTGTGTAACATGGCTCTAGCCATCTCTAGAATAACCCTGTTCTTTCTTTCTACTACACCATTCTGCTAAGGAGTAATAGGAGCACAGAATTCTTGAGATATACCTGATCTTGTGCAAAAGGACTCCATATATGAGTTTTTGATTTCTTTACCATGGTCACTTCGAATTCGATCAATCTTCAGGCTCTTTTCATTCTACAATCTTGTGCACAAGGCTTCAATGTGCTTAGGAGCATCAGACTTGGATCGTACTAGGATAACCCAAGTGTATCTAGTGAAGTCGTCTACCACAACCATGATGTATCTCTTTCCACCAAGAGACTCGGTTCTAGTTGGACCCATAAGATCCAGATGTAGTAGCTCCAATGGTCTAGATGTAGCAGATGTCTGAGTGCCCAGATGTTTAGCTTTCATCTGTTTCCCAAGCTGCCATGGTCCACACACTACATTGCTTAGATACAATTGACAGATGTTTGGCATCCCCAAGACTAATTCATGCTTAGATACAATTGAAAGATGTTTGTAACTAGCATGTCCCATCCTTTGGCTCCATAGATCTTCATTTGGTAAACGAATGCTATTGCACACAATATCAGCATCAGGAACCAATCCATAACAATTGTCTAGAGTGCGAACATCACTTATAAGTTTGTTTCTAGACTCATCCATGACAAGGCACTTTCCCTTTGAGAATAGTACCATGAAGTCTTGATCACATATCTAACTTATGCTCAACAAGTTCACTCTCAGACCTTCTACATGTAGAACATTTGCAATGTCTGGCAGTCCAGGTAGAGAGATGATTCCATTTCCTTTAATCTGTGATTTGCTCCTATCACCAAAAGTGACATTCCCACCCTTCTTAGACTTAAAAACCTTGAAGAGAGATCGGTCTCCAGTCATATGTCTTGAGCAGCCGCTGTCAAGGTACTATAAACACGTGTCCATAACCTTAAATGCGACTCCATCATAATGCGAACTTTATCCTGAAGCACACTTCGTGCTTAGATGACAGATCAGTGGGAATGGTGTTTTTTCTCATCTGCCTTTTATGAACTAAACCTTTAACTTTCACTCTTCTCAGACGAACTCCTTTGCACATTTTCATTCTGAAACAGTCTAGTTTCTTCTTTGTCAAACTGAGATCTTTTCCAATAGTCATCATAATAGAATTCAAATAACTTTTAGACTTGCATTTTCTAATACACTCAAACAAGTAGAGATTAGAAAAACAAGATGTATTTGAAAACAAAGATCTCTTCAAGCCGGTTGCAGCCATGACAACAGGGGTCAATGGATCACACAGAAAAGATAACCATAATCAGAGTGTGCCTGCTCTGATACCACTTGATAGGCTAAGAATGTATTGACCCCTTCTGATGAATTAACCAATTAATTAGCCAAGTTAATTAATTAATTCAATTAGCATGCAATAAGCGTGGTAGCACAAACAAATCACCAAATAACTAAATGTAACGGAAATTAAATTTGACACAAGTGATTTGTTTACGAATGGGGAAAACCACCGAGGTAAAACCCCACTGAATGAATTTAAGGTCACCACTCCCAAGAATCCACTATTATCAAAACAACCAGTTACAAGTAAAGGAATCTCAGTACCTTATACCAACCTACAGTTGAACCCTTACCCTAATACCCAATTGGACTTGTTCTATAATGACAATCTCTCCTTTCAATGCACGGTTCCCAATACATGACTAACCAATTACGCGGATCCCAGTACGTGACTTAATCACCAACTTGAGAAAGATGTTAGTTGCAAAGTTCTTTAGTTCATCACACGATAAAGATCAAGAAGCTCCTTGGTCACAAAACCCTACAGTGTACAAACATAACAGCTTCTTTAAGAGAAAGATGAACTAGGGCAAATTCTGTCTCCGGTCACAATTTGCATGAACAAGATTTTGCTCCACACTCGTGCAACCCTAGACGGCCCTTAAAATAATCCTTATATATGTTTAGGATTGTGAGAAAAGAAAGCCCAAACATATACCCACGGATTGGACTGAAATCAGCTCTAAAAAACTGAATTTCATTAACCTCGATAGATAGCCATCTATCGAGTTAGCTGTCGAGTCACGAGCTTCAGCAGCTTTTAAACCTCGATAGATACTAGCTGTCGAGCTTTAAAATCCAGCACTTTCACACTTTTCTAGGATATACTTGCATGACTTTAACACTTGAACTTGAAACCTTGTTCCTTGAAGTATTAAACACATCCTAGATCTACCCAATTACAAGTGCAGTGCATTTTGTCAAAGGATTAGCCAATTACATAAAATAGTGACATATATTCCTAACAATGAATCACGTATGTCCTAACAACCTTAACAAACCCTAGTTTTTTTTCGGTCCCTGGCATTATGTGAATCAGCTCCCACTGTTCCCTTAGGTAGCTCAAATAGTTACCTTGGATTTGTTTTTTTGAACTTTTGTAATTTTAGGGATTTGTAAATTGCTTCGAGTCATCCTTGGAATTTTTAGAACTGTGGAATGTAGCAATGTGATTTTGATGTATTTTGATTTGGTGAATGGATGGATGTTGGGTTGATTTGTGATTCATGATGGTGGCTTTTAATGAATAGCAAACGAAGGGGTTTTTTTTTTTTTTTTTCCCTCTTTGGCAGTGTGAAAGAGTAAGAATGACTGGTGTGTTGTGGAGGTTGATTTGGGTTTTGATTTGTGGAGATTGATTTAGGATTTATATTTCTGAGTTCAAGTTCTTGTTCTTGTTAAAGATTGTTATGGATCTGAATTAATGTCTTTATTTTGTTTTTATTATTATTTTTTAATTCGAATGCTGATTTGGCATTTTTTAATGTCAATAAAAAAATGATATTATTTTAGTTGCCACATAAGCTTCAATAATGCCAACAATATACACTGTTTGTCACGTAGGCATTTTTCGTTAGTGATTTAACAGTAAAGACCAAATTAATTGCAAGTTAAAAATAGCAGGGACCAAATTGACGACTACCAAAATATAAGGATCAAATTGACTGTTGCCCCAAAATATAGGGACCAAAATGATGTTTTCGCCTAATAAGTTTACATCTGAATAATATAGACTAAATATTGTATTGGTTAATTAAATTTGGCATGTCATAAATGCTTATTTATTTTAATTATTAATATTGCTACATTTTAGTTATATATAGATCATGTCAAACCTAACAAAACTCGAGTTCGATGCCCTTGACATATCGAGCAAGAATTATCTATCATGGATCCTGGATACTAAGATCCAGTTGGATGCAATGACCCTTGTGTTGGGCCTTTTTGTATCTTGGATTGGACTGCTCTTGTCGTACTGCGGCCCAATGATTCTAGGGTAGGAGAGTCGAGATTGGCTTAATTGAAACTCACCTTAAGCCAGCTTGTGTGCAAGCTAGGACCCCTAACAGGGATCTTAATCATGTGCCCACGACAAGAAATACTGTCACGAAAAATATTATGGTAGGAGAAACATTACATAGCAGGCTAGCTAAAATATTCTAACTGAGGTACTTGTTTCTGACCAAAGATAATGTTTAAACAATTTTGCAAAAGGAAAATACGATAATATGAGTATGGCAAAAATGAATCAATAATAAAAAAATAGCGTTAGCACTTAAAGAATCATAATAAAAGAAGGAAAGGGATTAGTCTGCTAAACTTAGCTCCTTGGCAGGTTTAAGTTCAAGAAGGGAACCAATCTCCAATGTGGGTAATTTCACAGGGAAGTCCTACCATAGAAATTACCTACTTTGGAAAATGGATCTAAGCGGCTTAATCTCAGATTCTTAACTTGCTAGAGAGTAGGCTATTAAGAGGGAGAGAAGTAGGTAGCCTATTGGTGCATGCTTTCTCACTCCTCACACTCTTGTTTTCTATCTTCACTCTCAGCTCTCTTATTTTTCTTTGTTTATCTTCTCTGTTTTCTTTGTTTTCTACTTCTCTGTTTTTCAATGCTTTCTCCTATTCCTCCTTGTTGCTATTGTTGTTGTTTACTGTGCACGGCTAAGGCCTTTTTATACTGCTGCTCGTTTAACTCTTTGTGGCGTGGATGAGTCATTAGGTCTTCATTCTTTGCATCTTGTTTCTTCTTTAGGCTGGGTATTGCTTGGGTATGGGTTTTTTCTTCTTTAATTCAGTCCTTGTCTCCTTTTACTTCCGGTCTGTGGGCTAACTAGTACTCCTGCCACGCCACTGTATTGTTTCTACCATGATATTGTTTAACTTACGTTTGATGGGCTTCCTTTAGGCTTGCCATGCGAGTTTCATGTATTATTCCTTCCCTTAGTTTATGTTGCCCAGTATTCCTACTGGGTCAATTCCCGTATCATCTTGGGCTTCCTTGGCCCATTTTATTCCTTTGGACATCCTCAGCCTGTTTCATTTCTTTGGACATCCTTAGCCCATCTTATTCTTTCCTACTTCTTACATTCCCAAAGGCCTTTGCTAAAATCTTTCGGGCTTCCCCAACCCAATTATCATATCCTTTACTTTTGGGTTTATTGGACTTCGAACCAATCTCATTTACTAATCCCTTTCTTTGGGCTCCTTTGGCCCGTCTTTATTTGCTTTCTACTTCTTATGATTCCCATGGGCTTACTACTTCATTCTTTGGGGCTCCCTTGGGCCCATTTGCTTTCTTTGGGGCCCTTTTACTATTTTGTAGGCCTATGAACCATTATTCCTGTCATTCGGGCTTAATGGTTTTTTTTTTTTTTACTTTGCTAATTCTTCTTTCTTCGCCCCCTTTTATATTGTTGGGCTTCTTTTGTTATTGGGCCCTTTTGCCAAAATGGGAATCAACATTCAGCCCCTTAAGTATATGAATTGCTCATGCGGTTCATATGTGAATAAAAAGTCTCTTCCTTTTCTCCCTCTTTTTTTTGCGGGTTTTTTGAAACAGTAGGCCCCGCCTAATTTTCTTTCTTGCCATGAACAGTGTTATATCTTCGAATTTCCCAATTTAGCAATTATTCTGAAACACAGCTTCTGTTTCATTAATACGATGCTTCTTTTGATGGCTGACCCATTGCATCCTTTCAGGTCATCTTTATTGTCATTAGTACTTAAACTTATTCCCTTCCCATCATTTGCTCAGAACGTCTTTTCATTCACTTTTCCTTCACCGTGTCTTCTTCCTCAAAACATCCTCACCAATCTATTCTGATCAAATATCCCGTCATGACATCGGCGAAAGGCGGGGTTTTTCCCGCCATAAGGGAAAAGAGATTGCCGTCAACAATTCTACCACCAAAACTGCGGCAAAGATGCTCCCCTCTTTGAATCGAAATGCTTCAAGGAGGAAGAAGGGAATCACAACCTAGATAGCGAGTTTGCTCCCCTCATCGACTTGTGGTACGACACTCACACCCATTTCCCGGTAGTACCCGGTGACTACTTGCCTCTGCCATCGGGTCGCGTGTGGCTCTCCATTTGCCACCATGACATGGAGGTGTCTTAGGCCCCTTTGGCTTCCTCGATCCCCGATCTTGATATATGCCAAGGCATTTCACTCCTTGTGCCCATTCTCTTCAAATTTGGGTTGAGTACCTTTTTAGGTTGGAAGGAGTGGGTAGATGAAGAGTTGGCCGATACAGGTTTCATCGCGTTGCTTGTTCAACTATAGGAACTTGTTTAACCTTCATCATTTGGTCCGCAGATGGTGTACTGCCACCCATACCTTCTTCCTTTCTTGCGGCAAGATCAACATGACCTTGGAGGATGTGGTGAATCAACTATTGTTGCCCATTCTCGGTGATGTAGACCTGAGTAATATTGAGCTTTTTTCTTGAGGAGGAGGCCGTGGAGGCCGAGTTAAAGAAAGGGATGAATGGCAATGCGAAGTTGTCGCGTTGGGTTGGGGCTTTCTCCAAGGCTTCCAACGTAGTCCGCTGTGCGGCTTTTGTTGCATTCTGGCTCTGTAAGTTCATCTTTGGCTCTCATCCTCATTATGCTGTAAAACCTCTTTATTTCCAATTAGCCATAAAGATTTCTACCAGGGTAAGTCTGCCATTGGCCCCTATGTTTCTAGGTCATTTGTATGTGCAATTAGATATTTTACAGAGTGATGAGAAGCAGGCGGGTTCCTACCATATAGTTACTACTTTTGCCTACAATACCATTTTGCAGCATTTGTTATGGGAGCGTTGTGCTAGGCACTTAGCTAAGTGTAAGTCTGTTCGTTTTGCCAAAGAAGTATCATTCCTGTCCGAAGGTTATTACTGATTTTTGCGACCATTTTTTTCTGATTTTCCATTAGCTTACTGCTGGGTTTGGTTGAAGCCGTTTGGGCAGCCTGTCGTAGAGTTTTTTGATAAAGGAGTTGGCTTTTGTTAGAGAGCGTACAGGAATTTGGGCACTAGCTTTACATGTGATGATTCGGTTATAGGCCCTTTTATTGACACCGCTGGGACCACCACCTCGTTGACTACCTTTGATGAGAAGGGGATTACGTACTTGGTAGCCACTAATGCTCGGTGGCTACCTTACCTTGTGGATGAGGGCATCCGATTTGTGCATTATTCTGCCAATAGAGTAAGTAGGCAGTTTGGGTTGGATCAGGACATACTTGATGATTTCACTGCCATTCTAAAGTCTACTACTTCTGTTCAACCATTCCTGCGGCCTAGTGCTTTTAAGTTTTGGAGCAAGCATTTCACGGAAATCACTATCCTGGGTTCACAGAGAGAGGGTCTTTGCATAGTTGCAATGCATGGGTAATGGTAGGCTGTGATGACTTCATTTGAGCAAGAGTTTTTGGGTAGCCGTGGGTTTTCTTTCATTTCTCTTGATGGTCTTCACGCCATCATTTTTGCCAACCTGCGGTTGTTGCTTCCCACCAAGTCTGTGGTGGCATATGCTAGGAAGCAGAGTCAGTCTGCTATATTTAAGCGGTAGGCAAAGGAGAAGGGGTGGTACTTGTATGTTGGTGAGTACTCCATGGGTTGGAAAAAGAAGGTGAAGGTAGTGAACCTTTTTGTGCCTGTTATTGATACCCATTTTCGCGACACATTTCGTACAAGCCCGACTTCCTTATGAGCTCAATTCATGTATTATATTATATTTTATTCTTTTAAGCATAGCCCAAGCCCATGCAACTTATAGGGAAATTGAGGAAGTGTGGTTTGGAGGGTATGGGTTGGTTTCTTTCGAACCTTTTGCATGAGCCCAGCCCATACATGCTACCAAGTGGGCAAGGGACTTTAGTAGCACCTCAGGCTCATGGAGGAGGTCTTGTATCCAAAATTTCCACCCCAAAACAGCTTTTATGTTCTGGGTGACTGTGGCCCAAAGTTTCTGTCCAAACCCTTTTTTTCCTTTAAAAATGGTTGGCTCTCATTGGCCAACTTCAGCTACTAGCTCTCATTTAGTTAAGCCTCCCAATGGTCTGAAACAATTGAAAATGAGGAGCCAATGAGAGTTTAGTCAAGCATTTCCCTTAATGATGATAAAAGTAATCCTTCCTTTTATCCAAACAAAAACAAACCTGAAAATTACTACTTGCTTAACACCTTGGGGGTCCAAAGCCTTTTCTATTGACCAAAAACCAGTCATTTAGAGCACCCTAAACTCAATATAAATTCCACAATCAAATTCAAAACAAAGGAGGAGATTTTACTCTGGGAGCAACACCCCAAGCTTAATACAAGAGTCTTTCTTCAACTAAAAAACAACCAACCACGTTCTACCTAGGGAGCTGAAACTTCAGAGCAAAAACCCATTCATCCGATCAACAATCTCACAATTCCGAACCTTAGGGGTGGAAATATGGGTACAAGGGAACCTTCCCTCTCTTCCTCAAGACCTCCCTCAATTTCCTCTTCTCGGTGATTGTGGGTCAAAGTTTCAAACCTGTTGAACCACATTTTTCCCATAGAGCTGAAACTTGAGAGCAAAAACCCACTGAGCTAGGAAATATTCTCACAATTCCAAACCTTAGGGGTGGAAATATGGATATAGGGGAACCTTCTCTCTCTTCCTCATAACCTTTCTCAATTTCCTCCTCTGGGTGACTGTGGGTCGAAGTTTCAGATTTGTTATGTTTTTATGCTTTTTCTGCACTTTTGTTATTAGCATTTTGATTCTCTCTTGTCAAAGAACCATTAGCCTTTTGTTCATTATACATTTGGAATTTTGGGCTTGATTCTCCATACTAAACACTTCTAAAGAACCCAAGGGGAGATTCGGGTCATTCTCGCATTTTCGACCTTTGTCGCAAAACGTCCCCAACATTTTGGCGACTCCACTAGGGAGTCAAGCAGCTGAAACAAGAGAAGTCATGTATCCGAAGTTGCAAAACCAGCAAAAAGATGATGTTTCTCACACCAACTTGTCGTTCTAAGAGAAACCGTATGATACTTTGTCGCGCAAGAAGAGCATGGTGAAGTTGAGCTGAAATAAGTTCTATCCTTAGCTCATTGAGTTGCTAGAGATGCTCCAAATCATGTGACGAAATCGCTCCAACCTCCGGAAGCCACCCAAGAAGTGAAGGATGGAGGGAGAATCAACTTTCTTATTCAAGGAAAAAAAATTTCTTCCACTCATCTATATTATTTTTTAGCTATCATTCTTATGGATGAATCATCCTATATCTCTTGCTTTACATGATACTTGTGAAAAAAATTTGTTGTAGCTTAAAAATGCAAAAATGGTGAGCCACAAGTCCAACCGCGAAGGGAATGACAGCTCCGACCAATAATTAACAATGCAAAGCTCTAAACATCAATTTCAAACCAAGAACCCCAACAACCACGGCTAAAAGCTCATCCTCAACATCTTCTCAATACATATGTCCCTTAGTGTTGAGTTGTATTATTGCTAAATTAGCGCCAAGCATATAGGGGCTGTTGTGGGTGATTGACTCGTTTTGGGACGAGTATAGTTGACGTTGTGTGCAACCCTTCGGAGCTGAATATTTTTTGCATCACCGCTAAATAAAGTCTTCGTCAAATTTCTAAAGGTCATAGCTAAGCCCACTGCAAGTCGCTAGATATTTGACACACCAAGTCTTGAAGTCAAACGAGCGATATGCTATTGTCAAAGCATGCTTAAGCTAAGACTCTCAAGCTTTCTCCTTACTAACTCATCTTTTTTATATATTGCTTAAACCATTTCAATCTTTCAAGTTTTTTTTAACAAAATATTTTCTTGCAAGGAGAATTCCTAAGTAAGCCTAATGGTAGAAGGCTCGGCACACACCTTTGAAGAATGTTTTGCTCGACCTCGCTCTAGATATTGAGGTCAAATAACTCAAAAGCTTGAAAATGCAAAAATGGTGAGCCGTAAGTCCGACCGTGAAGGGAAGGAAGGCTCCGTCCAATAATCAACAACGCGAAGTTCTAAACTTCCATTTCAACCCAAGAACCCCTCACATGCTGAGCATATGGGAGCCGTCATTGGTGATTGACTCGTTTTGGGGCCAATATAAATGCTATTGTGTGCACCCCTTCGCAGTTGAATATTTTTTGGCGTCACCACTAAATTAAGTCTTCACCAAATAGCTAAAGGCTATAGCTAAATGACCCACCATAAGTCGCTAGATATTTCATATACCAAGCCATGAGGTAGCGATGTTCCATATGCCAAGTCTTGAAGTCATACGAGCGATTAACAATTGTCAAAGCACACTTAAGCTAAGCCTCTCAAGCCTTATCTTTGCAAATTCATTTTTTTTTACATATATTGTTTAAACCATTTCGATACTCTAAACTTGTAATCAAAATATTTTCTATAAGTCGTTTGTGCTAAAGTTTAGCCATGACTATCATTTACTAATAGAAATCATAATTACTCTAGGGGACAAAATGGAAAACTTCTCGGACCATCTGACAAAGAGGGAAAGTTGGACTCAATTCCCTTTTGTCGAAGTCGTGACACGCTCACGCACTCTGAGCCATGACAAGCTCACGCATCCAAAGTCATGGTTGATCTGCGCACGCCAAGCCATGGCATGTTCATATATCTCAAGTCGCGACCAGTGCATGCATTCCAAGCCATGCCAATGCCTTAATCATTCTTGAATTCAAGATTATGCTTGAAGAGGGAAGCGCCAATGTTGCCATCCTCAAGAAAATTATTATTGTCAATCAACTCTTGCAAATGAAATCCACAACTAAGCCAACTAATAAGAAGGGTCTGTGCGTGCGCCTTTGAAGAATTCTTTGCTAGACCTCACTTTAGATATTGAAGTCAAAAAGCTCAAAAATCACATGCTAGTTGCTGGCAATCCACTCAATAAAAGCAATGGCAATGGTCATAGCCAAACTCATCAAGAAGCATCTTATTCGTCGCTTTGATGTCTCACTCATAAGCGACAACAATACATCTCCCTTATGCCAATTTTAGAAGGCAAGCCCTATGAAACATTAGGAAGCCGAAGAACTATCATATTATCTAAGCGTGATAAGACCCCTACATGCGAATGTGCAATGCCTTCAAATAACGTAAGAAAAGCCAATGCTTTCTCCTAATAAAAAAAACACTTACTCTCTCAAAGGTAAGCCCTATCGAATGATTAGGAAGCCAATGAGATGTCAAATTATTCATACATGGTAAAACCCCTACTTGTGATGGTGCAATGCTTTCAACAAGGTAGGGAAAGCCAACGTTTTCATAAAGGCAGGCCTTACGAAGTGGTATTGAAGCCAACACAACATTTTATAATTCAAGCATAGCGGTCCATTACATGGTGGACATAATCATCCCTAAAACATTATGGGAAAATCGACGCAACAAATCACTATCTCATTGCCACATGGAAATTTGCTATACACGAGGATAAAATCCTTCCTCAAGAAATTAGCAAGCCTATGTATGTAAGAACGTGATCGCCCTATGAAATGGTGACCAAAAAAAATGCACAATGAGCAGCAATGCGTGAAAACGCAGCCCATATGTGGGGGCTTCTTGAAACTAACAAAATAGCAACCTAATGCATGTTGAGAATAAGTCGACTACCAAGCAGCGAGCCAAGCTGTAATATATATGAGCTACTGTATGTGAAACCAAATCTGGCAGTCAATAGAGCGCCGAAGAATGGTGCACAAACAATGAGACGTGCACTTAGCCAAAACCTGTTTGCAAAGGCATGACAACCAAGCAACATGTCTACTAACTCGGCCTTACAAAGGCAAAGCCATATTTACAAGATATCCAATTAAGCACAAGTAATCTTCAAGAGACTAAATGCGCATAATCTATCAAAATTTTGCTATTCAATCACAAGGTGCACATGACCTTTCCAAGCAAGATTTTCGCAACATACTCAAATGCTTATAGTCATACAAGGGCTGTTTTCGTAGTAAAAACATGCTCATAGCCTATCGAAGAAAGGTACAAGCTCATTCTTAAGGTACAAAATACGAACTATTCACATCCTTGAGGTACAAATCATTTTTTTTCATTCCAAAATACAAAATATACATCCATGTCATATATGTTTTCTTTGTACGAAATGCAAATTGTGCCTACTAACCATGACAGTACAAACTCAAAGTGGCACCAGTACAACTAGATAAGAGTTGCTCTATACATAAGTGGGTTGTCCACAAGGGTGAATACGAGAGAAATTGTCTCCAAGGCAGCAACCCATATTACACAATTCAACTAGTTTGAAATTTCAAAACTTGGGGCTCAATACAAGACAATAAAAAAAAGGGGGGGGGGGAAGCAAGAAAGGAGGCAAAGGAAAAAGTTGAAGCAATGTCGTAGTCCCCATCCAACGTCACAATCTTTGGGACATTGGCTTGCAGTCCCTCTCTTCTTTATTGCAAAGCCGTAAGTGAGAGACGGACCAAAATGGTTTAAAGTTACTAACGGCTGCCATGGTACCATCTATTGCAGCTCCATGTTGCTATCTGCAGCAGCTTCAACCTTAGAAAATGTTGCATTAGCAATAGGATTGACCTCGAGAATGAAAGTCACAACGACATCACCATAAGTGAAAGCATCACGACACCACGACATTTCATTGAACATCTTTTATAGCCATGCAACAAAGAGGAATCTCCTACTTGCTTACAAGTGGCGCCATTCATCACTTTTAGTACACATAGCGGCTATTTTACAAGACATCATCTCATGCCATCATGGTCTAATTTGCCCTATCAAGGCCCAAGATGCAAGGGCTATTATGGATGGGCAGCACTGTGATCAAAGAATAAATGCTCTATGGAATTGCAACTTCGCCAACAATTTCTAGTCACAAAGTCATGGAACACATGGCTTACTCTCATTGGTATCAACACCTAGTATTTCACAATGATTAAGCGGTTATGCAAACAACCCAATTACTCATCCATCAGCATTACCAGGGGCTAATCAACCGCTATGCACCTCTGCATTTGACATCCAAGTTTCATTCCTACACTTTCATTTAAAGCTTGCTGAATCAAGAATCGACTACCACTCGATGACCCTCACTTTCACTTGCGTTCACCACAAAGATACGATATAGGGGGCTGCCAACTAATTTAGCAGCTGTGTCACCCCTATACTACATCACCAAGTGATATCTTCACTCCATTCCATCTCAAATACGCTATCCCAAGGTGGCTAGCAGTATTGCTCATTGCTCATGGTTACGGCTTTATCAAAATTAATCTTGGCAATCACGATCTCACCAAATTGGCCAACAATAAAGCAACTAAAAAATTGATGCATCCCCAATGTCTCATTCTTAATCATCTCCTCATAGGGACCCAATTTGCCCATTCAAATTTACAGCAAACAATGGAGACAATTCACTTCCAATGCAATGACCAACTCAAGGTCAAGCACAACCGCACCACAAATTGATCTTCATGCTTTGCGACCATCGAAATCAATGGAGAGTCAACTTCCATATGAAATTCAACCTCAATTACAATGACTCAGCCTTATGGGTCGAAACCTCGTGGAATTTTTGTGATCTCCTAAGGAAGAGCCAACCTACCCAATCAACGACACTATTCATTCAACATGTCGTCAAATACATTCGGGAGATCGGCAAAAAAAAAAAAAAAAAAACTTATTAGCTCACCAAGGTAAGCGTCACATCCAACTTTATCAAGCTTGCATAAAGAACAGATTCAACAACTTGTCACCGCATTTGACATCAATCTCTTACAACAAAAACCTCGCTCCAGAGACGAAGGTTCCTTCTTCTTCGCCAACAACATTGCTTAGCCAAAATTGATAAAGATGGTCCAGTGGCCATGGGCGGCAATCTATTGCAAACTTCCACCAACATCATCAGTGGAACAACTCTACTCTTTGTCGATGGGTTTCCTCTCTTCTTCGGCAGTAGCACTTTGTCCCACCTAAATCCTGACATTTTGAACCGTGGATGGTGCTGAGCTCTTCAAATTTATGCTCTCCACCAACAAAGATCTCCTCCATTTCGCCACCATCATCTCACCTCCCTTGGGTTTGAGCAAGTAGTGGTTGAAAGATTGAGTGGGTGTCGCAAGATTTGAAGATGCTTGAAGGGTTTGATTAGGAAAAAAAAAAGGAGGAGGTCTGGAGTCTCATACCCAAAGCAAAATTTCTTTGAAATCAAAAGCAAAATAGTGTATTAGTGGAAGCCAAAATTTTTGAAAAGAAGAGAAGTGGCGCGTCTGATCACTGATGAAGAAACAAAAGCCAACTGAAAGCACGAAGGAAGTGAACAAATTGGAAAAGTTAAAAACCTATTACATATCAAGGAGAAAGGCCTTATATGTATTACACGGCAAAAGTGACGTGGTTGATTTAGAGCCGTGTCCCCTTTGAGTGAATAAAGGAAGTTTGAAAAGTCAAAGACTGATGAAAGTGGCGCGAAGCACATCACAGTAGTGTGAAACGAAGAGCCCTTTGAAGTGACTTAAATGAAGGAATACAGTGTTTTTGGTTGTGGACAAATACAAGCCAAGTGAAGGTTTTTCTTGGTGGAGCCTATAACCATCAAGTGGCTATGTTCATGGTCCATGAAACTTCTACAAGTCACCTTCCTCTTTCTCCGTATGTATCTCTTTGACAAAATATTCATGTGGTTATCTCACTAGGGACCCACCATACATTGATCAATAAACACATGGGCCAGGACTCAAAGGCCTTAATTATTTCTCATGGGCTTCGGTTTATATTAGCCCGCATGCTACAAACTTGTCAATATTATTTCCTTTGGCATCCAAGTTATTCAAATGATAACACTCAGCAACCATCTTTGGTCCATGTCACGTTCGAGATTTTTTCTACAAGCAGGTGTCGCGACTGGCAACATTTCTACAAACAAGCTTCATCAACCAATATCTTCTTAACCAAAAAAAAAAAAAATGAAGAAAAAAAAAAAAAAAGGAGCTTTTGGGTGAACTAATTCCCAAACCCGCAACATCTACAAAGCAATGGGAAACATCAACTACTCACACCGCATGCTGCAAGCGCCACGCGTGCTCGGGGGCTAATGTTGATACTCATTTTCACGACACATTTCTTACAGGCCCGATTCAAACAAGCTCGACTTCCTTGTGAGCTCAATTCATGTATTATATTATATTTTATTCTTTTAAGCATGGTCCAAGCCGATGTAACTTATGGGGAAATTGAGGACGTGTGGTTTGGAGGGTATGGGTCGGTTCCTTTCGGACCTTTTGCATGAGCCTAGTCCATGCGTGCTACCAAGTGGGCAAGGGACACTGGTAGCACCTCAGACTCATGGAGGAGGTCTTGTATCCAAAATTTCCACCACAAAATAGCTTTTATGCTCTGGGTGATTGTGGCCCAAAGTTTCTGTCCGAACCCTTTTTTTCCTTTCAAAATGGTTGGCTCTCATTGGTCAACTTCAGTTGCTAACTCTCATCTAGTTGAGCCTCCCAATGGTCTGAAACAACTGAAAATGAGGAGTCAATGAGGGTTTAGTCAAACATTTCCCTTGATGATGGTAAAAGTAATCCTTCCCTTTATCCAAACAAAAGCAAACCTAAAAATTACTAGTTGCTTAACACCTTGGGGTCCAAAGCCTTTTCTATTGACCAAAAACCAGTCATTTAGAGCACCCTAAACTCAATATAAATTCCACAATCAAATTCAAAACAAAGGAGGAGGTAAGGAGGAGGTTTTACTTTGGGAGCAACACCCCAAGCTTAATACAAGATTCTTTCTTCAACTAAAAAACAACCAACCACGTTCTACCTAGGGAGTTGAAACTTCAAAGCAAAAACTCATTCATTCGATCAACAATCTCACAATTTCGAACCTTAGTGGTGGAAATATGGGTACAAGGGAACCTTCCCTCTCTTCCTCACGACCTCCTTCAATTTCCTCTTCTCGGTGATTGTAGGTCAAAGTTTCAAATCTGTTGAACCACGTTTTCCCATAGAGCTGAAACTTGAGAGCAAAAACCCACTGAGCTAGGAAATATTCTCACAATTCTAAACCTTAGGGGTGGAAATATGGGTATAGGGGAACCTTCCCTCTCTTCCTCACAACCTTTCTCAATTTCCTCCTCCGGGTGACTGTGGGTCGAAGTTTCAGACTTGTTATGTTTTTATGTTTTTTCTGCACTTTTGTTATTAGCATTTTGATTCTCTCTTGTCAAAGCACCATTAGCCTATTGTTCATTATACATTTGGAATTTTGGGCTTGATTCTCCATAATAAACACTTCTAAAGAACCTAAAGGAAGATTTGGGCCATTCTTGCATTTTCGGCCTTTGTCGCAAAACTTCCCCGACACCTGTAAAGAAGGGCTCGGTGTATCGGTCCACTAAGCCCAAGTCTACCAAGAGAAGTAATGATTCTTCTTAGACTTGTTCTAACATTGTTCCCTATGAGGGTGGTCTTCCTCATTGGTGGTCACTCCTTCATCCATTCCTAGTTCTGTCACCCAAGGGCCCGATGCAGATTTTCTTCGAATAAGGGATTTGAGGAGATTCTTAAGGATTTTAAGGACAAACCTGTCACGAAGAAGAGGGTTTCTGATTCTAATGAGGATGGTGGTGGTGAGCGTGAGATTGAGGCTATAGGTACGTGTCTCTTGCCCTTGTCAGATCTTTCTTCTTCTTTTTTTTCTTTTCTTGTTTGTAACTTCCTGGTACACTTCTCTGATTGTTCTACACTTTAATTTCCTTAGCCACATATATTCCGAGGAGCCTAAGACTGCAGCAGACACTGCGATGCCTACAGCCCCCACTTTTGCCACACCTGTAACCCCCACTCCCACGGGTCTTGGCAATTTTTCTTTCTCCCATATCTTCTTTAATCTTCATTACAGATTCATCCCTTCACTTTGTCTGTCCCTCATGCTATATTTTTTATGTTTCTACCTAGGTCTGACTCTTGTTGAGGTGGCTCCATCCTCTCGGTTTGAGGTTGGTAGTAGTTCTACCACAATTCCTAATCCAACGAGCGAGGCTGCTATCTTCTTCATCCGATTTGACCACCCGAAACCAATGATCTTGATCCTGCAAATTTGTGGGGTGCTGGAGCCCCTTATGTTGATTTTCATGGTTTCGGGTCCTTAGGGAGTGCATCTCTCATTTGGAGGCAGTTTACAATAGTTGTGGGGACTTCATGCAGGGATTTTTTTTTGGCTGATCCACGAGGGAGCACTTCCTCAAGCTATTAGGGAGCATAATGAATGACATCAAGCATAACTTCATCGACACCATGTCTGCTGAGAGGATCCTATAGTGGAGTGTCGCAGTTCAAGAGTTGATCAGAGTTGGGTTTGCTATGGAGTTCCTGCTAGATCACCTGCGAGATTACTCAAGCCTTCCTTATGAAGAAGGTCCAGCCTGCTATAGACGTCATAGATGCTCGCATCGAGATTTCAAAGAAGGAGGTGGCAGACCTAGAGGCACGCCGTGAATGCCTCATCTCTGGTGTTGATGGCCTTAGCCGCTTTAGAGATAAGACCTTTATTTCAGGCCTTTGATGAGATTTATTACATTATGTAGTTCCCTGTTTATTTCCTTCCCCTATGTTTATCTTCTTCCCCTTTTCATCTTACCCAATACACTTCCTTATTTTCTCTAGCACTTATTTGATAAGTCTGACATGACTTATATATTTTGGGTTTGTAATCTATTATGCTACACCTGCTATGGTTATTACTATGATTATGATACAGTATGTTTTTGCTAATACTCCATAGTCTTCATTACTTTTTACAAATGAAAACACACTACAATACTTTCTTGTGACATCATCCCTTGCAAAGACAATCACATAGAGGGCGGAAAAAAAAAAAAAAAACTAAACAAGAGAAAGGAATAACTACACAATGTTTCTTAGGCATAATATTGCTTTAACCATTTGCTGTTAATGGGGTCCATTAGATCTGTTCCATTCATATGGGCCAAACGATAATACCCACTTGCATGTGTTTCCCTTACTACAAAGGGTCCCTTCCATTTTGGTGAAAATTTAAATGGTCCTGCCATACCTCGCCTAATGTGGTCTGCCATTTTTAGCACAAGTTGTCCTTCTGCAAACACCCTTTCTTTGGTCGTCTTTCCATAAGCTTCAGTCATCTTTTGTTATATCTAAGGCTACATTACTGGGTCTCCTCCCTTTTCTCATCTAATCCTTCTAGGTCTTCGCATCTTTTTGTTGCAAAAACTCCCTTCTCCTTTTCTTTCTTTCTTGCCTACATGACCCTTAAAGAGGGCATCATCACTTTAGCTGGGCTCATTACCTCTGTTCCATAAACTAAGGAGAACGGTGAAAATCCCGTGGCAGACTTAGGTGAGTTTCGGTAGGCCCAAAGGGCGTCTGGCAGATGCATTGCCTATCCCCCGATGTATTCCTGATTCATCTTGCTAATGATCTTGATGAGAGTCTTGTTTGTTGCTTCTGCCTACCCATTCCTTTGGGGGTAATAGGGCGATGACCAGTGGTGTTTGATTTGGTAAAACTCTAGCATCTTTCTTACTTCACTATTAACAAATGAAGTGTCATTGTCACTAATGATCCTATGAGGTACTCTGAACCTAGTAATTATGTTCTCCTTGATAAAATTTGTCACGGCTCCTCCCGTGGCCTTACGAAGTCATATAGCTTCTGCCCATTTGGTAAAGTACATTGTAGCCACAAGAATCCACATGTACCCGCGAGAGGGTGGATTAACTGGTCCCACTAAGTCAAGCCCCCAAGTGTGGAAGGGTCATGGGGTGACCATGCTACGTAAACTTTGTGGGTGAGTGTGAATCAGGTTAGCTTGCACTTGGCAACTGTGGCATTTATTCACAAATTTTGTTGTATCTTTCTTCATAATGGGCCAATAATAACCATCTACAGCATACACTAGTATAGCTTTTTCCTTCCTTGGTGCTCTTTGCATTCCCCTGCATGTACTTCCTTTATCATTTCCCTCGCTTCTTTCGGACCCATACATCGTAATAGGTCTCCATCATATCCTTTCTTAAAAAGGATTCCCTTATGTAAAAGTAGTGCACTGCCAGCTTTTTAAGTTTGTATCTTTCACTATGCTTCTGTGGCAAGACACCTTCTGCCAGGTATTGCATGAACGGGCTTTTCCAGTCTTCACTAGTAAACACAACATAATTTTCCTCCCTGTCTGTAGCTAGATGGCATTCGCACTGGGTTTGGACCAAGTCTACATCCTTACCCATGCTTGGCCAATAGAAACCCGCTCTTTAAAGTCTGCGGTAAAGGTTGATTTCTCAACAAAACCCACAAGTTCTACCATGCACTTCCTTCAATTTTCTTAGGGCCTCTTCTTACCCCACACATCTTGATAGAATTCCTCTTGACATACTGTGGTATAGTTCCCCTTTCATCAGGGTGTAGTCCTTCATTGTCTTCAAATCTGCCATATATCCTTCTTTTAATAGGGATTCCTTAATGTAAATTCTCTAGTCCTCTTTACACCCTTATTCTTCCTAGAACCTTTCCTACAATATTTCAACAATAGATTCCCTTCGTTTGCTAACTTTAACTCTGGTACTACTTCCTTTAAAGGCTATCTGTGAGTGCAACACGACCAACGCATCTGCGAACCGATTCTCACTTCTCTGAGCATGCTCTATCTCAAATGTTGAAAACCTTTCTTCCATTTTCTTGGCCAACGTCTTGTACGGAGCCAAACTTGGTTCCTTCAAAGAGAAAGTCCCTTTAGCCTAGCAAACCACTATGTTGGAGTCACCTATCACCTTCAAATGCTTGATCCCTATCTCAAGGACTATGGCCAACCTAGTGAGATAGGCCTCGTACTCTGCGGTGTTGTTTGAGCAAGGAAACTCCAACTTGAACAAGAGTGCCTCGGCCTTTTCTTTTTCGTGATAGAGAACTATTCCTGCACCTCTAGAGTTGGTCGTAGAAGAGCCATCGAACTTCATCACCCATTGCTCTTCAACTACTTCTGCATCCTCTTCTCCCGAGAATTATGCTAGCAAATTTGCTATAGCCTGACTCTTTACTGCCTTAGGTGTTCCTGCCTTCAAGTCATATTGTGATAGTTGTAACAACCACTGAGATATCCTCCCAGAGAGAATCAACTACCAAAGAAGAGCTTTGATAGCGTGGGACTTCGTCATCAAGCACATCTTGTAGGCCATGAAGTAATGGCGCAACCTTTGTGATACATATACTATTGCCAGGCATACTCTTTCTGCTCTGGGGTAGCAAGTCTCCACATCCTTTAGAGCGCGACTCATATAATAAACTAGTTGTTCGATACCACCTCCATCTTCTTAGAGGCCAGATAGAGCAGTAGTGGCCTTTTGCAGATTGGGGCTTGCACCATAGGGAGGTTTGTCATAATCCGTTGTCACCTTCTAAAGGTTGTCAGATATGCCTCTCCCCACTTGAAGTTTTGTCCCTTTTTGAGTAATTTGGTAAAGGTTAAAGTGATTAACGCTAAGCCCAGGATGAACCTCCAGATGTAAGAAGCTTTCCCCAGAAAGCTCTTCAATTCCTTCACTATGGTAGGTGGCTTCATGGTTGTTATAGCTGTAACTTTGGCCGAGTCTATGTCTATTCTCTTGCTATGGACCAAGAACCCCAAGAATTTCCTGACAGACACTCCGAAAGCACACTTAAGTGGATTCATTCTCAACTTAAAAACTCTACATCTTTCAAATACCTTTCTTAATACTTTAACATGGTCATCTTGCCTGCTCGACTTTACAACTATGTCATCCACATAGTCTTCCATCTCGCTATGCATCATGTCATGGAATATGGCGGTCATCATGCGTTGGTAAGTTGCACTTGCATTTTTCAACCCAAAGGGCATCACAGTGTAGTAGAAGTTACCTATGGATGTTCCAAAAAGTGGTTTTCTCCGCATCTCTTGGTGCCATTCGAATTTGGTTATATCCACTAAATCCATCCATAAATGAGAACATGGTATTCCCTGCTGCAGAATCTATCAGTAGGTCCATGTTCGACAGCGGGAATTCGTCCTTTGGGTAGACTCAGTTGAGGTTTTTGAAATCTACGTAACATCTTATCTACCCATTTTTCTTCTTCACTGGCACAATATTGGACAGCCATCGCAGGTGCTAGATGGGTTTAATGAAACCAACGGCCAACAACTTTTGTGCTTCCTTTACTATCTGTTCTTCTATTTTGGTATGAAACACTCTAGCAGGTTGAGCCACCAACTTAGCCTCGGGATCTACGTTGAGTGTGTGCACTACTAATCCTAGGTCTAGCCCAGGCATCTCGTTGTAGTCCTATTCAAAAACATCCTTGAATTCTTTCAACAATAATATTAGCTTTGACCTTTCCTTCTCTGACAGTTTTGAACTTATTAAAATGGGTCTTGGCTTTTGTGGGTCCGTTCAGCCTTCCTTTCATGCATTGATGGTAGGTAGATGGGACCAATCGGTGTTTATGCAACCACGGCCTTCCCAATAATATGTGGTATAAGACTTCTATTTTAACTACATGGAAGCGGGCCAAAGAGGCTATTGGTTGCACTTTCAACCATAACTGGATGTGGCCTGCAGTATATTCACCTCTTCCCCCAAATCCTATTACCTCCATTGGGTTTACTAAAATGCCTGTATCGACCAAGGCTCTTTTGATGGGGATTTGATTTATGGAGGCCACCAGGTAGAGAAGTCTTTTGTGATTTGAATACCCTACTTCTATGTCTTCATCACTAAAAGTGATCTCGTTGGTGTCCTGTAAGAAGGTTTTGCCAGCTCTGGTTTCTACCAACAAGCATTCTACTCCTGCCCCTAAGGCAATGCTCACTAAAGCCCAACCAAGCATTCTACTCATTTATAGTGAGTTCCAACTGATCAAACAAGTTCTTGAACCCAGAACTTTTTTGCAAGGTGGTAATTGTTATGGCAGGTAGGCCCGGCCTTTCCTTTTCATCTTCTCCTGGATCCGCACAAATAACGACAGCTGCTACTCCTTTTCCCTTGTGGTTCGGGAGTGGGTTTCTTTGATCCTGTGATGCACTAGTCTATGGAGTGCCCAGCATTCTACGATAGGGTGTTGCATATAATTGTGCAAACGGCAGAAACGCAGGTCCTTCCGTTCTTCTTCGGTAGGTTCCCTGGAAACTTGGTTGGGCTTGAAGACCCCATCTGCAATCCATTTATCTAGGAGCACATCTTACTCCTTCGGTGTACATGGTAGTGTTGAAGGGGTCTCGTAATCCTTCCCATCTGACTTTCTTTTCCTTTCGCCAGTAGATACTGCCATGGCTTGCAGAGTGAACCTCCGTTCTTTAGGCCTATCAGAGCTTAGTCTTACTGATTAGGCGGTCTTCCTAGCTTTCTACAATAACTGTGCGAATTGGGAGATTTCTAAATTCTCCAAGACACTCTATATTTCATAATCATGTTACCCATACACATTTCCACTAATGTCTTTTCTTCACAATGATCATAGCAGTCAAGAGCTATGTCCATGAATCTCTTGATGTACTCCATCAAGTCGTCACCGCTCCTTTGCTTAGTCGCTTGCAAAGTTGCAAGTGTTATTGTCTCTTCTCCATGAAAGTATTTAGTGCAAAACACGTCCACTATGTCGTCCTATGTCGAGATTGATCCTGGTTTCAAACCAGTGTACCAAGTGTACGCACAGTCACATAGGGATTTAGAAAACTCCCAACCGAAGACACAAGTCCTCGTCTGTCGTGTAAGGACCAAGGGTGTCAATAAACTTGCTCACATATTCGATGGCACTTCCCCTTCTGCCATCCTATTGTGAGAAAGTTCACAGTTCATATCTCTTAGGATATGACTTGTTGAGTATTTTCAGCGGATAAGGAGGCCTTTGTGCATAAAATCTCTCCTTAGGCGCTTTGCCATTTCCTATTCTAAAAGCGCTGCAACTTCGGCCATGGTAATGAAATGCTGCTCTGGATTCTGTGGGCCACCCCCTACAGGGATTTCTTCCTTGTCTGCCGCATGCTCTGGGTCATGCTAGCTTCCTTTTTCTTTCATCTTGTCCGCCTTCATTTGGCAAATCTCTTCCACTATCTGCTGCAAGGAATGCTGCACAGATTGCAGTACCTTGATGAAAAAGTTGGCATTATCAGTAAGGACTCTTTGCTGCTACTGTGGTCCAACCCCCACTCCGTTAACACCTTCCACCTGGTTGGGTTGGTGCTAGTGGCTTTTGATGAATAGAAAACAAGGGGTTTTTTTTTTTTTTTTGGGCAGTGTGAAAGATTAAGGATGACTGGTGTATTGTGGAGGTTGATTTAGGTTTTAATTTGTGGAGATTGATTTAGGATTTATATTTCTAGGTTCAAGTTCTTGTTCGTGTTGAAGATTGTTATGGATCTGAATTAACGTCTTTTTTTGTTTTTATTATTTTTATTTTTATTTAAAATTTAAAATTACTATTTTTAATTCAAATGCTGATGTGGCATTTTTTAATGTCAACAAAAAAATATTTTGTTATTATTTTAGTTGCCACATAAGCTTCAATAATGCCAACAATACACATTGTTTGCCACATAGGCGTTTTCCGTTAGTGATTTAACGGTATGGATCAAATTGACTGCAAATTGAAAATAACATGGACCAAATTGACTGCTACCAAAATATAAGGACCAAATTGACTGTTATCCCAAAATGTAGGGACCAAAATGATGTTTTCGGCAAATAAGTTTACATCTGAATAATATAGACTAAATATTGTACTATTGCTTAATTAAGTTTGGCATGTCATATATGCTTATTTATTTTAATTATTAAAATTGCTACATTTTAGTTATATATATAGATCATGTCAAACCTAACAAAACTCAAGTTCGACGCCTTTGACATATCGAGCAAGAATTATCTATCATGGATCCTAGATGCTAAGATCCAGTTGGATGCAATGACCCTTGTGGTGGGCCTTTTTATATCCGGGACTGAACTGCTCCTACCATACTGCAGCCCAATGATTCTGGGGTAGGAGAGTTGAGATTGGCTTAATTGAAACTCACCTTAAGCTCGCTTGTGTGCAAGCTAGGACCCCTGATAGGCATCTTAATCACATGCCCACGACAGGAAATACTGTCACGAAAAACATTATGGCAAGAGAAACATAACACAGTAGGCTAGCTAAAATATTTTAACTGAGGTACTTGTTACTGACCAAAGATAATGTTTAAACAGTTTTAGAAAAGGAAAATACAATAATATGAGTATGGAAAAAATGAATCAGTAATAAAAAAAATAACGTTAGCACTTAAAGAATCTGATAGGCCAAAAACGTATTGACCCCTTGTGATGAATTAATTGATTAATTAGCCAAGTTTATTAATTAATCAAATTAACATGCAATGCGCGTGGTAGCACAAACAAATCACCAACTAAACTAAGTATGCAGCTGAAATTAAATTGACACGGTGATTTGTTTTTGAATGGGGAAAACCAACATAGCAAAAACCCCACCAGGTGATTTTAAGGTCACCACTCCCGAGAATCCACTATTATCATAACAAGCGGTTACAAGTAAAGGAATCTCAGTACCTTATACCAACCTACAGTTGAACCCTTATCCTAATACCCAATTGGACTTATTCTATAGTAACAATCTCTCCTTTTCGATGGACGACTCCCAATACGCGACTAACCAATTGCGCGGATCCCAGTACGCTACTTCAATCACCAACTAGAGAAGGTTGTTGGCTGCAAAGTTCTTCAGTTTGTCACACGATGAAGATCAAAAAGCTCTTTGGTTACAAAACCCTACGGCGTACAAACACAACAGCTTCTTCACAAGAAAGATGAACTAGGGTAAATTCTATCTCTGGTCACAATTTGCATGAACAAACTTTGCTCGACACTTGTGCAACTTGTGTCACCTTTGACGGCCCTTAAAATAATCATTTTATATGTCTAAGGTTGTGAGAAAAGAAAGCCCAAACATACAATCACAGATTGGATGAAAATCATATTAAAAATTCTGAGTTTCATAAACCTCGACAGATACCCTATCTGTCAAGCCACGAGCTGAGACAGCTCTTCATGTCTTGATAGATGCTAGTTGTCAAGTTAGCTGTCGAGCTTTAGTGAATCAGAACTTTTCACACTTGAATCTTGGACAGACTTGCATGGCTTTAACACTTGGACTTGAAATCTTGTTTCTTGAAGTATTAAACACATCCTAGATCTACCAAAATACAAGTAAAGTGCATTTTGTCAAAGGATTAGTCAATTACATAAAATAGTGACATATGTTCTTAAACATGTGAAACACATATGTCCTAACAATCTCCTTCTTTAGCAATCCGTGACAAAACCACAACAAACAAATGAACATATGAGAGAAGTCATAAACCACTCAACTCATATTCACTTGTTGAATACAATAAAATCTATCCTAACATATACTCTTGAAAAACTTTGCAAGAAGAGAGTTTATGGCAAGTAGACTTTGACAACCTGTATTTTTGAAACACTTTAAACAAAACTCATCAAGGCATCTTTACGTGAAACATAAATAATAAATTGCATACAAGATATAAGAAGTATGTGCATAAAGAGAGAAAAAAAACAACACATGAAAGGGTGGGTGAAAAAACATACATCAATATATAAAACATATAAGTACAATGTATGTCAAAATGGTCACAAGACCCATGTACAAGATATAAATGTATCTAAAGTAGAAAGAAAAGAAAAAGATACATATAATCCCCACTACATCCCTCAAAATCAACACCCCCCCTAACAAAAATCCCATATACTAACTCTCCCCCTAAGTATGACTACTCTTATATCCAAAACTACTCCCCCTTTTTGTTACAAGTGACAAAAGGTAAGAGTGTCAAGTAGACATCTCGTCTGCACTGGAAGAGCTAGCATCTCCATCATCCTTAGCATCAGAAGTAGTAACATCATCATCATCATCCTCATCCTCATCCTCAGAAACCTCTGGAGTAGGTGAAGGAGAAGCAACGAAGCCACCCATGACCGTCTGGCGTTGTGCAATACGACCAACACAAGAGTTCACTTGACACAACTCATCACTGAGAGTGTCGAGGAGAGCATCCATGCATTGAAGCTGTGTCATGATGTCCTCAAGAGTCACACCGCTCGTAGAAGAAGAGGGAGCAGATGTGGATGAAGCTGAACGAGTGGGAGGAGCTGCTGACCTGGACCACCTCGACTGAAACTGCACCTCGCTCCGTTTAACGGTAGCGGCATCTATAGCACCCATATAGGTGAAGTGGTCGGACATGGGAAAAGGAACAGAAAAATGGCATAAAATTCTTATGATAGCCGAAGGGAAAATGAGCTTATCATAGGTCGCCGAATCCCTATGTACATCTATGACAGAAAGAATGAAGTGAGAAGGAAAATCTATACTAAGATGCTCTAAAAGGGATAGCAAAAACCGAGCACGGAGCTCTATGATAAAGTTATAATGAAAGAGAGGATAAAGTACAAAAGTCATAATCATGTTAAAAAACCGAGGGCCTTTAGCAAAGCCCGAACAGTAAGTGAACTGACGCTCACCCCAATCAAAAGGGCGCTCACAAAAAGCAGAAATGAGCTCGTCTTTAGACAATGTCTTAAGAATTTCACAACCAGGGTAGTCAGGATGCTCTACCCTGGGGACACGGAGCACATCAGAGACAATCTCTAATGTGACAACAATGCGCGTACCTCGAACGCGAGTAATGAAGAGAGGTACTGAAAAATCAAATCCATGCATGTTGGAGTAAAACTCCTAGATCAGGATGGATGGACATGTGATCAGGGTGTCACACAGTGGCCCTCATTCCTGACTGTAGATGACAGTAGAAAGGTCAGTGTCAGAGAAGTCCGACAAGATGACTTGGCATTCAGAATGAATGCCTCGTCGAGAAAAGTTCTCAAAGAAGTTCGATTTGGCCTTCTCATCATGGAACCGAACAGAGAAAGGAATAGGATCAAAGGAAGTGGATGCCCCAAAACGAAGAGGGTTTCGGGACAGAGTAGATTTACGTTTGGGTGCCATAGAAGCAGACTAACGCAAACAGAAGAGAGAGAGGGAGAGAGAAACAATTAGAAAAGTCTCAAGCAGATTAAATATATCAAAATATACTGAAAAGAAAGAACGTATGCATGGGAATGCATGAACATGTGACATGCAATAGAAAAAGCATCATGGGCTCAGCCCAATCCAATCCTACCAGCACACAATCAGTTACATATATACAACACACATCTAAATGCATGAGAATATTGTTATAATGCAAATGAAATGCAATTCATGAGGTTTTAAACTCATTTAAGCAACACCCATCCCAAAAATTGCACAAAACCTTCAACAATTTTGAAAAACCCCAAAATTTTTCAAGCAACCCAAAACCTAGATCTAAATGCATGAAGTGCATGAAGAATGAGAGGTAAAGAGATCATATCAAGTGATTAGAAGCAAGAATAGGCTGAAAATCACGTGGCGTGAAGGTTGAGAGAGAGAGAAAAGTGAGTTTGGAAGGTGAAAAGCTTGAAAACTATCAAGAGAGATCAAGGGTGTGAGATCTGAAATCGTGATGGCTCCTTATATAGAAATCGTGATGGCTCCTTATATAGAAATCTCATAAATCTCGATTGATCGAGAGCTATCGAGAAGCTGTCGAGCTTTAAAACGCGTCTTCTAGCTACTGAGCCAGCTATCAAGGATCTATTGAGGATTAAACAATAGAGTTCTTTACAAAGAAGCTCGATGGATCAAGGTAGCTGTTGAGGAGCTATCGAGGATTCAGAAAGTTTGTCAATTGATCGACCTAGCTGTTTAGAGATGTCGAGATTGCGATAAAAATCAGTTGAAGAGCTCGATAGATAAGCTAGGTGTCGAGAGGTGTCGAGGAGCTGTTGAGATTGCATAAAAACAGTTTTTTTAAAGAAGAGAAAAACACATATATGAATGCAATCAAACATGCAACTCAACCAAAGATCCAAGCAACATTTTGATCTCTCAAAAAAACTCCAACAAAAAAAATGTTAAGTACATAGATCCCAAAACACACACACACACTAAACAAGTCTAACCAATTTTATATTTCAAAAACAAGTCAAGAAAGTTTAGTGAGCATACATTAACACATGTAAGCCTTGTGATGGCCAAATCACATTGTACCTGCACATGTATCAAAAGTAGCAAAGAATATTGCGTGTTGTGTGTGAAAAATATTGCAAGATTACATAAGTGTCTACTTGTTATGACGATTTGAGATATGAGAAAATCACTTTAACTCACACACAATCATAACTGTTTGATGGGGACTATTACCTTTGAGGTACATCCTATAACTCCCACATCTCCTCGAATACACGCTTACAATCATATTTAAAAGCATTTTGATCTTTTACTTTTTATTTTTCTTTGCATATTTTTCTTTTAAGCAAACCATGCATAGGCATATAAAAGATAGAAAAGAAATACCAAATTATGTTAAGCATTTGACATTCCAATTTTGCTATGCCGAAGCACACAAATGTCATTTCATGATTGGCGGACAACAGTGGTGAGATAGTTATTTATGCCTTTCTCTTAGGATTTTCTAGTCCTTCCCGTCAAAAAGAGTGATACGAGTATTAAGTACAAGAGATTGCTTAACCTTACTCATCACAAACACAAGCCACAAAGCACACTTGCTTAGTTGTGCATAGAGATGCTCATCTAAGTTACAACTGATACAAAGTTTAGAAAACTTTGTTTCAATGAACATCCAAGGTACATAAGTACCAATGTACACAAACACACATTGTTTTTGTATTTTTCATTTTTTTTATATGAAAAACAAAATAAGCAAAACTAAAAATAAACAAACAAAAACATGTTAAGCAAAGCAAAGCATAAAACTAGACTGACTCAAAACATGAAAGCAAAACACACAAGTAATGCAAAAACAAAAACAAGAAGAGAGAGAAAAAGTGATAGAATCACTTCGAGCCATTTTCCTTCCACACCTTGGAAGAACCTTTCCTTTGAGTAAACCCTTGAACCGGTGGTGAGGGGGAAGAATTGAAACCGTTTAAGTTCGAAAGAAACATGAGGGCTTTGAGAAGATCTCCAAAGGGAGCAAGAGAGTATGGAAACTGATTCTGGTTTCCCGATGCTATCATGTCGTTACTCTGTTGAATGGCTAACCACTTATAGCAATTAGGTCGAGTATGACCGGCTACTCCACAGTGATGATAGAGATGCTGCTTCTTCTGTTTAGGCTTTTGAGAGTTAGCCTTCTTAGCCCTAGGGTTTTTAACTTCTTTCTTATCAAGCTTAGGGGGTGCTCCTAAGATAGATTTACCCTTGTCTAAGTTCTCACTAGCTAATTCAGTTTTAACATCATTGTTCTCAATTTTAACATTATTAGCAAAAGGAACAAAAACAATAGTACTAGCAGAAACAATACTAGAAGAAGAGAAATCATACCCTAAACTGGTTCGATCAGAAGCAGATTTCTAAATACTAAGCATCTCGTCAAGCTTTGCACTTGAAGCCCTCTCCAATTGAGCTCTAACTTGAAACAGCTCTGCTTCAAGCTTCTTGGTCTTCTCAGCCAAGAAATTATTCTTAAACCTCAATACTCCAATAGTCTGATTGGCTTCATCAAACTTTGTGAAAAGCTCTTCTCGTTTATCCAAAAAAAAAAAAAAAAAGCTCTTCATGATCAAGCTCCACATCACTAAGCTTCTTGGTGGCTAGCCTATAAAGTTTCTTATGCTTCTTAGAAATCGTGTACAATTTCTCATAAGCTGTATGGATATCATCTTGATCATCCATCTTATCGAACTTATAATCCACGAAGTCCTCTTCTTCATCCACATCTTCAACAATCCCCTCAATAGGACTGACAGTGGTAGTGAAGGCATTCAGAATTCCATCATCCTCATCTTCTGAATCATCCTTAGGTTCTGTGTCACTCAATGTAGCAGCAAGTGCCTTGCTCTTCCTAATGCTCTTAAGATATATGGGGCACTCCTGTTTCATATGTCCAAAGCCTTGACACTCGAAGCACTTTGGTCCTAAGGGAATAGTGTACTGACCTCCATCCCTAGCATTCTTCTTCCCTTTGTCTTGGTTCTTGAATTGTGAGGGGCTAGATTGCCTTCGGTCCTTGTCGAAACCCTTCCCATTGGCATTCTTCATAAACTTCTTGAATTTCCTTGTAATGTAGGACTTCATCTTAGAATCTTCATCGTCTAAAGACTCATCAGTATCATTACTCTTGGCCTTTAATGCCATGCTCTTGCTCTTTCCCAACTTACCAATCCTTGTTAAACCTAACTCATAGGTCTGTAGATTCCCAACCAGCTCTATCAAAGGAATCTTGTCAATTTCCTTTGATTCCTCAATTATGGTGATTTTGGCATGGAATCTCTCAAGTAGAGATCTGAGCACCTTTCTCACAATCTTGGGTTCAAGAATGGTTTCCCCAAGATTGAAGGTTGAGTTCACTATGTCCTTAAACTTCGCATAAAACTCATCGAATGACTCATCCTTCTCCATCTTAATCTTTTCAAAGCTTGTAGTGAGCCTCTAAAGCTTTGAACCCTTGACAGCCTTAGTTCCCTCATAGGTTGTTTGGAGAATGGTCCATGCTACCTTCGCAATTTCAGTGGAGGATATCTTCTTGAACTCCTCATTTGTGACTGTACTGAATAAAGCATTCAATGCCCTGCTATTGAAGTTGGCCGCCTTGATCTTAGCATCATCCCAATCGGCCAGCGCTTCCTTTGGCTTGGTCCAGCCTATCTCCACAGCTTGCCACACTTTCTCATCTAGAGACTGCAAGAAAGCTCTCATGCATACTTTCCAGTATGCATTTAGTGCCATCAAATAAAAGAGGTATAATTAAAGACTGTCATCTATCCATGACAAACAGGGGTCAATGGATCACACAGCAAAGATTAAAACCAAATCAAAGTGTGTCTGCTCTGATACCACTTGATAAACCAAAAACGTATTGACCCCTTGTGATGAATTAATTGATTAATTAGCCAAATTTATTAATTAATCAAATTAACATGCAACGCACGTGGTAGCACAAACAAATCACCAATTAAACTAAGTATGAAACATAAATTAAATTGACACGGTGATTTGCTTTTGAATGGGGAAAACCAACATGACAAAAACCCCACCAGGTGATTTTAAGGTCACCACTCCCGAAAATCCACTATTATCACAACAAGCGATTACAAGTAAAGGAATCCATGTACCTTATACCAACCTATAGTTGAACCCTTGCCCCAATACCTAATTAGACTTGTTCTGGAGTGACAATCTCTCCTTTTCGATGCACGGCTCCCAGTACATGACTAACCAATTGTGCGGATCCCAGTATGCGACTTCAATCACCAACTAGAGAAGGTTGTTGGCTGCAAAGTTCTTCCGTTCTTCACATGATGAAGATCAAAAAGCTCTTTGGTTACAGAACCTTACGGTGTACAAACACAGCAGCTTCTTCACAAGAAAGATGAACTATGGCAAATTCTGTCTCCGGTCACAATTTGCCTAAACAAACTTTGCTCAACACTTGTGCAACTTGTGTCACCTTTAATGGCCCCTAAAATAATCTTTTTATATGCCTAGGGTTGAGGGAAAAGATTTTCCAAACATACAATCACAGATTGGATGAAAATCAGATCAAAAATTCTGAGTTTCATAAACCTTAACAGATACCCTTTTATCGAGCTGTTGTCGAGCCACAGGCTGAGACAGCTCTTCATGTCTCGATAGATGCTAGTTGTCAAGCTAACTGTCGAGTTTTAATGAATCAGCACTTTTCACACTTGAATCTTTGATGGACTTGCATGGTTTTAACACTTAGACTTGAAACCTTGTTTCTTGAAGTATTAAATACATCCTAGATCTACCCAAATACAAGTAAAGTGCATTTTGTCAAAGGATTAGCCAATTACATAAAATAGTGACATATGTTCTTAAACATGTGAAACACATATGTCCTAATAGAATCGTAATAAAAGAAGGAAGGGGATTAGTCTGCGAAACTTAGCTCCTTGGCAGGTTTAAGTCCAAGAAGGGAACCAATCTCCTATGTGGGTAATTTTACAGGGAGGTCCTACCATAGAAATTACCTACTTTGGAAAATGGACCTTGTTAGGACATATGTGGTTCACATGTTAAGAATATATGTCATTCTTTATTGTAATTGGATAGTTCTAGGTGTTTTTAATACTTCAAGAAACAAGATTCAAGATCAAGTGTTGAAGTCATCAAGTCTATCCAAGAAACAAGCTGAAGAAGTGCACATTCATTAAAGCTCAACAACTAGCATATGTCGAGGTTTAGAAGCTGTCTCATGCCCGTGTGCTCGACAGCTGCTCAACACCTTCTATCTGTCGAGGTTTATGAATTTCAGAATTTTGATTTGATTTTCTTGGGATCCATGATTATATGTTTGGGCTTTCTTTTCTCCTAACCCTAAACATATAAAAGGATTGTTTTAAGGGCCGTCAAAGAGTTCACAAGTTGCACAAGCATTGAGCAAACTCTAATCAAGCAAATTGTAACCGGAGACGAAGTTTTTGCCTTAGTTCATCTCTTTCTCTTGAAGAAGTTGTTGTGTATTTGTACTGTAGGGTTTTGTGACCAAGCATCTTCTTGATCTTCATCGCGTGGATGAACTGAAGAACTTTGCAGCCAACAACCCTCTTAGTTGGTGCTTGAAGTCGCGTACTGGGATCCGCGCAATTAGTTAATCATGTACTTGGGAGCCGTGCATCAAAAAGGGGAACTGTCACTACAGAACAAATCCAATTGGGTATTAGGGTAAGGGTTCAATTGTAGATTAGTAAGGTACTTGGGATTCCTTTACTTGTAACTGCTTATTGTGATAATAGTGGAGTTTCGGGAGTGGTGACCTGAAAATCACCCGGTGGGGTTTTTGCCATTAGGTTTTCCCCATTTGTAAACAAATCACCGTGTTATTTATTTTCCGCTGCATAATTAGTTTATTGGTGATTTGTTTGTGCTACCACGCGTTTGCATAATAAATTGATTAATTAATAACTTGGCTAATTAATTAATTAATTTCTATCACAATGGGTCATTCAGTTTGTGGCCTATCAGGTGGTATCAAAACAGGCACACTCTGATTAGGGTTAATCTTTATTGTGTTGATCCATTAACCCCTGTTTGTCATGGATAAAGGACAATCATTAATTATACCTCCTTTATTTAATGGCACTAACTATGTATACTGGAAAGTACGCATAAGAGTTTTATTGCAGTCTTTAGATGAGAAAGTGTAGCAAGTTGTTGAGATAAGTTAGACCAAGCCAAAGGAAGCGTCAGCCGATTGGGATGAAACCAAAATCAAGGCGGCAAACTTCAACAGTAGGGCATTGAATGCGTTATTCAGTGCAGTCACCAATGAGGAGTTCAAGAAAATATCCTCTACTGAAACTGCTAAGGAAACATGGACCATCCTCTAAACAACCTATGAGGGTACAAAGGCTGTTAAGGATTCAAAGCTACAGAGGCTCACTACAAGCTTTGAAGGGATTAAGATGGAGAATGATGAGTCGTTTGATGAGTTCTATGCCAAGCTATAATACATAGTGAACTCAGCCTTCAATCTTGGGGAAACCATTCCTGAACCCAAGATTGTAAGGAAGGTGCTCAGATCTCTACCCGAGAAATTCCATGCCAAGATCACGGCGATAAAGGAATCAAAGGATATTTACAAGATTCCTCTGACTGAGCTAGTTGGAAACTTGCAAACCTACGAGCTAGGATTGACAAGGATTGGCAAGACGGGTAAAGGTAAGAGCATGGCTTTGAAGGCCAAAAGCAGTGATACAGATGAGTCTTCAGATGATGAAGATTCCAAGATGAAGTCCTACATCACCAGGCAGTTCAAGAAGTTTATGAAGAATGCCATTGGAAAGGGTTTCGACAAGGATCGTAGGTAATCCAGTTCTTCTCAGTTCAAGAGTTAAGACAAAGGAAAGAAGGATGCTAGGGATAGCGGTCAGTACACTATTCCCGCAGGACCCAAGTGCTTTGGGTGTCAAGGTTTTGGTCACATGAAACATGAGTGTCCTACATATCTCAGGAGCATTGGGAAGAGCAAGACACTTACTGCTACCTTAAGCGACACTGAGCTTGAGGATGATTCCGATAATGAGGATGACGGAATCTTGAATGCCTTCACTGCCACTGGTAATCCTACTGATGGGATTGTTGAAAATGTGGTTGAAGAAGAGGAATTGGTGGAGTCCAAGTTTAAGAAGATGGATGATCAGGATGATATCCATATAGCCTATGAGAAATTGTACAAGCTTTCTGAGAAGCATGAGAAACTCTATAGGTTGGCCACCAAGAAACTCAGTGATGTGGAACTTGATCGTGAAGAGTTGTCCACAAAGTTTGATAAGGCTAATCAAACTATTGGAGCACTAAGGTTTGAGAACAACTTCTTGGCTGAGAAGACTAAGAAGCTTGAAGCAGAGCTGTCTCAAGTTAGAGCTCAATTAGAGAGGACTTCAAGTGCGAAGCTTGATGAAATTCTCAACAGTCAGAAATCTGCTTCAGATCGAACAGGTTTAGGGTATGGTCTCTCTTCCTCTAATATTGCTTCTACTAGTACTACTGTTTTTGTTCCTCCTGCTAATAATGTTAAAATTGAGAACAATGAGATTAAAACTGAATTAGCTAGTGAGAACTTAGACAAGGGTAAATCTATCTTAGGAACACCCCCTAAGCTTGAGAAGAAAGATGTTAAAAACCCTAGGGCTAAAAAGGCTAACTTTTAAAAGCCTAAACAGAAGAAGCAGGATCTCTGTCATCATTGTAGAGCTGCCGGTCATACTCGACCAAAATGCTATAAGTGGTTAGCCACTCAACAGAGTAATGGCATAATAGCATCTGGAAGCCAGAATCAGCTTCAATCCTCTCTTACTCCTTTTGGAGATCTTCTCAAAACCCTCATGTTCCTTTCAAACTTGAACGGCTTCAATTCTTCCCCCTTACCGCCGGTTCAAAGGTTTAATCAAAGGAAAGGTTCCTCCAAGGTGTGGAAGGAAAAGGGCTCCAAGTGATTCTATCAATTTCCTTTCTATCTTCTTGTTTTTGTTTGCATTTCTTGTGTGTTTTGCTTTACTATTTGAGTCAGTCTAGTTTTATGCTTTGCTTTGTTTAACATGTTTTTGTTTGTTTGTTTTTCAGTTTTGTTTATTTTGTTTTTGATATAAAAAAAAATTGAAAAATCAGGAAAAAAAAATACAAAAATAGTGTGTGTTTTGTATACATTGGTACTTATGTACCTTGGATGGCCATTGAAACAAAATTTTCTAAACTTTGTATCTTTTGTAGATTAGATGAGTATCTCTATGCATAACTAAGCAAGTGAGCTTTATGGCTTTTGTTTGTGATGAGTAAGATTAAGTTATCTCATATACTTAACACTCATATCACTCTTTTTGACAGGAAGGACTAGAAAATCTTAAAAGAAAGACATAAATAACCATATCACCACTATTGCCCACCAATCATAATATGACACATGTATGCTTCGGCATAGCAAAAGTGCAGTGTCAATGACATTTGTGTGCTTCAGCACAGCAAAATTGGAATGTCAAAAATCATTGGGTATTTCTTTTCTCTCTCTTATATGCCTATGCATGATATGCTCAAAAAGAAAAATATGCAAAGAAAATAAAAAGCAAAAATATCAAAAATGCTTTTAAATATGATTGCAAGCGTGTATTCTAGGAGATGTGAGAGTTATAGGATGTACCTCAAAGGTGATAGTCCCCATCAAACAGTTATGATTGTGTGTGAGTTAAAGTGATTTTCTCATATCTCAAGTCATCATAACATTTTGACACATTTGCAATCTTGCGATATTTTTCACACACAACACGCAAAATTCTTTGCTACTCTTAATACATGTGCAGGTACAATGTGATTTGGCCATCACAAGATTTACATATGTTAATGTATGCTCACTAAACTGTCTTGACTTGGTTTTTGAAATATAAAATTAGTTAGACTTGTTTAGTGTGTGTGTGTGTTTTTGAGATCCATGTACTTAAAAATTATTGTTGAGCGATGATTTTGAGAGATTAATATGTTGGTTGGATCATTAGTTGAGTTGCATACTTGATTGCATTCATGTCTGTGTTTTTCTCGTCTCGAAAATATATTTTGAAAAGCTTGCTCGACACCTCCTCAACGCCTCATCGATAGCTAGCTATCTGTCGAGCTACCTAAGCTTTTTCTTATCATAATCTCGCCAGCACCTCGATACCTAGTGGATCGTTCTAGCAAGTTCTTGCCTCCTCAATAGCTTCTTAACACCTGGTGGATCGATCGAGCTTCTGTTCTTGATCAGGTATTTTTGTTCCTCAATACCTTCTCGACACCTGCATCTGTCGATGAGCATTTTCTCGACACCTACCTCAACAGATGGCTCAACACCTTATCTGTTGAGATTTACTGAGGATCTATTTAAGCTTCCTCGTGCAATCAGATCCTCATTTCTCTCGATCTCTCTCTCGATAGCTCTCTGTTTTCTCTCCCAAACACTCTCATCTCACTCCAATCTTGTTTCTCAAGGTTTCTTCAAGCTTTTTCAAGATTTTCTTCTCTTGGTAAGCTTTTAATCTCTCATTCTTCATGCATTTCATGTTTTAAAACCTAAGTTTTGGGGTTTTTGAAAAATTTTGGGGTTTTTCAAAATTGATGAGTTATTATTGCAATTTTGGGTTGGGTTATGCTAATGTGATCTTAAAACTTCATGCATTGCATTACATATGCATTATAACAGTATTTTCATGCATTTAGGTGTATGAAAACTATTTGTGTGCTGATAGGTTTGGATTGGGCTGAGCCCATGATGCAATTTCTTTTGCATGTCACATGTTCATGCATTCTCCATGCATATGTATTTCTTTTCACATATTCTTACTATTGTGAACTATTTTTGGACTTTTCTGATTGTCTCTTTCTCTCTCCCTCTCTTTTTGTTTACGTTAGTCGTGTCTATGGCACCTAAGCGTAAATCTACTCCGGCTCGTAACCCTCTTCGTTCTGGAGCTTCTTCATCTTCTGATTCTACTCCTCTCTCTCTCTTCGGTTCCATGATGATGATGCTCATAAGGCATTCTCGGAGAACTTTTCTAGACAAGGTGTTCATTCGAAACGCCAAGTCATTTTGGCAGACTTCGCCGACACTAACCTTCCCACTGTCATTCACAGTTGGGAATGGGAGTCACTGTGTGATGTCCCAGTCACTTGTCCTCTTGTGCTTATCTAAGAGTTTTACTCCAACATGCACGGGATTGATCATTCAGTACCTCTTTTCTTCACTCGCGTTCGAGGTATGCGCATTCCTATCACACCTCAACTTGTTGCAGATGTGCTTCGGGTCCCTAGGATAGAGTTTTCTGACTATCCTAGTTATGAGCGTCTGCAGACTGTGTCCAAGGATAAGCTCATGGCTGCTTTCTGTGAGCGCCCCTCTGATTGGGGTAAGCGTTAATTTACACCATGTAGGCCTTTTGCTAAAGGTCCTAGATTCATGAACATGGTGATGACCTTTGTTTTGCATCCACTCTCTCACTACAACTCCATCACAGAGCCTTGTGCTCGGTTTTTGTTGTCTCTTCTTGAGCATCTTACTATAGATTTCCCTTCTCATTTCATTCTATCTATCATAGATGTTCATTTAGATTCGACGTCCCATGATAAGTTTATCTTTCCTTCCGCTATCACAAGGATCTTACGCCACTTTTCTGTTCCTTTTCCCTTATCCGACCATTTCACTTTCATGTGTGCCATATACGCCACTACCATAAAACGTAGTGAGATGCAGTTTCGATAAAGGCAGTCAGATTCAGTAGCTCCTCCCTCCCGTTCAGCTCCATCCACATCCGCTCCCTCCTCTTCTATGGGCGATGTGACGCTTGGTGACATCATGGCACAGCTACAACGCATGGATGCCCTTAATACACTCTCCACAAAGTTGTATCAGGTGAATGTTCGTGTTAGCCGTATTGCTAGGCGGCAGGCGACCATGGGCAGTTTTGCTTCTGAGGCTACTCCTTCACCACCTCCTCCCACGGCTTCTGATTCTAAGGACGAGGATGATGATGATGGTGATGATGATGATGCTTCGGATGATGATGATGGGATGCTAGCTCTACCGATGAGATGTCTACTTGACACTCTTACCCTTTATCATTCGTGACAAAAAGGGGGAGTAGTTTTGGATATGAGAGTAGTCATTCTTAGGGGGAGAGTTAGTATAGGACCATATTGTTAGGGGGAGTGTTGTTGATATGAGGGATGTAGTGAGGATATTATGTATCTTTTCTTTTCTTTTCTTTTCTTCTTTTATAGATACATTGTTCTTGTAGTTTGGGTCTTGTGACCGTTTTTACATATACATTGTACTTATTTTTCTCTATATGTGGATGTATGTCTCTTTCACCTACCTCTACATGTATTGTTTCTTTTCTCCTTTTATACACATGTTTCTTATTAATTGTATGCAATCTACTATTTCTATTTCACAAAAAGATGCCTTGATGAGTTTTGTTTAAAGTGTTTTAGAAATACAGGTTGTCAAAGTCTACTTGCCATAAACTCTCTTCTTGCAAAGTTTTTCAAGAGTTTATGTTAGGATAGATTTTATTGTATTCAACAAATGAGTATGAGTTGAGTGATTTATGACTTCTCTCATATGTTCATTTGTTTATTGTGGTTTTGTCACGGATTGCCAAAGGGGGAGATTGTTAGGACATATGTGGTTCACATGTTAAAAACATATGTCATTCTTTATTGTAATTGGCTAATCCTTTGACAAAACGTACTTTACTTGTAATTGGGTAGTTCTAGGTGTTTTTAATACTTCAAGAAACAAGGTTTCAAGATCAAGTATTGAAGTCATCAAGTTTGTCCAAGAAACAAGCTAGAAAAGTGCACATTCATTAAAGCTCGACAGCTAGCATGTGTCGAGGTTTAGAAGCTGTCTCATGCCCGTGTGCTTGACACCTGCTCAACAGCTACTCAACACCTTCTATCTGTCGAGATTTATGAATTTCAGAATTTTGATATGATTTTCTTGGAATCCGTGGTTATGTGTTCGGGCTTTCTTTTCTCTTAACCCTAAACATATAAAATGATTGTTTTAAAGGCCGTCAAAGAGTTTATAAGTTGCACAAGCATTGAGCAAACTCTGTTCAAGCAAATTGTGACCGGAGACGAAGTTCTTACTCTAGTTCATCTCTTTCTCTTAAAGAAGTTGCTATGTATTTGCACCGTAGGGTTTTGTGACCAAGCATCTTCTTGATCTTTATCGTGTGGATGAACTGAAGAACTTTACAGCCAACAATCTTCTTAGTTGGTGTTTGAAGTCGCGTACTGGGATCCGCGCAATTGGTTAGTCACATACTTGGGAGCCGTGCATCAAAAAAGGGAATTGTAATTACAGAACAAGTCCAATTGGGTATTAGGGTAAAGGTTCAACTGTAGGTTGGTAAGGTACTTGGGATTCCTTTACTTGTAATTGTTGCGATAATAGTGGAGTTTCAGGAGTGGTGACCTGAAAATCACTCGATGGGGTTTTTGCCATTAGGTTTCCCCAATTCGTAAACAAATCACCGTGTTATTTATTTTCCGCTGCGTAATTAGTTTATTGGTGATTTGTTTATGCTACCACGCGTTTGCATAATAAATTGATTAATTAATAACTTGGATAATTAATTGATTAATTTCTATCACAATGGGTCATTCAGTTTGTGGCCTATCAGACCTAAGTGGCTTAATCTCAGATTCTTAACTTGCTAGAGAGTAGGCTATTAAGAGGGAGAGAAGTGGGTAGCCTATTGCTGCATGCTTTTCTCTCTTCACTCTCAGCTCTCTTATTTTTCTTTGTTTATCTTCTCTGTTTTCTTTGTTTTCTACTTCTCTATTTTTCAGTGCTTTCTCCTATTCCTCCTTATTGTTGTTGTTGTTGTTTACTGTGTAAGGGGCATATTTTTATGTAATTGGCAAATGCTTTGACAAAACACACTTTACTTGTATTTGGGTAAATCTAAGTAGGTCCAAGATGATCATTACAAGTGGTTACATTGAAGACGTGAAGATTACTCAAGAACTGCTTAAGAAAAGTGCAATTTACAAGTCTCAATACCTCCTTGACAGAAGCTCGATCTATTGAGACCATCCTTTAGCCATCGACAGATCCTTGACAGATCCTCGATAGATTCACTTCTATCGAGATTTAGTGCTCGACAGATTCTCGATAGATATCTCGATCCATCGAGCTGCGTTTTCTATTTAAAAGATGGGCGCGATTCAGAATTCATTTATCTCCTTCTCTCTTGACAGAAATCTCTCTCTCTCTCTCTCTCTCTCTCTCTCTCGATCCAATCTTCTCTCCCTCACTCAAATCTTCAACCTACTCAGTTTTTCAGCCTGTTCCAAGCCTAAACCTCTTGGTATGTGTTCCTAAACCCTTCTTTTTCATGAATCCATGCATTTTTAGACCTATGTTTTGGGTTTTTGAAATTGTTTTTGGGGTTTTTGAGATTTTTGTGAAATTTTTGGGTTGGGTTGGGTTGATTTGGTGTTATATGCTCATGCATTGCATTATAACAATGTTTCATGCATTTTAGAATTGTGTGCTTGATTATTGCTATTGAGTGTTGTTAGGTTTGGATTGGGTTTCTGCCCATAATGCTTTTAATTTTTGCACGACACATGTTCATGTATTTTTCATGCATTCTTTCTTTTCTTTCCTATTCTGAACTTGTGTGTGTGTGTGTGTGTGTGTGTGTGTGTGTGTGTCTCTCTCTCTCTCTCTCTCTCTCTCTCTCTCTCTCTCTCTCGGATAGACTGCGCTATGGCACCTAAACGGCGCAAATCCACTCCGGCTAGGAACCCTTTTCAAGGTTCCGGGTCTTCTTCTTCTAATCCTCTCATCCCCCTCCACATTCGGTTCCATGATGAGAAGGCCAAGACAGACTTCTTTAAGAACTTCCAGAAACATAGCATTCATCCGAAACGCCAGGTTATTCTGTCAGATTTTGCAGACACTTCTCTCCTCGAAGTCATTCGGACTCAGGGTTGGGAATCTCTACTTGAGAGACCCATGAGGTGTCTCGTAGTGTTTATTCAAGAGTTTTACTCCAACATACATGGCATCGATACCTCTGTGCCTCAGTTTATTACTACATTCAAAGGTACACGTATCGTAGTTACTCTAGATCTTATATCCGAGGTACTACACGTTCCTAAGGTAGCGCATCCTGATTACCCTGGCTGTGATCATCTACAGACTGTGTCCAAAGACAAGCTTATCTCTCACTTTTGTGAGACTCCTTCCATATGGGGTGGTAAGCTAAACACCCCATGCTCGGGCTTTGCCAAAGGCCCGAGATTCCTTAACATAGTGATGACAATCACTCTCACTCCACTGTCTCACTATAGCTCCATCATTGAGCCTCGTGCTCGTTTTCTTTTGTCTCTTTTAAAGGATCTTTCTATTGACTTCCCTCTCACCTCATCACATCTATCATAGATGTGTATCAGGATACTGCCACTCGTGATAAGCTTATCTTTCCTTCGGCTATCACACGGATCCTTCAGCACTTTCACATTCCCATTCCTTTCTCTCCTCTTTTCACCATCACGGGTGCCATCAGTGCTGGTTCTGTCCAGCAAAGCAAGGCCTAGCTTCGACCAAAGCGGCCACGAGTGGAGACAACAGATCCTGCAGCTTCTGCTGTTCCACCTTCTTCTTCGGCTCCTTTTACCTCTGTAGCTGGTGATGTGACCTTTGAGGCCATCATAGTGCAGCTTCAGTGGATGGAGGTTGACTTTGGTGGTCGTCTTGATTATCTCATAGATGAGATGTGTCAGACGAACACCCGAGTCAGTCGCATTGCCCACGAACAGGCTCGCATGGTTGGCTTTGCTCCCTCTCCCTCTCCTTCTCCAGTGGCCTCAACTGATGAGGGAGATGATGTTGATGATGATGAGGATGATGCTAGTTCTTTCGATGATGATGAGATGACGACATCTTAGTGACTTGCCCTTTATCATTCATGACAAAAATGGGGAGTTGTTTTGGGCTTGAAAGTAGTCTTGTACTTAGGGGGAGAGTTAGTATAGGAAATTTTTGATAGAGAGAGTGTATATAGTTTTGAGGGATGTAGTGAGGTTTATATGTACTTTTCTTTTCTTCTTTTTACATTAGTCTCTTGTACACCGATCTTGTGACCATTAATTTACATACATTGTACTTTATTGTCATATATATATATATATATATGATAACGATGTATGTGTTTCTTCACCTACCTCTACATATGTTGTTTCTTTTTTCTCTTTATACACATGTTTCTTTATGTATGCAATCTTTATTTTTGTTTCACACATGATGCCTTGATGAATTTTGTTTAAGTGTTTCAGAAAGACAAGTTGTGAAAGTCTGCCATGAACTCTCTTCTTGCAAAGTTTTTCAAGAGTTTATGTTAGGATTAGATTTGTTTTGTAATACAACAAGTGATTATGAGTTTAGTGATTTAAGACTTCTCTCATGATTCGTTTGTTTGTTGTGGTTTTGTCACAGATTACTAAAAGGGGAGATTGTTAGGGTCATATTTTATGTAATTGGCTAATCCTTTGACCAAAATGCAATTTACTTGTAATTGGGTAGACCAAAATGCAATTTACTTGTAATTGGATAGATCTATGATGGGTTTATGACTTCAAGAAACATGTTATTCAAGTCAAGTGTTAAAGCCATAAAGATCTGACCAAGAAACAAGTGAAGAAGAGCTGTTCATTAAAGCTCAACAGAATCCTTTCTATCGAGATTTAATGTTAAAGCTTGACACAAGCTGTACCTATCGAGAATTATGAAATTAGATTTTTCAAATCTGATTACACGCATATTCCTATGTATTTGTGTAGGGTTTCTTTTCTCACAACCTTAGACATATATAAGGATTATTTTAAAGCTGTCAAGAGATGATGCAAAAATAATACATGCAGATAGCAACCTAGTTCTCTTTGAAAAATCTATTGCATCTTTACGCCAAGGGTTTTATAACCAAGGAGTTTCCTGATCTTCATAGTTGATGAAGTGAAGAACTTTGCAGCCAACATCTTCTTCAAGTTGGTAGAGTTAGTTACGTACTGGGATCTGTGCATCATTGGTTAGTCATGTATTGAGATTCGTGCATTGAACGGAAAGATTGCCACTACAATACAAGTCCAATTGGGTATTGGGGTAAGGGTTTAACTGTAGGTTGGTATTTTGGGATAGACTAAAGGGTTTGGTAAGATTTCTTATACTTGTAACCGCTTGTGATTGATAATGAAGAAGTGCTATTCATTAAAATTCGACAGAAGTCTCGACAAAATCCTTTCTATCGAGATTTAATGTTGAAGCTCGACAGAAACTCAACACAAGCTGTATCTGTCGAGAATTACGAAATCAGATTTTTCTGATTTGATTACACGCATATTCCTATATATTTGTGTAGGGTTTCTTTTCTCACAACCCTAGACATATATAAGGATTATTTTAAAGGTCGTCAAGAGATAATGCAAAAATAATACATGCAGATAGTGACCTAGTTCATCATTCTCTCTAAAGAAGCTACTGCGTCTTTACGCCAAGGATTTTGTAACCAAGGAGCTTCCTGATCTTCATTTTTGATGAAGTGAAGAACTTTGCAACCAACATCTTCTTCAAGTTAATGGAGTTAGTCACGTACTGGGATCCGTGTATCATTGGTTAGTCACATACTAGGATTCATGCATTGAACAGAAAGATTACCATTGCAATACAAGTCCAATTGGGTATTGGGGTAAGGATTCAACTATAGGTTGGTATTTTGAGATAGACCAAAGGATTTGGTAAGATTCCTTATACATGTAACCGCTTGTGATTGATAATAGTGGATTCTTGAGAATGGTGACCTTAAAATCACCCATTGGAGTTTTGCCTCAGTGGTTTTCCCTATTCATAAACAAATCACCTGTGTCAAATTTATTTTCCACTGCACTTAGTATAATTGATGATATGTTTGTGCCTCCACGCTTTGCATGTAATTGAACCTAATTAATTAACTTGGGTAATTAATTAATTTGCAAGGGGTCAATACTATTTTAGCCCTATCAAGTGATATCAGAGCAGGCACACTCTGATTAGGTTTTAATCTTTGCTATGTGATCCATTGACCCCCGTTGTCATGGAAACTCTTGATAGTTTTGATTTGCATGATCTTGTGTCGAATGATGATGATGATATTCAAGATGCCTATTGCAAGCTTTATAATTTTTGTATGAAATCTCTTGAATGTTCTACAAAATTAAAAGCTAATTTTAAAAAGGTCAAACTTGAAAGAGATGAATTGATTGCAAAATTGGATGAAGCTAATAATTTGAATGAGAAATTTAAAAATCAAATTTCATCTCAGGTGGACAAAATTAAGAGTTTGGAAGAGCAACTAGTTGAATCTAAAACCGAAGTTGAAAAATTAACTAGTGTCAAACTTGTTGTTGAGCCTAACTCAAAAGAAAAAGATTTTTATATTCCTCCATTTAAAAGGAATAATGAAGAGTTAAATGCTAATATTGTTAGGATAGATAAAGGTAAACAATCTGATGTTAACGCTGAAATTTCTAGACCTATGTCTAAAATGCCTCCTAAGTTGAACAAAAATTCTGAATTTGTCCCCACTTGTCATCATTGTCATATTGTTGGTCATTAGGCCAAATTGTCCTAAGTTGTTAACCTCTAAGGTTAGACCTCCTTCTAGGAAGCCGAGTAGCTCTAAAACTACTCATGTTTGTCACCATTATGGTGATTCTGGTCACACTCGCCCTAATTGTTTCAAGTTGTTTCCTCATAAGCGAGTGTCCAATAGGTCTTATCCTTTGTCTAAAGGCTCTGTACCTATTCTTGGTGAGTTATTAAAATTTTTAAGCTTTTTAACTCAATTTCAAGGGAATTCTAATTCCTGTGTCCTTTAGTAGTCATACTAGGACACGTGTCTTTTTATCTTCACAGCCAAAGACTCGTACTGTGTGGGTGATGAAGGATCCTAAGACTTAATTGTTTGTCCTCTACTTTAATTCTTTCTATCTAAAGTTGGACTTTCTTGCTTGATTTCTTATTTGTTTTTGGAATCATGCTGTCATGCATTTGCATCTAATTTTATGCTTTATAGTTGTTTGCTTGTTTTTGTTTATTTGTTTTCAGTTTTTGTTTTATTTGTTTTCATTTTTTGTTTTATTTATTTTTCAAAAAAACAATTTGAAAAATGAGAAAAATACAAAAACTGTGTATGTTTGTGTATATTGGTACTTGTGTATCTTGGATGGCCATTGAAACAAAGTTTCTAAACTTTGTATCTCTTATAGCTTAAATGAGCATCTCAATGCACAACAAAGCAAGTGAGCTTTGTGGCTCGTGTTGGTGATGAGTACGATTAAGTAATCTTTTATACTTAATACTCATATCACTCCTTTTGATGGGTATGACTAGAAAATCCTAAGAGAAATGCATAAATAACCATCTCACCACTAAAGCCCGCCAATCATGTATAACATCTGTGTGCTTTGGCATGGCAAAATTGTGATGTTTTGCCTTACATAATTAGGTATTTCTTTTCTCTCTTATATGCTCATGCATGATATGTTCAAAAAGAAAATATACAAAGAATATAAAAATAAAAAGAATCAAAATGCTTTTAAAATGATTGTAAGCGTGTTTCTAGAGATGTGGGAGTTATATGATGTACCTCAAAGGTGATAGTCCACATCAAACAGTTATGATTATGTGTGAGTGTATTAGATGTTCTTATATCTCAAATCGTCATAATATGAGAAACTTGTGCACACTTGTTATGTTTTCACACACAACACGCATACTCTTTACTATTCTTGATACATGTGCAGGTACAATATGTTTTAGTCATCACAAGGGATACATGTGTTAATTTATACTTGTTAAATTGTCTTAACTTGTTTTTGAAATATAAAATGGGTTAAACTTGTTTACTGTGTTTGTGGATCTAGGAATGCTTTGCATGTAGAGTTGAGGTGTGGTTTGACTGCTTAACATGTTGCTTGGACGCTTGTTTGAGTAGCCATCTTGTTGCTTTCCATCTTATGTGTTTTTCCCCTTTGAAAAACCTCGTTTCTGCATCCTCGATAGCTTCTCGACAGATACCTCTTCTATCGAGATTTCTAGGTTTGACCTCGACAGCTTCTCAACAGATAAGTCAATCCATCAAGCCAAAATCTTGTGCTCTCTGTCTGCTCTACACATCCTCGACAGATTCTCGATCCATCGAGGTTGGCTTCTTCTCGATAGATTCTCGACACCTCCTCAATCGATTGAGATACCCTTGCATGCGTTTCATTTTTCTTTGTTTTGCATTTTTTTCCTTTGTGTCCATAGCATCTTGTTTTTCTTTTTCTTGTAAGTCTATGGTTCCTTGTTCTCCTCGTTCCTTCTATATCTGTTTTCTGTCTGTCTTCGGTCAAGTTTTTTGGCATTTTTTGCCCTTTGACAATCATGTCAAAAAGGGGGAGAATTTTGAGAATTGAATGTCATTCCTCAAGGAGAGTAATAGACTTAGGGGGAGAACTTCATGTTAAAGGGAAGAAAGTTTTTGATATAACTAACTTAGGGGGAGAGTTAGTCTAATACACTTTGATATTGATATATATTTTGTGTTGTGTATCTTTTGGTTTTGTAACCATTTACATACATCATGTGTTGTTTCTATATTTGATGATGATGTATGTGTTTCACTCTTTATCTCACATGTGTTGTTTCTTTTTTCTTTATACACATGTTTCTTGTTTATTTAACTTGTCATTATTTTCCACATAGTACCTTGATGTATTTTGTTTAGTGCCTTTCAGGAAAGACAAGTTAAAGCCAAGTCAAGATTCCAAGCCTTATTCTTGCAGCAACTTTCAAGGTTCAGATCTTTTAGACTAGGCTTATTTATTCTGTAATCTTGAGTAGAATGTATTCTAGAACATTCAATGTACTCTTGTGGTTTTGTCGCGGATTGCCAAAGGGGGAGAGTGTAAGGGACATATTTATATGTAATTGGCATATCCTTTGACAAAACGCACTTTACTTGTATTTGGGTAAATCTAAATAGGTTCAATATGATCATTACAAGTGGTTACATTAAAGACATGAAGATTACTCAAGAACTATTCAAGAAAAGTGCAATCTGCAGGTCTCGATACCTCCTTGATAGAAGCTCGATTTGTCAAGATTCATTAAAGCTCGACATATGTCTCGATCTATCGAGCTTACGGGATTCAGATTATAGCCAGCAACATTTTTATTCTAAAAGGCTATTTGTTTATGGGTTTGTATAATCCTTATTGGACTAGGAAAACCCAAGATTTGTGTATAACTATTTGGAATAGGAGAGCCCATTGATCTCCTATTTAAACAAGGAGGTGGAAAAAGAAAAACCTAACCCTAGAGAGCTTTATAAGATTTTCTTTTTGAAACCCTAGCCTCTTCCTACAAAAGAAAGAGTTCTTGTTGCGTTTCTTGTATACCTTTGGGTTCTGTAACCAAGCAAAGTCTCTCACACCATCATTGAAGATCTTATTGGTGTTTCTATGTGAAGCTGTTGCAAATCAACTACATCAATCAAAGGTTTGTTGTGGAGTTAGTCACGTATTGGGATTCGTGCAAAGGAGTTAGTCACGTACTGGGATTCATGCATCATTGGTTAGTCACGTACTAAGATTCATGCATTGAATGGAAAGATTGCCGCTACAATACAAGTCCAATTGGGTATTGGGGTAAGGGTTCAACTGTAAGTTGGTATTTTGGGATAAGCCAAAAGGTTTGGTAAGATTCCTTATACTTGTAACCGCTTGTGATTGATAATAATGGATTCTTGAGAGTGGTGACCTTAAAATCACCCGGTGGAGTTTTTGCTTTGGTGGTTTTCCCCATTCGTAAATAAATCACTGCATCAAATTTAATTTCCGCTACATTTAGTTTAGTTGGTGATTTGTTTGTGCTACCACACCATTGCATGTAATTTAACCTAATTAATTAACTTGGATAATTTATTAATTTGCAAGGGGTCAATTCATTTTAACCCAACATACTATGCACGGCTAATGCCTTTTTATACTGCCTACTGTGATAATATTTATCTTTTGACCCCTCAACTACTTTTGGCCTGTTGTGGGTATCCTTTCCGGACTACCCACTGGTCTGCTAGCTACCCAGACACCACCACTACCCTGCGCTAGCTGTGCCACGCTTCATTCCCAGACAAAAGTAGTTTTGTTTTATTTTCTTACTTCCCGTGGCACTCCCATCTAGATAAGGGCTGGGTTTCTCTCTTACTAACTCCTATAGCATGCACCTAGTGATTCCAACTCATCTTTGCCTTTTTTGGGTGGTATATCATCCCAGCAGGACATTTTTCCAAAAGAGCTTGAGCGAGAACCCCAGAATAGGCTTTCCCCTTCTCTCCACCGCCAAACCATACCCTCTCTTACCTCTAACCCATGGCCCACCGCCCTTGTATTGCTGGGTACAAGTGGGTGGTGCCTGAGCCTTGTACGTGCTCCACTCCCATATGAGTCCATTGCTTGTCTGGTATTCACACGTTTGCCATTGCCTGCAGGTTTGTCTGGTCCTGCTGCGCATTTTGCTGCTCATTTACCTCTTTGTGGCTTGGATGAGTCATTGGGTCTTCATTCTTTGCATCTCATTTCTTCTTTGGGCTGGGTATTGCTTGGGTATGGGCTTTTTCTTCTTTAATTCAATCCCTGTCTCCTTTTACTTCTAGTTTGTGGGCTAACTATTACTCCTGCCATGCCACTACATTGTTTCTACCATGATATTGTTTAACTTGCGTTTGCTAGGCTTCCTCTAGGCCCGCCATGCCAATTTCATGTATTATTCCTTCCCTTAGTTTACGTTGCCCAATATTCTTGATGGGTCAATTTCCATATCATCTTGGGTTTCCTTGGCCCATTTTATTCCTTTGGGCATTCTCGGCCCGTTTCATTCCTTGGGGCATCCTTGGTCCATCTCATTCTTTCCTATTTCTCACATTCCCATAGGCCTTTGCTAAATCTTTCGAGCTTCATATCCTTTTACTTTTGGGTTTATTGACCTTCAAACCAATCCCATTTACTAATCCCTTTCTTTGGGCTCCTCCGACCCGTCTTTGTTTGCTTTCTACTTCTTAATGGACTTACTACTTCATTCTTTAGGGCTCCCTTGGGCCCATTTGCTTTCTTTGGGGCCCTTTTACTATTTTGTAAACCTGTGGACCATTATTCCAGCCATTTGGGCTTAATGGTTTTTTTTTTCTTGCTTTGCTAATTCTTCTTTCTTCACCCTTTTTTATATTGTTAGGCTTCTTCTATTATTAGGCCTTTTTTCTATTATTAGGACCTTTTTTCCAAAATGGGCATCAACAACCCTTAAAGATACCATTAAAGATGACAACCAAGCATCCCAACAGGATCAAGCATAGGCAATGATCTTAATTTATTCATCATCATGTCCATGAAGAACTAAAAACTGAGTACCTCACAGTAAAAGATCCCCTAGTTCCGTGGAAATATCTAAGGGAGAGATACAAACACCATACAACTGTAATCCTTCCAATAACTCATTATGACTGGTTGAATCTAAGGTTGCAAGATTTCAAAAATGCGAGTGAGTATAACTCAACACTATTTAAAATCAGCTCACAATTGAAATTATGTGGTGAAAAATATTGACGAAGGCATGTTAGAAAAACGTTTATTACATTTCATGTCTCAAATGTGCTCCTGCAATAGCAATAACGAAAGCGTAAGTTCCAGAAGTATTCTAAATTTATATCATGTCTTCTGGTGGCTGAACAAAATAATAAGCTTTTATTGAGAAATCAATATAGGAGGGGACATACTCATAATCCTTTAAAGGAGCATAACACACCTCATAACAAAATGTAGAATCAACCCAACCCAATACATGTGGGTCTATTAAGTGAGACGGGTCAGGCTAGGTGGATTAGATAGATAATTTATCATATTGGGTTGAATAGCGGTTGCATAGCATATATGTATACACATTTTGTTATATTGCAAAACTCTCCCTCACAAATTCACTTGCTTTATTTTTCTCTTCTCACATCTCTCGCTCTTTCTTTTTATTTTTTCATTTTCACATTTCTCTTTCTTAATAAACTCCAGCCACTCTCTCTAAGTTTTTGTTATTATTATTACTCCATGTACATGTCTAATTTTAGATTTTAAGAAATTTTTCTTTTTAGTGTGATAAGTTTTTCAATCATTCTAATAAAAAAAAAGTAGCATTTGTAATTATATTTAATAAAAATTGCAATTTTTCTTTTCTTTTCTTATTTGAGAGAGCAAAAAACTATCTAATTGTGGTAGGCCTTTTTTGAATCTTGGGCTGGATTGTTCCTACCATACTAAGACCCAATAGTTCTGGGGTAGGAGAGTCAAGACTGGCTTAATTGAAACGCACCTTAAGCCAGCTTTTGAACAAGCTAAGACCCCTTTGCAGAAATCTTGATCACATGCTGACGGCAGGGGATGCTGTCATAAAAATGTTACGGTAGGAGATACGTAATATAACATGACAAGAAAAGAGGTATTCTAGCTAAAATACTCACTGCCAACTAAAGAGAATATTTAAACAACTTAGCAACAGGAGAATGCAATAATATGAGTATGGCAGAAATAAGTTAACAACAATGAAAAGGATAATGTTAATGCTTAAACGATCATGATAAAATAGGGGAAGAGGATTAGTCTGCTGAACTTAGCTCCTTAGCAGATTTAAGTCCAAGAAAGGAACCAATCTCCAATGTAGGCAATCTCACAGGGGATCCTGCCATAGAAATTGCCTACTTTGAAAGAATGGACCTAAGTGGTTTATTTTCAAATCCTTTAGCTTGCTAGAGAGTAGGCTGAAAGGGAGAGAAGGGAGTAGCCTATTGGTGCATGCCTTATTACATTTTTGTTTTCTCACTTTTCTTTTTACTCTCTTATTTTTCCTTCCTTTTTCTCTCTGTTTTCCTCCATTTTCTATTTCTCTCTTTTCTCTATGTTTCTTATTATTCTCCCTTATTTTTCAATTGTTGTTTACTGTGCACAGCTAAGGCCTTTTTATATTGCCTGTCGTGATGAGATTTACTGTTTTATCACTCAACTACTTTTGGCTTGGTGTGAGTGTCCTTCCCGAGCCACCCACTGGTTTTGCTGGCTGCTCAGCCAACATCACTACCCTGGCTGGCTGCACCACGATCCATTCCAAGACAAAAAGAGTTTTGTTTTATTTTCTTGCTCTCCGTGGCATTCCTATCCGGATAAGGGTTGAGTATTCTCTCTTACTAACTCCTATGGCATGCACCCAGTGATTCCAGCTCATCTTTCCTTCTTTTGGGTGGTATGTCATCCCAGCAGGACATTTCCCCCAAAAGAGCTTGAGCGGGAATCCCAGAATAGACTTCCCCCTTCTCCCCACTGCTAGACCATACCCTCTCTTACCTCTAACCCATGGCCCACCGTGCTTGAATTGGCTGGGTACAAGTGGGTAGTGCCTGAGCCTTGTGTGTACTCCACTCACATGTGAGTTCATGGCTTGTCTGCTATTCATGCATTTGCCATTGTCTAGGGTTTGTCTGGTCTTGCTACACGTTCTACTGCTTATTTTTAACCCTTTATGGCGTGGATGAGTCATTGGGTTTTCATTCTTTATGTCTTGTTTCTCCTTTAGGCTAGGTATTGCTTGGGCATGGGTCCTTTCTTCCTCAATTCAGCCCCGGTCCCCTTTTACTTCTGGTTTGTGGGTCGACTACTACTTTTGCCATGCCACTACATTGCTTTTGCCATGATATCACTTAACTGTGCTTGTTGGGCCTCCTTTGGGCCTGTTATGTATTTTTCTTCACTTAGTTCGTGTTGCCCAGCATTTCTACTGGGTCAATTTTCATATCATCTTAGGCATTCCTTGGCCCATTTTATTTCTCTGGGCATCCTCGACCTGCTTTATTCCTTTGGACATCTTTGACCCCATTCCTATGGGCTTTTACTAAATTTTTTGAGCTTTCTCGGCCCAATTACTATATCTTTGCCTTTGGGGTTTGTTGGCCTTTGCACCAACCCCCTTTTACTAATTCCTTTCTTTGGGCTCCTTGGGCCCACCTTTACTTGTTTTCTACTTCTTATGATTCTCATAGGCTTACTACTTCCTTCCCTAGCCTCCCCTGGGTCCGTTTGCTTTCTTTGGGGCCTTTTTTACTACTTTATAGGCTTATGAACCATTATTCCTACCATTCGGTCTTAAAGGTTTTTCTTGCTTTGCTAATTCCTCTACCTTTACCTCTTTTGTATTGTTGGGCTTCTTGTTATTGGGACTTTTGGCCAAAGTGGGCATCAACACTAATTTAATTGAAATAATTTCATTTAGTTAATTGAATTTGTTAACCCACCCAACTCACTCAATCCACCGAGTTGAAACCATTAAGATTTTTGACTGACCCACCAGTTTAATAGATTCGTGAGTTAGCAGCGAATTGAAATTTTTTGGATTGGTTAAAAATATTGCCCTCCACATGCGCAACCTGACCCGCGCAAACCCTACCGTGGATGCAAGCCTTACACTAAGAACCAACTCATGTAAATATTTGTGTTCACTAAGTAATTGTTTGTTCTATTTTTTTCTGTTTCTATTTTTGCTTCTTTTTTCTTTTTTTTCTTTTTTTTTCTATTTTGCATAAAGCCAGTGGCCCACTATTATTTGATAAAACCATTAAAAATAAATAAATAGCATTTTCAGGTTTTGGTTCTTTGTTCAAGGCTTCAAGCAACTCATTGTTCCAATAAGCAACAACCACCAGATTGTTTTTTTTTTTTTTTTTAAATAATTAAATAGTTTTAGAACAAGAAGTTTGAACCTTAGACATCTTTATTGAAGATACCAAAAAATGCTAGTTAAATTACAAGACTCTTAGCCAAATAGCCACAAGATCTATTAGGTTGAGTGATTCTTTATATAGTTTGGATTCTTTTGGGATGACAACAAACGTAGAATGATTTTAGTTTGTAGCGTATAAAGATGCATGCTTTGTGATCGCTTGAGGAGGTTAACAGTTGTTTCCCTTTTCTATTATAAAAACAGTTGTCCAACCTTGAAATTAAGAGGGCCCATTAGGCCAACCCAAGCTCTTCTTAGTTCTCACCCCCAATGGAAAATGACAAGATCGAACATGACAAACGGCCCAAACCAACATTCTAATCGCTGACGTGGTCCATTTACGGTTCCCCAATGAAGCCTAAGCGAATTCGAAGCTGAATTCCTTCTTTTTTCCACTTCAGTTCAACTCGAATTAAATGCGAAATAACAATAATTATAGGCCCTTGAGGGGACTAGATTCACCAACCTGTACCTTCAACCAATTTGAAGGAACGAATTGGTGTAAGGGCATCCTCCCCATCTTTTGGGGAACTAGACATCAACTGATCAACTCACCTCTTTAGGTGGAAGGCACTTGCTACTATTTCACCAAGGCATGACCTCTAACTTAAAGGTCAAGACTCCGTGACATAAATTATGCATACGAAGGTTAGACATGGAAAACAACCTGCCCAAAAGCTATAGAAAATCTTCGAGCTTGATAAATATTCAGAAGTTGCATGGAAATCACACCAAGGTAACAAAATTTTACATCCATTATACCTAACAACATGAAAAGCACATCAAAGTCAAGAAATTTAAGATATCATAATCTCATATTGAAAAGGGCATGATGTAGCCATTAAATTTGTAACATCATCTCAAACTAGAATGTTACTTATGGTTCAATGCACAAAGCAGGCTTCCAAAGCACCAGTCATGCACGAGCCCGCACACACACACACAGGTCCAACTATGACGAGCATGATTTATAAAGAAATATAATTAACAAGCCAAGGGCCTCCATTTAAACAAGAATTTTATGGTAGCAAAAAAAATGTGTCTACACTCTTCTATATATATATATATATATATATATATAAGACCCTAAATAAAATGATTGAGAACTTCCAGGAGCAAAAGATCAAAACCTCAAAATATCTCACTTCATAGGACCATTACCTTTGAAAGTTGTTAGCAGGTTTTAACCTTTTCTTCCTCAGCCTCTCAGCTATGGCAAATGCCAATTCAAGTGACTGTGAAGCATTCAGCCTGGGGTCACAGTGTGTGTGATAGCGGGAACTCAAGTCTTCAAAGGTCACTGCCTTCGACCCTCCAATGCACTCCGTCACATTCTGCCCAGTCATCTCCAAATGAACTCCCCCAGGATGACTTCCTTCTTGTGTATGAACATCAAAGAAAGCCCTCAACTCAGCCTGAGACAAAAGAAAAGTATCATTACAGACAAGCAATACCTTTGTGAAAAGAAATTAGAAGGGTAGAATTCAAAGAAGAAAAGGTCAATAGATTTCGACTAAGATCAAGTCTGGGAGAGGAAGCAGTTAGAGTAGGGATCATGATGCTAGTAAATGATTGTTCCATTTTCAATTGTAAAGTGAAGATTGAGGGAAGTAGAGCAAAACTCCCTTCTGGGGTATTCTGAAGGTGTAACCTGGGTCCAGAAGCTGAGAATGGTTGAGTTCTTACCCTGATTGCATCAAACGGTCGTGTCTTGAGACCAGAAGGAGCCTTTATTGTGTTCCCATGCATGGGATCACTAACCCAAGTGACAATAAACCCAGCCTGGCGCACAGCTTTAATCAGATGGGGAAGCTTTACCCGCATATTATCTGCCCCCATTCGAGTTATTATTGTCAACCTTCCAGGTTTGTTGTGAGGGTTGAGAGTTTCACACAATTTCACAAGCTCCTTTGGATCCATTTTGTCACTCACCTGCATGAACAAGTCCAGACATCAACAACCCAGAGAAGAGAATGTAGAAAAATATTATCATTGAAATTTTAATCTCATGTGTGAAATTACAGAGAACTTAATAATTGACTTTTCAACAATTAAAACCTCGAAGCACATAAATCTTGAGCACCATTTGAGTGAAAGCAACTGAGCCCACTCAATCACTTCAAGACCCCCTATAGAAGAAAACCTCAACTTACCAAGATTCTTCATAAAAAGATCAATGACATGCACCAATGTCCATAATAAGAATCCAAAGAATAGCTCATAGTATCACACACAAAAAGCATGAGACAGTTAGTCTCCTTAAATCTTTTGGACACATTTCGTCCTTATACGCATTAAATTATCAAGTAAATCAAGTAAAACAGGGGTTTTATGACTTTTACATAGATCTAAAATTAAGCATTTTTTCTAATAATTTGAGAAGTGTGTGATTTAACCTGGAAATCCCCCTTGCTCTCACCATTGAGGTTTATAGACAATAATATCGTCAGAGCAACATTTTTATTAAATTAAAATTATATAACTTGAGGTTGCCTTTGTAGATTCTCATGAACACAACTGCCATGTTTATCTCCTTATAAGTGCAACTGTCATTTACCTTTATGCCAAGAGGATTAGATAGACCCCGGAGGAATTCAACATGTGCTCCATCTAACTGCCGAGTCCTCTCACCAACCCAAAGCATGTGAGCAGAACAATCATAATAACACCCAGTTGTTGAATCCACCCTCGTCATGGCTTGCTCATATGGTAAATGAAGACATTCATGAGATGTCCAAAACTCAACAGTGTTCATCATCGGATGATTTACAGTAACCCCAGCAGCAGCCATGAACCCCAGAGCTTCATCTACTCTTTGCGCAAGTTCCGTGTACCTTTCCTCAACAAGGTAAGGTTCAGTAAGTATGATACAAAAAGAAACCAACCTGGGTAAATTTGAATACTGAAAGCATTCATTTTCATGCAACTCTCTCGCTAATAAAGAATATGGGACCACAAATTAACAACTATTTTTATGAAATCCACTGCTTGAGTCGAAGCATAAGGCTATTGACTAAAATAATCAGAATAACTATAGATAAGAAATTGAGGCACAACAGAAAAATTGCATTAAATAGAGATGTTATAAATAAAATACCTGTCTCCCTGTTCACTGTGAACCACAAAATCAAGATTCCACCGTGAGACTCTCTGCATGGCAGCATACCCTCCAGTGGCAAATGCTCTAAGGAGATTCAGCGTGCCAACAGATTGGAGGTATGCTCTGATCAACCTTTGCGGATCAGGTATTCTAGATTTCTCATTAAAAGTATCACCATTGATATTGTCTCCCCGATAACTAGGGAGCTTCACACCATCTTTAATCTCAAAAGCATCTGACCTAGGTTTTGCAAATTGGCCTGCCATCCTTCCTACCTGTCATAAAGTAAACAAAGTGAAGCAAATTTCACTTAAATGTCTTGTAGTTACACATGGCATTATATATGTTTTAGCACACAAGGCTTTGCACATTTTGTTATGGTACACTAAGCTTTAAACGTTAAACAAATGCAGCACCTTTTGGTCAGAATTTGGTCACTCAATCCCAAATCCGGAGTTTGTCAACTACATGTAAGCAAGGTGCACACACAAAAGATCATGGAAAAAAATATTAGAACTAAGAGTTGACTTAGTATAATAAAATTAACCACAAATCATTACATATTAACGAGAACCCAAAACTAGTTTGGTAAACAATTAAGGGAGAAGCCTATGGGACACAACAGCAGGAAATGCAGACTAAAAAGAATTCTTGAAAACATGATGCAAGAAAAATTATATTTATAAGACTGCTGAAAATTTTTACAATAAACTGCTCTACTCTAAAATAAACCAGAATTACAATTTGCAAAATGCCAGTTCATTGGATATAATGATTCATGTGTAGCAATTTCATCATATATAAGACTTCAACTTTCCACTCTTCCTATATAGTTTGTAGTATAATCATTATGAGAGTAGTTTCAATCATCATTTTGCTGCTATAATAGTACGAAGATCCTATAAAACTATAAGAAAGCACCCATGTGTGTGTGTGTGCGTGTGTGTATAAAATAAGGTGTCAGTCAACATGGTCAGGCACTAATAACAAAATTGTTAGCAACTCATGAGGAAAATGTATTAATTTATTCGTGAAATAAGTTAAGGATGGTGTATTAATCCGTGGCCAAAACCTGGTAAGTGGTAAGGACGCCATATCCATACGAATCAAAAAGGCTAAAAGATAGAGAGTTTCCCAAAAAAAAAAAAAAACTGAGACAAAAAGCAAAACATTTTTCAATAATTCCCAATCGCACGCTTTATATGTTAAAATAAAAAATAAAAACTAAACAAACAAGCATTAAAAGCAACTCAGACTCACATATCGATTTTTCAAAATTCTCAATTATGAAGCATCTAGCACTCAAAAGAACGACCAAAACGCATTCCTAATCCTCGGCACACAACAAACACACTCGAATTCCCAAAATCTTAAAGCATGCAAGTAACAACGAAAGACCCACCCAAATTATCTAACGAGAAAAAACCCAAAAAAGAAACGAAAGACAGAGAGAGAGAACCGGACCGAACCTTAATGACAGGTATTTGTGCCCCATAGGTGAGGACGATACCCATTTGCAACAAAACCCGGAAAGTGTCTCTGATGTTATCGGCACTGAACTCCTTGAAGCTCTCGGCACAGTCACCACCTTGAAGCAAAAAGGCCTCACCCAATGCGGCCTGAGCCAGCCGCTCCTCGAGGTTGCGGGCCTCGCCGGCGAACACGATGGGAGGGAAGGACTCGAGGGTATTGAGGACCAACCGGAGCTCTTCCGGGTCCGGGTAGTCCGGGAGCTGGAGGGCCTTCTTGGACGTCCATGAGTGTGGGGCCCAGCTTTCTGAGGAAGAAATGTCAGAGACTGACACAGAAGGTATGGTGGTGGTGGTGGTGGGTTTTGGAGTGGTGACGTGGAGGAAGTGGGGTTTGGTGGTGGGAGTAGTGGTGTGAGAATGAGAGAGAAGTGGGGTTGTAGAAACAGAGCCTCTGAGAATGTGAGTCAGAGACATCTCTTTCTTTGTTTCTTTTTATTTTTGTCAGAGATGAGATGTGAGAGATAAGGATGGATAGGAATGAAGTGGAGTTCGTGTGTGGAGTGCGGAATGAGTTGCGCGCTATTTTGGGATACATACGAGGGGAAATTTTGGCAATTAACACCAATTCTCAGACAATATATTGCTTTAATTAATTTTATCATTTTTTTTTTCAATATTGTTATTATCTTTCCTTTTTTATCAATTTTTTTTTTTCATAAGTAATTTAAATATATATATATATATTCGTTCAAAAAAATATATGCATTTACTCGCCTCTGAGCACGTGCAGAGGCTCTTCTATTTTTTGGTAAAAATTAATAATTTACATTTATTATAATTTGAGATTTTTACTTTTTCCATTCACCAAAAAAAAAAAAAAAAACCTAAGGGTGTAATGAAATTTTTTTTAAAAAATTTGAAAAAGAAGGAGGACATAAGAAACAAATACATCGTGATAAAGTAAAAAAAAAAAATGAATACGTGGGGTGAGTTTTGTAGATTGAAGGAGTTTTAAAACTAACGAAAGAGTAATCCTATTTTGTAAGGAGATAATGAGTAGAAGTAGGAATTTAAATCAACGTTAAGTAAGAGTTTATTAGAAGTAGGAAGACATTTCAACGTAGAAGTAAAAATTTAATATTCTTATCAATTTATTATTTTAACCCAATTTTTAAGTTTTAGGTGGGGGTATTTTTGACAATAAAAAAAGCAATAACTAATTTTCTTTTACTATTTTAACCCCATTTTTAAGTTGTTAGTTAATTACTTTAGGGGTATTTTTGATAGGAAAAAAAGCAATAACTAACTTTTTGAATCCTCTTAATATATACAGAGATATATATATATATATATATATCATATCATATACTTATACTATATAATATATAATAAAAGTTTGAGCTTAAAAATTGTGCTTCATTATGGATTTTTTTTTCCTTTTTTAGAAGAAGGCTGTAATTTCATTACTAAAAGTTAGTTAAATAAGTTAGAATTACAGCGTGTAGGTGAGATGGAATATCCTCTGTCCACATCTCAAAATTGCTAACATGTCTAGCAATATGATGAACAGCAGAATTGGTATATCTTTTAATATGAGAAAAACTACAAACAGCAAAGGAACCTACAAAGGCTTTCGCCTCTTTAGATGACCATAATTAACTAGAGAAACATTGTCGCTCACTAATTTTTGCGAAAGAATTGAGTATTTTTTAGGGCTCTGTTGAGGGTGATGTTGAGGTAATTATCAAGGCCATCTTAGTTGGGGTCATAATGAATCTGAAGTATGGTCATGTGATACACGATGTTCTTATGCTAGCTAATGGTTTTCGTTCTTGTAAGCTCTTTCATGTTAAACACATAGGCAATTCGGTTGCCCATTTTTAGTAAGAAAAATAGTTTCTAGCAATGAGCTTCAAGTTTGGATTGAATCATCTCCTAACGATATAGCTCCTTCGGTCATTCGTGACTCTTTGTAAGCTGCTCTTTTTTTTTGCAATAAACTTGAACCTCAGGTCTAGATTCAAAAAAAAAAAAAAAAAGAGTCTTATTTTGATATTTAAATCATCTATTTTAGTATTGATTTTATTTAAATGGTTAACAATCTAACTTATACAACTTGAGCAATCTAACTTATACAACTTGAGTAATGTCTCTAATTATATTGTGTTTTAGCTTTTAAGAACACATGTTAATATTACACATGAAAAACAATCCATATTTTCCGAATTTTTTTTAAAAATGAAAAAAAAAGTTAAGTAAAGATAGACTTACATAGGAATTTGGACTGATAAATCTAATTTAGCCAAATATTATCTATGATCTAAAAGAAAGTAGGAGGAATTCTAAATTGAATTTAGTTAGACTTTTGAAGAAATATGGAAGGAATTCTGCATACTAAGAAAATAACACAAAGCAAAACAAAATATAAAAATATAAAAATAAATAAACATTGATAAAGTCTTACCAATTAATAAGTAAAAGTAACTTGGAATCAAATTGCACTACAGCACATGAAAGACATGTTTTGAACCAAATTCTTCTTAATGGTAGTCCATTGAAAAAATCAAAACAATTATAAACTAAATACATAGAATAACCAAAGCCTAAAACACACAAAATAGTTCAAAAGTTGAGAATTTAAAAAAATAAATAACTTACCTCAGAGAAACCAAGCACTTAATTGGGTGTCCCTTATTTTGCTTCTTTATAATAAACTTCCTTTGACATAATATCTGTACATGAAAATTTAGAAACAAAGAATAATAAGTAAGATAAATTTATTTAATCAAAACTATCATATACAAATAAATATGTGTAAGTTGCAACTTAAAAAAACAATAAACAAAAACATGGGGTGTTGTGTGGGATTCCAGATTTTAGTTTTGATTTTTTTTTTTTTCTAGTGAAGGAAGTTAAAAAATATTTATAAATATTATTTAACGTTGTTAAAATTTAAATGAGAATGAGAGAGAGAGAGAACCATATAACTTTATCAACTCCTATGAGTTTATACAACATGCATATCCTTCTAATACAAATACTTATGTGTAAGTTGCAACTCAAAAAAAAAAAAAATACAAAACAAAAACAAAACATGGGTAGAGAGATTCTATGGAAACACCATTGATGAATATATATAAGTTTTGAAATTTTGATAATATATTTTTAGTTGAAGTATGATTTATATTTCTGAAACTTAGATGCATGTTGCATGTTTTGTTAAAACATTTATTGTTACTTTATTTAAAAAAATTGATAATAACAAATAAGTTGTTGTCTCTATTAACTAAAATTTAGATGCATGTTTCATGTTTTGTTAAAACACTTATTATTATATTATCTAAAATGCATGTTGTATGTTTTGTTTAAACACTTATTGTTAATTAATAAGAACAAATAAGTTGTTGTCTCTATCAACTAAAACTTAGATGCATGTTACATGTTTTGTTAAAAGACTTAATTTTATTTTACTTAAAGAAATTGATAAGAACAAATAAGTTGTTGTCTCTATCTAAAAAAAAAAATTATCCAAAATATTGTTGTAATTTGGTGAAGCCTTTTTTTTTTTCTTTCTTTTTTTTTTTGAGAATCATGGTAAAGCCCTTTTTTTTTTTTTGGGAGAATCATGACGAAGCCATTTGATGCAACTACGACTTCTAAACTCGACTTTTATTATTTAGTATATGATACGATATGATATGATAGGATTATTTGGTTTTGAATTTGATAATTTGATATCATATACAACTACATATCAAAAGCGACAAGTCATAAGTTCAAGTTTAACAATCAACCTCTTCCAAAATATATATATTAGGCTAAGATTGCGCCTCGCAAAAGTAGGAGCTTTATTAATTAGGTATAAGTAGGAGCTTTATTAATTAGGTATGAACTTTTTATTCAAGTCAAACTGCCTAGTACTATGACATCTCTGGAACACCGCAAAAATAGAAATTTTGTGGACCATGTACTTTTTTATACAACTGTGTGATTTGAACTTAGATATGTATATTTCGTGGGCTCGTGTGTGTGTAAATATATATGTTGTTATGGAAACATTATGTAACAATTTCCTTTTTCTTATTGTTTTCATTTTTGGCATGCACTTCAATATTGGACGTCGATGGCAAGCTCTGTTGCGATTCTAAAATAACGTATGATTTTATCTATAAAATTTCGGCTTTAGTTGATAAACAATTGAAAAGGTTGTGAAGTGGGGACTGGAAAAATGGAAAAGATGGAGTTGGAGCTGAAAAATCAAAACTTATGGGAACAACTCGTTCGCAAGCATTACAACCAGTCATCAACCCAAAACCCGCGCGCACAGACAGAGAGAGAGAGAGAGAGAGAGAGAGAGATTACAGCTAAAAAAGTCTAAATGTTACACTCTAGGCATTCAATAGACTGCCAATAAAACGGCCAGATAATCTATTTAATTTAAAAATTACAATTACAATGGATCAGCTAGCAATACATGGGAATCATAGAGGAGACCTTAATCATCCTCTTTTTTCTTTGGCTCTTTGGGGAGGGGGAAGAGGCAGGTGCCAATCAGGCTACTACAACAACAATGATCACATAAAACCCTACATAAAAAATTTCAATAGCAATGCACTAATGAATAAATCAAATATCCAAACAAATGAATTAATTAGGGGTCGGTTCTGTATCACTTGATACAATCCCTCATAACAAGGTTGGATACTTTGCATCAAGGAATTCCCTGAGAGTCCTAGCAGCTTTCTGACCACCCATTAGTTCAGCTAGTCTCTCTACAGGAAGAAGAGCAAGATCTGCCAGGCTATTGCATCCATCCATTATAGCCCTGTAATTTGAATCTGTCACACCTGGGAGTCGTCTCAGAAACTCAATTGCAGATGTATTGTAGTTTTCGGCTCTGTAAAGATGAATGTAACATACCATCAAATTCATATAGTAGATGAAAAGTGAAATCAAGCAACTTAACTAGACTAATTCAAACCCCTGTAAGGCTCAAGAACAAAAGGTCCTCTTTTTCTATTGCAGCACACACCATTAGGCCTCAAGTGTACCACCTGCTCTATTAAACATACCTCACAAAATTAAATCATCTTTATGCTTATTTGCTCAAGGACTGTTAATTTTGATCATTTTCACCACCAAAACTTGTCAGCCATGAAAAAAGTTCTGGATTCACACCTATAACCCAGCTAATGGTAGTTACCACTATATTTTTCTTCCCGTTCTCTCTAGGAGCATCAGATTGAAAACCTCAACTATTGGCAGTGAAAACCAAATTAAAATTACACAACTTACCTCACATCATCTTCCACAATACCCTCTTCAGAGGGAACACCAACTCGCATTGCTTTGGTCTCATCGGGTTCATCCTGATTTGCCTTGAGTGAAGCAAATATTTCAGCTGTGGCATGCAGACTCCGAGACCAGATGATTCGCAGACGGGGAAAATGGAGAGAGAGCAAAGAAAGCTTCGATATAATACTGTTTGGTGTCACATCATCACCAATATCACTTGCAGACTGCAAACCAAAATTTAAAAAATCAAACCAGCAGAATATTAAGCCTAAACCATGGCTTTCTGTTCATAAATGTAAATCAATTACCTGAAATGAAAAACTTTTGTCTTGGGAAAACTCAATCAGGAGAACGGGTATTTTATAATAGCGGACCATTGTCTCTACTTGGTGGTAAAGGCGACCAGATGTGAAGCTCATAAAAAGATCTTGGATACTCTTTCTCTCTACACATATTAATGGTGAGATAATATAATCCCCTACTTCCAAGGTTACTGGTATTATGCGCATGCCCCTCTGGTGGAGAATATTTGGAAGGCTGCTCATAAACTCCCTCATGTCCACTATTACCTGAGAAGAGAAAAAATAATAAAGTAAAATAAAATTCCTAATATGCATATCTGAAGAGAGAGATTGCAGAGGAAGAAGAAAAACAGACACCTGCATTTCTTTCTCAATTTCCTTCCTTCCACCTGCCTTTCTTGTTATTGAGTTTTGGGAACTTGAGGCTTGTGGCTCTACAGAAGAATTTAATCCCAGACAGCGCCCGTCCTGACTCAAACCCAGGTGAGTCCCACAACATACAGAAGCATATAAGTACTTAATTTTAATTGTGAAGGGATAAAATGAAGGATGAACAACATTTCAACTAGTATATGATGCTAGAAAAATTCATAAATCCAAATAGACAAACAAAATTCTGTTTCATGGACACGCTAAAATCACTGAGATCTGTATTGAAGAACAAGAGAATCATCTATTTCACTTGAAAAGGAGAAGATAACACAATCAGGCTTTGCATGTCAAAAAGTGAGAGGGGGCATCTCTGCATAATTTCAAGAAAACATTTTGAGGGCATTAAAAGAATCATCCAAATTATAAATCTAGGATGTTCAAAACGGAGATAATACAAAATATTATTGCTACTAATAGAATTATGATTAAATGATTAAATTCATCATTCTAATAACTTAAGCTTTTGGGACGATCGATAATTTATAATGACATCAAAGCAAGAGATCTTGAGTTTGATCCTTATCTCCATGTTACCATAGATAAGGGGAAGTGTTAGAATTATGATTAAATGATTACATTCACAACTTCTTAATAGCTTAAGCTTTTAAGGAAAATGGTAATTTATCAGCTACAAAAGAATGAATTCACATTAGCAACTTGTTGAATTTGTTCTGAATGCATGCAAGATTAATGCCATGGTTGGTACCAGTAGATTGTAAGTAAACATATAATCATGACAAACGAGTCCACAAGAACATCCTCTATGTTAAAAAATAAACTGAACTACAAAAGTCATACCTGATCAACTGGAATCATCATCATTGATTTCTGCCTGATTAGAGATTCAAATGCTGCATTCTCCCTCCTTATACTAGCCTCAAACTTTTGCACTTCAGTAGAATCTTCATAGAAAAGAAAGTAAACCTTCAAATTTTTTGATAGATTCTCAGATTTATAAACTTCAATTTCCCTGACAAAAGTTATGTCTGGTTGGTATACAATAATTACAGAGGGCTTCAAAGTGTCCAGTATAGGCTGATCACTTTCTAGGGCATAAAAGTGCACCGGTGGCCGTGGCTTAGCAGTTCCGGATCCATTAGACTCTTGAGTATGCTTCCGAAGAATTGGTTTGTCTACAGTGGCTGGATTGATTTCATCTTTTCTGCCTTCATTTTCTGAATCTGATGTTTCAACTTTATCATTTCTTGCTGCCTTCTTATTCCCAGGACTCTGAACATTAGCTGGGCCTTTCTTACTCCTTCCCTTTCCTTTTCCTTTTCCACCTTTTTTGCTGCTATCATGAGGCTGCGGATCATCTCCAATAGCACAATCCTTTTTAGCTTGATTTCTTATCTCTGATGCGGCAGCCAAAAGTGCATCATGTTCCTGCTTGTTTATGCTGCTGCTAGCCTGTGCATTCGGCACCGGTGTTATAGGGACAATGCCATCGAGAACCCCAAAACCTTTGGGATCCTTTGGTTTCTTTTTATAACGTGTTTGTAGGTCACGCAGGTCTACTTTGTTTAGTAAGTACTTCTCCCATTCTTCACGCATGACCTTCAGCACGAAATGTAACATTAAATAGTTATTTTTAATGCATCCATTCATTATCAATTTCCCCAAAAAAAAAAGGAAAAAAGATAAAAGAGTACACCAAAAAGTCCATACCGGCCTACTCTTTGTACAAATCTTTTTTAAGAGAACCCAAAATTTTATTAAGCAATATTGCCAAAAGTTCTACGTACATACTGTTGCTTAAAAACCTGTTTGATCAAATATGGAATTGCTTTTGAAAGAAATCTTGAACATGCAAAATGCAAGTCTATCAAAATGAACACATGCTATTTGACATAAATTTATAGTCATAGGTTTTAATTAATAACCAATTATAAGTCAATTAAGGTTGTGTATCATTCACTTAGTTTTCAAAATAGTCAAAAAGATTTTTTTATCAAAATGCAACCAGGTTCTCAGTGCAAGTATGTAAAAATCTGTGAGAACCTTTGACCAGGCACATATGAATTTCATTGCATAGAAGAATAAATGAGTTTCATTTCATATTTTTATCATATATAGTATTTATCAGTTAAAAGACTACAATCACAAATATTTGTGGTGGGCTGAAAGTGCAATGAGGATAAGTATTAGTAAAGGATGTGTGCGTGTGGTCATTATGTTGAAGGTAACAAGAAGCGTATATCTGTGCTTTGATAAAACCTTCAAAACATCCTCAAGATGTCAATAGCTTGGTTTAGTTTAGGTCTGAGGGTTGCTAGCCAATTGACTAGACTTCAGTATGATATTTGAAATAAATAAAAAAAATACATAATCTTACAAACAAGCGTGATACAAAGTGAATATAATAACGCTAAAGAATACGAGGAAATCTAACGCATAAGAAGAGAATGTGGGAAAAACCTTCTGTGTACTGTTCAAGATGCATTCTTCAAGCTGCATGCACGAGCGTTCATCTTTGCATGCCACTAGAACAATACCACTATCATTTTCTTCACCTTCAACCTGAAACTCTTCTCTCTGCTTTTGTCTTTCCCCTTCTATCTCTTCAAGAACCTCCTGTAATAAAATTGTAACTCTTAAATTTAGAGTGGACTTCTAAGATCAACACCTTCAAAGTTTTTGGAACTAAAACCACAAACTGAAACAATAGGAGAAACTAAAAACACAAAATAAATATGATCATCAGGACAGAATCATAGCTTATCTTTCCTTTGTAGGGCACATTAATCGCTTACGAATATAAGGTTGCAAAATAAAAAATGTTCTGCAACAATTAGAAAAAAAAAAAAAAATAGCCAACAGATTGCAAAGAAAATGGAACTCACTCACTCACACGTAACACCTTCCACTTTGGTGCCTCCTCCAAGACTTCCTCCAAAACTAACCCACTACTTGTACTTGCTGATGAAGTACCGCCAACTGCCACATATTCATTTAAAGAATAAGAGTTAAAAAGGAAAAGAAAAAAAAAAAATGGTTCACAAGTGCTCACCAGTGCACCACTATTCCTCCTTTTTACTTGCCCTCTTAAATTTTTTTTTATGTCTTTGATGACAAAATTCAAAATTTAAGCTAAAATGACATAGAACAATACACATGGAAGCCAGAGAAAAGCAGAATAGTAAAAATAATAACAACCACTAACCTTCTTTCTCATTCTTGTCATCCCCCTTTGATTTTCTCTTTTTGCCTGTCACACTCTTACCCTGCCCACTTGGTTTCACATCATCTGACCTCCCGAAACGATATACCCGTTTCTTTGCATAGTCAAATATCTTATAGCTCGACTCTGCAAATATCCAAACAGACCGAAAACTCTCTGACACCCTCAGCGTATCCAAATACTTCAAAAAAGTCACTGCATCATACCTACCCAAGTATTTTCACAAAAGTAATCACAAAAGCCATCATATCTCTACTCAAGTTCTTACATTAGAACAAAAGGAAACTCTTTATGCAACAAGAAACTCCAAAGACTTGAATTACAATCTATTTGACCAGAAACATGGAAAGAAAAATCAATTCATCCACTAAGACCATCCAACAATTCCTTCAAATTCACACATTGTTCAATAAACTCTAAATCATTAGGTGCACGCATATCATACTGATTAAAAAAAATAAAAAATAAAAAATAAAAATCTTAACACACTGGAAACTAAAGCTACCAGCAAAATCATAATCAACAATGCTACAAGCACAACAAATTTCACAGCATTTTTCACTTGGATTACTACTAACGTCACTTTTATATTCACCGATCAGTGCTACTTCAATAGTTATGAAAAACGTCACGAAATTCATGGTATCTTTAGACTTAATAAATCATGAATTCACGATACGCGTACGAATGAAATATAAGTCATATTTCAAAGTATAATCTAGTGAAGTGAATTCGCTTATTAAGAGTGATCAAAATGTAAGTTTCTTCGAAATGAATGAATTGAGCAAAGCAAGTACAAGTACCTAACGAGATAATCCAAGAGTTTCCTCAAGGTCTTCAAGTCGGAAACAAGCTGCTTTGTCTTCTTCCCCAAGGTATGCCAAATCGGATCCAACTGCCGCCTCACAATCTCATCGAACGACTTGAACAAGCCATTCTCCACCGTCAGATCCTCCACATCAACCTTATTAGTCTTCCTCATCTCCTTCAAGCACGCATCCATAACCTCAATAATAGCCTTCTGAATCCCAACCATATACTTCGTCATCGGAACCCTAACGTCGACCACAACCGGCGGGTCCCGCTCGAGCTCCTCCGCGACGTGGACCTGGAATCTCGGCCAGAGGTGAAGGCGCTTGAGGTAAAGGCATTTCATGGTGCGCTCGGCTTTGGCGAAGCCGGAGACCATCGCGTGAGGCTTGTCGGAGAAAGCTCGGACGTAGAGGTCTCTGTTGGAGGACCGGAGGATACGGACGATGAAGGCTTCGGTGGAGGTCTCGGAGAGAGAGTGAGCGTTGAGGATGACGAGGCCGGAGATGAGAGAAGGAGAGAGCTTGTTGGACAAGAGATCCACGATGAGGATGCGAGGGGTGATGAAGAAGATGGAGTTGGAGGAGTAGAGAGAGAGGCGGTGGTTAGCGGGAAATTCGGCGGAGATTTCGGAAGGTAGTTGAGGGTGGTTAGAGTGGTGGTGGTGGAGGATGAGGGATTTGAGAGAAGGGGGAGAGAGGAGGAGGAGGGTTCCTGTGGTGGAAGAGTGGAGGTGGAGGAGAGAGGAGATGAGTTTTGGGAGAGAAAGGCCGGAGGAGAGGACTACTAGACCGCCGTTCGGATCTTCTAGAAGTTCTCCGATTATTTGCTCGTGGAATTGGACCATTCTGGTGGTTGTGGGGGTGAAGAGAAGGGTTTGGCGGTTGTTTGTGGCGGGGCGGTTTGATTTTGGAATTGGGAGACTATTTATTTAGGAGTAGAATTGAGGCCTTTGCTCGGGCCAAAATGGGTAAATAACAATAAAAAAGAAACTATTTAGTTAGTAGGCGCTGATTAGAAACTATATATATTTCTAGCAACTCGAGTCTTAAAGACTCGATTTTGGGCTCCTAAATCGAGTCTCTAATGCTCGATTTTCATGGGTTGTTCCCCTCTTACGTGGCACTTTTTCCAGGTGGCGTCTACATGGAAATCGAGTCTCTAAAACTCGATTTCTAACCCAAAAATAAAATATCAATGACCCAAAATGTAACCCAAAATGCAGAAACAGCGGAAGAAAACGCAGAAAAAAAGAAAAAAAAAAAAAGAAAGAGAAGAAGAAGAAGAAGAAGACGAGATGGAGATCAGAGAAGAAGGAAAGAAAAAAAAAAAAAAAAACCAGAGACAGTCGCTCAGCGACCTGGGTTCGCAGCGCAGCGAACTGGGTCGCGGCGCGACCTGGTCGTGCGCCGCGACCTGGGTCACGGCACGACCTGGGTCGCGGTGCGACCTGGTCGCGGCGCGCGACCTGCGCCGCGACCTGCGACCCGGCGCGACCTGGCGCACGACCCAGGTCGCGGCGAACCCAAGTCGCACCGCGACCCAGTTCGCTGCGCGGCGAACCCAGGTCGCTACGCGACTGTCTCTGGTTTTTTTTTTTTTTTTTTTTCTTTCCTTCTTCTCTGATGAACACCTTCTTGTCTGGGTTTTTTTTTTTTTTTTTTTTTTCTTTCTTCTCTGATGAACACGTTGGTGCTGCCTTGTGGTTTTTTTGTTTTCTTTTTAAATGTAAATCGAGTCTCTAAGACTCGATTTCCATGTAGACGCCACCTAGAAAAGGTGCCACGTAAGAGGGGAACAATCCATGAAAATCGAGCATTAGAGGCTCGATTTAGGAGCCCAAAATCGAGTCTTTAAGACTCGAGTTGCTAGAAATATATATAGTTTCTAATCAGCGCCTACTAACTAAATAGTTTCTTTTTTATTGTTATTTACCCATTTTGGCCCTTTGCTCGTCGTCTCCTCAGTCAATACTCAATAGTAGATCAAAACGACGGCGTTTCCTTCACAAACTACAGGTATGTTACATGGGATTCTTAAAAATCATATGATATAAAATAAACTAACGAAATGTAGTAAAATTCAAAGTAAAAATAAAAGAAAAAAAAATTAAATGATGAAAATATATTATGTATTTTTTTAATCAAAACTAAAACAAATATTAGGATTATTAAAATAATCTACAAAATAATAAAAATCTTTTGATTTTTTTTTTTAAAGCTTTTAGCATTTAAATTTTAAGGCTGAGTAGTATTTTAAATTTGTTAAAATTTTGATAAATACTTAAAGTACGATCACATGATAAAAGCGAGTTATACAATATATATGACACTTACTTTAAACAAAATAACACATACAATAAGTAAGAGCTAAATTTAATTATTAAAATAAAAATAATGGTGGATAATTAAAACTTTTGGCCATTTTAATAGGAGTAAATCATTTTGATTTCTTAATATTTTTATAATCAAAATTTAAGTAGAGTAATAGTTAAACATTAACGAAGGTACTACATAGTAACACTTCCTTTTTTTTTTTTTTTTTCTTCTTTTTATATAACAAAAAAAAAAGGTGAAATTATAGGAGCAAGTCACTATTCATCTAACAAGATAAGTCCTATTTGTGCATGGCCCACCACCCTATGCTAAAATGTCCCAAACTACTCAAACCTATGTGCTAGAAATAAGGTGGACAAAGTGTTTGACCACTAAACTCCACACCGGGTTATATGATAACACATTTTTTGTTGTTAAGATTAGGACATATTCTTAAGGGTGCCAAAGTGATAGTACAAACATGTAATGGGTCGAGTTTAAACCCCAGAAAAGACATTGTAATGTGGTTGCCCACCTACTAGAAGAAATTCCAAATTGTATTGTATTTTAAGATCCAAATGATATTAGTCATTTGATGGAATAATGTGTTGCTTATGTACTAAAAGAAAATAGAGTAGCAATTTAATTAATTTGAAACTTTGCGCAAAAGGAGAGTAACTCTTGGTTTTTTAGACCCCCAATTATATTGGTTAATTAATTCTAAGGCCAAATGATTAATTAAACAAATCATGAATATTTACTAATGTAAGGACCAGATTTGACTTGGACTCCAAAACAGGAATGGACTTCGGCCCAATAAGCCCCAAACAATAAATTTGTAGAGCGTGGGAGAAAAAACTAGTCTGAATCTAGAAAAAAGATATCGGTTGTGAGTGTTTAGGAAGGAGGATTATACGTACAAAACACAAAACGTATCTTCGTCTTAACCTGAATAGTATGATCAATAGTCTAGAGTTTTTCCTTTTTACTGTTGTATTTCTTAAACTTTTCTTTTTCTCTGTTTTTCTTCCTTTTTTTCTCCTTTCTTTGAATTCCTTTTCATGTTATATACCATGATTTTTGCACCATTCTCACCATACACGTGTGAGTCAGGTGTTGGGAGCTTCCCTGTCCTATCTCACACCTCCTTGAATCTTCTACTATTAGCTGTAAGGCTGCTTGTTTACTGTTCAGGCATCATCTCCACATTAATGCGGTCAAAGAGTTGGTTGGGAAGCATTTAATGTGGAAGTAACAGCTTTTACAGATATTTGTTATCCTTCATCCTCACCCTTTATCCAGTATTTGCCCATCCCCCTGTTGTGGAATACCCTTTATATATTACATTAAGGGGAGGGGAATGTTTCTAGCCACCTCGGACAGAAGTTCCGAGATGAACATTTTCCTCGGATACGGTTAGATCCACCATAAATATACTCTATCTCTTCCTATAATACAATTTTCATCTCTTCCTTAATTGATCGTCCTCGGATATGTCCTCATCCTCGGACTGGGTTATTGGGTCATAGGCCCAGCCCTTTCAACCTGAATAGTACCTGGGATCAATTGGCCCCCACAACTAATATTCATGAATAGCCTTCTGTCAAAGTGAAACAACTAATATTTACTAGTAGCCTCCATTAGTCTATTAGTTTTTCTACAAGTTACAAAAGATTTCATAAGAGAGTAATTATTTTGAAACTTTGCGCAAAAAGGGAGTAACTCTTTAGTTTTTTAGACCCCAATTATATCAGTTAATTTATTAATTATTAATTAAACAAATCATGAATAGCCTTCTATCAAAGTGAAACAACCAACATTCACTAGTAAACTAATATAGTAGCCTCCATTAGTCTACTAGTTTTTCTCCAAGTTACAAAAGATTTCATAAGGATTCTAAGGAGAGTAGGCTTATAGAATCTTGAAGGCTCTCTTGTGGTAAGAAACCTAACGAAAAAAAAAAACTTTTCTCTTCTTTAAATTGATGGATTATAAAGAAAATATGCCAAAATAAAACTCTTTCTTGAGTCTTCAACTGCTCGAACATTAATTTTCTAGTTCAAATAACTAACCTTGAAACCAATTTAGTAGACAATCTAGATTCCAACTGTTACAATTGTTCACGGTTTGCCAACCTAAATATATGGACCTAACAATTGCAATCCAACTCTTAGATTAAGCACATTAGAGTGAGAATTGAGGTGTACCTTTTCTTGAGTGTGTTCCAAATATCATGAGTGGATTTAAGTCCAACAACGATGGACAAAGCTGAAGGTGTAAGAGTAGATTTGATCAAAGTTAGCAGTGCTTGATCTCTATTTAAACAAATTTGATGCTTTGGATTCTTGACTCCATTGAATTTACCTTTGCTATCGAGGATAAACTTACTTGGAGGAGAGTGAGAGCCATCGATATACTCAAATATTGAGAAGGTTTTCAAGATCAAAGTTAACTGGTTCTTCCATTGCAGCTAATTCGTGCTATTAACCTTGATTTACTTTAAGTTAGACATATTTCATAAGAGTGCTAAAGGACTTGAGTGGAAGAGTTTGATTATGAAGCAGAATCAATGGTATTCGAAAAGTTGGCCATGCTGGCTCTGATACTATGTAAACTTTGAGAACAATTTCAGAGAGATGAATAAAATGCATACCAATCAATTTTACTCGAAATGGTATCTTATGGTTTACAATTATGAAGCAGTGTGTATATGCACCTAGAACAGAGCCTATAACTGTTGCAACAAACTAACTAAACCCAACGGCTGTCTAACAGAATTACACATGTTTAGCATGTGATTGATTAAATATAGAGATACAGCATCGTATCAGTTTTACGGTGAATTGGATGAAAGCAAAGACGATGTCGTGTCTTACAGTCTTAGGCTTTATGTAACGGCACCATTCACTGACTTAACACAAGCTGGTCAGCTTGTAATCTCAACACATTCTGTATCATCACACATACGTTTATCCTCTGACAAATTTATGATCAACTACCTGCTATACTGCGTAATGGAGTCACACGCAAGATGCTAGTCAGTGCAAGTAGTAGTACTTCATTTGTATTTCTTTTTATGAATGTATGAAGTTTGTTACATAGACCAAAGAACAGAACTCTCATATGACTAAGCGCCCACCGGCGAGATCAATACAAACAGCTCCAGAAATTGGTGTTATTACTACCACAAACTTACAAAGATATGCAAATAGAATTTGTAACATCTGAAAGCAGCCGTGAAAAAAAAATGCAACAAAAATTGTCATTTACACATAAACATCTACATTTGGATTTAACCTGAGGTTACATGCCGTTAAGATCTCCATTACTCTTCTTGATTCTTTGAATCGACAAGGGAACAGGTTTCTTCAAGACGGTCACGTTGATATTGTTCCAAACATCTGGTGTAGTGGGGAGCTGAGCAATTTTCTCGGCAATTTCCATGTCTTCTGGAAGGACTGAACCAAACACTGTGTATGCATTTTTCCACTCTTGGTGGTTTGCAAGGCTTATGAAAAACTCTGGACCAGAACCAATCCAAGCAACTGAACCCCTTCTTATAATTGGGCATACTTCAGTTGGGATCTTATTGAATGTAATTCCTTGGGGTTCCAGTTTTCCTTGAATCAATGCAAAAGGAGGGCCTAAAGGCGCCTGGGAAAGTCACAAAACAAGGTTGAGTTATAACTATTAAATACTCAAATTATTATAAAAACAGTGTTACTGCAGTCAATACACACAGTAAATCAGAGGAAGCCAAGGAGTGTTTAACAAAAGCTGGTGTTGAGAGAGAGAGAGAGAGAGAGAGAGAACATGTATGTGTACATATGGTCTGCACAACACTTCATCCCTTTATTATGTCCAGAAGCTAACATGGATCAAAAGTTTCAAAAGGTAAGGAACCTCCACATTTGTCAAAACACATGAAAAGGACAATAATTGCATCATTGATGTAAACATTAATGGTCAAAAACAGCTCATTTCTGGTGGCTATTTAGTTACTCTATTGGCTTTCAAGTTTAAACTTTAAAGCAAGATATTCCCACATGCATGTGTCTCTGTATGGGTGAATTTTTAGAGAGAATTAATTTCAAGTACTATCCTCACTATCCATTGGATGCTCTGAATTTATATGTAGCTATCTTGATGGATTATGCCCCTCTCGTGATAAATGTGACTGGTGAAGCCCCTTAATTTGAATTTTATATATAGTAGAATCACAGTATGTTGGGGGAGGGGAAAAAAAAACTTGAGGCCAAATGACAAATCAAAGTTTTAAAGCTCATGACTTTCTCAAAAAAAAGAAAAAAAAAGTTTTAAAGCTCATGAGAAGCAACTATAGACTCTAGATGAAAGCCTAAATACAAATACCAGTATGACCGAGTTAACATAGGTGAAACTATAGAGCAAAAGTACACAATTAAACCAGAAAGTGGACATGTGCATTTCCTCCAATTTCCTATCATACTGGGGATGGATAAGTAAAAAGAAAATTAATGAAGCCTCACATTTTTTATGTGGTTTCCTTCTGAGTCCCAAGAGAGACCCCGGCTCTCTGCCCGATAAAATTGGCAACCTGCACAATGACGCAACGTCAACAGCTCAAGAATGTAGGTCACAGAATGCGGGGCACAGTCAGGGAAAAGCTGCACAAAATGCAGTATTGTCATTATGTACTGGAAATATTAGAATGTTATATAAAACCAGAAAACCAAATCAAAACATATGTAGACCATGAACAAAAGTTTGATATTTACTACAGGAAAGGAGGATATCAACTAATGCAAGCTTGTACGCTAGTGCACCTAAACTTATCATCTATAGAAAAGATTCTAGCTTCATTGCCAGTTAACTATACCAGTGCTACAGGTCATTATTACCATATAAAAAGCATATGGAGCTTAAAGCTGCAGAGAGCATTAAGGCTTACTTTTATATGAAGAGTGCCATATTCTGTTTCCAAGCCCACAATGCCCTACAAGAAAGGACAATAATACAAGACTAAGAGATAAGCTAACCATACCATTAAATGCTGAAAATTTAACATTGAAAACAGAGAGAGATGACGGAATGATATCATCAATAGCAAATGTACAAAAACATCACAAAAATGATGAGAACCTTCGGATTTCACACTTTCACAGTATGAAAATTATTCACATCAGCCAAAAAGTTATTGTATACCTCTCCTTTTCCAAAGATGAGCCCAGAAGTCCAACTAACTTTCTGCCCCAAATCTTGCCGTTGTGGGGCCAAGGTGTCCTTTTGTTTCTTCAGCCAACACTGAAGCAATTTGAAGTGAATGAAATGAAGTTATAACTCATTTAGTTGAGAAATGTAGTATATTGTTTAATTAGAACTTTATGGGCAACCATGGGATGAGAAAATATAAATATCTGGTTAAAATTCACAAAAATCAAACATATTCTGAAATTGTGTCATAACTTTCCACTACCAATCATCAAAAGAAAAGAAAAGAAAAAAAAAAAAAAAATTCCGGAAGTGCTTTAAAAGGTGAACAATCCAACTAATCTTAGGAAGCCCAACGGAATTAGTTACATATAGATGAACTCTTGTTATTTCAGAGTTCACGCATATCCCTCATTTTCGAATAAATTGTTTCAGCATTCCAAAGATTCACAAACAAACAAGCAATTCACCAGAATAACCAAATGACATACCAAACATATTATACCAAAATTACACATCAAAAAATTATAGAGATCCAGGAACCAAATTACACTCACCTCTCCGAATTTCGATCCGCAAGCCTCCCGATTTCCACAAAAGACCCAGGAATCACACAAACACGGCCCATCATTGCCACTACACATAGCCTTACAAGCCTTGCAACACTCCTCAGAGGAATTGAACTTGAAGTCCGAACCCCACTTCACAGCATTACCCCAAAGCTCCATATTCTCAATCCCTCTACAACAAGCTCCATTCTCTTCCCCTGCAACAGCATCTTCTTCAAGCAATACCGGCTCAAGTTGAATAGAGTACTCTCTACTTGGTGTGAGAAACACAGAGAGGAATAAGTAGACCAGAGCACAGGAACTCAGAACCACCAAGAGGAGGATCAGAGAGGTGTTGCTGGTGGACTCTGAGTCATTTGGCTTACGACCCATTTGAGATTTGGGGGAGAAGAGTAAAACCCAGAAAGGGATTTGGAGTCTTTGGATTGTGGGGAGAGAATTGGGCGTTGAGATCTGGATGGAGTTGACTGTGGAAAACAGAGGAGGTTGAGTTTTGTGTATAGAACAGTGACTTCCTTTCTTATTAAAGTAAGGACGAAGAATCTAACAAAGAAGAGTGAAAAAATCAATGAATGATCATGGAGGGTGGAGCAGATGAGTGAGTCAACGATTTTCACAGATGTTTGTGTTTCCTTCTTTAGCAGCCTTTGACTGGACAGTGAAAATGATAATGTTCTAAAGCTACACCAATAAAAATTTCGGGAGAAATTACTTTTCAAACAAATTAAATCCTAAAATTTTAAAAATAATAATATTTTAAATCTCATCTATCTATTCTATATATAAACCGAAGATTTTGAAATTCTCATAATTTTTTACATCAGTACAATATTTAAATAAAATTATTTTTATTTAGTCCAAATTTAACAAAGAGTGAAATTTTATATTTATAATAAGTCTAACTTAAACTCAATCTTATCATTATCATTTTTTTAAACAAAATTATTTTTCTTTAATCTAAACTTAATAAATAGTGAAATTTTATCTCTTTAACAAGTCCAACTTAAACTCAAACTCAAATATCGATAATTAAAATTTATTTTATGGCTTCTTCATTAAATTATAACACAATTTGAAGTCATACAAAAGCAGATTATGTAATGATGTAGTTTTTTTAAAATTTTATAAAATTATTTTAATTTACCTCACAAATAGGTAGGTTCCCATGCATAGTAAGGATTAGCAACTAATTTTTTTAAAAGAAGAAAATCTCATATATTTAAATGGGTGTCGTATTTAGGATTTATTTGTAATTTCATGGTTTTAAAAACTAGACCGGCTGGTTCAACCGGGAACCAGACCTTAATCCAGTCCAATTATTAGTTAAAACCAGAAATGAAAGAAAAACCAAATAAACAGTACAAACCGCCAATTCAACCGACATAACTGGAAACCGGTGCGGTAAACCGATTTTAGTATTTCTTCATAAATACTTCAGTTGTTATGTTTTTTAACCCAAAATAATAGTAATAATAATAAGAGAGATCTTGTTTCAGATTTAAGAAGAGAGATTTTGATTTTGGAAATACTCTCTCAAGTATGAAGTGGTGAAATTACAAAGAAGCCCAAAGATAAGCAAATTTGTAATGATCTGTCTGCTTCAATTGAGGCTTCTTTTTGCTACTCTTGCCTCTTGCACATGAACTTATTCATGAGAGAGAGAGAGAGAGAGAGAGAGAGAGAGAGATGAAAATTGTATGGATGTATGGATTTCAAAATGTGTGGTAGTTGTGATATTAATGTGTAGAATGTGTGGAGGGAAAAAAATATCAAGTGGGCAATGATATTGCTATCCATTGGTGCACTTACTTTTTGTTATTTGAAAGGTTAAAAAATAATTAAAATATTTTATAGTGCGCTTGTGAGTTGTGGGTGCTTGTATATGTTTTTTTGTTTTTGTTTTGGTTGAATTGCCGTAAGCTAAAGTTTAATGTTTTACTATTATTTAATTTTTTTAGTTAAAATGACCAATTATAAAATTATTTATTTATTTTTATAATTATTAATTAAATTATTTATGACACCACCGATTCAACCAGAAAACCAGTAACCAGTCCCTTTTTCAATTCTTTCACCATACCTGTTTTTAAAATCATGAGTAATTTACTACTAATATGAATTGAGGTTGAGGGTTTGGTTTTACTTACCTTTTCAAATTTCAAACTTTAATTTATTAATTAAGGATTTAATATCTTACACGTATATACTTACATTACATCCTAAATGATAAGCTTAAAAATATAATGTTTCTAAATTTTGATAAAACTATGAAAAATATGTGGATGGTCAAAAAATTCCTAAAAATTGGAAATGCAAATAAGGCGGTATAAACTATAATTTGTTTGGGAGTTCATAAAAGAAATTACTTTGTATGCTACTATACTCTTCTCGCATAAAAGTAAGTTCCATGTACTTTAAAAAAATCTCCTGTTATGTGAGAAAATGACTTAATAGTTAATACACATAATACATTGAATAATTTTATGGTACGAAGAAAGCAAAATTTAAACGGCAATCGATCCAAAAACTCTATATAAAAAAGACACCACTTCTGAAAGAATGAAATTAAAGGACATGTTGCTATTATCTAGCTTATATCTTTACATAAAGAAAGGTTTTCATCATATTAAGAATTAATAAGCAAGAATGAATGAAATTATTAATAATAATAAATATTTGCAAAAAATGAAACATGCACTGAGTTTAATATTATCAAGAGTCCTATAACTTAATAACATTGGCTCCTTTATAGGGAGAGTAAAAATCCGAATCATCGCTTTCTCAACGTTCTGAGTTCTAAATAGGGACTTATAATAATAAAAAAAGGATATTCAATCTATTATTAAACCGTTTGAAACTATTAAGTTATATAATTTGAATTACCCTAGATTTATTATCGAAGTAACCTTATGCTTGACATTCAAAAAGATATTAGCAGCACCCAATTTTGCCTTCCAAAAAATGATAAATAATTTAAAAGGAGACAAAATAATATATGGAATGTTCGTCTCAACTCTAAACTCTCAATTTCACTAAAATGCTAATCAATAATAAAAATTAAAAAAAAAAAATCTATTGAATTTTTAAAAAATTCTCTTTGCTCTTTCCAACACTTTCTCTACAAAATCAAACATAAGAATGTAATTATTAATTTAATTTTTTTCTCTCCATTATTCCCCCTCCCATCCCAAAAAGAAAGAAAGAAAGAAAGAAAATTATGTGGTGTCAGTGTTATAAAATTAAAGATGAAGATTAATTGAAGAACATTACCATTATTATTACATTTAAAAATATAACAAATTTCTTTTAAAAAAAAACAGAAAACAAATGTGATAATAAAGTTATTGTGTGGAAGGGAGTAAAAAGTATAGGATGTCTACCATAGAGTTGAAGCCCAACTCATGTTGTAGGTTGTATGGATTTCTTTCTTAATCAATTACTTCTTCATAATTTTTCTTTTAAAAGACAGACATTGCGTCATATTATTAAAAAAGGCTATTCAAATCAATCTGTAGTACAAATGAAACGTCTGGTGAAACATCTTCCATCCAAACTACTAAATAAAAAGAAAAAACAGCTATTCATAATATATTATATTGTTTAAGGGTTTTTTAATCAATAAAAAGTACTAATTAATTATTTGGTAATTTCAAATTACAATTAATGTGATACTTATTATTTGGGGGCAGAATACTGAATCAACAACAATTATAGGGTTTGTACTTTTTTTTTTTTTTTGGGGACTTAAGGCAATAGATGGAGTGTGTACCATAAAGATGAAGCCTTGCGTATGATGTAGGTTAGGATGGATTGCTTCTTTAATTAAATTACTTTATGATAAATCAAATGGTTTGGCCGCATTTTATAATTACTCTTCACTAAAGTCTTTCCCACACCCCCCAAATGCGGCAATGCCCTCACACGTAAGACATAGGGGGCCTATTTTTGAAGAGTGGGCCAATAAAGATGGTTTGCTCTGCTATTGCTATATTTAGTCTTTTTCTATCTCTTTTTTTTTTATAGCAAAGATAGTCTTTTTCTATCTCAAAAAATTATTTAAGTCATCACCTAATTCACAACATACTCTCTAAATAACTCTCTCTCTCTCTCTCTCTCTCTCTCTCAGCCACATGGTGTTATTCTATTAATCCATTCATGTCATCTCATTATATTTTATAAAGAAAAAAAGAATAGATTTCGAGACAAGTTCACATAAACCCATAAAAAGCCATACTTCATCCAACTACATGGATTGAGCTTTTTTTTCAAAAATTCCTCATCCTTTCGAGTTGAGATCGTGATTCATGACTCACAATTTCTTCACTTGATGAAATGGACTAATGACCCATAATTTTTAACATCACTTAATGGGCTTATTGTTAGTAATAGTATCATTATCGACGTCATGCAATGAGCTCAAGGAACTATGAGAATGTCCTGAAATGGCAGGACGAGATCAAGTCCTCAAGATGATTACTCAACAAACAATGTCACACCACCTGTTAGTTTAGTTCACTGGGCTTGAGTCTAGTGTATTGTACTTGTAATACATTTATATTACTTGTAATTCACATATATTGTATTTATATAAGGTTCTTTATTGTATAGCGTTATACACAGTATATACAATTTATTTTTTCAATCTCTGTCTTTATATTGTTAATATGGTACCAGAGCAATTGAGAGAATAAATTGTATATTCTTCTGTATATATGATGCGTATAACACTGTATAATAAAGAGTCTTATGTAGGCACAGTATATATAAAGTACAAGTAATATGAGTGTAGCACGATACATTGAGCTTAAGTCCAATGGGCTAGACTGACGTATATACTAACAACTCACAGTAAAGTTACCACTTTTTTTTTTTTTTTTGAGAAAGAGTTGCCACTTCATTATACTAAAGGATGAAGATTAAGAAAACACCATGAAATAAATAATTATTGAATAAAATGAAAATTTTATCATTATTCAAGAAATAAATTGAAATTTCCCCCTCCTTTTTTAAAATCATAATTTGCATAACCTAGTGTGATTAGTTTATCCCAGTGTTGAGTCAGTATGGATTTTAATTAAATGGTCTTAATTTATATTTTGCTCGCTGTATCTGGTGACTATCAGTAGGGAAACTGACCCAATTCTTATTTGTTCCTTGAGTTAAACTATCATTTTAAAAAGGTAATGCTAATACATATTATATACAGTTTGATGGATGCAAGATGGTCTTTGCTCTTTCCAGCACTTTCTCTACGAAATCAAAATTCAAACATAAGGACGTAATTATTAATTTCATTTCATTTATTTTCTCTCCATTATCCCCCATCCCAAAAAAAAAGAAAATTATATGGTGCAAGTGTTATAAAATTATAGATGAAGATTAATTGAAGAACATTACCATTATTATTATATTGAAAAATATAACAAAATTTTTTTTTTCCTTAAAAAGAGAAAACAAACGTGATAATAGAGTTATTGTGTGGAAGGGAGTAAAAAGTATAGAATGCCTACCATATAGAGTTGAAGCCCAACTCATGATGTGGGTTGTATGGATTTCTTTCTTAATCAATTACTTCTTCGAACTATATCACATCGTTATTAGGTGCCTTTTCAATCTTTACTAAAAGGTATTTATTAGGTACTTATAAATTACAATTAATGTGATACTTATTATTTGGGTGCAGCATACCAAATCAACAACAATTATAGAGTTTGTAACATGGAGTCGAAGCCTTGCGTATTATGTAGGGTTGGATGGATTTCTTCTTTAATTATTAATTACTTTATGATAAATCACATGGTTTGGCCGCATTTTATAATCTCTTCAATAAAGTCTTTCCCACACCCCCCAAATGCGGCAATGCCCTCACACACACACACGTAAGACATAGGGGGCCTATTGTTGAAGAATGTATCCCTTACTCCAATCTATAGAGTGGGCCAATAAGATGGTTTTCTTAAATATTGCTACATTTAGTCTTTTTCTAACTCAAAAAATTATTTAATTCACAACATACTTTCTAAATAATTCTCTTTCTCTCTCTCTCTCTCTCTTTCTCATGGGGTTATTCTATTAGTCAATTCATGTCATCTCATTATATTTTATAAAGAAAAAAGAACAGAATTTGGGACAACTACAAGGAATGAGCTTTTTTTCAAAAACTCCTCATGCTGTTCAAGTCGGGATCACAACTCACAATTTCTTCACTTGATGAAATGGACTAATGATCCATAGCTGTTAACATCACTTATGGTCCGTTTGGATTGAGGGAGAAGGAGGGGGAGTAGAGTAGAGTAGAGTAGATTTAGTACAAAATTAGCTTATTTTTAGCCTACACTACTCTACTCTCCTCCACTCTCCCTCCTTCCCCCCTCCATCCAAACGGGCCATTAATGGACTCATGGTTAGTAATAATACATCAATAGTAAAGATGATTAATCAACATCATGCAATGAGCTCAAGGAACCGTGAGAATAATGTTCTAAAAATGGTAGGGCGCGATCAAGTCTTCAAGATGATTACTCAACAAATGATGTCATACCTTCTAGAGAAGTTGCCACTTACTTATATTAGAGAATGAAGATTAAAAAAAACCTCATGAAATAAATAATTATTGAATAAAATGAAATTTGCATCATTATTCAAGAAATAAATTGAAATTTACCACCTTTTTTTTTTTTAATCATAATTTGCATAATCTATTGTGATTAGTTTCAACAGGTGTTGACGTCTCAATGAGTCCATATGGATTTTAATTAAATGGTCTTAGTTTGGGGTCAGGCTCCTCTCTTGTTAGAAACCTTCCCGTTCTCTCCCTTTTTTGTATAGATAAAGGACATGTGGCAATTAAATGATCTAATGGTTCAAAAAAATGATCTAATGGTTCAAAAAAAGCCAACTCAAATTATCTTTATATCTGCAATCTTCTACCCTTCGCCTCCAAATTTTATTTCCAAATAACATTAAATATTAAAAAATTTAGTTAGTTGACACGTTTTAAAACAATGTTAAAAACTAGCATCTCGAGTGTCAAAAACTCGAGTTCCAAGTGAAAATCGAGTTTTTAAGACTCAAGTTTCACTTCTTCTTCCTCAGATTCAGATCGTTCTTCATTCTTTGTTCTTCGACAGCAGATTCTGAAGACTAGATCGTGCCTCTTCAAATCGTCTCTTCGTTCTTCCTCTTCAGATCAAATAGTGCCTCTTCAAATTGTCTCTTCGTTCTTTAGATCAGATCGTGCTTCCTCTTCAAATCATTCTTCTTCTGTTTTTCTTCAGATATCCAAGTACAAAATCGAGTCTTAGAGACTCAAGATGCTAGTTTCAAATATTCTTTCTAACCCATTTTAACTTACGATATACCCCCTCCTCACTGTGCTATTCTGCACATTCCCTCCTTCGCCTCCCTCTACTTTCTGAAACATCCCCACTGCCAGACCCATTCTCTCCTTGTTTTTTTACAAACTCATCATCGTTTCAAACTTCATCACTTATGAACTTGAGCTTTTCAAAGGAATCAACAAAAAGAACCTTTTTTTAACTATAAGAATACAGGTATAAAGGTTTAATACCACTTTAAAAAACTGAAAACTTGTTATAATCCCAGCCAGAAAATTTTACAGAAATTCAACCCCTTTGGCTAACTTTTACTGTCAAAATATGAAAATGAATGACAAAATCTTTAATCTTTTCACCATTTTGCATCCTAAGAAGCAAAAATACCCAAGCAGCAGTAAATTGGGTTCAAAAAAAAAAAAAAAAAAAAATCATTTCCTGCCATAGTGCTCTTCAAGTTTGAAAAACAGAGTGTAAAGAAAGTTAGCCAAATCAATCTCCAGGCTTACAAGCATTCGAAAAATAAAAAGATTACAACAAAAAGGGATAAACTCTAGTTATCTGATGTTATGTGAGACTTTATCTTTTTCTCTAACTTTATCTTCAATAGCTTCAACAAATGGTGATTTACTAGGATTCATATTCTTAACACTTATACCCATCAAAAACCCACAAAACAAATACAAAACAAAAACAGAAAAATTACTTCTCTGTTGTACCCGCAAACGATGATGCTGAGATATCCGAAGGAATGAAAAAAAATGTTACTAAGTCCGCAATTTACTCTTTAGTATTGTATAATAAATAAGTTTAATTCATAGAAGGAACAGTACATTACATAATCATCAATTATGAGGCTGGGAAATAACCCAAGAACTTATTATTAATAATAACAATCCATTATTATCTGTTGATCTCTCCAACCACGTTGACAATAGCTAATCATATTTTTATAGTAACCAGAAAAGAGAGCCAACAAAGCATTAGCAACTTTGATTCATGGAGTAGTGATACCTGCAAAAAGGGGAAAAAAGAAAAAGAAGTCATAAACAAAAAGCATGTATTCAGTTAACTAAATGTTTAATTTAGGTAAAAAGACCAAAACTTTTCATCTCGAACCATATGTAATTAATTAGCTTGGTTAATTCAACCCTCTGTTGATTGAAAATAACTTAATTCAAAATAAGAGTTAGTTCACTTTTCCAATATTTTGTAACATATATAGAGAGATTGAAAGGAAGGAGTCATCCTATAAGGGTGAATAATTTCTCGAGATAAAGGAGAGACAGAGTACTTACTCCCACATTTGAAGTGGCGAGGAACCCTGCGACCGCAACCTTCAATGAGGCGAATTGCACGATTGACATCAATAAGGGCAGCCAACTTTGGTGTAACGACAGTGCAAACACATTCAATATGGGTGACCCTTACACGCTCACAGCACTCTGGCGTTGGAAGCTTGCCATAAACAACTGGCTTGCAAGCATTAATCCCAAGCCTCCTCTCCTCTTTGCATTGTGCAGCGCTTGGTCCTGCAGCTTTGGCCAATTTTACACCCTCCTCCATGCTTAAAACAACCATGATGATCACTAGCAAAAGCATGAAAACCCTTGAGCCTTTCATCATATTTCCCATTCCCTTTTTCTCTACAAGGTAGAATGAATTAATACGATTGAACATGACTGATAATAATATATATATAGGGGATGGGAGGGCTTAATTTGGTGGGGCAAGATGCTCTTTGTTCATTCTCTCTGTTAAAGTGGTTTTGTGGGCTGTGTTAGACTTTCAATATTTGAGACTTTTATCATCATATGTGTCCATGTGCAGGAAGACTTTGATAGTTGTTCTAGATTCCAGACCATTGACTCTGGAGAATGAGCTTAGTAGACACTGGGCACAAACCAGTGACAGAAATTATGTCGGAATAACAGTGGTTATTCATCAATATTGCTATATGAAGGGGAAAATTGTTAAAAGTACGTGGTTAAATGACTAAATTTATCATATTTCAATAGTTTAAATTTTTGGAATAATTAGTAATTTAACAAAAATTGATAAATGTAATAATTTCTTCTTAAATAGGTTGCTTATAGCAGCACAGCCAATAATATTTTTCCAAAAATATTTTTAGTATTTTTGAGTGTTTGCGCAAATTAAAGTAAAATCCTGATCAAATTGAAAATATTTTCAGTTGACAAAACACTACTGTTGAGAAAGGTGTAAATTAATACTTTACCTCTGGGCTCAGGCCTAAATCATTTTCACATATACACACAAAACACTCCAGTCCCTCTGCAACCCTCGGCAAACCAATTAAGCAGTCCTCGGCTGGCTCAATATTCGCCAAAGTCAATTAATATCAGTGAGGCATTTCTTATGTTTAAATATCAATTAAATAATATTTGTTTTTAAATTTCTATTATTTGATATTTTATCTTTTCATTTAAAAATCATTCTTCTTACTTTTGGAGATGCAAAATAACTAAATAATTTTTCGCAAACATTATTTTTAATTGATAATAATATACTCAATCTTTTTGTGACATAAATATTGATCATAAGTTGGAATTTTTTTTTTTTGGGGAAAATTTTCTTTCAACATAAACAAATGTAACAAGTATTATTACTAAAATCCTATAAGAGCATCTCCAATGGCTTCTTTAAAGCCAATTTTAGGGAGAAAACATTCCAAAAACCCACTCCAACAGCTTCTCTATCTCTATTTTTTATATTAGAATTGCTACAGTGATTCTCTATAAGTAAAGAACACTATAGGGTTTACTATTCACACTTCAAACATTTTTAACTATTATAATAATCAGCTATTGAATAAAAAAATATTGGAAGATGTGTAGTTGTTAAAAAAAGAATAATGAATGAATGAAAAAATAATATTTAAATGAGATGGAGAAAATGATAGAAAATATGTTGAAAAGTGTATTTGAAAAAGTAGGTAGGTAAAAACTAAATATCATTGTTCAAAGTAGGTAGATAAGCTGCTGGAGATGCTCTAAAGGACATGTATTTGAGAAAAATAGAATCTAGCTTTTCAAAATGAGGGAGAGTAGTGTAATTGTGTAAAAGATTAAAAGTGACTCAAGTTGATAATCTATGTGCGTATGATGATTAGTTTACAAAAATTGAACTCTCAAGCTATTAAAAAAAAAAATTTCATTAATGATAATTCACCAGATCGAGTTACAATATTTTTTTCTAAAAAATTTAGGGTTTCAATTGGGCTAAGTTTTTATCAATCCAATATTTTAGGGTTTTCTTAGAAGTCCAGAAAATATTCCACAACATTTTTTAGATTTTTTTTTTTTTTTTTTTTTGGTGATATAACTACAAAGAATTGGAAAGAATAAAGAACTGGTTGGTTGAAATAAATTATAACAATTTATGTAAAATTATAAAAATAAAAAAATCACTTATACAGTTCAACGTTAGACATGCATCTCATGTAACCCAATTCAAAATATACCAAAAAACTCCCTCTACACCAAATACAAAAAATAACACACAACAGGAATCTATTAGATCTCTTTTTCTTCTTAAGTTTAAATCAAATAATAAGTATACAAAAATTTTCACAATTTTTTTTTTATAACAATTTAGGAACATGAGGTGTAAATTGAGCTCAAACTCATTGATTGGGATGTGATCTCTGTTGACAATTGGGCTAAATCTTATTACACACTCCTTGTGAAATGAAAACACAATTTCATTTATAATTGTGAAATGATGAAATTGTGTTTTGAAGTACGATTTCGTAATTTTAACTAAAAGTATATTTTTAAAACATGATTTCAGGTAACGTGACATTGTGTATCTAGTACATGCAATGTAAAACTATCATTGCTCATTTTGCAGCCCATTTCTCTTCAACTTGAGAAGCTTGCTCATTCATTTCTCACCGAAAAGACTTGACATTGAGTCTTCAAGCTGCATGTCCCATCAAATTTTTTTTTTTTGATTAGCTGCATGAGAAAAAGAATAGTGGAAGAGAATCAAATCAAGAAGATTGAAATAATTAAGGCATGTCTAAAGTGTGGTAGATCAAAGGGATACGGAAACTTCCACCTCTCTAATTGTGGATTTTCTTTGATTCAAATTTCCAAGCATTTGACGATTGCAAATTTGTAATTAAGAATATATATATTTATTGACTTCCAATTGAGCATGGAACATCTAAGGTAGGCATGGACATGGGATTTCGCCTCCCTTTTGATTTTCTTTTCTTGATTTGCTTGCTGAGACCCCACCATTACAAAGAGAATCAAATCTTGGTAACCACTCTGTCTTACTAAGCCTCCCTTTTGGACTATGGTTACCAATAGGATAGGCCATAACCAAAAGCCATCCACGGCGTTTACATTGAACTTATTGAAGCGAAGTGCTGTTCAAGTCTGAACAAATCAATTGAGGGGCTCATGTTCTTCAGTTTATATAAGAAGCCATAATCCTTTGAACTAGTTACTAATCAGTGGCTTTAGGCTGTTTAACTTTTATGAGCTTTAATTTAGGTAATCATTCTTTCGGTCATTGGCACTGAAACTTTCTTTATGGTTTGCAATATTATTTTTGTAATGGCTCTTAAGTTCTTTTCCCAAAAACTTTTTTCAATATTAAAAAACCCCATTGTAAGAACAACACACCTAGTTTAATTCCTAGTTTAATTCCAAGGTCAGGCTATTATAGCTGAAGTCTGAAGATGCCTACTTGATTGCTTCAAAGAATGCCACTCAATCTGAACAGTGCACATTATTGCCAAGGATGTATAAAGATTACCAGCAATGCTAATTTTCACAGAAAATCTGCATACTCTTTCACATACTCACTTCACTAGTCACCGAAACAAGAAAAATGTTAGAACTACAATTTTTTACATTACTCGCTATTTAGTGAGTTGTGAGTGGTGGAGGTATGGACCCACCATTTTTTTCTCCGTTGTGAATTGTTCCCAAAAAAAAAAAAAAAAAAAAAAAAACTACTCTAGGGTGTAAAAATTTAGTGTAAAAGTCCGGACTTTCTTAAAGACTTAAGACCTAAAAGCGTCAAACCTAGAAATTAAATATCAATACCCGACTTGACTGAGAAGATATATTGTGTTTCAGGTTTATGAAGTGAAAACCATCATAATACATGGTCCCAATGGTGCGTGGGGCTCACAGGCTATTAGAGATTTACTACACACGTCTGGAACACAATATACTTCTTTTTTTTTTTTTTTTTTTTTGTGTGTGGAAGAAGAAGAAGTCTTTCGACTCTTTCCTATATACATTGATATTAACATTTTTTTATCTTTACTTTTTCAGCGCAAATTACTCCGTTTGTCTTCTTTTTTGGTTTGAATTCTTATTTATTGTGATTAATTATTATTATTATTATTATCATTATTTTGTGCTTGTAAATAATTGATTTAAACCAAAGAAAATTAGGCTTAATGATTTTACATTTGGATTAATTACAAATTACCTACCCGTGGTTTAACTCGATTTTAAGTTATTTATTTGTGGTTCAAAAGTTGACACTTTACCCATTTGATATCTACTCCATTAGACTGTCATAATCCACCTCTAATTTTTCCGTTAAAAAACACATTTTAATTTGAAAACATTACATAAAAATGATTAAAAAGTTAGGATTTGAATTTTTACAAAAATGGATGAACAATACCGATGAAATTTAACTAGTTTGCTTGGTGGTGTCCACTTCACATACCTGAAGGGAGGCAACAAAGACTCTCAGATATGGATGAATGCTCGACCTTTCATTGAATGTCTCCAGAGTGCTGAGTCTGAATCTGAGGAGGAATGGTATGTTCTCATTTAACTAGTTTACTTGGTGGTGTCTACTTCCATTCCTGTTACTACAAATAAATGGGTTTCTTCATGGTCTCTGTGTTCTTTTCTATTAACTTGGTAGTGTTGTGGACTACAAATAAATGGGTTTCTTCCTAGTATTGTGCTTTGTCTGGTTTATTGTCAGAACATTCAATGCAATTTGTTTCTGTCGCTAAACTTCATTCTCTGTTAGAAGTGAATGTCTTTGGTTATGAAATCATGTTGACTTGTGTCTCTGAACCTACAACATGGTCTCTTGTAAGTTGTAACCATCAAAAGCAAAAAAAATGTGTAGGGGAAGGTTAGACCAATAGTTCATCTTGCGACCTCTCTTCTTCTTTTTTTTCTTTTTTTTCCTTTTTCCTCTCCTTCTGGTAGTGGATTTGCTCTTGCCATTGTGGTGATGGTGGTCAAGGAGGCTTTGCTGAAACAAAGTTTCTCTTTAAATTAATTTTGAGAGGAACTCTTCAAACTTCTTATATTTCTCTTCTTCTTTTTTTGGTAAAATTTGAAAATCTAATCATTGAATTTTATGTTCCTTATATTCTTAACACGCATATAAAATTTCGTTCAAATCAGATGTTATTTACTATTCGATCAATAAACTTTTTTTTAATACACAATTTTAGATCATAAAAACTTAAAATTTTAACATTTGTTTGATGACATAGCAATTGATTTTTAATCTTCTTGAAATTTTATAAGCATGAAGTGTATAATAAGAACATGCAATTCAACGGTTAAATTTTCAACATTTACACTCAATATAAAAATATATGAGGAGTTTGTAGGATTTTTTTCAAATTAGTTTAAAGAGGGACTTTGTTCAAGTGCGTTTTAAAAATAAGATATTAGATGTATGGTGAGTTATGAAATAGTGAGTTAAGATAGATAAAGTGTCATTATTTTAATTGGCTTTACTATGGTATTGATTGGATCATAAATATTTCACAAACCAGCTAGTATTGGTATAATCATCCTCAAAAAAAAAGCTAGTATTGGTATATTAAATATATGGTCCCCACTTTAACATCAAGGATCCGTGGCGCAATGGTAGCGCGTCTGACTCCAGATCAGAAGGTTGCGTGTTCGATTCACGTCGGGTTCAATTTTTCGTTTATTTTTTCAATTTATCTTTTAACGGATCGGTCTTTATTTTCTCCTGCCTTTTTCAATTTTTCGTTTCAAAACTAAATAATAGCGCGTGTTTGGGTTCAATTTTTCGTTTAACGGATCGGTTTTTCTTTTCTTCTTCCCTTTTCAATTTGTCGTTTCAAAGCTAAACAATAGCGCGTGCTTAAGTTAAAGTTGTGTCCAGGTCCAACTATTTTTGACTTATTTGAAGAGAAATAGAAACAGCTTAGTCAATTTCTTGTTGGCCTCTGTAGAAACCGAACTTTAATGCTCTAAGTGTTGTAGTATGTAAAATCCCCAAATTCTTATTTTATAACATCAAACCATAAAGAGTGTGCATTAGATTGTAGAAATAGGCTCATTGATGTTATGAGTTGTGAACTAGATCTAGAGAATTAAATAGTTTGGTTAAAAGTTGAGATACTACACATTAGTTTTTTTTTTTTTTTGGGGGGGGGGGGGTGGGGGGGAGAGAGAGAGGAGATTTGAATTTACATGTTTTCATGGAAAAACTATGAAGTGTTAGTTCAACTACAAATACATCTATTATGAAATGGACAAAGTTTAACTACAAAATCGATTGTAACCTTAGGCTACAAACTCACTCAATATCTTTTTATTTGAGGTAAATTTTGACAAATCCACTGTTGGATTACATTTTCTTCTTATATCCTCCATGTTTGCAAAATTTCAAGAAAATTAAAGATCAATAGTTATATCATCAATAAATTTTTAAATTACAAGTTTTTGTAATTTAAAATTATGCATAAAATATAAGATTATAGATGATATAATAAATAATATCCAATTGACACAAAATTTAACATGTGTATTAAGAGCATAAAGAACATGTAATTCAACAGTTAAATTTTCAAAATATGCAGTAATATTTCTTTTATTAAGTGAGTTTGTAACCTAAGGCTACAACTAATTTTATAGCTAAATTTTATCCTTAAGAAATTCAGCAAAAAAAATAAAAAAACACTTATTAAGAAAAGAATAAAATTTGATAGCAAAAACTTGATCGTGGCTAAATCTACAACTTCACTCAATATCTTCTTATTAGATATGAATTTTGATAAATCTACTATTGGATTACATTTTTTTTTTATATCATCCATGATTACAAAATTTTCAGAAAATCAAATATTAATAACTATTTTATTAATCAAATATTTAAATTTCAAGTTTTTATAATCTAAAATATGCATAAAAAATAAGTTTATGAGCTGATTGATAAAAAATTTGACATGTATGTCAAAAACGTAAAGAACAAGCAATCTAATAGTTAAAATTTCAAAATACGTCATTTTGGTAATTTTTCTAATGAAATTTATAGTCTTGGACTACAACTAAGTTTGTAGTCAAACTTTATTAATATATATATATATATTAAAACATTGAAATATTTTGGTAATCTATTTTCTGATTTTACATTTTTTTTTTTTTTTGGGTAAAGGAAATATTGAAACTAATGTTAAGGTAACAATGAAACTGATCATATTGATAAATTTTCAATTGCCAAATTGATCACTAATATGGAAAGAACAGATGCATGAAATAAATTCATTTCCCACCTCTTAGCGTTATGACGATAGAATATTTTATCCAAGGGTCAATTAGTTAATATAACTTATTTTAAAGGTGAGAGACACAACCATAAGCATAAACACTACATGCACTACATCTCAATCGGTGGAAAAATATTTTGTATAAATGAAAAATATGCACGCAAAATATTTCATACACACAAAACCCAGCTCAATACACAGTTCAAGTTTACGTGTACATTGTACACATGTTTCTTGGATATAGTCAACTGTACAATGTGTTCCACACAACAAATGAAAGCCAAAGTTTGTGTAATTAAACTTAAAACACAAGTCCTCTATCAGCATAATTCCTAAACCATGCTCACACAGCAGAGGCATAGTCACCACTGACATCAACTTCAGATTCAATATCTGCCTCTATATCATCAACGTCCGATGAACTAGCAGCAGCTTGACCACCAGCTTTGGATCCTTCCCCTGGCATCTTTGCCTCTTGTATGATCCGCATTATTTCTTCTATGCTCTGAGTTGGTTGTTCTGCTTCTGCTTCTGCATAGTTAGTCTTCTCAATCTCTATTAGTTCTATTGGCAAATTTTTCATAAACCAAGGATGCCGTTTAATTTCTTGGAGTGTGATCCTCTGTAGAGAGAATTGAAGGATTAGTTAGTAGATATTTTAGGAGGCATACAAGATGGAGTTGAACCAATATCAATAACACAAAATCTTCTAAATAAGGATAAGCTTGCATTCATGTTCACCTACAAGATCCTATAGGCATTTATAAGAAGAAATCATGTGGGCTCATATCAAATGCTTTATGAAGCATATGAAACTGTTAAGTTATATGCACAGATACCTTGGCAGGATTGGCAACAAAAATACGAGAAAGGAGTTGCCTGCAGTCTGCTGACACGCGTACATAGTCAGGAATGGAGTACTGAATGCTCATTATTCTCTGTTAATAACAATGAAATGAAATTAACTTAGCAGTCAAGAATAAACAATAATGTGGGTGGACGGTCAGAGGTGATTTTTTATTTGACCATAATTTTAGTGTTCAGAAGTGACTCACCCCGATAGTCTTACGAAAATTTCTAGGATCTTCAGGATCCTCAAATGGGTATGCTCCTACCAACATCACATATAGCGTCACACCACATGACCAAACATCTGCAATCTACAAACACTACAAATTATCAAGCAAATAGAACAAATTATGAAATATATGGTAGGAATATCCATTTATTTGATATTATGAGAGTAAACAATGGCTACAATATGACCATAACTAATACATAGATGCTCAGAACCACCCAAGACTTCCCTGCAAATAAGTGGAATGCCCCAATAAAGCTTTCTAGTCATTCTGCAATAGAACTTAGAGAATTAGGTACCTTCCCATCATATTCCTTTCGCTGGAGTACCTCCGGGGCAATGTATGCAGGTGTTCCAACTGTTGATTTAGGTTGGGAGTGCAACAAAGCAGACTGCAAGGCATGAAAAATCCAAAATCTAATATATCAAAATTGAATAGAAATAGTTACTGTAAGAAAGCATCAAAAGCTATTTCCTGAGCTCAAATGAATACAGCCTTATTTAATCTGGGAAATTCATTAACCTTGGAGTAACCAAAGTCACATATCTTAAGTCTAGGTGTTGGACTTCCATCCAAAAGTGTGTTTTCCAGTTTCAGATCCCTGTGACAAATTTCCTGCAATAAAAGCGAGATGACAAAAGAAGAAAACAAGATTGTAATCCAAAACTAGAAGAAAAAAAATTCATATATGATACCATGGCATGACAGTAGCTGACTCCAGAGATTAGCTGCTGGAAGAAAAATCTCGCCTGCCGTTAAGAGTCGCCATCAAACAGTCAGTAGGGAACTTCAAATAAATGACTTCCATATGCATCAAACTGAAGGGGAAATTGAACCAATGTGTTAAACAGATATGTACAAACTGCAAGTTTACAACCTCATCTTCACTAAATCGGCCAGCACTGCATATTCTCTCAAAGAGTTCACCACCAGCTGCATATTCCATGACAATAGCTAAATGTGTGGGAGTCAACAATACCTGCAGCCAAAATAATATTTAAAGTATGCTCCTGTGTATATACAACTCAATAAAGGTTTATCTACAATCTTCTCTGCAAGTTTCAAGTTTAATTTATATCATCAAGTACAGAAAAATTTCGCACAGTTAAGCCTATAGGAGACCAACCATAGACCTCATAGAAAATAGAAAAGAACATGCTAATTGCTAACCAACAAAATTTGGAAGTGTTTTATTGTTGTGCATTCAAATTGATGTTTGACTTGAATATATAATGGAATACGTCTGTTTCACATCCTTGTGTATTGTTTTAGTTAGCATGATTTAATTTTCTTCATACAAATTATTTGTAGAAAATATCTCCCTACATGTAACTCAAAATTTTTTATATAGACATGTTGGTGTAACTAGATTTCTAGAAACAAAATGCAAATGATTCCTTAATGAAATTAAAATGACATAAACAACATGGACACAAATGACAAAATGAGGCTAATTAAGAACCTCTCTGTTCATGAGTCTGTGTACATTTGCATACAGGATTTGGAGTCAATGTCATCCCCTAACTTTATAAATATCATATTGTGACATACCTAAAAACTACCCTTGTAGATATTAAAAAAAGACCTTAAGAGTCCCAACCTAATGAAGGTACACAATAAACATACAGTATACTAAACTCTTACCTCTTTGAATCTGACAATGTTTGGATGCCTCAGAGATCTGTGATTAATGATTTCTCTTTGAACATTCTCTTCAATCTGAAACCCGGAACAGAAATCATAATATTTCTTTATTTATTAATAAGTTACACACATCACTTTCTATTTTTTCTTATAAGAAGAGGAAGTACCCATTTGAGTCAAAACTCATAGGTCAACAAGAATAATTTCATAATAAATCAATAATTACATCCATAGTGATATGAAGCAGTCAACAAACTATAGAAAGTAAGAAAAGGTAGGAAAGAAATTCCAGGACCAAACAACTAATCCACAATTGAGGAGCCCAATGACTTGAAAGGAAAAAGTTGTTATGCAATATTAAGTTATTAACCATGGCCTGGCTACATACCAGGTAATGAATTATGAAAATGACATGATAATGTAGTTGTGAAACACCATAAAATAACTAGTTCTCTTGGCTGGAAAAATCGTGAAATTTTGCATATATCCAGCTGCAAAAACACAAGCATGGGAACAGAAAAGTGTTGGTCCCATTGTGTGGACTGTGGAAGGTAGTCTTGTGTGGATGGAAATCAAATCTAGGAATGTTGTCCCAGAAATGGAGAATTAGAATGGCTTGATAATCAATAGTTCAGTCCTTGTGTCTCATTTATAAACACAAACCCATCCCTTCGAGCAAGGTCACAACCTTGTGATTGACAGATTGATAAGGTTGTAGCACTTGTCATAGGCCACACCTGTTCAACCAGGCAATACACCTTCATGGCAAGCTATTTTCATAGAGAATGCATTGAGTGAAGGAACACAAATTGTTATGGTGTTTAACACCTCGTGATTACAAAAAGTGGTTCGCCAATAATGAGATAATAATGTTACTGAGCAATTGAACAAGTTTTACTGATTAAGTGAAGCATTAAACAAGCCTCCTTCCAAATTCACAAAATCAGTACTTCTGCTCGACCACAAATCTTGTGTTGACTATCTAATACGCACAAACAGAACATTATGGAACTTGTAGTGCCAAATATACATTATGTATATAGTGTTTTACAAACAGAGTTTTTGACTACACAAACAATGAGCAAAACAGTTTCTTATGGATGCCCATAAAAAATGGAAAATCTCTATCAAAAAATAAGCTATATAAAAGCAGCAACTGGTAATTTAAGCAAGACAATGCTTAATTTTAACCAGGCCATTTCTATGTAAGCCTAATTTACAAATTAAGATAAGCAAGAAGTAAAACACATTACAACTTCTAGCACCACATTTGCAGAGTTTTAAGCATAAATGAATTAACTTTACTCCAAATTGAAATTACCTTCTTTCCCCTTTCTATGTATTTGACTGCAACAAGCTCTTTTGTCTTCTTATCTCTCACCAACCTTGCCACCCCAAAATTCCCTACACCAAGGTCCTTCAATGGCTCATATCGCTCCTCCATCTCAACTCACCCCAATGAACAACAATCACACACACAAAATCACAATACCAATATGCCAAAAATCACAAAGCAAGTAAAAACCAAACAACCCCAACAAATTTTTATAGACACCAAGCTCTAACAAATCCTAAAGTCACCATAGATAACAATAAAAAGCACAACAAGAGAAGGGGAGTGCTGTAAAAAACGAAGACAGACTCAAGCTTTAACCTTCCAGGAACTTTCGAAAAGGCCCAAAAGTTGAAAGAGAATCTGAGACACGGTCATTCTCTAAATGAGGGAAAAATATCAGAAAGATTTTTTAAGAAAGCAGTATAAATCTAAATCAAATGAAATCCAAAGGTGGATCTGTCTTTTGGCAGAGAATTAAAGGACACGTATGCCATAAAGGGTCGCTTCCAAGTGTCGCTCGATAAAAAAAGAGTGTTTTTAAGACTCTGACTCTGACACTACACAGACCGCTCTTAACGTTTCTGACATGACACGAAACGAAACGAAACGAGTTTTCTTTGTTGTTTCTAATTCTATCTTTCTGGGATGCGTAGGTTTACGGTCCAACGAGGCGCACGACACGTCCCTTTCAATGTCGGAATATAGTAATCAGCTAACGTACGCCACTGGGGTCCCGACCATGGTAGTTAGTTGAGGCTGTCAGTTTTCACCAGAGTATAATATTAATATCTAATCATGGACGTAGGCTTTTAGCAGCTGGTCGTGTTTTTGTTTTGTATTTATGTATTGAGGTTGAGTCGGCTGCCTCACGCTCTTTTATCTTCTGCGGACATCAAAACATACACTAGTTTTTCTTTCATAGGTCAAAGAAGAATATTATTGGAACATTCTCGTATATACGACCTTTCTTTATCATTAATTCGAAGTTCAAATTTTAAAGTTTCTGAGTTTGTCATTTTTTAGGTCGGTAGAATTTTATTTTTTGAAACTAAAAAAAGGAATTGATTTTTTTTTTACTGAATTTTATATTTATCGTGGAAATAATATAAAATTTTATAAAATAGTCCATTAATAAATATTTTAAGGACATTTTTTAACCAAACCTATTAAAAATTGTTACAATCATAGTTATTAGTATCGTGTATTAAAATTTTTGTGTTGTAAGGGTGTATTATAAGTGTTCATGAATCATACATTTAAATTTTGAATTCCTGAGTTTGTTATTTTTGAGGTTGGTAGAATTTTTATTTGAAGATAAATTAAAGAAGGGAAAAGTTAATGGATAAGAAATATTTTTAGAAACTTAAAAAATAATTAATTTTTTTGACTGATCTTTATATTTGTCAAGAAAGTAGTGTAAAACTTTTCTAAAATAGTCCATTAATAAATATTTTAAGGACATTTGTTAAATGAACTCACTAAAAATGGATACAACCATAGTTATCAATATCGTGTAACCTTCTGTATTGTAAGGGTGTATTATAAGTATTCATGAATCATGCATTCAAATTTCAAGTTCCTAAGTTTGTTATTTTTGAGGTTGGTAGAATTTTTCTTTGAAGATAAATTAAAGAAGGGAAAAGTTAATGGATAAGAAATATTTTTGGAAACATAAAAAAGAATTAATCTTTTTGATTGATTTTTATATTTGTCGTGAAAGTAGTGTAAAACTTTTCTAAAATAGTCCATTAATAAATATTTTAAGGACATTCGTTAACTAAATCCACTAAAAATGGCTACAACCATAGTCATCAGTATCGTGTAAACTTCTATATTGTAAGGGTGTATCGTAACTGTTCATGAATCTTACGATACAGTGGTGTGTTTCGTGAATCGTCAAAGCGTATCGTATCAAATGTATTGTATGGTATATAGACAAGTATTTTAAAATAAGTTTTTTTTTTTTTTTTGTGCTTTTATTTGAATGCAACAAGTTGTTATATTTGTTTATAACACAAACATATTAGGTTACTTAATTTAGCCCAATAAAATAACATGTTCATAAGTTTTTTTTTTCTCTTTATTTGTCGTACAAAATTAGGATTACACACTTACACTTCACTTTCATATTTACAAAATTCTTTTCTATATTATGAATAAGGTATTAATTGAAAATATAATTTATTTTTGGGTTATTAATTATTGTTATAAGTCCAAGAAGCTAGAATGCCAAGAAGAAATATTAAAAAATAATAATAATAATAAGAAGAGATAGTAAATTTTAATGATGATAAAGAAAATTTCAATGAAAAGATAAATTTTCAAAATAATGAATATGAAGATAAATTCTACAAAAAAATTAAAAAAAGAGAGAAAATATTATGATTAACACTGACTTAGATGTAGTTGATTAGGCAAGTTGAAGAATATGACGAAAATAAATTATTATTTTGGTTTATTTGTCATATATTATTATTTTTGAGTTTAATTAATTTGAATATGTATATTATAAACACATGTTAATTTGATTTATTTAGTTAGCTTGTTTAATATTATTACATAAGTGATATTAAATTAGTTATTAATTGAATATATTCTGAATTTATAATGAATATATTATTTATATATGTATATCTATAATTTTTGTATAAATTTTATTAAATATTTGTGTCTTACAATACAAGATCTGATACACAATATAGAAAAATAAAAAATCAAATCACAATACAATTTACATTTTGACAACTGTGGGGGGCCAAGACTTAAGCTTCTGTGTTGGGCTTAAAGCCTCGTTTACTAACGAGAGTACGTCCGAGGAGGAGAAAATGTTTGGGAAAGCCCCATAGTAAGTGGACGAATAGAGAAATGTTCAAAGGCACTAGTCCGAGAGAGTCATCCTCCTCGGACCTGACGAATGTCAGTAAAGTGAACTTCGTCTTGACTTGGGTAACCTTCCAGGAAGTTCTAGCAATGAAGATAGACTTCAGATGTACAAGGAAGGGATAAGAACACGGAAATATCTAAGGGAAAAGCTGCTACCACTGCATTAAATGCACTACAGCAGCTTTCTTGGCCACATTAATGTGGAGAAGACCTCTGAACAGTACTTTCAACTACTACCGCCCACAGAAAACCAGAAAAACTGCTCAACAGGACAAATACTTGAGTACAAAGTTAGATGATAAACAAGTGGACGATGGAAATGAATCAGAGGGGACTATATAATGGGGGAAAAACCTCCATAAGGGGGGATCAGAAAATATCCGAGGAGAGAGATTGAACAAGATTTACTGTAGCACTGGGAAGAACATACCATTTGAAATAGCCAATCCATCCAAAAACTTACTCCTCAGACTTGAATTCAACCTCTGATTATGCGTCTATTCCTCCTCGGACAGACTTAAAACCCCGATTAACTGTTAAAAAACTCATTACCAGCCCAGTTCTTTCGCCTACTCTCTTGCAAATTTATTGTATTGGGCTTATTGGACCCATATCCTATTTCTTTTGGGTTTTGGCTACAATTTGTGACCTTACAACAACTATACCTACAAGGCTAATTGACACTTCCATCCAATTGAGTTTTACTTCTCTAGCATCAATAACCAAACCTCCTATAAATTATAGATATTAATTGGTTTAGTTATTTTTATTTTTTAGACTAGCATTTTAGTTAGTAATTATTAATATTAATATTATTATACACTATTGATCCATAAAATTTACTAAGATAAATTGTAAATTATACCCCTAAAGTTTGAGAGTGTTTAGATTTTATATCCTGATTTTCATAATTTGAATTTCACCCCCTAAATCTCGAGGTGTTTTGATTTTTACACAAATTCTGAAACTTCAGGGTATAAAATCCAGACACTCCCAAATTTTAGGAAGTAAAATCCAAACACCCCTAAAATTTATGGGGTAAAATCCAAACACCCCTAAATTTTATGGGGTAAAATCCAAATACTCCAAAACTTCATGGGATAAAATTCAAAATTTAAAATTTTAGGGTGTAAAATCCAAATACTCTTAAACTTGGAATTTACCCAATTTACTACGTTAACATATTTGTTTAAATGTGTTTGGTACTATATTTCAAATAACATATTTTAAAATGTGAAAAAGCTAGTGTACAGCACGAGACTACCCAGGCCCATTGGGACCTTGGGCATTCACTCCAATCTTACAATACGGCCCACGGACCCAACCTCTTCATCCCAAAATAGAGCCCAAGAACTACGAAGGTTATGGGCTTGGATCCCATATTACTATATTCAGCCCAAAACCCATTTGGCGCGCCATTGTAATACTTTCGCATCGAAATATGTAGCCCAGGGATTGTTCGGTCACTCACATCTTGGACGAGAATGTAATCGCTTGGAAGCACCATATCTCAGATGCCCGGTATTGTCTCGGGCAGTATCACCGCCATATAGGTCTCCTAATGTGGGAACCAGTTCCAAGGCCACTCCCACCTAAACACCCACTTACAATTAACGATATTGGACCTCCTGTTGCACTAAACTCGAGAGCAATCGTAATCTTTTCACTAATACTAGGCTATAAATAGAGGAAATGAAAGGAGAAGAAGGTTGTTGAAAGGTTCCCAAGGAAATAGAGAGTAAAGAAAGAGAGTGAATCAGAGAGAAGAGAGGCAATTTCACTGAGTTTCTGTGTCGAGAATAACCCAAATTAGGAAATCCTAAACCCACTTTGCAAATAAGTTGTGAGCCCAAGTGAGGTTAGGCCCAATAGCCTCATTTTAGGCACGCACAACTGTTTTAGTTATTTAAAATATGTTATGTGTTAGGTGTGTTTGGTAAGTGTATTTAAAATATCTCTCTTTTAAAATATGTTATGTGTGTTTGGTATATATGTGTATGTGTTTATTTATTTATTTTTTTAAGCTAAAAAGTATAGTAAGAGTATTATTAATATTTTATTTGAAGAGAGAGAAAGTTCTCTCATGTGATCTAATCCGATGGAATTTACAATTTTTAGCATATTTATAAAAGTGTCATTGAGTAATGTTATTTGAAAACTGAAAACTAATAGAAGTTCTCTAAATTCAGTGTTTAAACATCCTAAAATGAGAAGCGTAACTCAAATACTCCTAAAAAAATCTTCTACGAAATGTGTTTTTTTTTTTTTTTTAAGCTCACAGTGATCATTTGCATTATGAATACTTTAAACACATTTTCTCAACACTTTTTAAATCACAATTTTCACATAATTTTGAATAACAATACTTAAAATCAGGTAATAAGAGGCCCTAGTCCTTCAAAATTTCAAATGTGAAACTGTTTTTATTCGGGTTTTGGTTTTGCCCGAAACTCCCGTTAATCCATATGCATATGAACCGTTAAGATTGTTAGTCTCATCACGCGCCTGAGTGCGAATTCCAAAATTTGGTAAAGGATAAAGGCGCATTTTAGTGGATATCCCGGCTGGGCCGACCTGGAGCTTTGGGCCCCACTTCTTGATTAGGAGGCCGCTTTCTTCGTTAATAAGCTGATGCCATGTCTCCTGTTGATTTGTACGTAAAAGTCCTCAATTTTTTCATGGTTTTCACACTATTATATGTACTATTATTTTCACAGTACTTAGTCATACACGCATTATCTGATATTGATATGCAGAATTTGGACAGTCAAACAGAATAAGATAAAAGATATATGGTATCAACTCAGTGGGGTTGGTCAAGTAGTTGGACACTCGGTCTTAAAGTAACTGTCTTAAGTTTGATTGAGAGCTTTTGAAATACTTAGAAAAAACTCTTTGAGCCAATGATCTACCTTGTTATAGGTCCACCCATTGCGAATAATGATTAATTTCTGATTAAAATTTTTTTTTAAATACTATTAGAAACCAAAAACAAAAAAACAAAAAAAAAGGATACAGGGTATCAAATCAAATGGAATGGTTGATTTGCTTTCAGTGGTGTCCAAATTCTCAACCTCTAATAGACCAACCTTGATTAATCTTTCTTGTTGCCCTTCATTTTCGGAAAGATCACCGAAAGGAAAAACGGTTAAGTGAAAAAGTATGATTTTTTTAGTGATTTTTTGGGCCTTATTTGAAGTGTTTGAATTTTCATGTCTGAACATATGACCTTCCATTTTTTTTAATTTTATTTTATCTTTGAGTATATGACCTTCCAATTGATCTTTGGAATAAATAAATTCCAGGCATCTCCAGATTGGCTGATTACTTTTTCCTTTTTTTTTTGACCTAGCTTAAGCTTTGAATTAGTATTATTATTTTGGGCTTAAATAATGGAGTGTTTTTTTTTTTTTTTTGATAGATTAAAAATAATAGAGAACTTGTAATTGTATATTGGATTTCTAGTAACGTTGTTTAAGTTTTGTGAAAAAACGTATAGGTGAAAAAGTGTGTAGAAATACGTATTGTGATGTTTAAATAACAGTTTTTATTGTTTAAACACCATTAGAAAATGGTGCCCAATTTTGTTAGAGCATAGATTTGTCAAATAGTAATATTTTTCAACCATACTAAGTTCTGATTAGCAGGGCAAGATTTGTCGTATGATACTTTATTTAAATGGACGTGGTTGAATATAAACCACATCCAATTGAATTCTTTAATGACATTTGTGCCACTGGTAGCTTGGGAGTTGGGATTAGCTGGTGGCATATATCCACTGGGTTCAAGACAGCGCAACACCAACCTGGCCAGCCCAAACAAAATACAAAGTTGGACTGCAAGCCCAAAATATTGAATGTGTAGGATGGGCCTTGTTTGCATAGTTTTCCGGACAACATGGACGACATGGGTCATAAAATAACCAAGTCCATACAAAAACAATTGAAATGGGTCGAGTGAGCTTAGTTCGAGTATAATTTTAAATTTCTTTAAAAAGTAAAAATACAAAATACATAATTTAAGTTTCAACAGAATTCATTTCAGTCTTTTAAATTCTGAAATAAAAAAAAATTTCAATCATTAATTGAATTTTTTTAATTAAAAAAATTTGAAGGAAAAAAGTAAAAATTTGGACAATTAACAGTAACATTTTGCAGAAGTTGATGAAAAAATCTTTAATTAAATAAATTTGGAGCTTAGAATACTGAAATAAATTTTGATAAAACTTAAATTGTGGTTTTTACATTTTAGCCTTCTTAAGAAAATTAGGTAATAGAATAAATTATGATAAACTTTCTCAAAAAAAAAAAAAATGATAAACTTGATAATGAGTTTCCTTTAACATAAATTTTCTTGAGAGTGTAACCACTTGTCACAGAAGAGAAGATAGTTGGTACAATCAGGACTTTTATTATGAAATTTTATTATATAATATATGATATTATTAAGATAATACCAATCATATTTATATCAATTTGTAAGTTTTTAAAGTAAAATTTGTATTAGCATTTTCCTACTTAAAAAACTTTGACACTCATGAAGATAGGTGGATCCTAAAACGATACCTTGGACCAAACCGGAGAGCGTGCGCATATTTTTTGGTAGTATAGAATATACTGTCTGAAAGGTGTGAGAGTGGTTGATTAACCCACCATGGTACTCATGGAGATGGAGTATCCTACTAGTGAATTTGGTATTAAAATAGTTACATAACCATGTGAGTTCCATTACATGTCAGAAGATAAATTATTCAATGTACTCTGGAAGAATCATATCAGCAGGTTTAATCGTCCCCACACCTAATAAAAAAATGAAAAATTATTTAATTTGATGATTGATACAACCAGTAAAAACTACAAAAAGCACACACACACACAATACCCATGTACTCATTATTCATGAAATGTTACACAAAATACCCATGTACTCATTATTCATGAAATGTTTCACCCCTTTCCTTTGAAGGATTTTTTTTTTATTTTTTTATTTTTTTTATTTTTAAAGAAAGTTTCAACTTATGATGTCCACTCTTGATGATAATTCTTTATAATCAGACTAAGACACCAATCGATTTTAGTATAGACAGAGATTGAACCTCAGATCTCTTATTTAACCATCAGAAATTTTACTAGTTAATCTAATTGAAACCAACAAATACAAGAGGAATCTTAAGGTCTTTAGACTATTACCTATTCACCAATTAAACTAACTTCTTGGGAAGCTATAAACCGTTTTTCTAAGAGAATTTATTCCTTCACAATTTTCATGTGTTGTAAATACTTTGAATTACATATCTTTCATAGTTAAATTCTAGACATCAAAATTCTTAAATAGTACATGTATAAAGGTTGTTTATAAAATTATTTGCCAAATGCATTTTTGATGATTTTTTTTTCATTCTCTCTTTTACCCTCCTTCACTTAACAGTCATCCATTCATTTTAATTTTTAACATATCTACTTTGATTAATATTTTTTAAAAATAATGGTTTAGCAACCCAATTATAAATTTCATGAAATATAAATTTCGTAACTTCACTGATGCATTATAGCTCTTCTGCTCTTAAGAGTGTAGATATTTGTTTCCAACTTATCAGTTTTATTATTATTTTTTATCACATAAAAGTAGCCGCTAACTCATTTGCCATGTGGGATCTGCAAATGATAATAATAATAGCAATAATAATAATAAGTAATCAATTTAAAAAAAAAAAAAAAAAAAAAAAAACTTCAATCCAGATAGTTGGCAGGAATGACCATATGTAATTCGAATATAATTTAATTAAAAAAATTTTAGTGTTAAGAGTCCGTTTGGATAGTATTTATTTTGTTGAAACTGAAAACTGAAAACACTGTAGCAAAATAATTTTTAAATGTGTGAATAGTTCCGTGAGATCCATGTTTAATAAAAAAGTTGCTGAAAAGTGAAATTTATGGGTCCCGTGCACTGTTTATGGAACCCACATGACTGATAAAGGGGCTAAAAAATCAACAAACTATGGCTATTGTTCATGAACAGTAGCCGTTGTCCCCACAACAGAGAAAAAAAAAAAAAAAAAAAAAAAGAAGAAACGCAAACATGAAACGCAACCTTTGGATCCAAACTGCGCCTAAGTCTAATAACTCATGACAAGTCTTCTCAAAAAAAAAAAACTCATGACAAGTAAGTTCTACTTAGGTTTCATATGCAATGACAAATTTAGGATTCTTTACAGACTTAATAATTATAAATGTTAACATGGAAGAAAATTAAACATAATTTAATCAACATTGTTTAGTATTAGGTTGCGTCAATCCAATAGAACTCTTGATAGGTTAGTCTTAAATAGTTTATGTTATGTCAAGTCAGTCTAGCCCATTAAAGAAATAATTTTGGAGGTTTCCTAGCTGTTATGGAACCCTGTATTGATTAAAAAAATGTCAAGAGTCATGACCTTAATTGGTTCCTCTCATTTACAAAGTGCTTGAAATTGTAGAGAGAAAATGTTTAAGATACAGAATTAACAGCATATTATAATTATCTAAAAATATATATTTGTTAGAAAAATAATGAGATATGATGGGGATCAACACAATTATCACTCGTCCATGTGTTGTCGTCCATAGTTTAGCCATGTCCATATCAAGTCATCCAAGAATGAGAACATACACAAACGCTTGTTCGTTGATAACCGAGTGATACAATGAAGAGAGTTCTTCATGGACGAGTTTATCTAGACGACCATACCCATGGACGATAAAATTGTACTTGGTAAATTCTATAAAGAAATTCTCCAAAGGTTCTACATAAGCAAAACACGACACGCTGCTTAATACATGGAAGGAATTCCATACACTTCGTTCCACATATCTCATTTTCTTCATTAACCACTAATATCACCCACGATGGGATAGGTCCCAAACAAGTAGACCCACGTCAAACTCTCTATAAAAGGAGCAGGTCCCATCTACCAAAGGTAAGTTACAACCATTCACTATTTTCCATCCTTATGTTCTAAAATGAAAACTGACTTAATCGTCGGAGGGTCATTGGCCGGGTCACATCGGTCATATTTGATAGTTCTTTCTTTCTTTTCAGGATTTACAACCATCATCATAGTTCGAAGCATTCTAGCCTACTGATTTTCGTGCATCATCAAGATATAATAAATCCTTTTTTTTTTCCTTTTTTTTAAAAAGTTAGAAATGTAATAAATTATAGTAGTAACATTAAGTCTCATTTTGATAAGAAAATAATTTAAAAGGGAATGGTGGTATAACCTTTATGGAAAATGATCTCCTCTGATTGAATTATTCAGTTTCTTATTATTTTTAGCTAGGTGTGAGGTAAGATATGTGACTTTTTAATTATTATTAAGATACTATATGTCTTATATCTAAATAAAAATTGGTAGAAATGTCTTACATCTAAATAAAAATGGGTAGAAATTGAAAGATTCATTTGAGGTGTGTGTGAGAGAGAGTTAAAGTACAAATTATATGAAATTTATGTTCAAGATTATAAATGAAAATTTGCAAACGTAAACTTATCATTTTATACCAATAGATGATAAAGTGACAAATGATAAAATAAAGAGTTGCAAAATGAGTTATGAGTTATCTATAGGCTCTAGTGGGCCCTAGGTTTTAGGGCCTAGTTATAAAGTAAAATACTCAAAGGTTTTAAAGTTATTTGTGCCATAATGCATTCTTAAACTTTAATTCAAGAAGGTTGGGAGCATTCATTTTACTTAAAAAGTTGCCCTTAGCCAATGCAATATCTTTTGGAGTTTATAGAGAAAAGGAACGGAACAGTAGAATATAAAAGAATGAAATGGAGTAAAATACTAACATTGAATTAGAAAGGTTAAGTTTACCATATTTTTATAAAATTATAATAAATTCTAAATGGTAGACTAAGTTTACAACATTTAAATTTTTTTTTTCTTTTTTTGAAAAACAAATTATCAAGATTTACGAGTATTATTGAATAGCCGGTAAATTAGCAATAACAATATTATTTATGTCTAAAGAAACAAACTTTATTCATACAAATACAGAAAAGAAAATTTTGCTCTCCGAACAAGAGCATATCCTCAAATCAAATATTCTTTTCATTTGATTATAATTTCTCAAATCCTCTAATCCAATTAGGCTTTAACATATGCCATAAATACTTTACTAGATCTCATCCCGACATGTTTTAGCAATAATATCACTTTCTTGCAGTTAAATTAAAGAATTATAACCATGAACTCTTAACAAAACTTTGTTTTTATTTGTTGGGAATAATAAAAGCACATTGTTGGCCAACCTAACTTTGATATTACTTGACAATGACTAGTAAGACCTAATTTTTTTTTCAAGGAGTCAATCAATCTCAAACTCAAACCTACAAGAGTTCACTTGCAACTATTACTAAATTCAAAAGTAATAATATAAAAAAAGGCGAAAACACCATTTTGATCTCTATATTTTGGGGTCACTATCAATTTAGTCTCTATATTTTAGTAGCAGTCAATTTGGACCATGTTATTTTTAAGTTGGAGTCAATTCGGTCCCTATCATTAACTTACTAACGGAAAATACCTATGTGGCAAATGATTTGTCTTGTTGGCACACACGTGACTAATATAATAATATATTTAAATATTTAAAAAGCCGTCTAAGCATTTTAATTTTTAATAAATAATAATATATTTAATATTTTTTTTTCTTTCAATTAATCTTTTCGTTTTTTTTTGTTTGACATGGATTTTTAAAAAATTAAAATGCTTAGGTGGCTTTTTAAATATTTAAATATATAATTATATATTTTTATATTAGCTACGTGTGCGCCAACAAAACAAACCATTTGCCATGTAGGCATTTTCCGTTAATAAGTTAATGGTAGGGACCAAATTGACTCAAACTTAAATATAATATGGACTAAATTGACTGCTACTAAAATGTAGGAACCAAAATAATGCTTTCATGTATAAAAAATTAAAAAGCACAAAAAAGATCCAAAGCAGCAAAAATCAATTGAAAACAACATAGAATGAGCGGCAGGGAACATAATTATAGCCGACTAACAAAAAGTAAACAATAAGAAGTGACTAGGTAGCAAACATAATCATCGCTGATTAACAGAAAGTACGTCAATTTTAAAATAATTAACATTATCTAATGTCGGTCCAATGCCTAACCTTCCCTCTCAACACGGAGTTGCCCATGGTTTCCACAGTGTCTGAAGACTGAGTCCACCCAGCAATGACAAACTGCCAACGCAAAATGCTTCATCAACCAATCAAAAAGAAAAAAGAAAAACAGATGAACGAACAAGAGAGAATAGTCATCAATCAATTTGCAATAGATTACGGTTCACTGTAGACGTCAATGGAGGAAGATTATTATTTTTTTATTTTTCTTGGCTTGATGATGGAAAAATATTTTGATGTGACAAGAGATGGCTAAAAGGGTTGAACATCAATCAATGATATAATATTACAATCGTGTATCCTTGACCCGACAGTCACACTACAAATATAAGTATTTGTGGAGTGTGGAAGGTAAAAGTCGAGGTTTAAGTATCTAAAACGGAGTATCACACAAACATACAATTATATTATGTTAGAGTAAAATTTATATCTTGTATAAAAAAAAAAAATATATATATATATCTAATATAATATTACGATAACCAATCTATATATAATATTTATCACTTGACAAATTTGTAGAGAATAAATCAAATTTTAACAAAATCCAACAAAAAAAATTTATTTAATATTCAAAAATATAAAGAGAATATTTTTGTTCTTAAATTAAAAAAGTAGATAAATATTTACCTATTTATGCAAACAATATTACAACATGTTCATATTCTAAATTTATTAATTTTAAATTTATATTTTTCTAATGACATGTAAGTAACTGAAACTTATTTCTCAAATATTATAACTTAGTATTATAAATTGTTTATAAAAATAAGTTTTTATCAAATATTTCAAAAGAAATTTATAGCATACATGCGTGTCGAATGGGACATCAACTAGTTAATTACAATTTGCAAGAATTCAAAGTCAAACAAAAAGATAAGTGGAGTGATTTGCATTGTAAAAAAAATTGGTAATTTCAATGAATAAGAAATGCCTCATTCCACACTCTTCAATTGTCGCAACACACTGCTTATATAGGATATCAAGTCAGCAAAGATACAAGTCATTCGAGCACCAGAATTGTTCACGTGCAAAATACAAATCCAAGTAAAGACAAAGTCTATTTCAAGTAGAACTCTAAATATCAACTATATCTACTTTGCTACTATTCCAAACCAGTCAATATACATTGAGCATGAGCTCCAAACATCAATTCCAAGTTGAACTTGGATATCTAAGGCTAGTTGGAAATTCAATGGGCAATTATCCCAAGCGACGTGGTGCACAATAATAATCTAAGCCATCAAATATAACAATGGAGGTATATATATAATAATAGGTGAAACTGAGAGAAACTCAAATTAGAATTCTAAATTAAAGTTTCAATTTTGCACCCTATGTCATAAATTATTTATTCTTAAAAGTTTTATTTCTTAATTTTAGAATCAAATATGGGATCACATCATAAATATTCATTCAAGTGAGTTATTAAGTACAAAATCAAAAAGTCTAGAATGTATGAATCGTAAAAAAAAAAAAAAAAAAAAGCTTCACAATAATTAAAAAAAAAAGGGACAATTTACATTTTATACCTAATAATATCCTTACAAATTTTTTTAAAGAGTTAACAAAATATAAAAATGACTATTAATAGTATTTAAATTATATATATAGGAATTATATTATGTATCTTATTGTATATTATTTCTAAGTGTCTCCATGCATATGCATGGGGTTACAAGCTAATTTTTATAACAATGGAGGTATTTTTTGGCCAAGGTCCCTGGAATTTTGAATTTTTTTATTATAAAATTCATATGACCCCTCCAAAATTGAAAACACAAAAATTAAAATAGTCATCTAACCCCAAAAAACCTCAAAATTAATTTAAATGGTCATATAAGAAATTAATCAAAATTTTGGTGCTCCCTTAAAAAAATAATAATAACTTTTTACTAATAAAACAAAAATAAATCCATTAAAAAAAAATCTTTGATGAAATACAAAAAATATTTGTATGACATTTTGGTTGTTTGCTTATTTGGGATCCAATATTAAAAGTTTGGGACAAGTTTGAGATTTGGAGGTTATTCAGTTGGTTAATTCCACCTAGTGAATTTTTTAAATATTTCTCATTAGGAAACTGATTTTACAATTCAGCATTATTATCGATTAGATATTTTTTATGCTTAAACAAGTGTTAGTAGCAAGATTCATAAATTATGAAAAACTACCATTGAAAATAGAATTTCACCATTATGATAATATTTTGTTGAGATAGTTTCAACCTATGGTGTCCGCTCTTGATAATAGCTCTTTATTATCAGACCAAAACACCAATAATTTTTTGGTGTAGGCAATGATTGAACCTCAGATCTCTTATTTAATCATCAGAGATTTTACCAGTTGAGTTAACTAGAACTCACACCATTATAAGAATAATGTGGTTTACATTTAGGTCCAAAAATTGTTAAATATTTTTTAATTTTTTCAATAACTAGTAACGACTAAAAAATTAGTAGCTTGCCAATTTGTTTATAGAGTGGTTGTATAGTTATACTTATAATTAATCTTTCTATTTCCACTACAACTATGGAATGGGTATTTTCAACCATGAATATTTTTAAAATTGGGTTCACAACACAAAGTGGAAGATGATATTCAAATAGACTCTTTGATTTTATACATTAATTGAAGATGGTTTTTTAACACACTCTTTGATTTATACATTGAAATGGAAATTTCAGTGACATTTACGACGGAATTAATTAATTACGATGATTTACGAGATTTAAAAGAACGTTGAATTTCATTTTGATAGATAATTGCATTACAAAGTACTAAGAAATAGTTGTTTTGTGTTTTTTAATTGTTGATATTTTGTTATTAATTAAATGGGTACTAATATTAATTGTAATAAAAAATAAATTTGGTTCATACTCCCCCCCCCCCCCCCCCTCTTCAATAGAAACCCTGGCTTCATCACTAGTCATGGTACAAATAAATAGTCTTGAGTTCAGTTTTGTCTTCCTTGGATCCATCCAAGAATGATGGTAGTTGAGTGTTACCTATTTTGGTGAGATTTGTTCAATCCGTGTAACTATTACCCTCTTTTATGGAATTTTCATTATTGCTTCCCTTAAGCTAATATGTCAGACACTCCGCTCCAAGCCCTTGTGATATATAGCTTTTGAAAACACATCAGCAATTTGGTCCTTTGTGTTGAGGTAACAAATGGGAACTCTTTTAAGCACAAACTACTTTCAGACATCATGATAGTCAACTTCCGAGTGCTTCATGCATGCGTGCATGAAAAATTGAGTTAGAGTAAAGAGAAATTTAATTGGTGTTATCACACTAAATGAACGGAGGTTGGTGGAGGAAAATATGCATATCTTAAAAGAGAAGCAAAGGCAAATGTGAGTGCAACTTAACTGAATTCTCCTTCAATATTTGAGCCGGAATATCGTTGCGTGCATTTTGGCACTTTAAGAAATATGATAGAATTTAAACCTATGTTTGGATGGAGGGAGAGAAGGTGGAGTGACGATAATGGGGCAACGTATAAAATTAGCATCAAAGTAAGTTTCAAGGCGAACCGGACCAAATTGAAGAGAAGGTCATGGTGATGCGTGAGCGTGTTTGAGAGTTGAGACAACAAAAAATTCTTTAATAGTCATCCAATCAATGCGAACACCATAATTAATGCATAAATTGACACACTTGATTCACAACAAATATAACATCGGGATGGGTATATAAGATACAAACTCTAAACCCTACCATAGGTTGTTGTTAATAGATCATTGTCAACAAAGTTGGGAAAAACATTTATGATTGTTGTTGTCGATTTGTGAAGTGATCTATGCTCAACAACACAAATAATGGAACACCTTTTCTGCTTTTCAAACCTTTTTTCACATGTTGCCTACATCTATATCCATGCAGAGGTAACATGGTACAATCCTCTATAACCAAACAAGGGCATGTGATGAGTTGTAAGCTTCCTCAGTCATATCGATATTAAAAATATAAAATTTTCCCTGCACCAATTCAAGCTACTAACTTGAATGTGTCAAACACAAACAAGTTGGAGAGAACACATGAAAAACGAGACATTTTTGTTAGATCTTGTCGTTTAAGATTCTTTGGATCTTGTGGCATTTTATTCCACACATTTTGTCCAAATATATTGGCAAGTCAAGCATCATTTGTGGCCAAGCAAAGTATATCAAGTCCTTTTCTTGAATCTTGAGGATTGCACCAAATCACAAAATTATATATAGAGGCTTATTTTCTTTAAAAATATGAATTCTAGGGTAGTCCTGTTAGAGTATTTGATCACAAGCGGGGTTCATGAAAGCAATGTTTATGATTATTTTTACCATCTTATAAAGGCCCTTAAAGGTGTGGAGACAAGAGTTAAGAGACATTGAAAATTCCATTCTGTTGAAGCACAGTTTAGAAAGCTTATACTTTTGTTAACTACCGCCCATTCTCATGGTCTTAGAAACAAAATGATAGTAATTTACAAAGTTGATGCTTTTGATAGAATGGACTCCTTCCTCTAGAATCTGCATAACCTATGTTGGATCCTTGCATTGTAGTTACAAGGAAAGAATAAAGTAAAAAATGAAATCATAAGCCAGGACCAAATGATATATCATTACTCATGCACATAGAGGCATGGCTGAACATTGGTTTAGAACTAATTAAAGTAGTCAATAATTTTGTACTTATCGTCAATTAAGGGATTCTGAACAAACCTGTCTAGGAAAAAAATTATTGGTATCTTATCTTAATAATAAAGAGTAATTAATTATCCTAAATTCAAATCTTAGTGTATCAAAAAAAAAATCTACTTAGTATGCTAATTGGTGAAAATATAAATAAGGGAGGTTGAAGTAAATAAAGTGAAACTAGGTGTTTTTGGATAAACACGGAAAAGGTATGAACTTCTACTCAAAAAAAAAAAAAAAAGAAATGTTGAAAGAAATATTTTGAAATAATATAGCTAAGATTGCCTAAGATACAAGCTAGGGGAAATTTAGTAAATGAGAAAATGAAATCACATTCTAGTGCGTGAAGCTAGTGATAATAGCATTCCACCTAATTTTATAGCTTTATAGTTTATATTGGGTTTTTACAAGACCTACTTTGTCTGTATTTGGTGATTAATTTATTTGTAATTATAACCCTTCACAAGCTTGAATGAATTCTAAAAAATTATAAGTTCATATAGGGAGGAATCTTTACTGTGTAGTTCGTATTATGTGATTAATTTATTTGTAACCTTCACAAGTATAACAAATGAATTTTAACAAATTAATGAATCTCCACCCACAATAGTTTATAAGATTATATAGGTCTATTTTAATAATATGATTCATTAAAACTTATAAACAAGTTGTATGCCTTATCTTACACATATTAGATCTTCTAGATCTTCAATTGTACTTATATATTCATAGAACAAAGTTTGGTTACAAATTTTGTTGCAGTTAATGACTTCAACCTCACTTAATATCTTTTTATTAGATGTGAATTTTGACAAATCCACAATTGAAATATATTTTCTTCTTATATCTTCTATACTTGCAAAACTTTCAAAATATCTAAAATCAATAGTTATGTTATCAATCAAATATTTAAATTTTAAGTTTTTGTAGTTTAAAATTATGTATAAAAAATAAGTTTTTGGATAAAATAGTAAATAACATTCGATTGACATAAAATTTAATATCCATGTTAAAAACATAAAACACATGTAATCCAATAAGTTGATTTTCAAAATATATAATTATATTAATATTTTAGAAAAAGCTTTAACCTTCGACTACAACCAAATTTGTAGTAAAAATTTGTACATATCCAAATTTGTAGCCATATTATATAAACTTAGACAAGTTTTCATTAGGTTTCTTGCTACTTATCTTAGCTTACCCACCCGTGATGCAATTATTTTAAGAATTCATTAGAAACCCAATTAATAATTGTTACTGCAATAGAATTTTTTATAGGAAAAGGAAATTTATGTACTATATAGTAATTTAAAAATCAAATGGCTAAGGTTAACACTGGAATAAAGTAGTGTGCAAGAGAATTATTTTAAAGCCAGGCACTTTTGCACATCCTGTGACAATAAGTCCGAATTTAGTTTTATTTTAGGTGCAAGTTACATTTCTTTATTTGTATGACTAATCAAGCTATAAAAGCTATTCCCCCTATTTAAAAAAAGAAGCTATATAAGCTATTCTTCTAAAAAAATGTTTTATCTTTTTTTTAACATATATATTTTTAAAGGAAAAACATAATAGATTTCTTAAGTAAATTAATTTAAGAAATATTTTTATAAACTTTTTTTGGAAAAAAAATTAACTGATTATTTTTTACGGTTTTTTATATTTTCGATAAAAGTAGTATTGAAAATTTTCTAAAACAGTCCATTAATAAATACCTTAAGACATAACTATTAACCAAACAATTTTTTAAATATAAGAAAGTAGTTTTACATATTCATGGTTAGACTATTTCATTTTTGATTATGACACATTTGAAAAGTCACATATGCGGTAGATGAAACTTAAGAATCTCTAAATTTATAATAGGGACATGTCTTTAAAACTTATTGGGTCCGTCTATTACTTAAGTGTCTACTAATGGATCAACAAGATTTTATCTAATAATTTTGTTTTTTTCTCTTGATAGATAGGTTATCTATTAAAAAAAAATACTAATTTTTGGCCTCTGAATTATTGGCTAGGAATTTTTTTTAATTTTTTTTTTTTGAGAAACAATTGACTAGAACTTAGACTACCCTTCATTCTTCTCGTTTTTATATGCAATGAATCTCTACACTTTTTTTATTTTTTTTTTGGGATAGAAAATAGAATTAGAGAGGGGTTGCCGACAAATTTTTTAAAAATATTTATTTATTTATATGATTATGGTAGTTTCTAAAACAAAAAAAAAAACAAAAAATGATTATGGTAAGATGGTAACGAATTCCCATTAAGATTTGTTATTAATTTAAAAAAAAAAAAAAAAAAAGGAATATTCTGAAATGCCAAAGCCTAAGGCTTCAAGTTTTCCTTTTGCACGCGCAGAAGTAGAACGCGAAGGCCACGCGCCCTCACCCACATCCACTTCCTATATTTTCTCAGAAACTCGCAGTGTCGTTTCTAACTTCGCAACAGACTTCTCTCGTTTTTAGAGAGAGAGAGAGCTTTTTTTAGACAGCTTCTCAAATAAATCAGCCGTGAGTTTCTCGGTTTCTTCGCTCCCTCAAACTCAATCTCAGCCCTCCATCTTTCTCTCTCTCTCTCTCTCTCACCACCTCTGGTTTGTTCTCGTCCTCAATTCTGTGCCCGTTATCTCTTTTTATACAGCTCCCTCTTCGATTTCGGTTCTTCGGCCAATTTTTGTTGGTCGGTGAGTTTCTCTTCCTTCCTTCCTTTTCTTTTAACAAAAACAAAAAACCAAAAATCATGATATGGGTTTTGCATGGATTTTAATTTGAGGTTTTGGGGTTTTGGGTTTTGTTTGTTGTTGTAATTCTGTGTTTGTTAGCTGAGAAGATGATGGAAAATGTAATGTGTTTTGGATTTGGATGATGGGTTTTTGATGCTTATTTGTTATTCTTCTCTGGGTTGGTGAAAATGGAGGAATATGATGTGTTCTTGCAAGTTTAGATTTTGGGTCTTTTATTATAAGTCTCTGTTTGATTGCTGAGAAAATGAAGGGATATCATGCAAAATAAAATCTTTATGCGTAAATCTTGGATCTGTTTTATTTGGCGGAGCTATGGGTGAGGAAACGAGAATAAAAATCTTTCCTTTTTTACTTTCTTCCTTCAGCTTTTGAGGAATTAAATGTTGTAGAGAATGATGTTGTTGGAAAGCTTTATTTATTATCTATTAATTTTATTTTCCTCCAATTTTTCATTCAAGGAAACGGTTTTAGAGAGTTCAATTTTTCATGGGAGACTCATTTGAATGGTTATACTGAATTCTTGGATCAAACAATGAATCAATCAAATTTTAATTGATTCATGTGGTGGAAAATTTCAATGATTTTTTTTTTTTTCATTTAATTTTAAATTGGGATTTATTTAATACTAATTATTTTCTGCATGGCGGTCTTTGAATTTGGATTTGTAATTGCAAGGTTAAGATGGTTTTGCTGATATATTGTAGTGAAGCCTAGGCGCTTGTTTTCAAGGGGCTTCCTCCGCCATCTTCTTCCGTAAATGGGCTGTCTTCAGTCTACTGGAAGAAGACAGGTTCCAGGACACGAGGACCCAATTGTTCTTGCTTCACAAACTGCTTGTAAGTTGCTTCTTTTACTGTTTTAATAATTGAGGTCAAGCATAAGTCCCATGTATTTTGCAATTGTAGACTCTGATTTCTAAAGGTTGTGATTATAGTGTTGGTCACATCTAATCGAACTTTATGTTATAATTTATGAAATCTCACCTAAGAAAAGATAAATTGCTAAAAAGAATAGATAAATCCCTGCATGATGTAACTTGCTATACCAGTTATATATCATCCTTGGGGGTCTTGTAATGCCAGAGAAGCTCAAAAAGTTGGTTGGCATACACATTCAGATTTGGCTATGCCAAAACCTGTGAACTTCATTTTAATCCAGCTTGGGCAAGGAAGACTGTACAAAGAAAGAACCTCCATTTACAAGTCTTGTATGTAACCTGCCTTGTCTTGGATACGTCATAGGCTCAATGGATAACTTAATACATTCAATTATAATTATCTGTAAATGGGAGATGCCTGGTACACATCATAAATGAATGAAGGAAATGACAACTGACTTGTCTGCCTTTACTTTAAGACTAACCTTTGAATTTAGATAATAATGAGAGCTGAACAGTATTTTTATCCATCTCAATATTATTCTTCTTTCTTTGAGTATCAATATAATGATATTGGGGTGAAAGGGTGAGGTTGTGAGTTCAAGGAGCATTGGGTCTGTGTAACATATAAATATATATTCTATTTATTGTACATTCTCTCAACTCTCTCTTTCTAGTTTTAATTTTTTCATCTTGTGTGCCTTTTTTATTTCCCAGTTACTGTTAGTGAAGTTGAGGCACTTTTTGAGCTTTACAAGAGCATTAGCAGTTCTGTAATTGATGATGGGTTGATAAACAAGGTATGTTTGTGCTTAAAACCAAGGCTTCTTCTCTTCAACAGTTTGCTTATAATGTTGCATTTCCTACCATGTTGCTTCTATCTGAATTTCCTTGGTTTCTTTTTATATTTTGTTCTAGGAAATATTAGCAAGTCCCATTTAGTGAGATCATGGATTCAAGATCCATTGGGTGCATGTATAACTTACCACTAAGGGAAAAAAGTGAGAGAGAGAAGAAAAAAAAAAACATAAAGGCATTCACTTCTTTGTGTGTATTTTTTATTTTTCTAAAAAAACGTAAGGCTTCTTCTATGCTTCTGCGCCCATGTTCAGATTGCAAGGGCATGTGCTGTCTGTGACTCTGTTTCTGTGATTCATCATCCATGTTTTTTTCAAAGTTGAGCCATGGTCCTTTTGAATGTGGATTCATGCATAGATATCCTATCCCATGATGGTGGTGATGATGAAGGAACTTAGCTTTTATAATATTACTTCTAATTTTCTGATAAGACTCTCTCTCTCTACCTGGGTTTATAGCCTCACATTTAACCTATTCAGTTTCTAAGTTACAGATATGCATATATTTGTTGGGATGACATTTGTTATACTTGTCCATTTCTATGTTTAGTACACATCTATATATATTTGGAAATGTGATTTTTCAGATTTTAAATCAATATGTGACGTTGACTTTGTTATATATGCAGGAAGAATTTCAGTTGGCACTTTTCAAGAACAGGAAGAAAGAGAATCTCTTTGCAAATCGGGTATTAAATCTTTTCATTTTGCCTTTTTATATACTTGTCTAGATGGATATTGTAACAATACCTTAGTATAAAAGCGATGGTAACTATTAATTAGAATTTAAAGCAAATCTAAACTCTCTAAATTTTTGGATAAGATATTTTTGTATTTTTGTATCAATGTTTTTTTTTTTAAGCAGTGATTACAAAAAAGCAAGTGCTGGCCTTTTGCTGAAAGCATTAATTATTTAAATTTGTATTAATCTCATTTTAATTATTTTCTGTGATTTCGTTAATCGTTTGATGAGTTTAATGGAGGTAAAGAGGAAAAAAAAAATTATGGTTAATATTGATCGAAATGTTATGGCATAATTTTTTTTTTCTCGTCTTTGTTATGCAATTTATGGAAGCTTTCAATCAATTGTGTTTGTTTTGAGATTGGAGTAATTTTACATGCAGATCTTTGATCTGTTTGATGTTAAGAGGAAGGGAGTCATTGATTTTGGTGACTTTGTTAGAGCACTTAATGTCTTCCATCCCAATGTTCCTCAGGAAGACAAGATTGATTGTAAGTCATGGATATGATGTATTTTGACCTTCAATTGTAAAGTGTAGTACTGTTGTTTTCCACAGTGCTATGCATATCCTTACTGTATCATATATTTGACTGTTATGAAAACTAATATTTAGATTTATTTTGCAGTTTCATTTAAGCTCTATGATTTGGATAATACAGGCTATATTGAACGACAAGAGGTATGTTGGTGGCTTAAAATTTTTCTTGTTTATACCTGTTAGTGCAAGTTCAGGACCCTTTTGCTTTTCTGCTATGGTAATTCAAATTGTTGGGTGAGAAAATCACTACATCTAGAATTTTTTTTCCTTCTTGCTTGGTCAGATTTGGTTGGTTACTGACCTATCAAAGAAAAAAGAGATTTACGCAGTTACTGCCGACTAGTTGAGAGTATGAGTTCAATCAGGACCTAATGTGCATGTAGCTAATTGGTGTTTTCTTGTGAATCCACATTGGATGTCTTTATAGTTTGTCACTTTCCAAATTAAATAGTATAGAGGACATAATCATATATTCTGTTTGGTGATGATCTTCTTTGCAACCCTATGTTAAGATCTCGGAAAAGGTGGGGATGGGATTCTATTGAAGGGCAAGACTTAGGTAGAGTACTTAGGTGCTGTTCTTTTAGGTTCCCATTTTAAGATTCTGCCATGTGGATTTTTCCTCATGTTCTGTTTGGTGATGATCTTGTTTGCAACCCTATGTTAAGATCTTGGAAAAGGTGGGGATGGGATTCTATTGAAAGGCAAGACTTAGGTACAGTATATAGGTGTTGTTCCTTAGGTTCCCATTTTAAGATTATGTCATGTGGATTTTTTCTCATGGGATGAAAGTGTATTTTTTAGGTAAGTAGCCACATAACTGAATTTTAAGAGGGAAATGTAAGTAACAATACCTAAGGTATTGTAACTAAGTTTTGTTCTCCATTGAAATGCTCGAGAGAAAGCCACCGCTTTAAGTGGATTTGTCAGTTTTCCCTTCTTAACTGTTGCAATCTCCAAAATAACATGGGTTACACTTATGATAAAATAAAATAAAAAAGTTAGTTCCTTGTAGGAATACAACATAGCAATCCAAGCACAATTACAAAAATAATAATTTTTTACCAAGATCAAATGAGCTCCAGGGAGGTCGTCACCTTGTCAATTGATTTTCTTATTTCTGGTGTACAAATACATATCTAATTGGAAAAGAAGTTGAGGCCAAACTTCCAGAATTTGTTTTTTTGATTTCATATTCTTTTATTGAAACATCCTTGTAGGCATCTTCATTTTATGTGATTTTGGCAGGTCAAGCAAATGTTAATTGCACTTCTATGTGAATCTGAAATGAAGTTGGCTGATGAGACCATTGAGATGATACTTGATAAGGTGAGTTGTTGCATACGTCCCAGAGTAAGAAGTAAAAACAATTACATTGGGAAAGATTATCAGCCACTCTAGAGTGTGTTGAAGCCTAGATATTTTTAATAGCTAGGTTTAACAATTTAGTTATTTTCTGTCTGTTGATACTATTTTAGTCGGGGTGAATGTCTGGTCCATTGAAGGGGAACATATATAGGGCAGGATATATGTCTTGCTGTGTATTTTCCCCCGCTTCTACTTCATTTTCTCTTTTCTTTGAAATGAAAATGTGTAAGGTTATGCTTTGTGATTTGCTGGTAGGATTCTTGATGGTATGAAACTTAATCACTTTCAATTTTACGAACAAATGGTTTACCATTGAGCTCTTCATGTGTGTTCAGACTTTCTTGGATGCTGATGTGGACAAAGATGGGAAGATAGACAAGTCGGAGTGGGATAATTTCGTGGTCAAGAATCCATCATTATTAAAGATCATGACCCTCCCCTATTTGAGGTATGAGGAAAATTATTTGTCATGTATATATATGACATGATTTATCTCCTGTTTATACAAAAAATCAGTCACCAAGTTCTGACGTTTTTTAACTCACAAATTTTGAAATGAATGCAGGGACATAACGACGACATTTCCAAGTTTTGTGTTTAACTCTGAGGTTGATGAGATTGCAACATAAAAAGGAAATAGCTTAGGAACATTATCCAATTAGTGTGGATGATATTTGGGTGGAATTTTTTAGTATAATCTTTTGGGAGGAAAAAGAAAGGTACTGTTTTGTAACTTTTGCTTTTGTCTCCCCCATCCCTCTTTTTTTCCTGGAAGAGTAGGTTGATGTAATACAATTGTTATTGGCATCGGCTTATGAAGTGTAGGTAGATATGCATATAAATTTAGCCGGACTCAGGCAATTGTAAAACAACATTATAATTGGAAAATTGTAGCCAATTTTCTTTTAAATAGTGTTGAATTGAAATGTTAATTGTCACATTGTATATATTTATATTGTAGTGGTGTGCTTCCCACTTCACCATGAATTGTTGCCTATTTGGGCTTTTTGCAAATATGCTACTTTAAAAAAGAAGAAGTTAATACGTAGAAATGGTGGTTTAAGGCCAGCAGATTCTTTGTGGGAAAATAAAATTACAGGATGAATGCTCTCTTTTTTCTTTTCTTTTTTTCTTTTTCTTTTTTAATTATTTGGATTTGTAATGGCCTTTTCAATAAACCCTGGTATGGATATCGCAAGTGGGCTCTCATATTATTTATTTATTTGTTTATTTTTTATGATCTGTGACAAGTTTCATCATGACAAACGGGTTGTATTACCCAGTCCAAAAATAAAACTGGGAAAAAAAAAAAATTTCAAACAAGAAGTTTATTCTTTTCGGTTGACAACTCGACCAACCAACCAAATCGATTTAATTTGAAAATTCCAAAGTTGTATTCTTTCAGTTTGGGATTGGTTGCATTTTTGGTTTATGAATTTTGCAAATTGATAATCATTTCTAGTGTTTGATTTAAAAAAAAAATTGATAATCCATGTTGTATGGGCATTGGGTCTAGGAGCTCATTATTTATGTATATAATGAACTTAAGGTCCAAGCAGAGGATTAGAGGGTGTCCGAGGAGGGTAAACGCTGTCAAGGGAGCCCGTATTAGTGAATGAACAAGTTAGTTTTGACCACAATGGCCCTGGACTCTAGAGGTTAGGCCGAGGATGAGTGCCTCATTGGCTAATCCAAGTCAAGGTTTGTAGAGGTAGTCTGCCGTCCGGGGGAATGTTCCAGAACGTTCTGTTGGCATAGATAAGCATTGCAAAAATAAAGGACAGAGGGGAGTTTTAAAATATCTAAGGAAAAAGTTGCTACCACCCATCTCATTAATTGTTCTGCAGCTAACTCTCTGGTCGCATTAATATGGAGGTAATACCTGAATAGTGGCTTTCAGCCTTATAGCTACTACCTAAGGACTTTAGGAAGGTGGTGATGGGATAAGTATCAAGACCAATCATCTGGTCTGCACGTGGAGAGTGGAGATGAAAACAAAAAAGAGTATAAAAGAGGAAAGAAGCAATGAGAGAAGGAGATCGAGAAATCAAGACAAAAATACTGTAGTAATCAAGAACCAACATTGTAATCAAACCTGTGGGAAATACATAAAAACTCATCTCCTCGGACTGTGTCGAGGACAATTTTCTTTCGTTTAATTCAATCTATTTTCAAGTTCTTGTCAATTGAGCCCACTTTATTTGTTGTTCAACCCATTTTAACTTAATTTTCTAACTCACTCTTTACAAATTCATTGTTTTGGGCTTTTTGGGCCTAGGTCCATTCATCTTTTGGACTAGGGACTCAAATTTGGTCCTTACACATGTATTTATATTTATCTAAAAAACTTAATGTATTCTACTTGATGTACTTAATGTATTTTGTGTGTGTGTGTATATAAAAAATATATTAATAATTTAAGAAATTGTAAATAAGTTTTTCTTTTCATAGATTATCCATTACGGTGAGAATTTTGGACCACATCTATTCGTTTTGATTTCAATGGAGAACTTTTAATATTCCCATTGATTTTAAAATGTGTGCTCTAAGCTTATGGGGTTTGAATTTGAATCTGAATTAAAAATTTCTTATTTACCTCTGTAGTCTATTTTTTGAACCGAGATAAAATTCTCCTCTGGTCTAATTTAACTATGTTTGTGAAGTTTCCTTCTAATGGCTTAAACCCCAACCTCTACCCCTCCCACCCATAAAAACTTGTACTTGTGGAGTGAGTCGAATGACCATTACACTAAGGATGCACCGTAGTATTTACCTTTTGAGTCTTAGCTTGTCTTATTGTTAGTTCATTTTCAATAAGATAAGATAGTTATTCTTGGAAGTATAGAAAAAAATTAATGTTACAACCTTTTCTTTTCTTCTTCATTTAATTTTTATTTTTATTTATTTTTAAACGTTACACCTAATTTAACTTGACAAAAATTAGGCTCATAGTTTGTCCCTTGTAAATCTGTGATAAATTAAATTCTAATTTTTAAACTTGTTAATTTAAACCCTAAATTTTACAAAGCATAACATTCTAGTCTCTCTATCTATTCTAATGAAAAGTCACTAACGAATCAATTTGAGTTACGGGAGGAAATTTTCATTGGTACCTATGACATCCAAACATCACTATTTTATCATGGAGGGTTTGTCTTTTTCTCTCTATTAACAATAGAGTGGGATACTACTCTGAGAGGGTAGAACATGTATGGTAGAGAGAAAAGGATAATATTGACAATATAGATGAAGAGAGAGTGGGTAAAACGATATTGTCTTCATTCAACAACATTAATTGGATTTTGATGTGACTATGAACTGTCCATTTGAATAGCTAACCTCCTCAACAGCGCTTATATTGTCTAAGATGAACGGATTCAATCACATGAAGTGTATATAGTTTTTATCACGTCATTAATAACACCACGCAATTAGATTTATTAGGCTTTGATGGAAAATGATAACATATATAAGGCTTGATTTGTTAGAAATATAAAGTAGAGGGGTTAATTGTTTAAATAAAAAAAATTTAAGGACTAAATTACCACGATAAAAATCTTAGGGTGGTATTTGCAAAATTTTCCTTAATATTTTTGTCAACCCTAATGTTATATCACATGCCTTCTTTCTTCTTTTTATTTATTTATTTTTTAATGTTTGTCATGAATGCCAAATTTCTTCAATAAATGTTTTTTTTTTTTGAGACAAATTTCTTCAATAAATGCATTTAATATATTTTGAAAACATAAATTTGTAGAGTATGCACATGCACACGTGCACACGCATATATACCCATTTGGAATAGGAGCAAATTGCTATATTGACTATTGATTTGCAATATCTTGTAACGACATTTTGACTCTTCAACTTGGAGGTGCTGGAGATATATGACCCACGTTTAGGTGATATAGGAATTATTCAATTAACATAATATTTAATTGCTATATTGCTTCTGTGCCGAAAGGGGAGATTTGGCTATGGTGAGGTGCTCCTTAGTAGATTAGTATGTTTGGCAGGTTATTGAAAATGAAGGGTACACAATAAATAAGGAAAGAGCAACAAAAAAAAATGCTAGTATTAATTAGGTAATACGATTAACATTTAATGATATTTTTTCAATCGTTAGATTTCTTAGAAATCCATGGCTTAAAAAATGTGTAACACTTATGAAGTTACACCAAATATAACTTGAACCCATCTATCTATATATATATATATATATATATATATATATATATATATATATATTAAAGGCATACAAAATTAGTAAGTTTTATGTCTTAAGATATATTTTTAATTTTTTCATTGATCAATAACATATATGACATTTTTGCACCCAGTTTTCTGCTCCATAGTTTATATTAACTATTCATGTGCTACAATGGCAAGGATGTAGAATTGGAATTGATGTCAAATTTTCTTTTGTATGAGATTGTACTAGACTTCCCCCCTTCTACCCCGTCACCCCCTCTTCTTTTTTAGTCTCAATTTAATCTAGATTTATATATGATATATTGATTGGGTTGTACAAACACATAAATATTTGTTTATAAAATAATTAAAAAAACACATAAATATATTAAATTTCATTTAGAATTTGATGAAAGTCTCAAATAGGAATTAATTTTTCTTGCTGTTTGTAGCTGTAGGGTCACAAATTGTAGCCCAAATCCAGATGGAATAGGATATGGGCCCAATGAGCCAAATACAATAAATTTATGAGAGTGGGTGAAAGAATTGGGCCGGTGATAGGTTTTATAACAGTTAATAGGGGTTATGAGTCTGTTCGAGGAGGATGAAACACAATCAAATGCTAAAATCAAGTCCGAGGAATAATTTTTGGGATAAGTTGGCTATTTCAGATGATGTCCGAGGAGGAAGTTCTTAGACAAATTGGCTATTTTCGTTGGTGTTCTTCTTAATGCTACAGTGTATCTTCTTCAATGTTTTTCCTTAATATTTCTCCATCCCTTTCTTCTGGAGGCTTTACTCTATTATATAGTCATCCTTTATTCAATCTTACCGTCCATTTGTCTACTTTCTAGCCTCATACTCAAGTTTTTCTCTCCTTTCCCACAACTTTTTGATTTTCTGGGAGTAAAAGTGGTTGTCAATACTGTTCAGAGGTCTTCTCCACATTAATGCGGCTAGGAAAGCTGCTGTACTGCATTTAATGCGGTGGTAGCAGCTTTTTCCTTAGATATTTCTGTGTTCTTATCCCTTCCCTGTACATTTGAAGTCTATCTTCATCGCTGGAGCTTCCTGGAAGGTCGTTTAGAGCAAGACGAAACTCACTTTATTGATATATGTCAGATCCGAGGAGGATGACCCTCTCGGACCAACACCCTTGGATATTTATCTGCTCTATTATCTATTACGGGGCCTTTTCCCATGCTTTCTTCTCCTCGGACGCATTATTATTAAAGAGTGGAGCTCAAGCCTAATGCAAAGGCTTAAGTTTTCGGCCCCCACAATAGCCCCTCAAAATTCTAATTTTTCCCTCTCATTCGAGGAGAAAAATTATAATTTTGATGTGTATCTGCAATTACAATTAAGTTCATAAGGGTATTTAAACCCAGGCACGCAGAAGGGTCATTTCAGCCATTTCACGAGAGTTTCTGATGCTTGGGAACTCGCACATCATCATTAAACGCCTTGGACCGCGTTACACTCCAGACATCCAACGGTGGAACTCTAATCCAACGGTTCAGGTTTTACCTTCAATATTTGGGCGGGATTGCGTCTCCTTCATTTTTCGTCTCTACTATAAAAGCTTCCAGATGTTATTCTTTTCATTTTTCATCAGAGTTTGCGATTTCAGAGCATTCATATCTCCGCATTCATCGTACCTTCACAAAAGAGACTTCAAAGATCCTCCAGAGACAAGAAGATCAGTTCGCATCTTACTCCACGTAAGTTTCGTTCTTTGAACTTCCTTTACCTTCTCGGCTAACCTTCTCGGCTAACCATTCTACACCTCGCAAGCTAAAAATGGGTAGATTTGAGTGTCTAGTAAAGACTCCGGCCTTGATAGAGTTGTTCAAAGAAAAGTACCACATTCCCCAGGAGGTGGTGGTACGACACTGCACCACAGAAGGGGTGGAGTTTGACCGAAAAGTAGGGGAGGTCGTAATCCCTATGATTGCCTTCATAGAAGGAGGCATGACCGTCCCCATGGGTAGGATTACAAGGGATTACCTACGTGCCCATAAACTCTGCCCCACCAATGTGCTCCCAATTTTTTTAGAATCCTAGGATCAATTGATGTTTTGGACCGACATCTGAGGTTAGGATTGACTTGGTACAACGTCGCTCATTTATATGAAGGCCATATAGAATCCCGGGCAGGGTTTTACCTTAAGTCCCGTTCCAGTGTGGTCAAGTTGGTCTCCTGCCTCCCCAAATTTAACAAAGGGATGAAAGATGACTACCTCATCCTGTCGGGCCCTTGGAGTGACAGCCTAGCCTGCCCAACCAAGCTAGGAAAGCCAGGTGGAGCAATTTAGATCTAGGGTTTCTAACATTAGATTTAAGGAGTACTCGGCTTTACTTTACTGCACTTAGATATCATTTTAATACATTTACATTTATTTGTTTAGTTATTTTTTGTATTGCCGAGGCTCTTAACTATGTGATTTGTTTACTTGACAGATAAATTGTTTACCAACCTAAAGCTCAGCCTAATCAACGTTCCAGCACTTAACTACCTACTTAGGTCAGAAATTTTTGTGAACGACGACGGGCAACTTCGTGCAGTTCACCTAATTTTGGACTTTGAGCCAATTTCTAGGTCATTTCTGGACATCGGCAATTCTATCCGAGCAGGCGACCACCGTTTAGCGGGTATAGACGTCTCTCGGCCAGACTTCCTTGCCCCATACGATCTTCCCCCTGTCGACCATCCTATCCCACAAGGGATACCTCTCGTTGCCCAACCGTTACAACAAGTACCACTTGGGGAGGCTATCATCAGAGAAGGCACAACTTCCTCTTCTTCCCTTGAACAAGAGATTGACAGATTCCAGTTTGAAGAAGAAACAATCCTTATATCGGAGGCCGAAAAGGGGGCAGACGAGCATTCGTGTGTGCAGACTCCTGCTCAAGTGGTAACTTACATTGCCGACACATCAGACGAGGAGGAAACAATGGCCCCCAAGACCGGTCCAAGCCTGAAGGAATTAATGAAGAATAGGAATAAGGCGCCATCCCCTCAAGATAAAAATAAGTCCAAACCTCCTGCAAATCCCCCTCCTCCTCCACCTCAGATCCCTGCTGACCTTGGGTTGAAACCCAACCCTGACCTAAGGAGGAAAAGGCCAGTGGATACTGTTGAAGAGGGGGAGCTGGGCCCCTTTAAAGGAAATAAGCAGGCCAGACAGACTCAGGACCGTAGGGGTAGGAGGTCCAACTCCGTGGACAATCGAGAGGAAGCCCCGGTAGCCCAAGTACGTCGGTCTCCAGGTACTTGGTCACCCGTATTGGAGGTCGATGGTATGCCCATCGCGTTTGATGCCACGCTTAGGCATTATCGCGGGTGGCATGCCGGCCTGATGGCTGAGGCTCTGCAACAGCCTCTCCTCCTTCCTTAGGACATGGCTGCCTACAGGAGTTTTAATTATCCTAACCTCTTTCTTTCCCTAAAAAGGGACTTAGCCATGGTAAGTAATTCTACTCATTTTTCCTTCATTTTCGTTTACTTGCATTTTATAACACAAGCCACTTTATCATTACGCATACTAGGTCACGCAACAAGTTTATATGGCCGAGGAGTGGGTAAAGAACTCTCGCGACGAGATGAGGGCTGCCCAGGATGCCCGAGATACCGTAGAGGCTTAGCTAGGTGCACTGAAAGATAAACAAGCACAAATGGCTGAGGAGGTGAAACAAGCCCTCAAGGAGAAGGCTAGTGTCGAAGCGGGCCTAAAAACGACTGAGAGACAGGCTAAAGACCTTCGCAAGGAGCTGCACTACTGCGAGATTAATCTGGCAACAGAAAAGCAGTTGGTGAAAGATCTCCGCGAAGAACTTCACAAGGCCAAGGAGGCTGCCCAACTACTAAAGGAGGCAGCTGAGGCCGAAAAGCAGGCTGCATATGCCCTGGGGGTACAGGAGACTCAGAGTAGGCTTACTGAGGAATTTTCTTCCATAGCCAGGGATTACTGCGACATCACTTGGGGTAAAGCCCTCGATGCCGCTGGGATCCCTGCTGATTCCAGCCTATGACTACCTGAGAGCATATACTATGATTCGGACATCCGGGAGCTCCCAGGTTCTGGCTTTCCTCCCCCCGAGCAGCCTGCCCAAGTATCTGAGACTCCTACAACAGATCAAGCTCCTCATGCTCCTATGGAAGTTCCAACTGACCCTCGCCAAGATGATGGCCAAGGGAAAAAAGTTGAAGCTCCTCAGGGCAAGGACAAGAACCAGGATAAGGGAAAAAGCCAGGCTTCAGATACCACCATCTCTCAGTCCAAGCAAGTTGCTGACTCAGAAGCTCCCAAGGCAAAAGCTTAGGACATTAGTCTTATTAGTACATCTATTTTCTTTGTTTACTGCTTTTGTATGTTTTTTTTTTTTTGAAAGACATGTATTTCACCCTTATTATCAATAAAGTAATGGCGAATTCTTCTGTTGTCATTTCATTTCATCATTTTTTTTATTTGAATTGTACGTATGATTTAGAAGACTAATTCAACCTAAATACAACTAATCCGAATGGTAACTTTAAATAGTAACAATAAATATAACTAATCCAACAAGTATCTTTAATAGTAACAATAAATATAACTAATCCGACAAGTATCTTTAATAGTAACAATGTGCTTAAACTTAAATTTAAATACTTAAAGAAACTTAGAACAAGTGTTAACGAACCCCAATCATCTGGTCTGAGGACTCCAGTCATGATTGGATTTAAGTTTAACCACTTAGTAGAACTAGGAAAAAGTATTAACTAACCCAAATCATCTGATCCGATGACCCATGCATGATTGGATTTAAGTTTAAACACTTCAAAGAACTGCAAGTGTTAACTAACCCAAACCATCTGGTCCAAGGACTCATGCGTGATTGGATTTAAGTTTAAACACTTCGTAGGTAAGTGTGCTAACTAACCCAAATCATCTGGTCCGAGGACTCATGCATGATTGGATTTAAGTTTAAACACTTCGTAGAACCGCAAGAGTGTTAACTAACCCAAATCATCTGGTCCGAGGACTCATGCATGATTGGATTTAAGTTTAAACACTTCGTAGAACCGCAAGAGTGTTAACTAACCCAAATCATCTGGTTCGAGGACTCATGTATGATTGGATTTAAGTTTAAACACTTCGTAGAACTGCAAGTGTTAACTAACCCAAATCATCTGGTCCGATGACTCATGCATGATTGGATTTAAGTTTAAACACTTCGTAGAACCGCAAGTGTTAACTAACCCAAATCATCTGGTCCGAGGACTCATGCATGATTGGATTTAAGTTTAAACACTTCGTAGAACCGCAAGTGTTAACTAACCCAAATCATCTGGTCCGAGGACTCATGCATGATTGGATTTAAGTTTAAACACTTCGTAGAACTGCAAGTGTTAACTAACCCAAATCATCTGGTTCGAGAATTTATGCATGATTGGATTTAAGTTTAAACACTTTGTAGAACCGCAAGTGTTAACTAACCCAAATCATCTGGTCCAAGGACTCATGCATGATTGGATTTAAGTTCAAACACTTCGTAGAATCAAGAGTGGCATACACATTTCACATAAAGAACAAATATTGATTAAATACACATTTATTAATAATAATACCTTTTTAAGTTATTGACATTCCAAGGGCGGGGTACTACAAGTCCGTCCAAGTCTTCTAAGAAGTATGCTCCAATGCTAGCGTTGGAGGTGATACGATATGGTCCTTCCCAATTTGGCCCCAATTTTCCCCACGCTGAATTTTTTGCCGAGCCCACAACTTTACATAGTACCAGGTCGCCAGGGGCTAAAGGTCTTATCCTTACATGAGCATCATAACCTCGCTTCAGTTTCTGCTGATAGTGGGCCAACTGAACCATTGCATTCTCTCTCTTTTCGTCAATCAGGTCTAGACCTCTTGCTAGGTGTTCATCGTTGTCTTTTGGATTGAATGAGCTAGTTCTCGTCGTCGGGAACCTAGTCTCCAAAGGAATGACAGCTTCAGCTCCGTAAGTCATTGAAAAAGGGGTCTCTTCGGTGGACCTACGAGGCGTGGTTCTGTATGTCCAGAGTACGTGTGGAAGTTCTTCCACCCATTTACCTTTTGCATCATCCAATCTTTTCTTCAATCCACTTAATATGACTTTATTCACAGCTTCAGCCTGTCCATTCCCTTGAGGGTAAGCCGGAGTAGAATACCTGTTAGTAATCCCCAGCTCGCCACAATAATTTCTGAATATCTTGCTATCAAACTGGAGTCCATTATTTGAGATGAGCACATGAGGAACGCCAAACCGAGTAACAATGCTTTTCCAGACGAATCTTTTTGCATCCACATCTCGGATATTGGCTAGAGGCTTCGCTTCAACCCATTTCGTAAAATAGTCTGTGCCGACTATGAGATACTTCTTGTTTCCCACAGCTTTAGGAAATGGTCCGACGATATCTAAGTCCCATTGAGCGAATGGCCATGGGCTAGATAGTGGATTGAGGATTCCCCCTGGTTGGTGTATATTCGGTGAGTACCGTTGGCACTGATCACACTTTTTAACGTATTCCAAAGCTTCTCTCTGCATGTTTGGCCACCAATAACCTTGAGTAATGGCCCTATGTGCTAAGAATCTGCCTCCAGTATGACTTCCACAGATTCCTTCATGCATCTCTTCCAGGAGTAATTCGGTTTGGTCGGGATGAACACATAGCAAATAAGGCCCTGAAAAGGAACGCCTATATAGCTTGCTGTCCTCCGACAGCCAATAACTAGTAGCTTTCTTTCGTATTTTGTCAGCTTCGATTTTATCCTCAGGCAAAATATCTTCCTTCAAGAATTGCGTGATAGAATCCATCCAACTTGGCCCCGTTCTCACTTGGTTGATTTGAACCATGTTTACTGTTGCCGAGGGTCTGTGTAGGTCCTCAACAAGGATTACTCGAGGCAAGTTCTATGCCGAGGAGGTTGCAAACATGGCCAAAGAGTCCGCATGCGCATTGCCACTTCTTGGGACATGTAGTAAGCTAAAGGATTCAAATTTCGTCTGCATAATTTTAACTTGACTAAGATATCCCCGCATCCTTTCATCCTTGGCTTCGAATTCCCTTTTTACTTGATCGACAACCAGCCTTGAGTCCGAGAAGATTTTTATGGACTTCCCTCCCATTCTTTGGACCATAGCCATTCCTTCCAATAGAGCTTCATACTCTACTTCGTTATTCGTAGCTGGAAAGTCTAACCTCAGAGACTTTTCAACAATAACCTTCTCAGAGGACGTCAGTACTAATCCAACTCCTGAGCCTTTTTGGTTTGATGCTCCGTCTATATGTACTTCCAATGTCGGAAGGCAGTATTGGGAGATTGTATTCACCAATTTTTCATCCTTGTTTCCGTCTGCCAGTAATTCATCCGCTTTAGGTTCGGTGAATTCTGCTACCAAGTCGGCGAGGACCTGTCCCTTCACGGAGGTAAGAGGCATGTACTTGATATCGAAAGCCCCCAAAATTGTACCCCATTTGGCTATCCTTCCTGTGTAATCGGCACTTCTAAGTATGGTTTTTAGTGGGAGTTGTGTAAGAACAACCACTGTGCGCTTGGAAATAGTGAGGCAACTTGCGCGTGCCAAGCACCACTGCCAAGATAGCTTTTTCTAGTGGTAGATAACGCACTTCCGCTTCATGCAACGACTTACTCACGTAGTATACTGGCCGCTGTACACCATTATCCACTCGTATCAACACCAAACTCACTGCATACGAGGCTACAACAATATAGGCGAAGAGAACTTCATCTGGCTCAGGACTGGACATGACCGGCGGCCGAGCTAGATAGTTTTTGAGTTGCTGGAAGGCTTCGACACACTCCTTTGTCCATTCAAAATTCTTCCATTTGTTGATCAATAGGAAGAAAGGTCGGCATCTATCTGCTGATCGAGATATGAATCTATTCAAAGCGGTGGCCATTCCAGTTAGCTTTTGCACTTCTTTTGGGTTTCGAGGAGTTCGCATATTGTTGATGGCTTTAATCTGGTCAGGATTAACTTCAATTCTTCTGTGAGTAACCATGTAACCCAAGAATTTGCCCGATCCTACACCAAATGAGCATTTGGAAGCGTTTAGACGTAGCTTATAGCTTCTGAGAATTTCAAAGACAACTTGAAGGTCTCCGAGGTGCTCCGACACCATTTTGCTTTTCACCACCATATCATCTATATAAATCTCAATATTTTTTCCCAAAAATGATTCGAACATCCTCGTCATCATTCTCTGATAGGTAGAACCTGCATTCTTCAAGCCAAATGGCATCACTTTGTAATGGTAATTCCCGACTGGAGTGACAAAAGCAGTTTTTTCTTGATCGTCCAAGGCCAAAGGTATCTGATGATAACCCTGAAAAACATCCAAGAAACTCATCCGAGGATGGCCGATAGTGGCGTCCACCAGCTGATCGATCTTGGGCATGGGAAATGGATCTTTAGGGCAAGCTTTATTTAAATCTGTGAAATCAACACACACTCGCCACTTCCCACTCTTTTTCTTGACTACTACCGTGTTTGCCAACCATTCGGGATAGAAGACCTCCTTGATCGCCCCAGCCTGTTTCAGTTTCGTCACTTCCTGACGGACTGCTTCTGCATGCTCTTTAGATGGACGACGAGGGAGCTGCTTTTTAGAAGTTGTTAACGGATTGACATTCAAGTGGTGGCAAATGAAATCTGGGTCCACCCCTGGGGCCTCGTAAGTGTTCCAGGCAAAGACGTCGATGTTTCGTTTAAGGAACTCCACCAATTCCTCCCTCTCTTGTTGAGGTAGTTGGGATCCGACTTGAAAAAACTTCTCCGGATCGTCCCCTATTATGATTTTCACAAGATCTTCACATTTCACCTCATCGGATGTCCCACCAATAGGTATCATTGGGGGTTTTAACTGCTATAACTCCTTTCCATGAGTCACAGATTCTACTTCAGGCTTGTGTCGGATGACTGCTATCATGCACTGTCGTGCCATGGTTTGATCACCCAGTATTTCTTCTATTTTACCACCAGATGGGTATTTAATCTTCTGATGTAAGGTGGAGGAGACCGCTCCTAAAGTATGAAGCTAAGGTCTGGCAACGATTGCTGTATAAGGAGAATATGCATCTACTATGATAAAATCGACTTCCACTGTTTCCGAACCGGTTTGCACTGGTAGTCTAATCTGTCCCTTCGGGATAATAACCTTCCCTTCAAAACTCACTAGAGGAGAATTGTAAGGAGTCAGATCTTCAGTTCTTAAATTCAGCCCCTTGAAAAGATCAGGATACATAATCTTGGCTGCGCTACCTTGATCCACCATCACTCTCTTCACGTCATAACCTCCAATTCGGAGAACGATCACTAGGGCATCATCATGAGGCTGAATAGTTCCAATCTTGTCCTCGTTTGAAAATCCCATGACCAAGGATCGATCTAGTTTAGCTCTCTTCGGCTCATGTCTGCCATCCTCGGGAGACAGGTGAGCCACGGACATTACTCTTGAAGGCCACGACCCTGTTCTGCCAGGCGCTGCAAAAATAACGTTGATAGTTCCGAGAGGGGGTCGTGAAGGATTCTCCCTTTCCGACCGAGTATAGATCTGACCACCCAAACCACTAGAGTGATGCAACAGCTGTTTCAATTTGCCTTTTCGAACAAGTTGGTCCAAGTGATCCCATAAACTTCTGCAATCCTCGGTAGTGTGACCATGGTCTCGATGATATTGACAATAGAGATTTCGGTTTCTCTTTTCAGGGTTTCCCATCATCTTATTGGGCCATTTGAAGAAGGGTTCGTTCTTAACCTTTTCCAAGATTTGATGCACGGGCTCTCGGAATATAGCTCCGACTACCTGATTGTTATTTGACGCCTGCTGCTCAGTATAATCCCTTCTCGGCCGGTTATTATTGTATCTGTTCGACCTAAATTCTCTCCTTTCTTGAGGGACCAACTTAGCTTTCCCTTTTCCCTGTTGTTGATCATCTTCTATCCTTTTATACTTGTCCACTCTATCTATTAGTTGTCGCAAACTAGTGACCGGTTTACCTGTCAAGGATTTTCTCAAACCATGTTCGGAGGGAAGGCCGACCTTGAAAGTTCTAATAGCGACTTCATCAAAATCGCCATCAATCTCATTGAACATCTCCCAATACCTTTCAGCATACGACTTAACCGATTCTCCTTCCCTCATTGTCATAGAAAGCAGAGAATCTAGGGGCTGAGGGACCCTACTGCATGTAATAAACTGGGAACAGAACGATTGAGTAAGCTTCTTAAAAGAGCTGATGGAATTAGTTCTCAACCCATCAAACCATCTCATCGGCATCGATCCTAAGCTGGAGGGGAACACTCTACACAGCAAGGCTTCGTCCTGAGAGTGAACCACCATCTTCTATTTGAATTGACTCACATGTTCTACAGGATCAGTACGTCCGTTATACATGGAGAACGTAGGTTGGTGAAAACGTCTGGGAAGTTTTGCCTTTTCTATTCCCCGAGTAAAGGGAGATTTAGAAATTTGGCTCAGAGCCTTCTTCATGACCTTAGTTCCTACCCCCCTCCCAGACGAGCTTTTTCTTCTCCTCTTGTGAGAGTGTTCCTCGTCATAAGAATAGGATTCACTGGGTGGAGTTTCTGAGCATTCCCTGTAACTGTTATCACCTTCATCGTTGGAAGAAACATCAGAGCTTGAAGGGGTTTGCTTTCGTTGTGCACGACGAAATTTCTTTTTTAGATCTTCAATTTCTCGTTGCAAATCCTTTTCATCAGCTTGTTCGTGTACCAAGTGACTCCTTCGTCGATAGCCACTTCTACCAGCATGGATCGTCTGCGAGCTGCCCTCTTGCTGGTTATCTACGTGATTTTCCTGTTCAAGGTTGTGGAGCTCGCCCTGTTGATGAACGTTAACTGATTCTGCATGGGGTGGACTGATCTGCTGTGGTCCTGAACCCGCCATAACTGTTGTAAACTTTACTGGCACTAATTCTTCCCACAGACGGCGCCAATTGTAGGGTCACAAATTGTAGCCCGAACCCAGATGGAATAGGATATGGGCCTAATGAGCCCAATACAATAAATTTATGAGAGTGGGTGAAAGAATTAGGCTGGTGATAGGTTTTATAACAGTTAATAGGGGTTATGAGTCTGTCCGAGGAGGATGAAATACAATCAAATGCTGAAATCAAGTCCAAGGAATAATTTTTGGGATAAGTTGGCTATTTCAGATGATGTCCGAGGAGGAAGTTCTTAGACAAATTGGCTATTTCCGTTGGTGTTCTTTTTAATGCTACAGTGTATCTTCTTCAATGTTTTTCCTTAATATCTCTCCATCCCTTTCTTCTGGAGGCTTTACTCTATTATATAGTCATCCTTTATTCAATCTTACCGTCCATTTTTCTACTTTCTAGCCTCATACTCGAGTTTTTCTCTCCTTTCCCACAGCTTTTTGATTTTCTGGGAGTAAAAGTGGTTGTCAACACCGTTCAGAGGTCTTCTCCACATTAATACGGCTAGGAAAGCTGCTGTACTGCATTTAATGCGGTGGTAGCAGCTTTTTCCTTAGATATTTCTGTGTTCTTATCCCTTCCCTGTACATTTGAAGTCTATCTTCGTCGCTGGAGCTTCTTGGAAGGTCGTTTAGAGCAAGACGAAGCTCACTTTATTGATATATGTCAGATCCGAGAAGGATGACCCTCTCGGACCAACACCCTTGATATTTATCTGCTCTATTATCTATTAGGGGCCTTTTCCCATGCTTTCTTCTCCTCCGACGCATTATTATTAAAGAGTGGGGCTCAAGCCTAACGCAAAGGCTCAAGTTTTCGCCCCCCACAGTAGCCATGTAGTTTAGCTAAAAAACAGAGTATGACTTTTTTTGTTTTTGATAATTCGATAATTGGTGGATGTAGTTTACTTTCCCTGCTTGATGTAGTTTTAATTCGATAGTTGTAGTTTACTTTCACTGGTTGATGTAGTTTTCACCTTACTTTTCCTGCTCGATCTACTTTAGCAATAATTTATTTTTCCTACTTATTTTATCACAGGTGAGTAGAATAAATTAAGTTTTTTCTACCTTTTCCATTTAGCAGCTGGTGAGCTTTTCAACCGGCTCCCTATTGCTAAATCCTTTAATATCTAGAGCCCCAGAAATCTATTAAAACTCTGCCCAATTCACCTTAATACAAAGCTTAGTGTTAGGATCATCCTTCCAACCCTAAACCAATCATCAAACCTTGTGCTTAAAGGTAGGATTTATTGAACCTTTGGTTGTTTGCGCTTGCTTCCAATTTATCAAAAACATGTTTTATGTGAATTACATACAATTTTCTGTTTTTATTTTTTCTTTTTTATGACATGTTGGATGATTGGATGATATGACATGATGGTGTCCACCATATTTTGGAAGACTGGTTTTTTAGGAAAGGTGGTTGCTTAATACATTCTCACCTCGTAACTTAACCCCCAATCTCAAATTAATGGTTCATAAACAAGGTAATGTTCATTGTAATTTTCATTTTTTTTTTAATGTAACTCCGACTTGAACCTTGTGGGGGCCTTTTCTGATAGGATTGGGCTGCCTCCTGCGGTAACGGGCTGGGCTGCCTCCTGCGGTGGTAGGCCCTAATGTTTCTGAGTAAGGGAGCTGGGGCAGGTCCAATTGCAACTCAACTTGGGCCGGTTTGTGCACAAACTTATACCACGCCTGCTAGGAGCAAGTTTGTTGGCAAGCAGAATCGTAGCAGACAAGCTACGACAGGCTAGACTGTTGCAGAAGTTATGGCAGGCTAGACTGTTGCAGACAAGTTATGGCAGGCTAGACTGTTGCAGACAAGTTATGGCAGGCATATAATAATGACTAAAAAACAGAGTATTCTTTTTATCTAAACAAACTGCTTGGTATTTCCAGTTAGTAAAATATGATTATCGTCACAATGATACCAATCGTTAAGGAAAATAAAGAGAGTAACACTGATTAGTTTTGAATAGACAAAATATTAAGTTATAAAATTCTATCTGCCGCAGCAAGTCCAAAGAGGGGAGAACGCCTCTTCTCAATGCAAATAATCCCCCAGGAAGAATCCTGCTATGGGAATTAATAGCTTTGAGGGAGTCGGCCCTGAATGGTTATAGTCCCACTGGGGAAAGCTCTCGTTTGCATTCTTTGGAGGAAAGGTGAGATTTTGAAGGGGGAGAGAGGGAAGCCGATCTATTGGTGCATGCTCTTTCGAACTAACTCTCTCCTTTCTTTCTTAGTTTTCTTTCCTTTTTTCTCTCTTTTCGTTCTAATCTTTTTTTCTTCTCTTCTTACTCTGTTTTTTTTTTCTTGTTAATTCGTCGTGAAAAATCCCTTGTTTTTCGATCCTCCATACAGGGCACGGCAAGGGCCTCTTTATAGTGCCTGCCGTGACCAGTGTTTTACTGTTTTGCCCCTTAACCGCCTTTGTCTGGTCTGGGTATGCCTGCCAATCGTACAAAACCCCTGCCAGACAGAGGCGGATCCATTTTGTCCATTCTGTGCGCCGCGGACTCATTTTGTCCTTCTGCGTGCCGCGGCCTTTCCTGCCACGATGTTAATTTCCTCTCTCCTCACACTCAGAGCATGCACTCAACGGTTCCCTCTCAAATTGTCTCTTTTGGGTGGTCTATCATCCCAGCATGACGTACCTCCCAAAAGAGGCTTTGAGCAAGGGCCGAAAATAGATCCTTTCCCCTCTCCCCACCACCAAACCACACCCCCTTTACCTTTTACCTCTGGCCCATGGCCCCACCATGTCCTGTATTGGCTGGGTACAGGCTGGTGGCGCCTGGGCCTTGCGCGTGCTTCCCTCTTAAATTTGTCCAAGAGACTGCCTGCTGCTCATGTGTCTGCCGTGACCTGGGGACTTTCCTTCTGTGTTTTCTGGCCTTTTATGTGGGCTTTCTTTTGGTCCTTTGCTTCGATCAGAAACTGGGCTTCGTATGATGATGGGCTTTATATTTCTTGTGCCTACCTTTTGTTTTTCTTTGCTGCCTGCCGTGTTGGCTTATAGTTCCTGCTGTAATGACTCAATCCTGCTGGGCCCCTAACGGCGAGTGCGCCCCTTTAATCGACCCGTGGTACGAAACCAGCCCTTACTTCCCAAAGGCTCCCGGCGAATATGTACCGCCGCCGCCAGGCCGTGTACTGATCACCCTCGTCCGGCGAGACCCCGACGTCTCTTGGGCTCCGTTGGCTTCTTCAATCCCCGATTTGTCCATCCGTCAAGGTATTTCACTTCCTGTACCCCTCCACTTTGAATTTGGGTCCGGCGCGTCCCTGGGTTGGAAGGAGTGGGTCGATAGCGAACTTTTCGACATCGGATTTATGGGTTTAATGCAACGGGCCGGCGTTCTGAAGGCCGTGGTCTCTTCTCGTTGTTTGTCAAACTTTCGTGACCTCTATAATCTCCGCCACTTGGTCCGCCGGTGGTGTACTACTACTCATACTTTTTTCTTTTCCTGCGGCGAACTTACTGTAACCCTTGAGGATGTGGCCAACCAGTTGCTCTTGCCCATTCTCGGCGATACTGATCCTGCCGCTTTGGAGCTTTCTTCTGAGGAGGAGGCCATCGAAGCTGAACTAAGGAGAAGAATGGCCGGAAATGCCAAGCTATCCTACTGGGTGAGTTCTTCTTCCAAGTTTTCTGCTACCGCCCGCCGCGCGGCTTTTGTTGCTTTTTGGCTTAGTAAGTTTGTTTTTGGGGCCCATCCTCATTACGCCATAAAACCTTTATATTTTCGTTTGGCCATTAAAATATCTGCGGGGGTGAGCCTGCCGCTAGCCCCCATGTTTCTGGGGCATTTATACGTCCAGCTGGACATTCTCCATAACGATGAGCAGCAGGCTGGGTCCTGCCATATTGTCACCTCTTCTGTTCACTCTACCATACTTCAGCAATGGGTGTTTGAGCGTTGTGCTCAGTATTTGGTGAAGTGTAGGCCTGCCAGGTTTGCCAAGGAGAAATACCAGAGTTGCCCAAGGGAGATCACCGACTTCTGCGGCAGGTTTGAATCCGACTTTCCACTTGCTTTTCGTTGGTGTGGTCTGAAGCCGATAGGCTATTCTGTAGTTAACTCTTTTGATGAAGGCACGGGTTTTTCTTGGCGGGCATATAGAAATTTGGGCGTTGGTTATACTTGTGCGGATTCTGCCATGGGTCCGTTTGTTGATGCTGTTGGGACTACCACTCCGTTGGTAGGTTTTGATGAGACTGGAATTACTTATCTCGCCGCCACCAACGCCGGCTGGCTGCCATACTTAGCGGATGAAGGTATTAGGTTTGTCCATTATCCTGCCAACCGGGTGAGGAGGCAATTTGGGTTGGACCAAGATATTCCTGAAGACCTTTCTTCCTTGATGAGGGCTCCCACTTCGGTTCACCCTTTCCTGCGGCCTACTGCCTTTGATTTTTGGAGGAAGCGCTTCGATGCCGTCACCGTTCCTAGTTCATTGAGGGAGGGTGTTTGTACCTTTCCCATGCACGGCTATTGGCATGCGGTGATGGATTCGTTTGTCGCCGAGTTATCTGGGAGCCGTGGCTTTTCTCTCATTCCTCCTGAGGGGTTAAGTGCAGTTGCGTCGGCTAACCCCCGCTTGCTGCTTCCTTCCAGGTCTGTTCTGGCGTATGCTAGGAAGCAGAGCCGGTCAGCCATCTTTGAGTGGGATGCAGAGAAAAGAGGGTGGTTTTTATATACTGGTGACTATCCCCCTGGTTGGGAGAAAAAGGTTAAAGTGATTAACCTTCCTGCTCGGAGTGAAAAGGTGCCTGCCAAACCCAGGTCTGCTGCCAAGTTCAAGTCTGCCAGCAAAACCAAGTCAGCCACACCACTGCCTCCTGCAGGTGCTCCGCCGGCTGTCAGGACTCGTGGTAGCAAAAGGAAAACCACTCCTCACCCCGTATCTGCCACTGAACGAAGAGTAAGTCCCTTTTTCCTCCTTTTATTTTCTTTTCTAATAAGATTTATTAATTATCTTGCGGCAAACTCGCCAACCCCTTTTTTTTTTTTTAGTCCAAGTACAAGGAAGATTCATCAGCCACTCGCCCCATTTTTCTTGATGATCCTGAGCCTAAGGTGAGTCTCTTTTCTTTACTTCTCTTTTCCCTTTTTCTTTTTGCACGCATATGCCATAGGCCCTCTGCCCCTTTCCTTCACACACATCATTTTTTTTTCTTTTACTTAACAAAAAGTTTCTCTTTTAGGAGGAACCTGAACCTTTATCCGTATATCATCCTACCGCCGAGGAGATTTCTGCTTCCATGGGTGTGCCTATGGAAGGCTTCTTTGATGGGGCCGAGGCGGTATTATCGACGCCTGCCGCCCCTGCTGCACACAAGGCTTCTACCAAAACTCCCACCCCTTCTGCCGAGCCGGTACCTAGAGAGGGTACTCATGTTGAAGGGGTTGGTGAGACTACACCCTTGCCTGCTGAGAGATTTGCTTCTTCAGAAGGCGCCACTCCTTCCGCCGTTGCTCAGACCGAGATTACTCCTCCCATTCTGCCGCTAGTGATCTCGTCCAGCGACCCTTTTGCAGATATTTTCCAGGCTGCAAAGGGTAGTGCTTCGCTTGTTGTTATTCCTTCTTCCATCCCTGGTTCTGCCACCCGTGGCCCTGACTTGGACTTATCTTCAGAAAGGTCTGCTGACATTTTTGAGGATCCTGATGATGTACCTGTGTTGAAGAGGACTATTTCTGACTCTGATGAAGAGGGTAGTGCTTCGTCTGGACCTGACTTGATGGGTATGTATCTTCCTTCCTCTTCATCCTCCCTCTTTTTTTTTGTATTTGCGCTTCGTTTGCATGCTCATCTCTCCGCTTGCAGAAACTTCTAAAGGACCAGAGATTGCAGCAGGTGAGGGGATGATTGCTCCTACCTCCCCTGTAGCGCCTGCTCCTGCAGCACTTTCAGTACCTGTTTCAGCCATACCTGCTGCCCCTGTTCCTTCTGTGCCTGTGATACCCCTTCCTGCTACACCCGTAGCCTCCATTCCTGGTAAATTTTTTTTTTTTTTACTTCATCCCCTTTTTCTTCTTCATTTTTTTTTTTTTTTTATATATATGTTCCCTTGTGTTCCGCTCCCCTTTTATTGCAGGTCCGCTTCCTACTGTTCCTTCTCAGTTTGAGGCAGGTAGTAGTAGTCATGTCGCCATTCCAGATGATGCTGCATCTTTCTTCGTTCGTTTTGATTAGCCGGAAGTTAATGACCTTGGTCCGGCAGAGTTTTGGGCTTCCGGTCCTCCCTATGTGGATTTTAATGGCTTTCGAGTCCCTCAGGACTGTGTTTCCCACTTAGTGATGATCTACAGCAGTCATGGCAACTTTATGCAGGGCTTTCGTCTGGGCCGTTCTGCCAGGGAACATTTCTTAAAAATGTTGGGATGTGTGCTGAACGATATTGAACATAACTTCATCGACACTGTTTCTGCCGAGAGAATTCTGCAGTGGAGGGCTGCGGTGCAGGAGCTTATCAGCGTGGGTTTTGCTGTGGAGTTTATTCTTGAGCATCTTCGTGAGATTGCCCGAGCCCTCTTTATGAGGAAAGTCCGTCCAGCCATTGAGACCATAGATGTCCGCATCGCGCTTTTGAAGAAGGAGGTGGCTGATTTGGAGGGTCGCCGCGAGCAGCTTCTTTCCGGCATTAGTGGACCTAGTCGCCTTGGGGATCAGAGTCTCATTTCTGGACTTTACTGATGATAGCACCGCTCCTTTTCCTTTTCTTTGTTTCTCTGCTTATGTCATACAGAACACTTTTATATTTCCAGCCGTAGTTGCTTGGCTTGTGTTTGCCACACTTTGAGTTTGTAATGATGCTACACTTTGCTATTTCTTCTTTTCCCTTTCTTTTTACTGCTGCTATAACATGATGCTTAATATTTCGTACCTTTTCATTGCACACTCATGAAAGCACGTTACAACTTTTCTTGTGACATAATCACTTGGAGGAATAAAAGGAAAAAAATCAAAAAAGAAAAAGGAAGACATAAACAGATAGTTGAGAAAAGGTGGTCAGCCACAAAATTTCCCTTTCTAAGCAAAATAACGCTTCAGCCATTTTCCATTGATGGGGTCCATCAAGTCCCTGCCATCTATTTGAGTCAGGCGATAATATCCGCTTTGATGCGCTTCTCTTATCACAAGGGGTCCTTCCCATTTTGGTGCAAACTTAGATGGTCCTGCCAGACCTCGCCTGACATAATCTGCCACTTTTAGCACTAGCTGTCCTTCCGCAAACACTCGCTCCTTGGTCATCCTGCCGTAGGCTTCAGTCATCTTCTGCCTGTATCTGCGGCTGCGCTCCTGGGCTTCTTCCCTCTTTTCATCAAGTTCTTCCAGGTTCTCAAGCCTTTCTGCTGCGAAGACCCCTTCCTCTTTTTCCTTTTCCTGCATCTGCATGACCCTTAAGGATGGTGTCATTATTTTTGCTGGACTCACTACTTCAGTTCCGTAGACTAAGGAGAAAGGTGAAAAGCCCGTGGCTGACTTTGGTGACTTTCGGTATGCCCAGAGAGCATCTGGCAGGTGCATTGCCCATCCTCCCGCATACTCTTGGCTCATTTTGCTGATGATTTTTATGAGAATTTTGTTTGTCGCCTCCGCCTGTCCGTTCCCTTGAGGATAGTAGGGTGATGATCTGTGGTGCTTGACTTGGTAGAACTCAAGCATTCTTCTTACATCGCTGTTGACAAACGGTGTGCCGTTGTCGCTGATGATCCTGTGGGGCACTCCAAACCTCACAATTATATTTTCTTTGATGAAGTTTGCCACTGCTCCGCCTGTGACCTTGCGGAGTGGTATCGCCTCTGCCCACTTGGTAAAATATTCTGTAGCTACTAATATCCAAATGTACCCATGCGATGGCGGGTTGACTGGCCCCACCAAATCTAGCCCCCAGGTGTGAAAAGGCCATGGAGTGACCATGCTGTGCAAGCCTTGTGGATGGGTATGGATTAAATTGGTTTGTACCTGACAACTATGACACTTCTTTACAAATTCTGCCGCGTCTTTCTTCATGGTTGGCCAGTAGTAGCCCATCTGTAGTAGGCATCTGTAAAGCTTTTTCTTCCCCTGGTGTTCACCACATTCCCCAGAATGTACTTCTTTTATCATTTCTTTAGCCTCTTCAGGACCCAAACACCTCAGAGGGTCTCCATCATATCCTCTTTTAAAAAGGACTGTGCTGTGCAAGAAGTAACGTGTTGCCAACCTCTTAAGTTTGTACCTCTCGCCGTGTCTTTATGGCAGGACACCTTCCACCAGGTACTGCATAAAGGGGGTCCTCCAGTCCTCGCTGACGAACACAGCATAACTCTCTTTCCTGTCTGCCGCAAGCTGGCAGGTCCCACACTGGGTTTGTACTTGATCTGCGTCCTTACCCATGTTTGGCCAATAGAAGCCTGCTCTCTGGAGTCTGCGGTAAAGACTGACTTCCTCACAGGACCCACAGGTCTTGTCATGTATTTCCTTCAATTTTCTCTGGGCTTCCTCCAAGCCCACGCATCGGGATAAAACCCCACCTGGCATCCTGCGGTACAGCTCTTCTTTTACCAAAGCATAATCTTTTAACACCTTCAATTCTGCTGCGTCGTCCCCCTTTACCAAGGTCTCCTTTATGGGGATTCGCCAATCCCCTTCGTCCTGTTCTTTCTGGAACTTTTCCTTCAATACTTCGATGATCGATTCCTTCCTCTTACTGACTTCTACGTTGGTGCTATTCCCTTCAAAGATTATCTGCGAACCCAGTGCAGCTAACGCGTCTGCAAACCGATTTTCATTTCTCGGAGCATATTCTATCTCGAAGGTTGAGAATTTCTCTTCCATCCTCTGGGCCATCGCTCTGTATGGAGCTAGGCTGGGTTCTTTTAAGGAAAAACTTCCTTTGGCCTGGCAGACGACCAAGTTCGAATCTCCCAGCACTTTCAAATGTTTGACTCCCATTTCGAGCGCTGTGGCAAGCCCAGTAAGGTAGGCTTCGTATTCCGCCGTGTTGTTTGAACAGGGGAATTCTAATTTAAAGGATAGTGATACTGCCTTGTCTTTTTCATGATACAAAACTACTCCTACCCCTCCGGAATGGGCAGTAGAAGACCCATCGAATTTCATTACCCACTGTTCCCTGACCTCCTCTGCTATAGCGACTTCCCCTGGAACTTCATCGTCTAGCGGGAATTCTTCCTCTCCTGGAAACTACGCTACCAAATCCGCTATAGCCTGACTTTTCACTGCCTTAGGCATCCCCATTCTCAAGTCGTATTGTGACAATTGCAGCAACCACTGGGATATCCTGCCGGAGAGAATCGGCTGTTGTAACAGAGCTTTAATGGCATGTGACTTAGTCATCAGCCATACTTCGTATGCCAAGAAATAGTGACGCAACCTCTGTGAAGCATAAACAATGGCTAGGCACGCTCTCTCTGCCCTTGGGTAACGAGTTTCAGCATTTTTTAAGGCGCGGCTGATGTAGTATATTGGCTGCTCAGTACCACCTCTGTCTTCCTAAGCGATTAGCGCGCCAATGGCATATGAGTTGGTGGCCAGATAGAGTAACAATGGTCTTTTGTGAATAGGAGCCTGCACCGTGGGAAGGTTCATCATTATCTGCTGCAGCCTTTTGAAAGCCGTCTGCTGCACTGCCCCCCATTCAAAACTTTGCCCTTTCTTGAGCAACTTGGTGAAAGCAGAGGTAATTGATGCCATACCAGGGATGAACCTTCGAATATATGAAACTTTTCCCAAGAAGCTTTTCAGCTCTTTTACTGTGGCAGGAGGTCTCATGGTTGCTATGGCTGTGGCCTTGGCTAGATCCACATCCACGCCTCTGCTGTGAACCAGGAAACCCAAAAATTTCCCAGAGGACACTCCGAATGCGCATTTGAGGGGATTCATTCTTAGCTTAAAAGCTCTGCATCTTTCGAATACTCTTTTTAACACCCGAAAGTGTTCTTCCCTCTTTCTTGACTTGACCACTATGTCATCCACATAGTCCTCCAGCTCCTTATGCATCATATCATGGAATATGGCCGTCATTGCCCGCTGGTAGGTTGCACCTGCGTTTTTTAGCCCCAAGGGCATCACAGTATAATAGAAGTTGCCCATGGGTGTCCTGAAGGCAGTTTTCTCTACATCTTTTGGCGCCATCTTGATCTGATTATATCCACTGAAACCATCCATGAATGAGAACATGGCGTTTCCTGCCTCAGAATCTATCAGCAAATCCATGTTTGGCAATGGAAATTCGTCCTTGGAACAAGCTTTGTTAAGATTCCTGAAATCCACGCAGCATCTTATCTGCCCATTCTTCTTTTTCACCGGTACTATGTTGGATAGCCAGCGGGGATGCTGGATAGGCTTGATGAATCCTGCGGCTAGTAACTTCTGTACTTCTTTGACTATTTGCCCTTCTATTTCTGTGTGGAATATCCTGGCAGGCTGGGCCACCGGCCTGGCCTCTGGGTCCACATTCAATGTATGCGCGACAAGCCTGGGATCGAGCCCTGGCATTTCATTGTAATCCCAAGCAAAAATGTCTTTGAATTCTTTCAGCAGTAATGTGAGTTCTGACTTCTCCGTTTCCGTTAGGCTTGCACTGATTGAGATGGGCCTTGGTTCTTGCGAATCAGACCCCAAGTCAACCTCTTCCAGCTCTTCCTCTGCCATAACCTGGATGTCCCTTTCCGTCGTAACTGCCTCATCCTTCCCTTCTTCTTTTTCCAAACTTCTTTCAACAACGCAACATGCCGAACTCTTATGTTGCCCCTTTTGGGCGGGACCCACTTGCAATTTACCCGTGGGTCCCACGCACCTCATAATTTGTAGATAATCCTACCATCAAGACCTCGGATCCTGACACACCGAGGTACTTCATCTGGCTCTGTGGCAGGCGCTTCTTTTCTTTTCTTCTTTCGTGCTAGCAACTCTCTTAAGTCAAGTTCTGGGTCATCTTGAACATCTTTCCACCTAGGCACAAAGGTGCCTTGTGTTTTTGCAACCACGTTTTCTCCAGATGGGGCCCATTGATCATAAAACATGGTTTCTACCAAGTGGGCTTCTGCCTGCTCGAATGGCGAAGGGTTTGTCGCTATGCGTATCATCTTGCCATTCAGTCTTCCCTTCACACATTGGTGGTAGGTGGATGGGACTAGTCGATGTTTGTGTAACCAAGGTCTCCCCAAAAGTACATGGTAAGATACTTCTGTTCTAACCACGTGGAAGCGAGCTAGAGAGGCTATAGGACCTACTTTCAACCATAACTGAATGTGGCCTGCGGTGTATTCACCTCTCCCACCGAATCCTGTTACTTCCATCAGGCATCCTTGGATCTTTCTTTCTGAAATTCCTGCGGCTTGCAAGGTGCTTAATGGGATGAGATTTACGGAAGCGCCTGTATCCACCAGGGCCCTCTTGATGGGGATTTGATTTATAGATGCTGCTAGGTAGAGAGGCCTTCGATGATTTGGGTGTCCTACTTCCATATCTTCACTATTAAATGTGATCTCTGTTGATTCCTGCAGGAGGGCCCTGTCTTCTGATATCTCCGCTGACAGGCATTCCACCCCTGCGCCGGAGGCGATGCTCACCAAGGCCTCTGTGGCTATCTTTCTCTCTTTTGCCGTAAGCCCCAACTGATCAAATAGATTTTTGAACTTGGCACTCTGCTGAAGGGTAGTAATGGCCGCGGCAGGCAGGGCCAAGTTCTCTTCCTCATCTTCTCCTAGGTCCGCACATATTACTACGGCTGCCACACCCTTTCCCTTGTGGTTTGGGAGTGGATTTCTTTGAACTTCCTGCTGGGTCAGCTCTAATGTGCCTTCTTTGATCCTGCGGTGCACTAGCCTGCGGAGCGCCCAACATTCTACGGTGGGGTGTTGCACATAGTTGTGCAAGTGGCAGAAGCGAGGATCTCTCCTTTCTTCTTCCGTTGGCTCTCTAGAAACCTGGTTGGGCTTAAAGATCCCATCTGCTATCCACTTGTCAAGTAGTACCTCCAGCTCCTTAGAAGTGCATGGCAGGGGTGGAGGTGTATCATACTCCCTCCCCTCTGTTCTCCTTCTCTAGTTTCCAGTAGACACGGCCATGGCCTGCGGTGCGTTCTGCTTGTCTGAACTGGGTTTTACGGACTGAGCCGTCTTTCTTGCTTTCTGTAATAGCTGCGCGAACTGGGAAATCTCCAGATTTTCCAGGACAGCTCTGAATTCCCGAATCATATTGGTCATGCACATTTCTACCAATGTCCTCTCCTCGCAGTGATCATAGCAATCAAGTGCTATGTCCCTGAACCGTTTGATGTATTCCATTAGATCTTCTCCGCTTCTTTGCTTTGTTGCCTGCAGAGTTGCAAGCGTCACTGTTTCTTCTCCGTGAAAGTATTTAGTGCAAAATACGTCCACCATGTCATCCCAAGTTGGGATTGATCCTGGCTTTAAACCAATGTACCAGGTGTATGCTCGGTCGCATAGTGATTTTGAAAACTCCCGAAGGTATAAATCTTCATCTGCCGCATAAGGGCCAAGGGTGTCAATGAATTTGCTCACGTGCTCTACTGCACTTCCCTTCCTGCCATTGTACTGGGCAAAGGCCCTTGGTTCATACCTCTCGGGGAATGGCTTGCTGAGCACTTTTAGAGGATAGGGAGGTCTCCTTGAGTAAAATCTCTCCTTTGGTGTTCTGGCTCTCTCTTGCTCCAAGAGAGCCGCTACCTCAGCCATGGTAATGAAACGCTGTCCTGCGCTCCGTGGGGCACCTCATGCCAGCGTCTCTACTCCGTCTGCTGCATGATCTGGGTCATGCTGGCTGCCTTTTTCTTTTGTTTTGTCCGCCTTCAGTTGGCGGATTTCTTCCATCATTTGTTGCTGTGAGTGCTGCAACGATTGCAACACTTCGACGAAGGTGTTGACATTATCCGCGGGGACTCTTGTTTGAGGCTGAGGGTCAGCCCCCGTTCTGTTGGCACCTTCTGTCTGGTTAAGTTGTTCTTGATGAGGCGTTGTTGGCCTAGATTCTGCTTGTGAGGGCACGACACTCATATTTCGTGTCGTCCTAGACTTGGGTGGCATTGTTCGCGAGGGGTGCTGTTTTTTCTTTTCCTTCACCCCTGTCTGTTTCCCAACTCCCCAGTGAAGTCGCCAATTTAATGTGGGGGCCTTTTCTGATAGGATTGGGCTGCCTCCTGCGGTAACGGGCTGGGCTGCCTCCTGCGGTGGTAGGCCCTAATGTTTCTGAGTAAGGGAGCTGGGGCCGGTCCAATTGCAACTCAACTTGGGCCGGTTTGTGCACAAACTTATACCACGCCTGCTAGGAGCAAGTTTGTTGGCAAGCAGAATCGTAGCAGACAAGCTACGACAGGCTAGACTGTTGCAGAAGTTATGGCAGGTTAGACTGTTGCAGACAAGTTATGGCAGGCAGATAATAATGACTAAAAAACAGAGTATTCTTTTTATCTAAACAAACTGCTTGGTATTTCCAGTTAGTAAAATATGATTATCATCACAATGATACCAATCGTTAAGGAAAATAAAGAAAGTAACACTGATTAATTTTGAATAGACAAAATATTAAGTTATAAAATTCTGTCTGCCGCAGCAAGTCCAAAGAGGGAAGAACGCCTCTTCTCAATGCAAACAATCCCCCAGGAAGAATCCTGCTATGGGAATTAATGGCTTTGAGGGAGTCGGCCCTGAATGGTTATAGTCCCACTGGGGAAAGCTCTCGTTTGCATTCTTTGGAGGAAAGGTGAGATTTTGAAGGGGGAGAGAGGGAAGCCGATCTATTGGTGCATGCTCTTTCGAACTAACTCTCTCCTTTCTTTCTTAGTTTTCTTTCCTTTTTTCTCTCTTTTCGTTCTAATCTTTTTTTCTTCTCTTCTTACTCTGTTTTTTTTTTTTTCTTGTTAATTCGTCGTGAAAAATCCTATGTTTTTCGATCCTCCATACAGGGCACGGCAAGGGCCTCTTTATAGTGCCTGCCGTGACTAGTGTTTTACTGTTTTGCCCCTTAACCGCCTTTGTCTGGTCTGGGTATGCCTGCCAATCGTACAAAACCCCTGCCAGACAGAGGCGGATCCATTTTGTCCATTCTGTGCGCCGCGGACTCATTTTGTCCTTCTGCGTGCTGCGGCCTTTCCTGCCACGATGTTAATTTCCTCTCTCCTCACACTCAGAGCATGCACTCAACGATTCCCTCTCAAATTGCCTCTTTTGGGTGGTCTATCATCCCAGCATGACGTACCTCCCAAAAGAGGCTTTGAGCAGGAGCCGAAAATAGATCCTTTCCCCTCTCCCCACCACCAAACCACATCCCCTTTACCTCTTACCTCTGGCCCATGGCTCCACCATGTCCTGTATTGGCTGGGTACAGGCTGGTGGCGCCTGGGCCTTGCGCGTGCTTCCCTCTTAAATTTGTCCAAGAGGATGCCTGCTGCTCATGTGTCTGCCGTGACCTGGGGACTTTCCTTCTGCGTTTTCTGGCCTTTTATGTGGGCTTTCTTTTGGTCCTTTGCTTCAATCAGAAACTGGGCTTCGTATGATGATGGGCTTTATATTTCTTATGCCTACCTTTTGTTTTTCTTTGCTGCCTGCCATGTTGGCTTATAGTTCCTGCTGTAATGACTCAATCCTGCTGGGCCCCTTTTTGGGCCGGCCGTTTTATTCCTTTTCTCAGTGGCCTACCATAGGCACTGTTTTGTTTTTTTCCTTTTGTTCATGGGCTCCTATGTCCCTTTGTTTTCTTCTTTTGGGCATCCACGGCCCATTTGCTAATTCTCTTGGGCTTCCTCGGCCTGTTTGCTAATTCCACACTCCCATGGGCTTTATTACTAACTTCATTGGGCTTCCCCGACCCAATAACCTTATTCTTATCTTTGGGTTTTATGGACCTGCCATAAATCCCTTACTTTCTTAGTTTACATTACCTTGGGCCTACAGCGACCCTTTCTCACTTTTCTAACTCATATTCTGCCCATGGGATGCTATTTCTTTCTTTCCTGGTTTCTTTGAGCCCGTTTACCTTTTCAAGACCCAAGTATACATTGTTGGGCTAGTGACTCATTATTCCTGCCGCTTGGGCCTAATGGTCTTTTTTTAACTATTCATAGTCAATTTGCTATGGCCCTCATCATTGGGCTTTTCTTTCCATTGGGCTTTCCACAAATGGCCCTCAACAAACCTGTGTATATATTTTTTCTTGGATTGTATCTAGAATCAATGCTATGTAATATTATTATATTCAAAGAAATGTAAATTTCATTTTTTATCAATAAATTGAAAAATTATTTTCTTATATGTTTTTCTTATTTTTCCAAGAATTAAAATAAGTGGTAACCTCAAATGTATAATCCTCAATTTAGGGAGGTAAATATCATCAATCGAATCTCTATTTTAAGAGACAATTAACACAATCCCTCACCTATTTAAATGGGTTTAGTCAAAACAAAAACTAACCCCATGGTTGTGGTCTCTCACAATTAGATGGCATCATATAGCGCAAGATCTTCCAATAGTATTATTAATTGCAAAAATAGCAAATAATAGATTGATAATAATTAGCAAAGCAAGACACAAAAAAAGTGTGTATATATATATATATATATATATACACTCACACATAAATATCAACAATAATAATAATAAAATAAGCACATTGTAGCTGGTTTTGAATATTAAAAACCCTATGAGAATCTAAATTGTGATGAGTTTGTGGCTTAGGGGGAATAATAAAAATAAAATACATTGCACTTCTATTATGGTGTCTTCTGTCATTTCTCATATCAAAATGCTTTGGTTATTGATTCATTAAAAAAAAAAGGCTTTAATTTGGCTACCAAACATGATCTATAGATAAAAGTATTTTGGAGATTTTTAGTTTGTCAAAAAATTTAAGCAATATTAAACTCTTCTCAATTAAAACTCTTTATCAAAAATGTTGTACGGTTAATTAAAGCTCTACTACTAAAACTCTGCTTCCAATTAACAGCAATGTCAAATGGATTCAAAGAGTTCAACCCTAACATGGTTGATGAGGATCCACGGAAACCCTAGCTTACATAATTCACTGTTTGCATTTTAAAACCTCATATTTTTTTTTCTGGTAAGCAGCTGAAACTCGCACCACAAAAAGCAAGCAATAAGAAAGAATGCCTGCATGTGTCATTCATTACGAACCTTGATTTTTCCCCCATTCATGTTGACTCATGACCAAAAGAGGAAGAAGAAAGTGGTTTTTGAACTATAAATCTCACTCACACTTTTGCATTCCCAGTGAGTATATATTTTGTCTAAAAGTGTGTACTAATTACTGTCTTTTTTTTCCTGATTTTGGCTGCTTTTATTAATATTAGAAGCCAACAAGAAGATTCGCTTTCGGGTCTTCGACTAGGTTGCACCGACACGTCATTTTTGGCAAAGTACCGATACCGGTAAGACTCGCCGGACTCCGGTGTCCGAGCGGTGTCTTTTTTTTTTTTTCTTCTCCAACACGGCTCAGATAAGCACGGGTGCGGCTCCAGGGCCGCCGCACCCGCACCACACAGCGACGCGGTGACTCGCTGTCGATGCGCCGATTCGCCTCTTTTTTTTTCCGATTCGAGCCGAAACCGGCCGAAATGATTTTATCCGTCATCACTTGTTAAGCAGCAGAAAGCTCCGTCGCCGTCATCACTGGTTTTTTTCCCACGTCATCGGCCATTTCCCCCAGACTTCCTCCTTCTGTTTCTTCTTCTTCTTCATCAGTTTTGACCGAACCTCTCTTCTTGCTCCTTTTGTTTTAGCTATGTATGGGTGTGGGGCTCTTGTTTAATGGTTTTGTGTAAGGTCTGACACCCCACGTGAACTCATTAAAGTGTGAAACAAATTTCAAATTTTAAATATATTAGACTTTCAAGCTGGCTGCCACTCACACTTGAAAAGCATATTTTGTGTGTTTTTTTTATGCTAACAAAAGCTTTTCACATCATTTTTATGAATAAAAAAAAAAATTATTAAAATATTAATTTTTTTTCTTTTCTCATAAATTTTTTTTAATTAAATTCTTAGCTAGTGTCATAAATACTCTCATTAGCATTTTTTTTTTTAATAATCAACATCATCTTTTTATCTTTTTATTATTATTACACTATAGCACATCAGGTTATTAGCATTATTATTATTTTATGAATGGGTTGGTATTTGAGCAAGAAATAATTACATGCGGACAAATCATTATTGTTAAACTTTTAATTTGTACTCTAAATATTTTATGTGTGTTATTATACTAATTGTAACATCAACCACACCCACCAAACCCATGTAAAAATGTGCTCTTTTTTATTCTCAACATGGAACCCTCCTTCATCATCATCATGCTCTTTATAAAAATAAAACTGGTTTATGATTTTGTTATGTAATACGAAATGCTAATAATGGCATGCTAATTTATAGGAAATGGACCTTCTTTATTGTATTGCGTTGTGTTGACTACCTGCTACGAGTTTGTTTTTTGGTACTTTAAATTTCTACTGCACAAATAATGGGACCCTTCATTCGTGGCATATTATTAATGTATTACATACGGACAAATTATTTTTTTACTAACATGTAACATCCTGTCATTTAGTACTTGTTGTGAAAATATTATAAACATTTTATTTTTCTTTTCATTATATAATTTATATTGGTTAGGAGAGTAATATAAGTATGAGAGTAAATTAATTTATATAAATACTATTTTTTATACTCTCAATTTTTTTTTCAACTAAATAAAAAAGTTTTCTACTCATAAAAAAAACTAAAATATTTTATCCTCTATATTTTCATTTCAATTGTTTTAGTCAGAACTCAGAACTCCACGTACAAGCCACGTGTGTGCCAAAAAAAGGAAGTACAAGTCATGTGAATTCAGTTTTTTAGTTAGGATTGTGTTAATAGACACTCGAATCGTATCCGTGCATGTGTCCATGTCAATACAACTTAGGTCTTCGACCCCAAGAGAAGGATTCTCCACCACCTACTATTCTATAAAGGCAATTTCAATCAAAATAAAATAACTTATCAGGAGTATTCCCCCTAAGGCCGAATATGTAAGAGCATTAGCATTGGAGAATGCTAATGCCAAATTTAAGAGAAATTTGGAATTTTAAGCTCCAAAATCATCTGCATTGGAGAATGCTAAACAACAGTATTGCAAAAAAGCTGCGATCAAAATAAAAGGTAGACCAAGAATCACTTTATCAGTTAAATTTTTAACAAGAACAGAAGGAATCTTAAAATAGACATTATTATGGCATATATGGGCATTATTCAATTCATATTTAATTTTCATCTGAGAACCATTAGCAGAAACCAATCTTTCAGTTGATTTTTCAAAATATTTTGAAGGAATCAATCCTTCTTGGATACAGTTCATATCTGCACTTGAATCAATCATGGCAATAACAGTGAAATGATAATCCGGAGAAACAACAATTTTAACTTTTGTGAACCACTTTGGGGGAATCAATTTATGGACAGGACTAAGTTGGAAGTGATCAGCAATACCTTTTTCAGAAAGAAGGGCTTGTTGACTGGATTCTTCTCCATCCTTGTGCTCATCTTGTTCATTATCAATTTGTTGGTGATCAAGACTTTTATCAATTTTTAACATTATTAATTCTTGTTTAATATTTTGATTATCATTTTTAATATTTTTAAACTCATTTTTTAAATCAAGCATTTCTTGTTTAACAACAGTGATTTCCAATTGAAGATCATTAACAGTTAAGTCTTTGGATTTCTTTTTATTAAATCTTTCTAAAGTTTCTTCAAAGTTTATGGTTGATTTTAATTTTTTACCAGTTTCATCTTTTAACAAATTCTTCTTGAATTTATCCAAATATTCTTTTTGTAATTCAGGATTTTGAATTTGATTGATTAGTTGGATTATTAATTTTTCATTTTCTTCGCTTTTAGTGAGAGTATCAACAGAGTTAATAACATTACAACAGGAATCTCGACAGCCAATTTTAATATTAGGAGAATCAGAAGAATCATCAGCAGATTGATAGCAAGAATTAGACGAAGAAGAAAAATCATCTTCCAAAGAATCAGACGAATTGTTTGATTCAAGGATTCTGAACAATTCTTCTTGCTCTTTATCATTAATTTTTAACATGTTAAACTTATTCTTTAGTTTACCAGGTTTTTTATTACAATCTTTACTGAAATGACCAGGTTTTCCAAAGTTAAAACATTTACTTTTTCCTGACATTTGTTTATCATATTTTTTGGAAACATTTTTCTTTTTAGCATAAAAATCATTAGGCTTGACAAAATTATTTTTGTATTTTTTTATATTTTTATGATTATAATTTTTGTGACTTTTATCATGTTTTTTCCCTTTTTGCCTGGAAGGAGCAATAGGGGGCAAACCATATTGTTCACAAAATTACCCATTTCATATTTAGCTTTTTTCTTATTCTGTAAATGGTATTTTAACAATTTTTCATCATTACACATATTAATACCAAGTTTTTTAATAGCACTAAAAATATCACCATAAGTTAGGTTATCATAATCAATAGAATCATTTTTTTTCCATTAACACTTGTTTTACCTTATGAGCAAAGATTGGAGGCAGACCGTCAATAAACCTTTCTTTCCAATAAGGCTTGTGACAATCTTTTCGAAGCATCACCCTGAAAATAAAAACATCTTGGTACCATCTGTAATCAGTCATAGAAGGACATCTCAAATTATTCAATAAATCAGAAACTCGGGATGAAATATTAGATGGAGTACCAACAAAATGTTTGAGAATGGTATATATCAGAGATATCCTTTTCTTGTTGAACATGACGGAATTACCACTGATCCTTTTGAACAGAAAATAAAATTCAAATTTGCTTCAAAAACTGAAATAGATATTGACAATCTGACTTATGAAAAAGATTCTCCCATGAATACTCTTGTCCAAGAAATAATGATGAGTTCTTGTCAATATTCTACAGATAATTTTAAAGATAATACCTACCGGACTAATACTATCAATCGTCCTCACGTTATCAATATTTCTTTGCAGGAATCGGGCAATGACGCAAGGATAAGTACCACTACTAAGTGGGATACTAGTAATATTTATACCTATACCACTAGTAAGTGGATTATTATGGCTTCGGCTTCAAAGGGAAAAGCTCCTGTACAGGACTATTCTCAACCCAAAAGGCTCCCAATGGGACGATCTTTCAAAATGCATGAAGGCGCTTCTTCTGGCGTAAAATCCAGTGAAGCAATATCCCTTCAAAGAGATGTCCCTGCAGAGGTGATATACTCTAATGGTGATATAATAATTGCTTTACAAGAAGTTTTGGCAAAAAATTTACAATTCCACAAAAGTACATACTTAAAGTTACCTGCTTCTATTAAATCCATTCTTGATAACCTTCAATCTGATTTTCTTGAAAACCACCGTGATGTTTTTCAACAAACCCTCCAAGCTCTCAAAATCCACCTTGCTAACCTTACTGCACAAACTGAGATTTATATAAGTCATTATGCTAACCCTGTTTCAGAAAATGGTAACCTTGCTCCAGATAATGAGACTTTTGAAAGCCATCTTGATAAACCCTATAATCCCTACACTAGTCAACTCTTTGGCAAAGAGGAAATCCATTCAATGGATAAAATGACTATAATGGGCACTGATTATGCTAGATTGAGTGTTAAAACCCAGTCTTTGCTAAGAAGTGCCATTGCCAACTTGCCAACAGATATACAATTTCGTATTCTGAGAAGCAAGGCTATTTCTAGATCTTTTGATCTTTGGTTTGATTATTTCAAGGTACTTGTTACAACTACTATTCCTGATCCTGCCAATTCAGACGATACTAGTGACATCCTTGATCAAGCTGATTGGGAAGATCACTTTGGGAGCAACCTCAGAGTGTATGAAAGGAAACACCCATTTCCTGGCCTTCTGGTCAATTATGATGATGATTCAAATGTTGCTAATAATTATAATGATGGTTCAAATTCAGATAATGATGATGTTGATAGAAGCCCCAATTGGCTTTCCCAAATGTTTGAGTATGGCTTTATCAGACTTATAAAATTAACAAGTCCTGACCAAGCCAGTCAGCTCCCACAAATTATTCAGACTGCTATTACAAAGTTTGAAAGCCCTTATGTTTCCATCAGATGTTGGAGTACTTTGCCCGAACGGGAAAGGGACAACTGGATGAATGTCCAGCCCTCAAAACATCTCGTTCTCATAAATGGGTACACTCACCAAGGCCAATGATATGAAGGTGATTCTTATTTATCTTTCAGCAATCCTTATGCTCTTGCAGAATGTTGGAGACACTATTTCAGTAATCAAATTCTTGATGTCACCCAGAACCTATGGAAAGACTATCACTTCATGGGAAGCACAGAAAGAATTTCTGTTTTTGGTCCTAGACCTTATGCTAATGCCATTTCTCATATAAGGATAGTAGATTATTGTAATCCAAGCAGTTTTCTCACCCCAGGGAAAACTCCAGAGTTTGAACCGCTTCTATATTGTGGATTCTGTAATCAACATACCACATACCAGGATCATGCATGCAATGATGATCTCCCATGGGATCCTGATAATAGCTACCCATCGGATGCTTCTGACTGATTAGAAATTGATTCCCTTATTCTTCTGGCCCGCACAAAGGCCAAAATGCTTAAAAAATTGTGTTACTAAAAAATTTGAAACTGTTTCAAGGTACCCCGAATTTGGCGGAACTCCCATTTGTTTGATATGCTCTTTAGTCAAAAGTTTCAATGAGTACTACTACTTCAAGATTACTTCAAGATTCGAAAATGTGATCCCATGCTCACGACACAACTATTGCTTCTGACAAAGAGAGATGCTTCATTATGCTTTTGGTCATGCTTTTGATTTAGTCATGCTTTGTCCCATTTTGTCATGTTTCTCCTGACATATTCTGCTCCAAGGACAAGAATTTTGAGTTCTACAACTCATTCCCCACGTTTTGGGGCAAAAAGTGAAATTTACTATTCATCTGTCACTATTCACTGTCACTATTCACCTGTTATTATTCATTCCGAATTTTTGCCTATTTAAGGGGGGTTGTCCCTTATATTTCAAGCAAGTTTTGAGAGTGAGAACTTCAAGTTTTGAGTGTGCTTAGTTCAGGACTTCTTTCTTAGAGAGAGTTATCCCTTGTGAGCTTTTCTTTGAGAGATCTCCTTACTTACTACAACTTCCTTACATCTCTACTATCTCTACAAAGCCTGTAACTCCTAAACCTTGTAACTATTTCCAACTTGTAATCACTACTACTGTAAGTGTTCCAAATTCTACTTTCTATAACAAGTAATTTCAGTTTTATGTTCATTACTTGCATTATACTACTTGTTGCTACCGCCACCTTGGACGGATTACCGCCATCCTGGACGGTTCTAAATTTCTTTCGTTTACTTTAAATATACAAGCTATACCTCCTACTTGGCTGGCTCTGCTGCCTACCTGGCTGGTCTTATAGCTTTGCATTTGCATTTACTTGCATTACTTTTACTTGCATTACTTTGAAGTTATATTATCACTGTATAACTGTGCTTCCGCTTCCAACGCCGTGTCCCTTCCCCCTTTATGGTTGCAATACTGCTACAGTGCAATTCTAAACATAGAATTGCACTGTAGCAAGTATTGTAAAAAAATAATAATATTTTATCTGATTCTCTCTCCTTTGTCTCTCATCTCTCGTCTCTGTCTCTCATCTCTGTCTCTCCATCGCTGAACCAAAAACCAACACCACGGTGAAACAACTACCCAGCACCATATCACGCCAACCCAAAAACCAAAACAGCCACCCGTAACCCAGCACCACAGAGCACAACCAATGATCCACGACCACCTGCAACCCATATCACGAATTCGCAACCCAGCACAGCCAACGATCCACGAGCACCCAACCCACAACTCGCAACCCATATCACGAATTCACAACCCAGCACAGCCAACGATCCACGAGCACCCCACCCGCAACCCATATCACAAATTCGCAACCCAGCACAGCCAACAATCCACGACTACAGAGCACAGCCACCTGCAAACCATATCACGAATTCGCGATCCACGACCCACGATCCACAACCGGAATAGTGCGAGTACGAGCCACGATCCACAACGCATGAAGTTTTGGGTTTTATTGAAGCCGAGTTGTGAAATTTAGGATTTTTTGTTTGTGGGTTTTGTTGATTGATGCGTTTTTGGTTGATCTATGAAGTTTTAGGTGTTTGGGTTGATGGCTATTGTTGGACTATTTCACCACCTCGCCGGCAATGAAGGCTACAACGAAAGTTACAGAGGGAAGATAGCTTTTTTTTTTTTTTTTTTTTTTTTTGAGAAACAGAGGGAAGAGAGCTGAAAATGAGAGAGAGGAGAGAGATGGGAGAGAAGATATAATTTTGATATATATTATTTTATTTTATAAATATATTATTTTATTTTATAAATATATTATTTTAATGAGTAAAAGAGGAAAATAGAAGTTTGGGATGTGGAGGTATTGTAAAATAAAATGGTATAATGATAAAGTGAGTTTTTAGAATGGTAAAATAGAGTAGCATTAGCATTTTCCAAAGCTAATGCTCTAATATGCTAATGTCATCCAACACTAGGCATTTGGCATTTCATTCCATGCGTTGTAGTTAATTAATGTTTACAAAGACTAAGGCGAAAATGGAAAATAAGTAGACATTGATATATAGCATAAACAATTAAACACTGAGGTTCCCATCAGTCTACACAGATCATGTAATAAAATTTGTAGAACATTTCTCCATACGATGCGTACATAATGATGTACGAGGCATGTACTTTTCCGTAGTTAGAGCATTAGCATTGGAAAATTCCAATGCTATTCTATTTTACAATTCTAAAAAGCCACTTTATCATTATACCATACCATTTTACAATACCTCCACATCCCAAACTTCTACTTCATTCTTTTACTTATTAAAATAATATATCTCAAAATTATATCTTTTCTCTCCCATCTCTCTCCTCTCTCTACATACTAAAATATTATTATTTTTTTACAATACTTGCTACAGTGCAATTCTATGTTTAGAATTGCACTGTAACAGTATTGCAAAAAAATATGCAATACTACTGTTTAGCATTCCCCAATGTAGATGGTTTTAGGGCTTAAAATTCCAAATTTCCCTTAGATTTGACATTAGCATTCTCCAATGCTAATGCTTTTATGAAGTGCAACCCTCATGCAAGTAGCCCTGCGATGTGATTAGTGGCCAAGAGACCTTTAGTATTCTATTTGTGCGCCTTCCCTTTACCTTCATAGTTTTTGTTTTGATTAATATTGGCTTTTGAACATATTGACGCGCCTAATCGGAAATTAAGTTGAAGTAATTTCAGAAGCATATGTTTTGGAGTGACAGCAGCGACAAAGCAACAGTGGTTGTGTGCATAAGAGATAACAGTTGAGTCATAACGCTGGCTTTTGATGAGCAAAACTGTGGGTGTCGATGTGAAGGCCTTGGTTTGGTGGTTGGCAGGGAATTTATGTAAGGCCATGGAGTATTGTGTGATGTTTTGGAAAAGCCCAGTAAAATTCCAAAAAAGATAGGAACAAAAGGAATGAATATTTTGCAAGAGGCGAAAGACTATTCACTCTGATACCATGTTAAAATAAAAGATGGAATAGAAAATTGTAAAAAGAAAATTGTGGAGAAATAAAGTAGATGTAAGAAAATTGTAGAGTGGAAGCAGAAGAGAAAAGAGAAAAAATTATGTGGCTCGGCTTGTTAACCTATGTCCATGGTATAAAGCTTTAGAAGCTACATCTATATATTTCTCTAAATTTTCTTTATGTTACAAATGAACCTACTTAGGCAAGAATAATTAAACTTTGATTCCCAATATGCAAGTTGAGATGTGTTGTGGGTGCCTTTGTATTTGAATCATTTTCTCATTCCCCATATGTGTGTATGAACTTATCTTTTACTCAAAAAAAAAAAAAAAAAGACTAAGAATCTGTTTGGTTTAGAGCAGTTTTGGGTGATATTACTCAAAACTCATAACTGAGTTATCAAAAAACGTGGGACCCACACAAATTTTTTTGTTTAGCTTGATTTTCACATTGTGTTTTCATCACTCAAAACTCAAAAAATTTGAGTTAGAGTGATGGAAATAGGAAACACAAAACTGGTGTTTTCAAAAACTGAGATACAAAACTCAGTGGCACTAAGGTAAATATTCGGACTCTGTGGGCTCATAGGTTTCTGTGTTGTCTTGTCCGTACAGAGCTATTTGGTATTACCGTTGCAAACAACCACAGCACCACCACAACAAACCCAGCGCCACCACAGCACCACCACAACAAAACACCACCAAAACACAAACCCAGCCCCACCCAATGCCGCCACAACAACCCACTGCAACAAAACAACAACTGAAACCCAAAAACCCAATCGTAAACTTGATGTCCACCGTGACCCATAACCCAATCTCCACCGTGACTTAAACTAGATCTCCACCGTGAAACCTAGCCAACACCCAAATGACTACCACCGAAACCCGCCATCACCAATCCGAACCTAGCAACCACTGAAACAACCCACCACTTTAAACCCAATAACCACCAATTCAGACCAACCAAAAACAGTAAGAAAGAAACAGAAAAGAGAGAAAAAAAATCAAATACAGATTGAAAAGGGAAGAGATAGAGAAAGCTGAGAAAGAAACGGAGAAGAGTGTAAAAAAAAATCAAATATAGAGTGAAAAGGGGAGAGACAGAGAAAGAGAGATAGACAAAAAAAAAAAATTTGATAGAAAAGAGGGAGAGTCAGGGAAATGAACGGTGAGAGGATGCCACGGTGAGAGAAGTAAAGGAGGAAAATTTTTTGTTAATGAGACGCGGGTAGCAATAGTAACAACACTGGGTAGTGTTAGTGGGTGGGGTCCATGATTTTAGCAAAAAGTTGTAGAGATATATAACCGAGTTATGAGTCCAAACAAGTGTTTTGCAATTTTTGACTGAAGGTGAGGTTTGAGTAGGGAGTTATGAGTTTTGGGTTTGAGTTATGAGTTTTAAAAATTGAGTTATGAAAACTGAGTTATCTCTAAACCAAACGGGCCAAGCCTCATGAAAGTGTAAGTATTGGAATAGTGCTCCCCAGAGAAACGAGTAGTTAACCCAACTAATTATTTATTTATTTATTAATTTTTTTTTTCCTAAATAAAAAATGGGTAGTTAACCCAACTTCAATATAGGGTGCGTTTGGATACCGTTTATTTTGCTGAAAACTGAAAACAATAAAAAAAAATTTCCGGTTACTGTTCATATGCCTTATTGCACTATTCATGTCCCATGAACAGTGCACCGGGCACTGATAAAAAAAAAGAAAAAAAAAAAGGGAAACATGGACGTGATCCAAACGCTCACATAGTATGTTTGGTTTTAAGTTTAAGTTTTAAGCCATAGGTCTAATAGCCAACTCAACGTACAAACGTTATTTTGAGGAATTTTTCTTTTGGAAATAAAAGGGTTTGTTTGATAATGTTCTTCCCGAAACCAGAGTATGTGTGTATGAGTTGGTTTAATTGGTTTTGCTTAACTAAATTAGGTCATGACATGCAAGTTGACGGAGTCGACTCATCAACCATGATATATAAATTATCCTTAGTGAACAAAAAACGTGCGAGCTAGTTGATATCCCATTGGCTCATGAACAATATTGAAGCAATGAAGTTCCGTACGAATTAGGTACACGCGAATCCCATGACCCATCATGCATATATATGCATTATCAACCTTCTCAGTTCTCACTCGAGTAAGAGAATGATAAAATAGAAGAGTGTAGTCGCTATCAAGTTAAAAATAAAGAAATAAAATAAGAGAGCAAATGAATGAAAATGAAAATAGAGCATGCTTAGACCAAAAGCAGGACTAATCAACGCTTCAAAAGTGGAAGTGTACTTAGCCCTAGTGGAAGTGTACTTGCAAGTAGTGTAACTTTGTCTTTATTGAACTGATCCCTCATTTGCTGGTGATGATTCTGCAAGTGGTCATCACCAATAAAATTTCGAAAACTCAACTTGTTGGAATCTCTTGCAATGTTCATGACATCCATGATTCAAAATTTTTCTCTCCAATTTTCAATATCGAGTTAAAAAAAAAAAAAATTGAAAAACCAAAATATCCAAAATCGCACACACAAGGAAGAGGGAATCAAGTTCTAACACAAAGACATACTATAAATTCTACTAAAAAATCATAATAACTTTGAAAGAAGAACGAGATAAGTTATACTATATGCAACACATTTTCTTAAGCAATGTGGTGTGGGATAGTTATTTTTTTTTTTTTAAATTCTTCTTTTTAGAAACAAGCATACACATGGGAGGGGAATTAGTGGCGTTGCCACATTTTTGAACCCCTTGGCTTGGGAAAAAAATTATATACTTTTTGTTTTGTCCACCCCAGAATAAAATTTTAGAAACCCTAAAGGAAGGCCAACAACAAACCTAGTCAACACTAACTTTTATTTTGGCCTTTTAAAACAAAAAGAAAAGCCCACAACAAAATTTTTTAATTGAGTAATGCTATGGACAAAATAAAAATTCTTCTCAATAAATTTCAAACACCAATAGGTTATCAAAGTTGAGTTACATAGTTAAATAAAAGAACTGTAAAGAGTAAAAATAAAACTAATTAATAATAAATTAAAATATTCCTATCATGACTACTACAATGGAAAGCAAATTTTCAACAATGAAATATATAAAAAATGGACTGTGTAATTGAATGAAAGATTAATGGATGAATGACTTTTTGGTTATGTATGTTGAAAGATACATAGTTGGTAGCATTGATAATGAAACTATCATACAACAATTTAATATATGAAATTTCGGAGAAGATAATTATATAACTTCATGTAATTGTATATTTTTTTCTTTGCAATGTCGATATTTTAAAGTTATCTTTTTATTCGATTATGTACCATTCAAGTTTTTTAATGAATCCCTAAAAAGAAATCATGGAATTGCCACTTAAGGGAATATAGTTCTGACATAATCACATTACAAACTTCATTCAAAAGTTGATACTTCAATTTCTAGATTAGTGTAATAAAAATGGCTAACATTTATTTATAATTATTATTAGTTAAATAAAGGAACAAAGCAGGAAATTCTCCCTCGTTCTCTTTTCGTGAAGGGCAAAACTTATGTACAATATTTTAGGTGTTGTTTCTTAGGTTTCACTCTTAAAATTTTGTCATGTGGTTAACTTAAAAAATGTACTTCCATCTATGAGAAAAAAGTTACGTGGCAGAATTTTAAAAGAAAAACCTAAAGAATAACATCTAAGTCTTACTCTTTTCTGAAACTAAATAACAAATGAGATCGTGTGAAGCCCGTTATAAATAGTTATTGTAATTCACCCCATCTATTTCCTCACATTCTATAAGAAAAACCACTAAAAGTGAGGGAAATGTGCCATATTGATCTTAGGTACACCGTTCTTCTTGCAATAAACATCTTAAAATCTCAGGTAGCTACGCCTGGGGAATGGGATCCATACCAAACAATTCGCCAACCCACTTGGATGAAGGATTCCTTTCTCGCCCTTCTCTTCCTAGTACTTCCTTTCACCTCCATCAAACTCCCCATCAGTACTCAATCTGCTACCAGACATATACTCCTACGGTTTGGAGAGTTTAACACTCAACTCACTGTTGCATTTATTGGCTCCATCTTATTTCCACAAGCTCTCTTTTGGTATTTCTATCCCATCATCATTAGTGTCTTCATCTGGTATCCTTGGCTTTTCAATTTCCTCAAGTGGTCGCACGGTGTCCTCACTACAATTCCGGTTTGTAACATCATAATCAGGGCAACTGTTACTAGTTTGCAAAACTTGGTACCAGCGCAACCTGAAGTTGAACCACAACCAGAAGTCGAAGCACAACCAACGACGGAACTAGTTTAAATTATGAGTAGTGGTTATTTCACACACACTATTGCACACAAAGTATAAATATGTACGATTTTGCACTCATGAGTCAGTGCAAAATCGTGCACGTATACTTTGTGTATAATAATGTGTGTGCACTCACTATTACGGAGCTCTAGAAGCTATATATTGATCAAGCTGACCAAATCTACCTATTATGCCCGTAGTTATGTTTATGTTTAAAGGATCCTACAAACTTCTTATCTTTCTATCCTCCTTAATTTCTGTCTTACTGTTATCCATGTATATATATCTTTCATTTTTCAATGAATATTAAGAGTGGACCACTCTAATAGACCCTCGTCCTTTTATTTCACTTGTGTTTTCGCTAATTTATTATTTTGTATAATTGTTGTATACGTTCCTATCAAATGAAAGTGATGCACCCTATAAGTATGGGATGCACCCCTATATGAGCAAAAGACATAACCAAAATTTCAAATGAGGGGAACCGAAGTAAGAACAATAGTTTTCAAGAAAATCCAAACTAGTATCCATCTAATATTTAACAAGACGTCTATAAATGAAACTACACAAAAGAACCCTTCCTTAATACATTGCAATATGCCATCAAAATTGAATTCAATGTTCTTTTGAATCTCATAAGTATTTATGATTGGTTCCATACTAAATATTACAACAATATTCCCTTTCAGTGAATTAAATCAAACAGTTTGTAAAAAATCCAATATCCTTCACAAAAGACTAATTATTGTTGCTAAGTAGGGGGAAAAAAAGAAACAAGAAAACAAAAAATCCAAAATCCCCCAAAAAAAAAAAAAAAATCAGTTAGTTCATAATATTTAGTAAGCCTGGCAGTGTCATTGTACACATAGACCTCACCAAAAACAAAAAAAGTGGTGGACCATTGAGTGAAATAAATAAGACAAATAGCAAAAAGAGCTAAAATTTTAAGCATTAAGTTAACCCAAAGAAAAAAAAAAAACAATGATTCACAATAATAATGACTCCAAGTCCAACCCGCAGGAATGACTTTAAGCATTAAGTTAACAGGAATGACTTTAAGCATTAAGTTAACCAAAAAAACAATGATTCACAATAATAATGACTCCAAGTCCAACTCGTAGGGAATGACCAATTGTATCCATTTGAAATGGCCATTAAATGAATGAATATCCTCTATACTATTTTTTGTGTTTCACTAATCACAACTAGTTATGTATTGATTTTATTTTCTTTATAAAATAATTGAAGTTTTAAATGAAAAAAAAAATCAATATATAACAAGCTATGATTGGTGGAACAAAAAGTAATACAAATAATTTGTACTTCCATTAAGCAGTTTGGAGTTGTGGCATTCTTAAAATCTTAATATTTAGGGAAAATTTAATGAATGTTAAAAAAAAAAAAAAGAGAGATAATTACAATATATATGCTGCTAATCCTACAACTTGAACCATTTTTACCCTAAACTTCCAAGCACTTTGTGTATGAGGAAGTGTCAATTTAGAAACAAGTCCCTTGGCATTTAATGGGCGTTTTAAGGGTATTGATTTAGAAAATATTATTAGAAACTTATTTTATAGAAAAGTAAAAAAACAATTAATTTTTTAATGGTTTTTTCTATGAAAATAGTGTTAAAACTTTCTTTAATTGGTTTATAACAATGGAAAATGTTTATCTTCAAATTAGTTTGGAGAGAAATCCTTTAAACTTCTCCTATATCTTTTTATTGGATGTAAAATTTGAAAATTCTAATAGTTGGATTGCATGTTCTTATTATATCATCCATACTTGCAAAATTTCAAGAAAATAAAAAATCAATGTTATGTCATCAATGACATGTTTAAATTTTAAGTTTTTGTGGTAAAAAACTATACATAAAAATTAATTTTTTTGATTGAATAGTAAATTACATTTGATTTGAACAGAATTTGACATGCATGTTAAAAATATAAAGAACATTCAATCAAATGGTTAGATTTTTAAAACTCATATCTAATAAATAGATATAAGAGAAGTTTGTTGAGTTTCTCTTTAAACTAGTTTAGAGAGAAACTTCGTCCTTTTTAATATTGAAAAAGATAAAGAAACAAGTAGAGAGAGAGAGAGAGAGAGAGAGAGAGAGAGAGAGAGAGAGAGAGAGAGAGCTTATATATGATGTACATGCATAATTGTATATACATCATTTCTCTCGTATCATAGAAGCGCCTTATAGTTATGGAATTTACATATTATGAAAGAGATCAAATATATGAGATCATTTGAGTTTACTTACCGACAATTATTATTTAGGTTATCTTAAAAACTCTATATTCATGTTTCTATTATAAATAGTGTTGTTGGGCTTCAAGCCTTCAATATCTTCAATTTTTTTTTTCCTAATTTAATTGTTATAATAAGTGGGGATAGTAGATTATAACTATTTATCTTTGAAACTCTCGACTTCTATTTTCATAATGATTGGTCATGTTTTATTATTATTACTATTATTATTTCTTTTCTTCTTTTTTAGGTCAAGTTTCGAAGGGTTCAAACTTTATCCTCTCTTTAAAGTCTTGTTTATCTTCAAGCAAAATTACAAATTATACCTTCCAACTTCCGCCAATTTTCAAATCAATCCCAAAACTTTGATTTTTTTATTAAAAATCTCTCTCTCTCTCTCTCTCTCATTAGAAGCTTATATAAGTTTTTGAGAATGAAGCTACAATTTTTAATAAGTGATTAAAAATTTAAATTAGAGGGTACAATTGTAATTAAGTCTTTTTTTTTTTAACTATATTGACGGTCGGAATTTTTATATTTGGTCAGGAACACTTTTTTTTTTTTTTTTTTTGATGCAATTGTAAATTAACATTATTCAATTATAAAAGAATAGTTATCCAAACAAAAAAAAAAAAAAAAAAATCATAAAAGTATAAATTTTTTGATGGAAAGTGATCCAAGAAAACTTTATCGATTTTCCAATAGATGGCCCACTTTATTATTTATAAAATGCCCAGGTCCATTCGTAAAAGATGGTCCACTTTTGTTCCACCCACTGGCCACTATGTTAACTAGCAATAATGCATTATTCACCGCTCACCAAATCAAACCGAGTCTCCTATCCAAAAAAAAAAAAAAAAATCAAACCGAGTCCTCTGTCCCATATGCATATCTATTCATCTCCCACAGTCCCACCAACTTAGGGCCAATTTGTTACTTTTGTTTAACCAATAATTTTTAGTATTTAAATAACATTACACATACTTTTACAATTTTTCATTCACACGTATTTTTAAAAAATATAAATAAGGTTATTAGAAATCTCTTATCAAACCGGCCTTCAACTTCCTACATATAAAATTACAACCTCCCAGCAGACGCACACAGATTGATAAAAAATCCGAGAAAGAAATTATAAAAAATAAATAAATAAAAGAAAAGAAAAAAAGAAAAAAAAGAGGATGATTTCACAGAACAAGATGGGGTTGCTTTATATGTTTTGTGCAAAACACTCGAAACTGTGTGAAGCATGGAAAAGGAGACAGATAATGATTTTGCTCAATAACATCACAATATGAAAAAGTCGATACACCTTGGGAGGAATATATGGTTCCTTGCATTTGCTTCTACCAATCTTATATATGGCTGCATGTTGCCAATTAATTTGATCTTACTGATGGCATGTCATAAATCTTGTTTAAATTATACTCCTAACTTTTCTTTTCTTAATGTATATTTTATGGTTTTTATTTTCAATGAAAACTCATCAAAAATATTTTTTGGCAGTTTTGCCTGCTATACGCAATACTAACAACCAGGGTAGAGAAAATTTCAGGGTGGTCATTGTGGTTTCTTTCAATTGATTAATTTATTCTAAATTTTCTTGTGAAATTTATATCATTTGCAAATAGAATGGTCCTTTTCATTGTATATATGTATATTTTTCCCCTTCCGTTTCTATGTCTAAATTCTCAGTTTGTCTTTTTAAAATTTAAGTTTGTAATTTTGATGGTTTTTAAAGCGGTTTTAAACAATATCTGATTATTTTTGTCTGAATTTTGGGCTGAGTTTGCAAATTGATTGTATGATAGTATTTGGCATTTGAGTGGGTGCTCTGCAGCTCTGATTATATGACATGATGCTTCTTAATAGTTAACAAGAATTATTTGTTCAAGTATCTGAAGGGCTGTTGGTGTACTAACATTTCATACTTAGTTAACTTGATTTAATTTCAGATTGTGTGTTTGAATTAGCAATTTTTTTCTTTTTTGGGTCTAATTCACTTAAGTTCCTTTAACAGGTGATGATTAATTGGAATTATGGTACCTTCTCTGGAATAATCTTGGATTTTTTGGGATTTTGTGTGGCCTGCAGCTATTCTGAGGAATTTTTTAACATCAAATCTTGAAATAGGATTTATTAAAGAAATGTTGGGAGGCATCAAGTTTCAGATGTATCCTATAAACAGACTCACAAACCACTTGGAAGATTCCTACTGGGCAGTTCTGTTAAGAAAGCTTGAAATTGTCTTGATTCTTGAAGGATCATCAATTGGATTAATGGCCTGTTTGGATGGAGGGGGGAAGGAGGGGGAGTGGAGGGAAGTAGAGTAATGTAGGCTAAAAATAGGCTAATTTTGTACTACATTTACTCTACTCTACTCTACTCCCTCTCCTTCCCCCTCAATCCAAACAGACCATTAGTCTTTTAAAGATTTTAAAAGCTAGTATGGCTTTCCTTAGGATCCTCTTTTGGCTAGGTTGATCACTGAACTTTTTATTCGGATGACTTGCTCTGGCTACAGAAAGCATGTGATTTAGACATATAGTATACTTCAGCCTGATATCTTAACCAAAGTTCTGCCTCTGCAAATTCTCAAATGCCCATCTTTGACTGAATGATTCTTAGATTGATGGTGGAGAAAGAGTGTTCTTATCTCGATGAAGATATTGTGTTTGGTTGTTCTGCATATGGTGAAGACAGAAATTGGCATACATTGCATCAAATTTCCTGGTTCAGATTTGTGACTGTTTCCAACACTTGAGTGCGAACAAAAATATATATCAAAAACTGAGAAATGTCATTGAACTGAACTGATGAATAATTACAATTAATCCCCCTATTTATATACATAAAAGAGGAAAAGAATAAGAGAGAGAATAACTAATTAATTGGTAGATTCTAGTTACCTCAACTGGTAAAATTTCTGATGGTTGAATAAAAGATCTAGGGTTCAATTCCCACTTACACTAGAAACCAATTGATATTTTGATCCGATGATAAAAAACTATCGTTAGAAGCGGACGCTATAAGTTGAAACTCTCTCGATAAAATAAAAATAAAATAACTGACTAATTGCTAATGATCCACATGACAAGCACAGGTAGTCTTGGTACGAGAGAAAACGACTTGTAGCTTAACTCTGTTTTTTTGTGTTTTGACAACAGCTTAACTTTGTTCTTGATGCTTGCATGAGGTTTTAATTATCTTTCAAAGGCTACTAGATTATTGAATTGATGCCTGGTTGTAGAGAATGAGGTTACCTCTAGAGAGTGAAATTTCACTGAGAACAAAGGAAACCTCTGGGGGGGTTGGCCGAGGGAAGGGTTAACTGTCAGTATGGTAGAGCTAGAAATGACTTAAAGGTTGGCGGCAAATCTGACTCAAAACAATGAGGCATAAGACAACAATTTTAACCTTTAACTGGGGCTTTTTTAATTTAAATAATATTTTTTAATTTTCTATATTATAAATTTTTTATTTGCAATTCATTCTTCTTGCTTTTGAGATGTAAAATTACTAGTTAATTTTTTATATTTATATTTTACTGACATTTACTTTTTTAATTGATAATATGACTAATTTACTTAATCTTTTTGCGATATAATTTATTTGAATACATATTTTTTCAATTTTAATTTTGAAAAAGCTTATTTTTGCATTTAAACAATTGTAACAAATATTATCAGAAAAAATTCTATAAGTGATACATGCCTTTGGAAAATAGTTTAATCTTTTTCTATAGCCAAGAATTGTTATATTACAACTTTGAACATCATTATGATTATTGTCATTTTTATCTTTCCATTATATTATTTCATTATCTTCTAACTTTTTAATAATGAATTATAATATATTTGTGTGATTTCATATAAATATTATCTTATATTTTTATATTCTTATTGATAGATTTATCAAGGGAGCTTATGTGAGTTTCATTTAATTTTTATCTCTCTCTCTCTCTCTCATTTCCACGTCAATATTTCTATTAGACATTTCTAATTAAAAAATATTCACATATAACAAACACTATTTACAATATAAATTTTAATCCAATTTATCAGAAGCACTATTACAATTTCATTTAATAATATAGGGTCCGTTTGGATACAGTTTATTTTGCTGAAAACAAAAAACATTGTAATAACATAATTTTTAAATTGTGAATAGTGCCGTGAGATCTATTTTTAATGAAAAAGTTGCTGAAATGTGAGGTTTATGGGTTCCGTAAATAGTGCATGGACACACTGGTGTGCTGAAAAGTTAAATATTACTGCTACTGTTCAATCTTTTTTACTGTTCATATGCCTTGGTGCATTGCTCATGTCCCATGAACAATGCACCAGGTGTTGATCTTAAAAAAAAATAATAATAATAATAAATAAAAAATAAAAGAAAGAGGAAACACGCAAACATGAAAATGCTGAATCCAAACAAACAAATAATCACCTAACATTCTCAACTTGCCAAGACAAAAGATGAATTCAAATCATAATTCAATGAATTAATAGTAATACTAACCAAACCAATAGTAATTTTATATAGAGAATCAAATATCATGGTTCATGTGTGAAATTTTACATGCAAAAAAGAATATTTTATGAACGAGTTTTAATTCACCTTTGAGTAAAGTGATAAATAATAAAAGAATGTTAAAATATAATTTCAAATTTGATTTTGATGTTGAAAGTGAAAGAGACATTGTTTGATTTGTGGTCATGTGAGAGATTTGATAACTAATGTTTGCAATCTAATGTGTAGATCATGTGAAAGATTGACTTATAAAGAGGGGATCTTTTGTACCCTTGATAAAGAATGGATCTTTTGTAATAGACTTATTTAATTTTAATGGCTATCCTCTTTTACCCAAAAAAGAAAGAAAGATTGACTTATAAAAATTGAAATATAAAGTCATTATGATAAATTTATCATCAATGATAATTTGGTACACTCACATATTTCTTTTTTTTCTTTTATTGTGAAACAATTTAGAAATTCAATTTACTTGGATTTTTATTGATCATAATTTTGGAGGCTTTCGTGGAGTGAGACTCACCTTACCTATAAACAAAAACCAATTATTACTTAAAATTTGGGAACCTTATAATATTGGGGCCCCTAACTTAGGGACCATGCCCAAGGCCCGGCCCTGCAGGTTTAGGATCTGTGTGGTGTGGGGGTTGGAGAGGCCAGGGCGTGTTGGTGTGGTTGCAAAAGGTAGAGTTTGGGCATTGGTATTAAACATGGTCAGGTTATAGAGTAAGGTTGAGAGATCCTCCTCGTTAAACATGGAGAAAAACCACTCCCTATTGGTCTCATGCTCTAAAGGGCTCCGGGTTTGGGACTTGGAAGAAAGTAGAGTTCAGAAAAACGAGGAAAATATTCCCGTTGTAGAAGTTTTCTCATGCGTACTGCTTCAGGAACCCCAACTACTTGGGCCACATGATCCTAGGCCCATTACCTTCTCTCAGCGTCGTACCAAAGCCCATTTTCACATGACCACTTAGCCTCGATGACGGAGGTTAAGGCCCATAAGAATTTCTTGTTAGGGCATTTTCTTGTATTAAAAAAAAAAAAAAAAAAAAACCTCTAGGAGACTAGACACGGGCTTACTTAGAGCATTCACGATTGGCCTTGCAAATGGCATATCTAAGCAAATTTTAGCATTAAAATACTAAAAAGCCCCAACATTTGGCCTTGTATTGGTACTGTAGCAACATTCTAAATCCAAAAATTTTTTTTTCTACTTACAAAAATCTGCCTCCTCTCTCCTCTGTTGCATTTTCTCTCTCTTCAGAATATATTATTTTATTATGTAGATATATTATTTTATTGTGTAGATATATTATTTTAATGTGTAGTATGGTAAAATAAAAGTTAGAATGTTTTTTTTTTTTTTTTTAGAATACTAAGGTTATGTTTGGTAATAGTTTTTATTTTCTATTTTCAAAAACTTTTTTTTGGGAATATAAAGAAAAAAACAATTTTCTTGTATTTTTGAAATCAAAAATATGTTTGGTTAGTTGAAATTAAAAAGATAGTTTTTTGAAGAAAAAAAATAGAAAATACTAAAATATATTGTTACTAGGATTTGAACTCTAATGCTAATTCATTAAATGAGAAAAATTCATTAAATTAAATGCGTGTTTTCATTAACTTTTGAAAATTAGAAACTGAAAACAGATTTTTTGTATGTTTTCAGTTTCTTTCACAAATTAAGTTTTGAGAACAGTTTTTATTTTCGGCCTATTTTAGGTTACCAAACAAGTTTTTTAGTTTAAAAAATAGAAAATTATTTTTGAAAACAGAAAATAATTGGAAAAAACAGTTACCAAACATACCCAAAGTATTTTTTAACACACACATAAGGAGAGGGACTTACCGTGGTATATATCCAAAAGGGCATAACTCTTAGATATACAATACAGGTTTTAAACCTCTTTAACTCACATTCATTTTTCAATGTGGGATTAACCCATTGTTTTTTCTTTTGAGAATACTAAGTATTTTTTAACACACACACATAAGAAGAGGAGAGAAGATTTTTAAAAAAAACTTACAATGGTGTATATCCAAAATGACTTAAATCTTGGATACATAATACAAGATTTAAACTTTTTTAACTCACATTCATTTTCCAATATAGAATTAATCCATTGTTTTTTCTCTTAAGAATACTAAATATTTTTTAACACACACGGGGAGAGGGGAAAGTTAAAATATTAAGTGTATTGTAAAATGATATTATATAGTAATTGATAAAGTAAGTTTTTGAAATAGTAAAATAAAATATGATAAAATACTCTTACTGAGCAATATTTGAAACTTATGCTCTACTTTGTGGTTGGGACCTACTAGTCAGCTCTTAGAATGGTGAACCTTCATTTTTATTGGGAGAAAGACTAAAGAGTGCTCCACTATATATTTGCCCCTAATAGAAGAAAAGGTCCCACTTGGGGTTAGAATGGGACAATTGCTCTTGGAGAAGAGGACCCCAATTGGGGGAGAATAATGGGGACCTAGAAGAAAAGGTCCCACTTTAGAATGGGACAATTAATCTGGGAGTAGAGGACCCCACTTGGGGTAATGGGACAATTGATCTGGCAGAAGAGGACCCCAATTGGGGGAGAATAATGGGGACCTTTTGAAGTAGATGGAGAAATTTGAGAAATTTACTTCAAAAGGTGGCCCCTATCATTTGAACACGGATTTGGGGCAAATGTTAAAGCACGGTGTTTACTAAAATTAAAATAAATTAGGTCCTATTTAATAACAAATTTACATAAATATAAAAAAAATTTATAAAACTTAAAATTTATAAAGTTGACAAAATATTGACATAAAGTTGGGTATGCAGTTGACAAAAATTCTGACATAGAGTGGTCTTGAAATAGTTTTTCAAATTTGCTTTTGAAGTAAATTTGATATCATGCTATAAGTTGAAACTAAAAAATAATAATAAGAAGAAGAAGAAGAAGAAGAAGGGTAAATTTCTCAAATTTCTAACTACTTATAGATATGGGAGAAATTTTGAAATGACCTAACTCTTGAAAGCTTAAGCAAGGTTTTTAAACTCGCACACACAACTGAAACTAAACAATGTGAGAGGTACTGTGTCCTCTTATTTCTAGTATTATTGTTTGAAACGATGTGAAAACTATGGCCTAAAAAGTGTTGTAAAAATACGTATTTATAGTCATAAAGTAAAAAATGTACTCAGTACCATGTTTTAAATAATATGTTTCAGTGTATAAAAAAACATAATTGTGTATTTGGTATGTATGTGTTTTTTTTTTTAAGCTGACAAGTGAGCCCTTCGTTGGAATTGAAGAATGAAACATTATGTGTTGTCTAATCAAGTGGGCTTCATGGTTTTCAACATATTTATAAAAGTGTCATTGAGTAACGTTGTTTGAAAACTAGTAAGATGAGTGTTCTAAATTCAGTGTTTAAACACCCTAAAATGAGCAACGTAACTCAAACACTCTTACAAAAACACCCCTATCAAACACATTGTTTTTATTAAGACCACAATTTTCAGTGTTTAAATACTAAAAACCGTGTTTCAAATCACATACCAAACATATGGTAAATCCCATTATACAAATAAACCAGTTTTAGTAACAGTTATGATTGTTGGCAACAGAAGTAGAAGCTAATTTCAAATCAGCTTTCGAGAACAATGGTGTTTGCCTTTTTGGAATGTGTAACTGACATGGCAATAGAGCTTGGCAGGAAATAATGAAATTAACATAGCAAACTTCCTAACAGCTATCTGACGTGGATAACAGAATAGCAACCTACACTAATCAAGACTAAACACGTGTCTACTCACTAAATTGCTCTTAGACATAAACTTAACACATGCGACCTATAGTTTATTATTCAGACTCTTCCTTTCTACTTCTCTTCTTGTAACTTCTTTAAGCATTTCTAAGGTTTGATTTTTTTACAAATCCCGTATAAGGAGATTGTGGGGTCAAAGAATTTGGCCACCCCGACCCATTTTATACTGAGCCCAATGCCCACGTCAAGGAAGAAGAAATGCCCGAGGGCAAACGAAGAAAGTCCAAATTGAAAAGAAGCACCGCTGAGGACGATCCTGTTCTCAACGGACCGAGATCATAGAAGGGAAGAGTGGCACGCCATCAAAGGCAGCCTCGCAGAGCATCTCAAGAAAAAGGGACAAGTATAGTGGGTCAACCATGGGAGCCTGGTAGAGGAGTAATTCAAGGAGAAACTGTCACCTCTGCATTAAATGCCCACAACTAACGTTCTGGCCGCATTAATAAGGAAATAACCCCTGAACAGTGCTGCTTTGGTTGTTGCAACTCACAGCAGGTTTGGGAATGCGGCTGATGGGTCAGGCACTCGAAAAATGACCTGCATGATCAACAAATGGAGGGCCAGGATCAACTGAAAGGGGATATATAATGTAAGAAGTCCTCCAAGAAAAGGGGGGATGGTAGCAATTTGTATGATCTTTGAAACCTTTGTAACGAAGCACTGAAGAAGTAATAAGAACTACGAGCTCCTCGGACGAGGGCAGAGGACAAAATTTCACACTTTAGTCCGCGTCCTTGTTATTCAATCCACTCCTAACCATGTCAAGTTGTTGTAACCCTCACTAAGGCCTTGTTCTCAAACTCATTTCCTATAAATTCATTGTATTGGGCTAGTTGGGCCTGAATCCACCTGTCTAATTGAAGGAGTGCTCATACCCAGTCCCTACAGAGATCAAGCAATATCTATCATGAATTCTGTCACCAACAATATACTCTAAGCCTATAACAATGTATTTGATACATTTGGAAATGCATCATATGAAATTATATGTTGTGTATACAAATTACATATAATTTACCCGAATTACATAATTATAATATACATATACATAGCAGGCATAAATTATAAGAGTTTGTGAATAAAACATTTTCTTATAGGGTATCAATATATTAAATAAATAAAAAATACCTTACCATAAATCCAGATTTATTGTCTTTTAGATTGCTTCCCCTTAAAAAATTTGTTGAGAATCTTGAGATCGCCCCATTGTAAATGAATAAACTTTATGGGTTCCAATTAACTTAATTGATAAAGTCTCTGATAGTTAAATAAGAGATCTAAGGTTCAATTCTTGCCTACACCAAAAATCAATTGATGTTTTGGTCTGATGATAAAGAGCTATCATCAGGAGCGAACACCATAGGTTGAAATTTTTTCTTAAAAATTTAAAAAAAAAAAAGAAGAGTAAACTTAGGATAAGGTTTAGTTACAAGCTTTGTTGTAGCTAATGAATATAACTCCTACTAAAAAAAATTAACAATGTTACATATTTTGAGAAACTAACTATTGAATTGTATGCTCTGTATGTCCTTAACATGTATGTCAAAGTGCAAGCAAAAGAAAAAGGTAAAGGGAATGTTAAGACCCTAAAAAACCAAGCGTATGATGTCGATGGCCCGAGGTAGAGCACTTAATGGGCTAGGGTGGCCCCATTTTGCCTTACCAACCCCAGGGAAACTCTGAATATAGGCATAGATCATTTGTACAAACATACTTTTAGGGTGCTAAGATCCAAAGTCGAGAGGGAAACAACCCAAATCATACGCTAAGATCCCTGAGCAATCACTTAGTGGAAAAGGAAGTGATCGAGTGATGACAACCAGGAGGTGGGCTTGGAAGTAGCCATCCTTTGAAGAAAGTGTAATAGCTCATTGGTCTAGCTCCATGGCACTGAAAATGTATCAAGGCTCAAGTGATTCATTGAAGTGATGAGACCTTGAAAGCTGCCTTTTCAAGTGTTAGTAGCGGAACGTTCCGTCAATCGAGGAAGGGTTTTGGTGACAACACCCGGAGATATCAAAAGTGAGAATGCTGACATGAGTAATGAGAAATCCCGTAAAAAAAACACGATTGCCTGCCAGTGGAAGGCTTTTGCGTTCAGATTTGTTTCAATCATACATTATTTAATATTCAATTAATAAACTTATTTTTTATGTATAATTTTAAACCACAAAAATTTGAAATTTAAACATTAATTTATGACATAACTATTGATTTTTGATCTTTTGAAAATTTTGCAAGCATAGAAATTAAGTATAAGAAGAAAATGAAATCCAATGATGTATTTGTTATAATTTACATTCAATAAAAAGATATTAAATGGAGTTGTAGTCATTAGTTATAACCAAATTTGTAACTAAAATTTGTCTATAAACTTATGTCTAGCAACAAACCTTAACACTACACTGTTAGAAACCTTGGAATCTGTTGTCACATTTATCACCATAAACAATTTATACATATATAATCATTTTAGTAAACTCAATGAAAAATGTGCAATCAGTTTTTGTTTTGATTAAAAAAAAAAATCATGTGCTTGTTAGTTGGCCAGAAGAAATAAATTATGATATATTATATTTCTCCATAAACAAGAAATATAAATGTAACAATGCGTTCTCAAAATTTATCAAAATGATATATTACTAAGACATATATAATAACATCATATTTTTAACAAACTAATCCTATCTCAAATTGATGTTCGACCCATGAGCATATATTAATAAATTAATTAAATTTCATAATTTACAAAAAAAAAAATTATGTTTTAAATAATAATATTTCTCAAAAGATCAAGTTCACCACAAAATAGAAAAACTGACCAATGAAGTAGAGACAATGAGATTCGGCAACAATGAGAGAAATAAGAGATTTAAAAAATATATATTTTACTGAATTTCAAATAATGATTGTAGGGTCTCGATTTTCAAACTGGGCCTATAAGTGAATGGGATCTAGGCCCAGAGGACCTGTCATAATGAATTTGTAGAGAGTGGGTCCAAGAGCTAGGCTTTAATGAGTTTGAAAATAGTTAATATGGATATTAGAGAGGATTGAATAGGAGCTAGGAACACAGAGCTGGGTTGACTCATGATCCGAGGAGACGAACTCACCATCCGAGGATGTGAGTTTCCATCTGGCTAGATTAAACAGAGCACGAAGGGGGATGTGAGCCTTTTCTTTTCTCCCTTCGGTTGTCCCCCCCCCCTTCTTGTGGAGGGTCTCTTACATTATATAGTTCTTTTTGGACTATCTAGGTCCTACATTTGTTAGTCATCCATGCCTATACTTGAATGCACGTCTCATCAGCCACTTCTTCTGACGTTCTGTGAGTTGTGGTGGCCTAGATAACACTATTCAGGGGTCATGTCCATATAAATGGGGCCAGAATGTTAGCTGTAGGTATTTAATGCGGAGGTGACAGCTTATCCTGGAATTACCCCTCCACTATACTCCCACAACTGTCTCATTGCACTTGTGCTCTCCCTTGGGAAGCTCTAGGAAACTGCCCTTGGTGGCGTGCCGCTTTCTCCTTCCATGATCTCGGTTTGCCGAGAACAGGATTGTCCTCAGCAACGTCTCCTGACAGTTTGGACCTTCTTTGTTCATCCTTGGACATTTCTTTCTCCTCGGCGTGGGCCTTGGGCTTGATATGAAATGGGCCGGGGTTGCCAAATTCTTTGGCTCCACAATAGCCCCTCAAAATCCTGCTGTCCAGCTCCTCCGGCGGGGAGGAGGATTTTGATGTCCTCAGGCCTATGTCACAGCCGGTCAAGTCTTGTTCCCCCATGAGCGCTAAAGCCTCTTCGCCTGCCCAAGGCACGCTCTTGGCGTTTCGGTGTACGAGGCGCGCTGTCATTAATACTTTTATGGAACGACGCGGATTGCTTTGGTATACGAGGCGTGCATTCATTGGCGCCTTTATGGAGCGACACAGATCTAGCGGTTGAGATTTCCCTTGGAAATTAGGTGGGACTTATTTCGCTTGTAACTCTCTCTTTGAACTTCGTGCGAAGTAAGTTTCGCCTAGATTTCGCCTTCTATATAAGGCACCCTGGGAGAACCATTCTTTTACATCTACAAACCCCTGAGTTTTGCTGGAACTCTAAGTTCTTTTTCCCTTTCATGAGCCAAGAATACTACCTGGATCCTGGACGTCGCAGCTGGGGCAAAGGAAGCAGAGGCCAAAGATTTTCCTACCTCTCAACCGGGCAAGAAAGAAAACTCTCCTCCTTCGGCCAGGAACCGTAGCAGGCGTAGATCGCGTCAAGCTCTTAATGAGCCTCCAAATGCTAATCAAGAATGTGCAGAAGTTGGCTAAAAAGGAAGGGGAAGAAAGTGAAGTGAAGTTGAGGGAAGCAATTGAGATATTAGAGGGGGCCACCTTCGCCACTACAAGCAACTGGCGAGACTTCTGGAGGATGATTTTTTAGGAGAACAGATATTAGCTTCTGGATAAGAGTACGCTTCAGGGTGGCCTCAGTAGATGGGAACCAATTCGGGCGCTTCCACCTCTTCCTCTTTCTCGTCATGGGTACTGTCCCTACTGGCTCAATTGCTGCTAGAACGAGGCTGCGAATCTACCATTCCCATCGACTTTCTCTCTTTATAGTTAGCTTTAAAACAAGCCAACCTCAGCCTCTCTTTCTATAGTTAGCTTTAAAACAAGCCTGCCTCGGCTGTCCTGTATATGATGTATCTTTCTTTTATTTAATAAAAAGGGCTGCAATTTTTACTTTGTGAATTTTCTCTTTTTCTGTAGTGAGTACTATGTTAAAGGATGTGTTACTATTTTTGTTTTTTTTTGTTCTTTTTTTTTTTATTGGGACCTAGAACTGATGCCGTTGTCGGTAACAAAATATCGTCATTCTGACTTTAATAAAGCCTGCAGTAGCGCCTGGCTGCTAATTTTAAACAGTTTAACTATGTAGGAACAACCGAGAACGTAACCATGCACTCTATGTCGTAACCATGGCCCAGATAGCACTGTTCAGGGGTCATGTCCACATAAATGGGGCCAAGTGTTGACACCCCATTTTGCAACCTGCATTTAACCTTACATGGAGGGTAAAAGGGTAATTTTGCCTTGGGAATATGCATCTTGATTCTGGCCATTAGATCCTTAATCTCATTTCACCAAAATAATCTTGATGTCGTAACGATCAAATCGACTGGTCATAAGCCTTAATCAGACCACCAGATTGAAAGTTATCATCAAATCAAGTTTTAATGGCTGAGATGCACTATCACAAATTAAGTCTGACTATATGTGATTATGAACAATTGATTTCAATTGGTTATAAGTGTAATCAATTTGAGATCAATGATGTGTCATAATTTGATTGGTTAGGACTACATTTTATGGTGAGGTTGCATACACCTAATTAATTAGATAGTTAAACATTAATTATTCAATGAGTAATTTGTGCAATTATCTTTTAATTAGAGTAAATTTAGAACCAATTAAGTCTGAAATGGGAGTGATTGAAGCCATTTAATGTTAATTGAGAGCTAATTTGGAACCTATTAATGTTAATTGTGCTGAAACCATTTTCAAACAAATGATCTCTACTCACCATTTAATCCATATCTCTCAAAATATTTTGAATTTGTGAATGAGGTTAATTTTTCCAGAAACTAGACATCCGGGGCTTCAATTTGAGCATAAGAATGAGACAATTCCGATCAGAATTGAGTTAGATATGATTTTTTGAAGTTAGCTCTACAAGCTGTTACAGCAGTTGCGGGAAAACCGAATTTGGCTTGCTCCTCACTCCGACCAATCTTTCCATTTAATGCACCAGATTTCCCCCAAGGCTAAAATGAGGACTAGATTCATGATTCTTTGTCAACCCTCATTAAATGGCCTTCCATTCATATTTTCTCCGCCACTACTATATAAACCCCCCTCTCCTTCATTCCAAGACACAAAAAATCCCCTCTCTTCTCCTCTCTTGAGTTCTAGTAAAGTTGAGTAGTCTTGTCATATCTTGGTCTTCCTGAGACTCAAGGTATTGAGTGAGACTCACTCTTCCTCTCCTAACTCTTCTTTTCCTCCACCTTTAGGACCTCTACCAAGAGTCTCCTCCTTCACCGTATGGATATTGCATGAAGGTATAATCCCTTTCCTTTACTTGTTTTTTGTGTTGCCATGATGAGAATTTAGGATTAAGGCATGATAGTAATTATTTAAATTCTCTTGAATATATTTGAATGTTCTTATATGTTCTTCACATGTTCTTGATTGTTCATCACATGTTCATGCATAAACACTAGTTTTGATCTTAAATTCATATCAAAAATATGAAAAACATGTTTGTTTAATAATTCTTTCAAATCCTTAAATCTAGGTTATCACCATCCACACACATTCACTAGAATTTATTTTTCAATCCAAATACAATGCTAAATAAATTGAATTAGGGTTTATCACATGCACACACATTAAATTCAACATGTAACTTGATTGACATATTGGATGATGTGATATGAATGTTAGTTACCATAGTCTAGAAGACTGGTTTCACCAGGCAAGGTGGGTGCCTAACACCTTCCCATCTTGTAACATAGCCTCCGAACTTAGATTAAGGGTTAGTAGATCAAATGCTTATCCATGTAATTTTCAATTTCTAGATTGTAATTAGGAAACAAAGCCATGTACTTTATCTTAGATTGTATCTAGGACCAAAGCCATGTAATTTTCCTATGATCAAATGTAAATTCAATTTCAAATTAATAAAAGGATGAATTCTTTTTCAATTATGGTTTTCTTATTTTTCCAATAATTAAATAAGTGGCGACTCCATTGTAAAACCCCTAATCTAAAAGGGAAAATATAACTAGTCGAACCTCCATTTTGAGAGGCAACAACACGACTCCACCCATTCACGTGGGTTTGGCCCAACATTCATAAAATGGGCCGGGGGCGTGGTCTCTCACAGTGACGACTCCACTGGGGATATTGAGGGCTAAACTTCAATTAGGTTATGGTGGCCAACCATGTCATTGTTTGTTTATTTTTTTTTGTATATAATATGTCTAATATGTCATTATGTTTGCATGTCATGCATCATTTGCTTGAATGAAATTTATTTTATTTGTGTGCTAGCCCGGAAGCCCGGTAGTAATAGCCGTGGATTGTGGTCTTCCTGAGACTCACATACCCAGCGGTGAACCTACCACCCACCGTGACAAGGATCATCATGGTTATGCCATGGTGGTTCATAGGGACAAACTGTATCGCTCGTACCAACGCGGCGCTCCTGGCGTCACAAGTTGGGAGGTACGACGTCCTAACTTGTGGGGACCTTTAACCTACCTTCTACCCATGTTGTAATGACCCATAGAACCTACCTTTAGGTCGGTCCATGTAAATTGCATTTCACTATGCATTTGTTTGGCCGTTGTTTGAACCATGATGACTCAAGTCCAACGCTTGAACCCATCATGATTGTTTGAACCTTGTATGTTGTGAATGAACTCAAACCCAAAAGCCTATGATTGAACTCTACTTGAAATGAAGCCCAAAATTATTTCTTGAATGAGTCTAAGCCCAACACTTGAGCCCATCAAAGGTGCATGAAGACATGAGCAACATCAAAGGCCAAAAACTCACAAGATGCATGCCTTCCAAGTGTAAGCCCAAGCCATTTCAAGCAAATACCAAAAGACCATAAGCAAGGTTCAAGCCTTCCAAGTGCAAGCCCCAAGCCATTTCGAGCAAATACCAAAAGATCATAATCAAGGTTCAAGCTTTCCAAGTTCAAACCCAAGCCATTTTATCATAATCAAGGTTCAAGCATACCATGGCTCAAGCATCCTAAATGAATAAGAAGAAGCAAGTGGCCCAACTTTGCCTCACTCCACATTTGGTTTGCAATATCATGGTTAAATTTAAAGTTTGTTTGTTTATTCCATGTTTCCATGTTTTTTTTTTAATTCAAAAATTTCATGTAGCATTTAATGAGCTTTGTTTGTGTATATATATTAAAAAAACCAAAACAAAAAAAAAAAAAAAAAAAAATTCAAGATTTCCAAAATTTTCCCAAAAAAAGAGAAAAATTTTCAAAAAAAAAAAAAAATCTTTGGACTAGGGACATTGGACTTTCTAGTGACTTTTTCAAAAAAGGCCATTTTTTTTTCTTTCAAAGATTTCAAGATTCTTTAAAGTCTTCTTTTCAAAATGGTACATGAGGATCCCCTGGATAAAAATTTTTCTAAATTGTGGTGTTTAAAGGCTTGAACAATCAACTTGTATTGAGAAATGATTAATTTCATTTGATCCATGTAAACACTTTTGCTAAATTACTTTGAATAAAAGAAGAAATGGTCTTACAAGGCAATCAAAGAAAATCTATCCATCAGAAAATTCAAAAATCTCATGCATTCATTCCAAATTTCTGAAAACTTTTGTCTCCAATAGAGCATTTATACTTTTTCTTTTAAGAGGAATTTATTAAACGAGCTCAAGTCACTGTGCCTACAAGCAAGCATTGCTAGGGATAGGAGGCCGTCTTTGGTAAAACAAGATTATACCTTAATACCTAGAATGATCATTATCCATTGCTAGCCCATTTGAGCCTTTAAACACTTAGCCTCTTTTTCGCATTAACCCACTAAAATCTAAACCTAAGGTGGGAAAATTCAAAGTATGCATACTTAAATCTCATGTTGAGGAGGAGTCGACCTTGTAGCTTTGAAGCTAATTGATAAAACTCTCCTAGAAGACATGAAAGACAAGTAGAGAATTCATTAAGCTAAAGATAAGAGATCATCAAAGAAAGATGAGCTTTCACTCAATCAAGGAAAGAGAAATGAAAAGTACCTAAAATTCATCATGCCAAGAACCTAAAATTCATCATGCCAAGAGGAATACAAGATTCATCTAAAAGAGATTTCGTCAAAAAAGGAAAGATTCATCAAGCACAGAAAGGTACAAGTGCATTGAGGCAAGAAAGAAGTCTAGAGAGTGCATCAAAAGGACCAAAAAGCATTAAGTTGAGAAAAATAAGGAGGGAAAAATGTCCCCAAAAGGTCATTTCACCAACAAAAAAAAAAAGAAAAAGAAAAGAAAGCTCGTTAGGCTGAAAACCCAAAATGGCGGTCTAGGCAAAAGTTAGGGTCAAAGAAAAAAAAAAAAAAAACCTGCTAGGCTGAAAACCCAAAAGGGCGGTCTAGGCAAAAGTTAGGGCCAAAGAAAAAAAAAGAAAAGAAAAGAAAAGTAGCCTACCAAGTGGGAAACTTGAGGATGCAACCTAAAAAGAGAATAAGTTTACAAGATGAAAGTCTAGAGGTATGATTCAAGATGAATGAGCTTAAAAACAACAAGTGTTGATACAAGTGACCAATGAAGATTAGTGAGAAGATGGCAACAAAGAAATGAGAAAACTCCTCCAATACTTGATTTTTAAGTAATGCATACTTGGGGGAACATCATAGGGAATTTTGAGCCTTTTTATATCATTCATTTCATAACCTAAACCCGGCCTACATTACAACCCATGAATAAAGACCTCCTTGAAGCCTTGCTAATTGTAGGCATATCTTAAACTCTAATAATATTTTCTCTTGAATTAAAAAAGGAAAAATGCTTAAAATTGTCAAACCCTACAGGATGATTTGTCCAAGGACAAAATTTCTCAAATTCTCAAATCCTCAAATGACTCAAAAGAAATTTCAAACTTGGAGCACTCTCCTTATTTTCACCTAACAATGTGATTCCTAAATATTATCACATTTCATTTCTTGATTGCCTTTGGAAACTTAATCTGACAATGTTCAAAAGAAAGAAGCAAATTTTGATTACTTGAGTTTAATGATCTTGATCCTTCATAATCAAAGAGATTTGTTTGGTTCTTAAACACTATGATTTTCCAAAATGGTTGTTCAAAGGATCACATCTTGTTCAAAAAAAAAAAATGGAAATTTGATTTTTTCAAAAAAAAAAAAGAAAAAAAAAAAGAGAAATCTCATTTCAAAAAAAAAAAAAAAAATCATTCTTTTTCAAAATCCAGTTCTCTTGAACTACGTCTTGACTTGATCCTCTATGACAGAGGTACGTAGGCAGCCTTGAAGAGGCCCGGTCCCAATCACCCAAATAACCGTGGAGAACAAATTCAAAACAATGTGACAAAATTATTTGGATGCATGTTAGGCTAAGCTCATTTGTTTTGCATCAAGCGTGCTTAAACTTGGGGCATTTGGCCTATTTATATTGTGTGCAAATATGTTCTTCTTGCATGAAAGCATGTTTTCATTTAAGGCACCAATCCATTTTTTTGGCAAGCATGTCCACACTAAAGACATTGGCCAAAAATGTTTTCACGATAATTTGTTTCTAACAAGCTAGAGAAAGAAAGCCTTTTTGTAGGAACCAATGATGACGAACTGTGATCTTCTTTCATGTTTCCCCAATGGTCACAACATCAATGAATTCAACTTCAATCAAAGCATGGAATATGCCCCAGACTAGGGGCATTGGGTAAGTACTTCCAATTCATTTCAATGAATAAATCCATTGCTAATTGAAATTATCTTTTTGCAGGAATTGAGAAGGACTTATCCGGCAATCTGCATTAACTTCCAGCCAAAGTTGTTCTCATTCAAATGATAAGTTTTTCAAAAAAAAAAAAAAAATCTTCATGAAAAAATCTTCATCACTTTTACTCCATCTCCATCTCCATCTCCATCTTCATCTTCTTCACTTGTTTATAATGAACAAATCTTCAAATCTCAAAAAAAAAAAAAAAAAAAAAAAAAAAATCTTCATGAATAAATCTTCATCACTTTTACTCCATCTTCATCTTCATCTTCATCTTCTTCACTTGTTTATAATGAACAAATCTTCAAATCTCAAAAAAAAAAAAAAAAAAAAAAAAAAATGTAAAAGTGAAGAAGATGACTTCTTTACAATGTAAAGAAAAATTAAGTCCGGGCTTGGAAGATTCCTAGCCCGGACAAATATTTCTTTACATTAAGTTCGAGCTATGAAAAAGTCCCGGGTCCCAGGACTTGGAATTTCTTTATATTACGTTTAGGGCACGGAAAAGTGGCTATGGAAATCCATTAACCACTTTTCCATGAGACTAGAGTGTTTAGCTACACTTTTCTGAAATTAAAGAGTAGTATTTACTTTGTTTACTTTAGGTTGATAAAGTAAACATCAACCTAAAGTAAATACTCATCATTTGCACCTGTCTGATATATATATATGACATCAACCTAAAGTAAATACTCATCATTTGCACCTGTCTGATATATATATATATATATATATATATATATATATATATATATGACATCAACCTAAAGTAAATACTCATCATTTGCATTTGTCTGCAACCTCGCTACACTTTTCTACATTTTAGACTTGGCACACCAAGCCTTGTATCTGTGGAATTTCTTCTTAACGCCTCATCTATATATACTCAATATTTGTCTGCAACATTTTGTCCCCAAGGAAGTAAAGGTTCACCATGTACTACATGGATCTGAGGCACACACTCCTTTTTGCGATAAACATGTTAAAATCCCAAGTGGGAAGTAGTACTTGGGTTTGGAGCACTCTCCTTATTTTCACCTAACAATGTGATTCCTAAATATTATCACATTTCATTTCTTGATTGCCTTTGGAGACTTAATCTGACAATGTTCAAAAGAAAGAAGCAAATTTTGATTACTTGAGTTTAATGATCTTGATCCTTCATAATCAAAGAGATTTGTTTGGTTCTTAAACACTATGATTTTCCAAAATGGTTGTTCAAATGATCACATCTTGTTCAAAAAAAAAAATGGAAATTTGATTTTTTCAAAAAAAAAAAGAAAAAAAAAAGAGAAATCTCATTTCAAAAAAAAAAAAAAAAATCATTCTTTTTCAAAATCCAGTTCTCTTGAACTACGTCTTGACTTGATCCTCTATGACAGAGGTACGTAGGCAGCCTTGAAGAGGCCCGGTCCCAATCACCCAAATAACCGTGGAGAACAAATTCAAAACAATGTGACAAAATTATTTGGATGCATGTTAGGCTAAGCTCATTTGTTTTGCATCAAGCGTGCTTAAACTTGGGGCATTTGGCCTATTTATATTGTGTGCAAATATGTTCTTCTTGCATGAAAGCATGTTTTCATTTAAGGCACCAATCCATTTTTTTGGCAAGCATGTCCACACTAAAGACATTGGCCAAAAATGTTTTCACGATAATTGGTTTCTAACAAGCTAGAGAAAGAAAGCCTTTTTGTAGGAACCAATGATGACGAACTGTGATCTTCTTTCATGTTTCCCCAATGGTCACAACATCAATGAATTCAACTTCAATCAAAGCATGGAATATGCCCCAGACTAGGGGCATTGGGTAAGTACTTCCAATTCATTTCAATGAATAAATCCATTGCTAATTGAAATTATCTTTTTGCAGGAATTGAGAAGGACTTATCCGGCAATCTGCATTAACTTCCAGCCAAAGTTGTTCTCATTCAAATGATAAGTTTTTCAAAAAAAAAAAAAATTCTTCATGAAAAAATCTTCATCACTTTTACTCCATCTCCATCTTCTTCACTTGTTTATAATGAACAAATCTTCAAATCTAAAAAAAAAAAAAAAAAAAAAAAAAAAAAAAAAAAAAAAAAAAAAAAAAAATCTTCATGAATAAATCTTCATCACTTTTACTCCATCTTCATCTTCATCTTCTTCACTTGTTTATAATGAACAAATCTTCAAATCTCAAAAAAAAAAAAAAAAAAAAAAAAAAAAAATGTAAAAGTGAAGAAGATGACTTCTTTACAATGTAAAGAAAAATTAAGTCCGGGCTTGGAAGATTCCTAGCCCGGACAAATATTTCTTTACATTAAGTTCGAGCTATGAAAAAGTCCCGGGTCCCAGGACTTAGAATTTCTTTATATTACGTTTAGGGCACGGAAAAGTGGCTATGGAAATCCATTAACCACTTTTCCATGAGACTAGAGTGTTTAGCTACACTTTTCTGAAATTAAAGAGTAGTATTTACTTTGTTTACTTTAGGTTGATAAAGTAAACATCAACCTAAAGTAAATACTCATCATTTGCACCTGTCTGATATATATATATATATATATATATGACATCAACCTAAAGTAAATACTCATCATTTGCATTTGTCTGCAACCTCGCTACACTTTTCTACATTTTAGACTTGGCACACCAAGCCTTGTATCTGTGGAATTTCTTCTTAACGCCTCATCTATATATACTCAATATTTGTCTGCAACATTTTGTCCCCAAGGAAGTAAAGGTTCACCATGTACTACATGGATCTGAGGCACACACTCCTTTTTGCGATAAACATGTTAAAATCCCAAGTGGGAAGTAGTACTTGGGTTTGGGATCCCTTCAACACAATTGCTCATCCCACTTCCTCCAAGACTTTTATTCTTTCTCTTCTCTTCCTGCTCTTTCCCTTCACCTGCATAAAAGTGCCCGTTGCTTGTTCAGTCGATACAGGCCATATAATTGTAAGACTGGGAAAATTTGATCCCTATCTCACAGTTTCATTAGTGGCCTCCATTGTGTTCCCTCAAGCTCTCTTTTGGTATACTTACCCAATCATCATAATGACCTCGTTTTGGTCTTCTTGGCTTCTATATGTGCTTGGGTGCTTTCTGTCCTGGCTGCAAAATGTTCTTACTACTATTCCCGTCATTAACATCATAATAAGGGCTACTATTACTAGGTGGCACAACTCAGAACCTCAACATGAAGTTGAAGCTATGGAGTGGAACCAACAATCGCAGGAGCCGGGTTCCGATGGTGAAGGTTTAGATGCTATTGAAGTTATCGTGGTCTAGCCAGCTCATGGGTCACTCTCAGACTAGTCTCTCCCTGTTTTCCCTCCCTTTTTCCATTTTCAATGTAGTATTTCTTTTTCTTTTCATTTTTTAGAACATTTTCAATGTATTTGTGTATTGTCTTGTCTTTTCTCAAAAAAAAAAAAAAAAAAAAAAAAAAGGTGTATTGTCTTGATGTTATGTAATGAATTTTATAATATAGTGTACTTGTAAGATTGTTAGCGAACTGATGTATGGTTTTATTTGCTTCTCTATGCCAAGAAAAAAAGAAAAAGTTAAAAAGAGGATGGGAAAAAAAGGAAAAAAAGATTATGTAATTTGTAATGACTACAGATTTCAAAAGATTGAACAACATCTTTTGGACTTGAGGGCTGTATTTAAGGCCTATCTAAACGATGCCGAACAAACCCATATGATCTGATTGTGCCAGGCCTTGTTGAGGGTTTAATTTTCATTCTTGGGCTAATAAATAGTTGACCAATTAAGCCTATTCACATAAAATCCATGGGCCCAATAAATTAGATCGGCCCAGTTAAGTCCAACTCAGTACTACTGTGTCCTCTTACCTTGCATAAAAATTTAAAACCCCGCAACTCACCGAATCAAACCGAGTCACGTTCCACCAACTCACCCTCTCACCCATCAAAATTTCAAGCTCCCACCAAAGAGAACCCACAAAACTGATCAAAAAAACCCCATGGATTTCTCAGAGCAAGACGTAGATATCTTCGGAGAAGACTACGAAAACGAAGGACAAGACGGTGGGGCCCACTCATCATCGCCATCATCATCGTCGTCCTCTTCTTCCTCCTCCTCTTCATCGGCAGCATCATCGTCATCGTCCTCCGCTTCTTCATCCAACGGCGGAGCTTCAAGCAGCCCCAGTAGGAGCGTGAGCAGTGGAAAAGAGCAAGAACAAGAAGTAATAGGAGTAGAGGACAACGGCGATGAAGAGGTAGGAGATTAACAGTAGAGACTTTCATGGATACCAAGAAGACGATAGAGATCTGTTTGGCTCTGATAATGAAGATTACTGCAAAACCACTGCGATTAGTCCTTTCTCTATTCCTGGTTACTTTTCTTTCATGGGTTTTTCGTATTTTCTGGTTTTACTTTGGTTTTGAAGCATTCCCCTCGTCTGGGTTTTATGTTTCTATGACTGCTTCTCTATGATCTTGTTGGCTCTTCTGTCTCTAATATTGCTTGTTTTGCTTTATTTTGTTGTGCTAGTTTTAGTGGCGGTTGTGATTGTTTTGCTGCAACATACTAATGGAACATTTTGTGATAAAATTGGGTGCTTGGAGGTTGGAGCTTTGAATTCAATTGTGACTAAAGAAGCTTGGTTATTTTGTTCCATAAATACGAAATATTTTGGTACTGACTGATACTGGCTACATTAATGAAGTAAAGCCCTTTAATTGTTCACCCATTTTATTTTAAAGACTGTTGTGAATATTATTATTAAGATTGGACATGTCTAGACATTGGAGTTTGGACACTAGTGTGTCTTGAGTTGCTGAAAGTGGTAACCTAAGTGAGTCCAACTCGAATTTTGAATTTCACATTCAACGCATCTTGTGCATCACGGTAGACGAGACATACTTCTTTTCTTAAGATTTACATTCATATTGTCAATAGTTTATCAAACAAATATGGTCAGATTTGCTGGGATACGAGAAGCCTTGATTTTGACTCCCATCTCATTGGACGGGATATATCCAAGGGAATATTAAGTCTCCGCCGTTATGATGTCATCTCGGTAATCGGACTTAAATATTTCCTTGCAAGCAATATTTTTATCTTTTTCAAAACCGTGTTTTTTGGATATTTTTATTCTTAACGCCCTCGTCTGTACATATGCTCAAGAGAAATTATTGTCTACTCCCGAAGTATCATAAATACATACTTCCTCCTCTCAAATTAATGGTGGGTTCTATTAATTAAATTCATGATTGAACCCATCATTTATGTGAGAGGAGGGAGTACGCATTTATGGTACTCCGAGAGTATCTAATAATTTTCCTATGCTCAATATATACTTGTCTGCGCTTAGTTGAATCATAAGGAAGTAGAGTTTCACGATGTACTACTACGTGGATCTGAGGCACGCACTCTTTCTTGCTATAAATATCTTAATGCTTTGCTTGGATGTTTAAGAAAGGAGGGGAGTAGAGGAAAGGGAGAGCATAATTCAATTATCTTGTTTAAAAGTTTTTAAAAAAAGGAAGAGGGAGGGATTTCAACTATCTCTAACTTCTAATTTTTAATTCCCCCAAATTGGAGAGATTTGGATAGAGAGTATAGTAGATAAATTATTGACTAAATGAATTTTTCAATTTACCCTTTCTAAATTAACAAAATTACAAACCAAAAAATTAACATAGATCCTTATTTTCTTTTCTTTTCCTTAATATTTTCCTTAGTAACTACTAATTAAAAAATTATTTTCCTCGGTAACTAAACAGAGGATCAATTCTATCAAAAAAAAAAAAACACAGACAATCAATTATTTGACTTTGAAAACTTTTCAAAGCTTATTCTCAAGAATCAAACACAGGTCGTTGTATATTATTTTTAATTGATCAACATGCTGCTTCATGATTGAAGATATAAACAAAACAAAATTGATCAATTTTCAGAATCCAAGAATACGAACCAAAACAATCCAATCAAACAAAGTAGAATTCACAAATCTAGTACACCTATCCCCCGTTTGGTTGCTAAGAAAACAGATAAAGCCAGGAAAAAAAAAATCTCATCTATTTGAAGTTGATGGAAATGAATATCATCTACTTTGAACAAAAAACAAACCAATCAGATCACCTACTTTGAACAAAGTAAGATTTACATACAGAGTACAATTATATCACTGTCAAAACTGAAACCATTCAAGCAAGCAAATGATCACACATGAAATACGAAAATCCAAAGTTTTCAGTAGGGAAAAAAATAACTAGACGAGGAATAGAGATCCATACAAGTTTCTAACTCTAATCGTTGTTTTGTTATTGAGAAAATGGACTATGAGAAAACATAAAAGAAAAAATTTGGGTTTCTACGAAAATCTCAACACAACTAAAAAATAGATAATTCAATATTTCCAAGTCGCCAACCCAGGGGTTCCTTTTTTTCTCTCACACGCTATAAAAACCACAAAAAAGATGGCTTTTTAAAATTTTTCTAGTCCATTTTCTCAGCAACCAAACAAATCCTAAATTTAAAGAATTGATAATTAAACAAACCTTACAGGCTTACACACTCAAATCTCAAATCTCTGGCACGTCACCCACCTCTGAAAACCAAGTAATTCTGAATGGCAAAGACGTGAATATAATTGAGTTAATTCATAGAGTCATTCTCCCTAACTTTTTTGTTTTTTTGGTCTCAATTCTTCTCTGAATCCTAAAAAAATTAAATTCATGTACTAAGCAAAATGAAAAAATAATAATAATAATAAATGAAAGAAACACTCAAAATTCAATATTTTGTTGATTTTTTCAGTAAACAAATAAACTAAACATTTTTTTTTCTTATTTTAATTATTATCAATTAAGGATGGTTTTTTTTAGTATAATAAAAAAGGAAAAAAATATTTAATCATAGACCAATGTTGATTATTTAATTCACATAAGAAAAAAAAATTATCAAAAACAATATTGCATGCTATAGTCATAATTATTTAATCTAACAAATTAATCATAAACCAATGTTGCAAGTCCATTTTCAAATAGGGGTAAATTTGTCTATTTAAATCATTTCCTCTCATTTCCATCATAATTTTTAAAACATCCAAACAAGAAGAATAGCTAATTACTCTCTTCCCCTTACTAATTTTTAAAACATCCAAACAATGTGGAGGATAACCATTCCTCTCTACTCTTCTCTCCACTACTCTCATCCCCTCTACTCCTCTCTACTCTCCTCCCTCTCTAAACTTCCAAATAGGCCATAAAATCTCAAGTAGGAAGTAGTACTTGGGTTTGGGATCCCTTCAACACAATTGCTCGTCCCACTTCCACCAAGACTTTTATTCTCTCTCTTCTATTGTTGGTCATTCCCTTCACTAGCATAAAAGTGTCCATTGCTTGTTCAGTCGATATAGGCCACATAATTGTAAGATTGGGAAACAAACCATATATCTAGCAACAAACCTTAACACTGCATTGTTAGAAACCTTGGAATCCGTTGTCACATTTGTTGCCATAAACAATTTATACATATATAATCATTTCAGCAAATTCAAAGAAAAGTGTGCAATCAATTATTTTTTTTTAATAAAAAAATAATCATTTACTTGCTAGTTGGCCAGAAAATTAAATTATGTTATATTATATTTCTCCATAAACAAGAAATATAAATGTAATGATGTGTTCTCAAAATTTATCAAATTGATATATACAAAAACATATATAATAACATCAAAATTTTCACAAACTCATCCCATCTCAAATTGTTGTTCCTATAAGCATGTATTAATAAATAAAGTAAATTTCATAATTTACAAAAAAAAAAAAAAAAAAATTATGTTTTTAATAACAGTGGTAAAGACACAATTTGGCTCCCAAGCCCAAATGATGGATGAACTTAGATCCAAAAAGCCCAATACAATAAATTTGTAAAGAGTGGGTTGGAAAAATGGGTTTTAATGAGTTAGACAATAAGTAAAGTGGATCCAAATAACAAGAAAATGAAGATAGACTGACTTAATCTAAAGAAAATCGTCATTGGCACAATCCGAGGAGATCAATTCTTATATATTTCCTTTCAAGTTTAATTACAAGTTCGACCCTTGATTGCTACAGTGTTTTTCTCTCAATTTCTCGATCCTTTTTCTTCAAGGTCTTCTCTCTATTTTATACTTTCTTCCTTCTGTCATCTCTACCCTCCTCGTGTAGAGTAAATTGCTGGTGTTAATTCTTGTCCCATCAACACATTCCTGAAGTCTCTGGTAGTAGCTGTAAGGCTGAAAATTACTGTTTAGATATCACCTTCACATTAATGCAGCAAGTTGGTTAGATGCAGAACATTCAATGTGGTGGTAGCAACTTTCTCTTCAGATATTTTAAGACTTTCCTCTATCTTGTGCTTTTGTGATGCTTATCCATATCAATAGAATCTACTGGAACGTTACCCTGGATGGTAGACCACCCCTTTGGACCTTGACTTTGATCAGCCGAGGAGGCATTCATCCTCGAATCACCTTCATGGACTCTTATGATCAAAACTAACCTATTCGCTCACTGTTGACGGTCTTTTTTTGTAAAACCCAAATGTAAGAAAGGAAGCCCAACCCAGCAACACAGAGAAGTTGGCAAAAGACAGAGAACAAAAACCATTAAGGCCAAGCGGCAGGAATAATGGATCATAGGTCCATGAAATAAGTAAATGGGCCTTGAGAAAGCAAATGGGCTCAAAAGAGCCCGGAATGAGTGAAATAGTGAGTAGCAAACCCATGGGTAGTGTGTGATATGAAAAAAGTAAGAATGGGCCACGGCAGGCCCAAAGCAATGCAAGCAAAGAGAGTAGGAGATTGATGGCAGGCCCATAAACCCCAAGGATGAGTATGAAGTAATTGGGTCGGAGAAGCCCAATGAAGTCAGTAAAAACTCATAAGAATACAAAGTTAGTAAAACAGCTGAGGAAGCCCAAGGCAAGCAAATGGGCCAAGGATGCCAAAGGGAAAACAAAAGGGACACAGGAGCCCATAGGTAAGAAAGCCCATGGTCTTGTTAAGCCATTGGGGAAAGAATACATGGCAGGCCCAAAAGGGCCCGGTAAGATCAAGTCATTACAGCAGGAATGACAGGGTAAAATGGCAGGACATGATGACAATCAAAAAATGGGCTGGAAGAAATGTAAAGCCTAGTATCAAAAGGAGCTCAGCCCCTAAGGTGAGCAGAGAATTATAAAACAGCCCACATAAAAGGACGAAGAAAAGCAGCAGATCGTGCAAGCAAGCCTTTAGGTCACAGCAAACGTATGAGCGGTAGGCAAATCTTTGACATACATGAAGGGAAAGCACGCATGAAGCCCAGACACCACCAGCCTGTACCCAGCCAATATGGGACGTGGTAAGGTCATGGGTCAGAGGTAAAGGGGTATGGTTTGGTGGTGGGGAGAAGGGAAAATACCTATTTTGCGGCTCCTACCCAAGTTCTTTTAGGAGGTACGTCCTGCTGGGATGACAAACCACCCAAAAAAGGCAAGGTTGAGGGAGGAACCGTTAGGTGCATGCCATGAGGGATAGAGAGAGAAAACACTTATACCGTGGCAGGAAAGGGCGCCACAGCAGGCCAATAAATAAAACGGCTTTTCTTTGTTTGAAGCTGGGGAGGGTGATGCAGATGAATCAGTGGTGGTCAGAAAGTACACCCAGATCAGACAAATGTGGTTAAAGGGCAAAATAGTAAAATTTGGTCATAGCAGGCACTATAAGAAAACCTCCATTGTGCCCAGAATAAGGGTCGAAAAAATAAGGGAAGAACACGAAAGGAAAAATAGAATAGAAAGAAAGTAGGAAAGCAAGGAAAAAGAAAAAGATAAGAAAGAAAACGAAAAAACAAAAGAAAGATAATACAGTGGGCATGCACCAGTAGGTCAATTTCTCTCTCTCTCCTTTAAAATCTTACTCTCTTCTAAAAAGAAAAAGAAAGTTTTTCTGTCGGGGCATTAACTATTCAGGTCCGATTCCCTCAAAGCCATTAATCCTCACAGTAGGATATTTTTCCTGGGAGATTAATTGCATTGAGAGGAAGCGTTCTTCCTCTTTGGTTTCTTCTCTACTCTAGCGGACCAAATTTGACTTGTTTTATATTTTCTTCTTGACTAACTCTTATAATTATTTACCCTTCTATTTTCCTTGTAAAAGTCATCATCATTATTGTAATTATGTTTCAGAAGTAAAGATTATTTGGTCATTTTCTATTAAAAAAATATATGGAGGACTCTATTTCTTGTTATTATTATGTTTGTCTGCCATAACTTTTCTGAAACAGCTCTGCCTGCCATAAGCACACTCCTGGCAAGCAATGCATAGTTTGTGCACAAGCTAGCCCAAGTTGAGCTGCAATTGGACTGGTCTCAACTCCCTTACCCAAAATACTCTGGCCCATTACCGCAGAAGGCAGTCCAGCCCAACGCCCAATATACAAAAAAGACCCCTACATTAAATTGGCGACTTCGCTGGGGAGTTGAGGAACAGACAGGGACAAGAGCCCTCGCGAACAAATGCCTTCGAAGTCTAGGACGACGCGAAATATAAGTGTTGTACCCTCACAAGTAGAATCTAGGCCAACGACGCCTCACCAACAACAGCCTAATCAGGTGGAAGGTGCCAACGGAATGGGGGCTGGACCCCAACCTCATTCGAGAATCCCCACAGACAATGCCAACACCTTCATCAAGGTGTTATAGGCCCTACAACACTCACAACAGCAAATGATGGAGGAGATCCGTCAGCTAAAAACGGACAGGACAAAGGAAAAAGGAAGCCAGCATGACCTAGAACATGCGGCTGACAAAGAAGAGACACCAGCAGGAGGTGTCCCACAAAATGTGGAACAACGTTTTATTACCATGGCTGAAGTAGCAGCTCTCCTAGAACAGGAGAGAGCCAGAACACCTAAGGAGAGATTCTACGCATGAAGGCCTCTTTACCCATTAAGGGTGCTCAGTAAACCATACCCGGAGAGGTATGAGCCGCGTACTTTCGCGTAATATGATGACGGGAAGGGAAGTGTTGTCAAGCATGTAAGCAAGTTCATTGATACTCTTGGCCCCTACGCCACAGACAAAGACTTATGTCTTCGAGAATTTTCCAAATCACTATGTGACCGAGCTTACACCTGGTACATTGGCCTAAAGCCAGGATTGATCCCAACATGGGATAACATGGTGGACGTATTTTGCACAAAATACTTCCACGGAGAAGAAATAGTGACACTTGCAACTCTGCAAGTAACCAAGCAGAGGAGCGGAGAAGACTTGATGGAATACATCAAAAGGTTCAGGGACATAGCACTTAACCGCTATGATCATTGCGAAGAAAGGACACTGGTAAAGATGTGCATAACGAACATGAACAGGGAATACATGGCAGTCTTGGAGAACTTAGAAATCTCCCAGTTTGCATAGTTGTTGCAAAAAGCCAGAAAAACTGCCCAGTTCATGAAGCCAAGCGCGGACAAAAGAAGTGCTCCGCAAGCCATGGCAGTGTCTATTGGTGAGCAAAGGAGAAAGACCAATGGGAAAGAGTACGACACTCCCCCACCAATACCATGCACTCCGAAAGAGTTGAACGCGCTGCTAGACAAGTGGATAGCAAATGAGGTCTTCAAGCCTAATCAGGTTTCTAGGGAACCCACAGAGGAAGAGCGGAAGGACCTTCGCTTTTGTCGTTTGCACAACTACGTGCAACATCCTACCGCAGAATGTTGAGCGCTCCGCAGGCTAGTGCACCACAAGATCAAGGAGGGGGCCTTAGAACTGTCCCAACAAGAAGTTTAGAGAATCCCGCTCCTAAACCACAAAGGGAAGGGTGTAGTAACAGTGGTAATTTGCGTGAACCCAAGGGAGGACAAGGAAGAGAACCCAACCCTGGCTGCGGCGGCCATTACCACCTTACAGCAAAGCTCCAAGTTCAAAATTTTATTTGACCAGCTGTGGCTCACAACGAAGGAAAGAAAAATAGCCACGGAGGCTCTAGTAAGCATCACCTTAAGTGCAGGGGTAGAATGCTTGTCCGCAGAAATCCCAGAAGACAGGGTTCTCTTACAAGAATTAATAGAAATCACATTTAGTGATGAGGACATGGAGGTGGGATACCAGATCACAGGAGACCCTTATACTTAGCAGCTTCTATAAATCAAATCCCCATAAAGAGGGCCTTGGTAGACATAGGTGCTTTGTAAATCTCATCCCATTGAGCACTTTACAAGCCGCAGGAATTTCAGAAAGGAAGATTCAGGGGTGTCCATTGGAAGTGATAGGATTCGGCGGAAGGGGCGAGTACACCGCAGGCCACATTCAGCTGTGGCTAAAAGTAGGCCCCATAGCTTCTTTAGCTCGGTTCCATGTATTGAAAATAGAGGTATCCTATCATGTGCTTTTGGGAAGGCCATGGTTGCACAAGCACCTATTGGTTCCATCTACTTATCACCAGTGTGTAAAAGGGAGATTGAATGGTAGGATGATATGCATAGCCGCAAACCCTTCACCATTCGAGCAGGTAGAAGTTCATTTAGTAGAAACTATGTTCTACGACTAATGGGCCCCGTTAGGAGAAAGTTCAGTATCAAAGCCACAAGGTACCTTCGTACCTAAGTGGGAAGACATCCAAGATGACCAAGAACCTGATCTAAGAAAATTATTGGCAAGAAAGAGGAAGAGGAGAGAAGCGTTTGCCGCAGAATCAGATGACACACCCCAATGCATCAGGGTCCGAGGCCCTGATGGTAGGATCGTGTACAAGTTATGAAGGTACGTGGGGCCCACAAGTGAGATACGAGCGGGCCCTACCCAAGAATGTCAACACGGGAGTTTGGCGTGTTGCATAGCTTAAGAAAGTTTGAAAAGGGAAGGAGAAAAGGATGAAGAAGTTATGGCAGAAAATGATGCACAGGTTATGGCAGAAAAAGTGTTGGAGGAAGTCAACCTGGGGTTTGGTTCACAGGAATCAAGGCCTATCTCAATTAGTGCAAGTCTGACAGAAAAAGAAAAATTAGAGTTGGTACTGCTATTGAAAGAATTCAAAGACGTCTTCGCATGGGACTACAGTGAAATGCCAAGATTAGACACTAGGCTAATTGCACACATGTTGAATGTGGACCAGCAGGCCAAGCCAGTGGCCCAGCCTGCCAGGATATTTCACACAGAAATAAAGGGGCAAATAGTCAAGGAAGTACAGAAATTGCTGGCCGCAGGATTCATCAAGCCTATTCAACATTTGCGCTGGCTATCCAACATAGTACCAGTAAAGAAGAAGAATGGCCAGATAAGATGTTGTGTAGATTTCAGAAATCTCAACAAAGCCTGTCCGAAAGACGAGTTCCCATTGCCAAACATGGATTTATTAATAGATTCTGTGGCAGGAAGCGTCATGTTTTCGTTCATGGATGGTTTCAGTAGGTACAACCAGATCAGAATGGCACCAAAGGATGCAGAGAAGATTGCTTTCAGAACACCCATGAGCAATTTTTACTACATTGTGATGCCCTTTAGGTTAAAAAACGCAGGTGTAACCTATTAACGAGCGATGACGGCGAGATTTCACGATATGATGCATCAGGAGTTAGAGGACTATGTGGATGACATAATGTTTAAGTAAAAAAAGAGAGGAGAGCACTTATATGTGTTGAGAAAGGTATTCGAAAGATGCAGAGCCTTTAAGTTGAGAATGAACCCTCTTAAGTGCGCATTTGAAGTATCCTCTGGGAAGTTCTTGGGTTTCCTGGTTCACAGCAGGGGAATAGATGTAGACCCAGCCAAAGCCACTACAATAGCAACTATGAGACCTCCAACCACGGTGAAAGAACTAACAAGCTTCTTGGGAAAAGTCTCGTATATCTGGAGATTCATCCCTGGTTTGGCATCAATCACGTCGGCTTTCACCAAGTTGCTCAGGAAAGTGCAAAGTTTTGAATGGGGGGAAATGCAGCAGACGGCCTTCAAGAGGCTGCAGCAAATCATGATGAACCTCTCCATGGTGCAGGTCCCAATCCACAAAAAACCATTGTTACTTTACATGGCCACCAATTCGTATGCCATTGGTGCATTAATTGCCCAGGAAGATGAAGGCGGCGTTGAGCAACCAGTGTATTACATCAACCATGCCTTAAAAGATGCAGAAACTCGTTACCTAAGGGCAGAAAGAGCATGTTTGGCTATTGTGTACGCCTCACAGAGGTTACGCCATTATTTCTTGGCCTACGAAGTATGGCTGATGACTGAGTCCCATGCCATTAAAGCCCTGTTACAGCAACCTATCCTCTCTGGCAAGATATCCTAGTGGTTGTTACAATTGTCACAGTACGACTTGAGAATAGGGACACCTAGGGCAGTGAAAAGCCAGGCTAAGCAGACTTGTTGGCACAGTTTCCAGGAGAAGAAGAATTCCCGCTAGGCGATGAAGTTCCAGGGGAAGTAGCTATGGCAGAAGAGGCCAGGGAACAATGGGTAATGAAATTTGATGGGTTCTCTACCACCTAGTTCGGATGAGTAGGAGTAGTTTTATACCATGAAGAAGATAAAGCAATAGCACTATCGTTCAAGCTAGAATTCCCCTGTTTAAACAACACGGCAGAATATAAAGCCTACCTAACCGGGCTGGCCACGGCCCTTAAAATGGGAGTCAAGCATTTGAAAGTGCTGGGTGATTTGAACTTAGTGGTTTGCCAGACCGAGGGAAGCTTCTCCCTGAAAAAACCCAACCTAGCCCCATACAGAGCAATGGCCCAGAAAATGGAAGAAAGGTTTTTAACTTTCAAAATAGAACACGCTCCAAGAAATGAAAATCGGTTTGCCGATGCGTTGGCTACACTAGGCTCACAAATAATGTTTGAAGGGGATAGCACCAGAGTGGAGATCAGCAAGAGGTAAGAATCTATAATTGAAGTGCTGAAAGAAAGGTTCCAAGAGGAACAGTGCGAAGGGGATTGTCGGATCTCCATAAAAGAAACTTTGATGAAGGAAGAAGACGCCGCAAAACTAAAGGCACTAAAAGACTACGCCTTAGTAAGGGGAGAACTGTACCGCAGGATGCCAGGTGGAGTTTTGTCCAAATGTGTGGAATGGGTGGAAGCCTAGAGAAAATTAAAAGATGTACATGACAAGACTTGTGGATCCTGCGGGGAGGTCAGCCTTTACCACAGGCTTCAAAGGGCAAGCTTCTATTGGCCAAACATGGGTAAAGAAGCAGACCAAGTCCAAACCTAGTGCGGGACCTGCCAACTCACGGTAGATAAAGAGGAAAATTATGCTGTGTTCATCAGCGAGGATTGGAGAAGCCCATTCATAAAATACTGGACAGAAGGCATCCTGCCACAAAGCCATAGTAAAAGATACAAATTTAAGAGGTTGGTCACACGTTACTTTTTGCATAATACAGTCCTTTTCAAAAAAGGGTATGATGGGGACCCTTTAAGATGTTTGGGTCCTGAAGAAGTAAGAGAAATGATAAAAGAAGTACAATTAGGAGAGTGTGGGGAGCACCAAGGGAAGAAAAAGCTTTACAGATACCTGCTGCAAATAGGCTACTATTGGCCTACCATGAAGAGGGACGCGGCAGAATTTGTAAAAAAATGCCACAGTTGCCAAATACAAGCCAATTTGATCCACACTCATCCGCAGAATTTGCATGGCATGGTCACACCATGGCCCTTCCACACTTGGGGGCTCGACTTGGTTGGACCAGTGAACCCACCATCGCATGGATACATATGGATACTAGTAGCTACGGAGTATTTTACTAAGTGGGCAGAGGCAATACCACTCCGCAAAGGACAACTTGTGCTAAAGGTGGCAGACTATGTCAGGCGAGGTATGGTAGGACCATTTAAATTTGCACCCAAGTGGGGAGGACCCTTTGTGATAAGGGAAGCATATCAAAGTGTAGCACCATAATTACAAACCCAAAATGTGGCAAACACACGCCAAATAAGTGCTATAGGAAACATATAAAGTGTCCTGAGTGAAGTAATAAGAGAAAAAAAACCGACAAAACAACAAAAGAAAGAAAAAAGGAAATTGCATCATCATCAACGGAGTCCAGAAATGAGAGTCTGGTCTCCAAAACGGCTAGGCCCACCAATGCAAGAAAGAAGGCGCTTGCGACGGCCCTCCAAGTTTGCAACCTCCTTCTTTAGAGTCTCAATCCGTGTATCAATAGCATCAACAGCTGTCTGAACTCTCCTTATGAAAACGGCTCGAGCAACCTCATGGAGATGGTCCAAGATAAACTCCACAGCGAAACCCACACTAATATTGTGGAGATGGTGGAGACGGTGTCAACAAAATTGTGCTCAATATCATTCATCACGCTCCCCGACATCCTTAAGAAATGCTCTTTGGTAGAACGACCAAGGTGGAACCCCTGCATAAAATCACCACAGATGCTGTGAACCATCATCAAGTGAGAAACGCAGTCCTCGGAGACTCGGAAGCCATGGAAATCAGCATAAGGAGGCCCAGAGCCCCAGAAATCTACAGGACCCAGGTGATTGACCTCGGGCTGATCAAAGCGGGCGAAGAAGGTTGCAGCTTCCTGCACAGGATCAAGAATGGTGGCAGAACTGCTGCCTACTTCAAACTGAGAGAGTGCCGTAGGAAGAGGACCTATAAAAAAAAGCACAAGGCATGAGACGAGCAACCTTTTTTTAAAAAAAGAAGAAGAAAAAAAGGGAGAAGACAAATCCATGGGGAAGAAATGAAGAAAGGAATAAAGGAAAAGAGAGCTCACTAGGGCCAGTGATAATGGGAGCTGTGGGAAGAATAGAGACAGGCACAGAAGGAACGGCGGAAACAGACACTGTGAATACGGCAGAAGCTGGTGTAGAAGATACGGCAAGAATGGGTGCTATGGGCGCAGCAGGAGTAGCTGCTGTAGACACCCCTACGTCTGCTGCAAGTCCTAGCCCCTCAAAGGACTTTACAAATGAAAGAAATGGACATACAGACAAAAGGGGAAGAGTGGACTTAGCCAAAAAAAAAAAAAAAAGAGGAAAGAAGAAAGATAGCACATACCCATGAATTCCTCTTCTTCGGATTCAGAAGTCCTCCTCCCCAGGACAGGCTCATTGTCAGGATCTTCAAGAATGTCCTCAGACTCCTCAAAAGACAAAGCAGCATCAGTCCCACGGGTGGCAGAAATTGGGATGGAGGAAGGAGTAACTACTAAGGAGGAACCATCCTTCACAGCCTGAGATAGAGCAGCGAAGGGGTCGCTGATGGAAATAACGAGAGGCGTAATCAGAGTAGTCTCAATCTGAGTAGCAGTAGGAGGGGTGGCTCCCCTTGGAACAGAGGGTGTCTCGGCAGGAGGAGTGGTGACCTCACTAACCTCCCTAGTATAAGTACCCTCATCTATGGGTACCGGCTCAGTGGAAGATGTAGAAGTCTCGACAAGAACTCCATGCGTGGCTGTAGAAGTGGCAGGTGTTGCAAACTCAGCCCCACCAAAAAAGCCCTCCATGGGTGCGCCCATGGGAACAGAAAGCTCCTTGACAGTAGGACGATATATAGAAGGAGGTTGGGGCTCATCCTAGAAGAAAAGAAAAAGGGGGAAGAAGATATGAAGATCAAAATAACCTTTTTTTTTTTTTTTTGGAGAATGAGGAAACCAAAAGTGTATGGCGGACTGATGAATAAGGAAATATACCTCCAATTTTGGCTCATCGAGCACAATGGGATGGGTGGCTAATGTATCCTCCATATGCTTAGACTGCAAAGGAAAAAGGGAACAAGAGATGGAGTCAAAGAAAGAAGTCAGCAACCACGTCAGTTTCAACCACAGGGAAAGTCAAAAGGATATACTTATTTGAAGGACAAAGCAAAGTTAAAAGTAACGTACCCTCCACTCAGTGGCAAGTGTAGGATGGGGAGTTGTCTTCCTCTTACTGCCTCATGTTCTGCTGGCAAGAGTAGCGTCTACGGGTGGCCGAGGAGTGGCAGACTTGGGCTTGCTGGCAGACTTAAGTTTGGTAGGACCTTTCTTGACTGGTGTAGGGACATTTATAACTTTAACCTTCTTTTCCCAGCCTGGAGGATAAACACTTGCATGCCAATACCATCCTTTCTCCTCCTTATCCCATTCAAAGATGGCGGATCGGTTATGTTTCCTGGCATATGCTAACACGGACTTGGAAGGCAGGAGCAATCGAGGGTTAGGCGAGACAACCATACCGAGCTCTTCAGGAGGAATGAGAGAGAAACCGCGACTACCTACCAACTCTTACTCAAACGAGGTCATTACGACCTGCTAGTATCCATGCATAGCAGGGGTGCAAAGGCCCTCCTTTAGCGAGCTAGGAATTGTGACTGCATTAAAGTGCTGCCTCCAAAAGTCAAAAGGGGTATGTCGTAGAAAAGGTCTGTACGAAATGGGGGACTCCATGAGAAAGGAAAGGTCGTCAGGAATGTCTTGATCCAGCCCAAACTGCCTTCTTACTCGGTTGGCAGGATAATGGACAAACCTGACACCTTCATCGGCCAAATAGGGCAACCATCCAGCGTTGGTGGCTGTCAAATAAGTGATTCCTATCTCATCAAAACCGGTAAGAGGAGCAGTAGTTCCAACAGTATCAACAAAAGAACCCATTGCGGAATCCATGCATGTATAACATGTACTCAAATGTTTGTAAGCTCTCCAGGAGAAACCAACACCTTCATTAAAGGACTTAACAACAGAATAATCAATAGGCTTCAAACCAGACCAACGAAAAGCCAGGGGAAAATAAGACTCAAACCTGCCGTAAAAATCAGTAATTACCTTCGGGCAGGATTGATACTTCTCTTTAGCAAAGTGAAGGGGCCTACATTTTGCTAAGTACTGGTCATAACGCTCAAATAACAACTGCTGCTGGATGGTGCTATGCACAGAGGAAGTAACTATGTGCCAGGAGCCAGCCTGACTCTCGTCACTCTGCAGGATATCTAGTTGGACATACAGATGTCAGAAAAACATAGGGGCCAGCGGCAGACTCACCCTGGCAGATATTTTGATGGCCAAAGGGAAGTACAAAGACTTTATGACATCATGGGAGTGGGACCCAAAGACAAACTTGCAAAGCCCAAAGTTAACGAAAGCAGCTCGGCAAGCAACTACAAAAAATTTGGAAGAAGAACTAACCCAATACGATAACTTATCATTTATGGCCATCCTTTTCTTCAACTTAACTTCGATAGCCTCTTCTTTAGGAGAAAATTCTATGGTGGCAGGATCAATATCACCAAGAATCGGTAAAAGTAATTGATTAGCCACGTCTTCGAGGGTGACGGTGAGTTCGCCAAAGGAAAAGAAGAATGTGTGGGTGGTGGCGCACCACCGGCGAACCAAATGGTGAAGGTTGTAGAGGTCTCGGAAGTTGGATAGGCTTCGAGATAGGACGATGCGCTTCAGAACACCAGCCCACTGAAGTAAACCCATGAATCTCGTATCAGATAACTCACTATCGACCCATTCCTTCCAGCCCTGGGTGGTAGCCGACCTAAATTCAAAATGGATAGGCACAGGGAGTGAAATGCCTTGATGGATGACTAGATTGTAGATGGAGGAAGACACAGGGGCCCAAGAAGTATTGAGGTTTCGCCGGCAGAGAGCAAGCCACACACGGCTCGGCGGCGGCGGCACATAGTCACCAGGAATCTTGGGGAAAGAAGGATAGACATCATACCAAGGGTCGATTAGAGGGGCGCACTCACTGTCTGGGTCACGCCACGCCTCTTCCTCATCGAAGTGGTCTGATTCAGAGTACACATCCTCCTCACCTGTCTCTTGTTCAACGGAAGGATCGTAAACGACCTCTTTCCCTTTACGGCGAGAAGAGCCTGAGCTTTTCATTGGCGTCATAGCGTGAGAGTTTGATCGGAGTAAAATGGGTATGGGTGTTCGAAAGGAAGAAAACAGTGGAGGAAGGGAAACTGATAGAATATTTTGGAAAAGAAGGAGTTTGTGTTCAGATTGAAGAGGGACTCCTTCCTTAAATGCCTAGGTCATTAATGCCGACATAAAGGGAGGCGACGAGCCAGCCATCAAGAAGAGAATGAAATAAATGAAGCGGCGGTTATGACTTAAAACAATTGCCATTTTGGGAAATTCGAAGAGTTATTACTGTTCACGGCAGGAAAAGAAATATATATATATATATATATATATATATATATATATATATATATATATATATATATATATATATATATATGAGAAGAGGTCCATAGTTTAAAAAAGCCCGCGAAGGAAAAGAAAGAAGAAATGTGGAAGGGACAAGAAGGTCTTTTATTCACATATAGGCTACAAGAGCGCTCCATATGTTCATGGGGCTAAATGTTGAGGGTCTTTTTTTGTGAAACCCAAATGTGAGAAAGGAAGCCCAACCCAGCAACACAGAGAAGTTGGCAAAAGACAGAGAACAAAAACCATTAAGTCCAAGCGGCAAGAATAATGGATCACAGGTCCATGAAATAAGTAAATGAGCCTTGAGAAAGCAAATGGGCTCAAAAGAGCCCGGAAAGAGAGAAATAATGAGTAGCAAACCCATGGGTAGTGTGTGATGTGAAAAAAGTAAGAATGGGCCGCGGCAAACCCAAAGCAATGCAAGCAAAGAGAGTAGGGGATTGATGACAGACCTATAAACCCCAAGGATGAGTATGAAATAATTGGGCCGGGGAAGCCTAATGAAGTCAGTAAAAGCCCATGAGAATACAAAGTTAGTAAAAGGGTTGAGGAAGCCCAAGGTAAGCAAATGGGCCAAGGATGCCCAAGGGAAAACAAAAGGGACACATGAGCTCATAGGTAAGAAAGCCCATGGTCGTGTTAAGCTATTGGGGAAAGAATACACAGTAAGCCCAAAAGGGCCCGATAGGATCAAGTCATTACAGTAGGAATGACAGGGTAAAATGGCAGGACATGATGGCAATTAAGAAATGGGCTAGAAGAAATGTAAAGCCCAGTATCAAAGGGAGCCCAGCTCCTAAGGTGAGCAGAGAATTATAAAATGGCCCACATAAAAGGACGAAGAAAAGCAGCAGACCGAGTAAGCAAGCCTCCAGGCCGCGGCAAACGCATGAGCAGCAGGCAGATCTTGGACATACATGAAGGGAAAGCACGCATGAAACTCAGGTACCACCAGCCTATACCCAGCCAATATGGGACATGATGGGGTCATGGGTTAGAGGTAAGGGGGTATGGTTTGGTGGTGGGGAGAGGGGAAAAGACCTATTTTGTGGCTCCTGCCCAAGCTCTTTTGGGAGGTACGTCCTGCTGGGATGACAGACCACCCAAAAGAGGCAAGGTTGAGGGAGGAACCGTTAGGTGCATGCCATGAGGGATAGAGAGAGAAAATACCTACATCGTGGCAAGAGGGCGCCACGGCAAGCCAATAAATAAAATGGCTTTTCTTTGTCTGGAACCGGGGAGGGTGATGTAGACGAACCAGTGGTGGTCGACAAGTACACCCAGACCAGATAAATGTGGTTAAAGGGCAAAATAGTAAAATTTGGTTACGGCAGGCACTATAAGAAGACCTCCACTGTGCCCAAAACAAGGGAAGAACACGAAAGGAAAAATAGAATAGAAAGAAAGTAGGAAAGTAAGGAAAAAGAAAAAGATAAGAAAGAAAACGAAAAAACAAAAGAAAGATAATATAGTGGGCATGCATCAGTAGGTCGATTTCCCTCTTTCCCCTTCAAAATCTTACTCTCTTCTAAAAAGAAAAAGAAAGTTTTTCTGTAGGGGTATTAACTATTCAAGTCCGATTCCCTCAAAGTCATTAATCCCCACGACAGGATCTTTTTCCTTGGAGATTGACTGCATTGAGAGGAAGCGTTCTTCCTCTTTAGTTTCTTCTCTACTCCTGTGGACCAAATTTGACTTGTTTTATATTTTCTTCTTGACTAACTCTTATTATTATTTACTCTTCTATTTTCCTTGTAAAAGTCATCATCATCATTGTAATTATGTTTCATAAGTAGAGATTATTCTATCATTTTCTGTTTAAAAAAAGACGGAGGACTCTGTTTCTTGTTATTATTATGTTTGCTTGCCATAACTTCTCTGAAACAGCTTTGTCTGCTGTAAGTACACTCTTAGCAGACGAGGCATAGTTTGTGCACAAGCCAGCCCAAGTTGAGCTGCAGCTAGACTGGTCTCAACTCCCTTATCCAGAATACTCGGGCCCATTACCGCAGAAAGCAGCCCAGCCCAACGCCCAATATACAAAAAAAGGCCCCTACACTCACTAACATGAATTCCTCTGATAATGTTCGCCCATCCTCAGAATACTTCATGTCCTCAGATTGGGTCCCTAGCCGAATATATTCTATTGGGCCTAACATCCTTACAATAGTATTTCACAAAAGATCAAGTTCAGCACAAGATAGAAGAAACTGAACATTAAAATAAAGACAATGAGATTTGGCAGAGGTGAGAGAAATAAGAGAATTGTTGAAAGTTTTTTATTGAATTTCACATGATGATAGTTTAGAAATTTTTAGAAAGAATTTTTTAATTATTTTTAAGTATTTTTTTAAATATATTGTAATTGTTAGATTTAAAAAATCTATTTTAATTATTTAAAATTTCTTTAGGTTATAAATTGACATTACATGATAAAAATGACGTCATCATTTTATTTAACCAACTAAACACATGTAGCAAGCTTATGTAAAACTTTATGGACATATTAACTTTTTTCTAATGGAGAGATTGTCAATCAAAACGACCTTGAGCATTAAGAACACAAATCCAAAATTTGAAACTTTAGAATGTGTATTTGCACTTTAGCCTTTCTAAAATCCATCACTATTTGTATATTTCCCAATATGTCTAATTTTCTTTGGAAAACCTTCACTATGCCCGTATAACTATTTTTCTTTGAATCACTTTCAAGAAAAGTGAATCAAATGAAAATATTTTAAAAGTAATATTAAGTGATCCAAGGGTTGAAAAGTGTCTAAACGATTTGGGGGTAGACCTTTGGTTTCTTTTTTTTAACTTAACAAAAATATTAAATCCAGGTTAGGAATCTCATAGCCCGGATTGTAATGTAAGAAATATGGAGTCCACGCGCTTGTATATACAAGTGCGCGGACTCCAAATTGCATTCTATTGCGTTCAAGCTCAATAGAGACTCTATTGACGTGGAGGGACTCCAAATTACATTCTATTGCAATAGAATGCAATTTGGAGTCCACGCACTTGTACGCAATAGAATGCAATTTGGAGTCCCTTATAAAGGAACCAAAGCTCTCCAAAGCTCCTTCACCGATAATTGTACTGATTCTCTTAGCCCTGGCACACAAAGCTAGCGTCTGCGCTTAGTTGAATCACAAGGAAGTAAAGGTTCACAATGTACTACATGGATCTGAGGTATCCATTTCTTTTTGCTATAAACATCTCAAAATCACAGCTGGGAAGTACTTTGGTTTGGGATCCATTCAACACAATTGCTCATCCCACGTCCACCAAGACTTTTATTCTTTTTCTTCTCTTCCTGCTCTTTCCCTTCACCTGCATAAAAGTGGCGGTTGCTTGTTCTGTCAATACAGGCCCAATAACTGTAAGATTGGGAAAATTTGATCCCTTTCTCACAGTTTCATTAGTGGCCTCCATTGTGTTCCCACAAGCTCTCTTTTGGTATGCTTACCCAATCATTATAATGATCTCATTTCGTTATTCTTGGCTTCTGTATGTGCTTGGGATCTTTCTACGCTGGCTGCAAAACGTGCTTCCAAGCATTCCCGAGATTAACATCATGATAAGGGCAACTGTTACTACGTTGCACAACTTACAACATCAACATGAAGTTGAATCTATTGAATGGGACCAACAATCAGAGGAGCCAGGTTCAAATGGTGGAGCAGATGATGCTTTTGAAATGGTCTAGCCAGCTTATGGATCTTTGGGTCTCCCTGACTAATCTCTCAAACTGGTGTTTCCCTCGCTTTTGTTCCATTTTCAATGTGCTATTTTTTTTTTTTTTTTTTTTCTTTTTAGAACATTTTCAATGTATTTGTATACGGTCTTGTCTGTTTTTTTTTTTTAATAATTTGTTGTAATGTTAGTATATAATAAAATGTGTAATATATTGTATGTTTATGGGTAAAGATTTCCAGAATACTGATTTATGGTTTTATTTGCTTCTCTCTACCAGGAAAAAAAAGGAAGAAAAGTTAGTAAATAGGATAGGAAAAAAGAAAAAAAAATTAATATAATTTGTCATGACTAGAATTTTTAAACGATTGAACAACATGTTTTGGATTTGAGGGCGGTAGTTAAAGTCCATCCAAACGATGCTCAACAAACCCATACGTTCTGATTTGTGGTAGGCCTTGTTGAGCACTAACCTCTTACAGGGCTCGATTTTCTAAGTCCTCGGCTCATCAAATAAAGTCAAAACTCACAACTTTTTTGCTCAATTCCTCGTTTCCTTTTCATTTCACATAAAATCCATGGGCCCAATAAAATAGATCGGCCCAGTTAAGTCCAACTCAATGCTACCGTGTCCTCTTACCTCGCATAAAAATTAAAAACCCCGCAACTCACCGAATCAAACCGAGTCACGTTCCACCAACTCACCCTCCCACCCCCATCAATATTTCAAGCTACCACACAGACAGGATTTTGTATATCCTGTACCCGGCAGGCATATATGCCGGGTACAGGATATACCCCCTCGACAGGATTTTGTAGACGTAGATATCTTCGGAGAAGACTACGAAAACGAACGACAAGACGGTGGGGCCCACTCATCATCGCCATCATCGTCGTCGTCCTCTTCTTCCTCCTCCTCTTCATCGGCAGCATCATCGTCATCGTCCTCCGCTTCTTCATCCATCGGCGGAGCTTCAAGCAGCCCCAGTAGGAGCGCGAGCAGTGGAAAAGAGCAAGAACAAGAAGTAATAGGAGTAGATGAGAACGGCGATGAAGAGGTAGAGATTAACAGTAGAGACTGATAATGAAGATTACTGCAAAACCACTGCGATTAGTCCTTTCTCTATTCCTGGTTACTTTTCTTTCATGGGTTTTTCGTATTTTCTGGTTTTACTTTGGTTTTGAAGCATTCCCCTCATCTGGGTTTTTGTTTCTATGACTGCTTCTCTATGATCTTGTTGCTTCTTCTGTCTCTAATATCGCTTGTTTTGTTTTATTTTGTTGTGCTAGTTTTAGTAGCGGTTGTGATTGTTTTGCTGCAACATACTAATGGAACATTTTGTGATAAAATTGGGTGCTTGGAGCTTTGAATTCATTTGTGACTAAAGAAGCTTGGTTACTTTGTTCCATAAGTATGAAATATTTTGGTGTGAGTTATATAATGATATGGCTAATACTGACTACATGAATGAAGTAAAACCTTTTAATTGTTCACCCATTTCATTTTAAATACTGTTGTGAATATTATTATTAGGATTCAGTCATTGACATATTTAGACATTGGAGGTTGGCTACAGAGAAGTAGAACTTAGTTTCAAATCAGCTTTCGAGAACAATGGTGTTGCCCTTTTGGAATGTGACTGACTGTGCTCTTCAACATGATAAAAGTTAATAGCTTAGGAGTATTTGTTCCTTGCATTTTCTTGTAGCAATCCTATATGTGGCTACATATTGCCAATTAACTTGATCTTACTGAACGCAAGTGATAAACGTATTTTTTAATCAATTTGTGAGGCAAGGCCCTGTCACTTCCCTTCCCCTCTCTTGCACTCTCTAAATTTTGTGATTTTGTATTTTCTATGTGAACTCATCGAAATTCCCTTTGGCAGTGTTGCCTGCTGTACGCAATCCTAACAACCACAGTAGAAGCGGGCGTGGCCGTTGGCAAAATGATAGAGGAGGACCAGGCCTCCTTCCTCGACCTGGACCTTTTCCTCAGAGACAGAACTTTGGTTTTGGTTCTAAGTTTATGAATGGTTGTGATGAACGTTTTGTTTCTGAACTAAGCTTTCAAAGAGTGAAGAAACATTATCAAGAAAATGTATTAATATTCAGGAGGTAGGAGCTGCTTTCTCTTCTTGTAATTTGATCAAGCACTTTTTAGGTCTGATAATATTGATTTCCATGTCTCCTTTTAAAAAATTTTGACCTAGATCTTTCCAGATGGTAATTGATTGCGCCAATAATTGTATCAATGTTTGTATAGCTTTCATTATAATGGTTTGTAAGGAAAGGAACATAAAATAAAGAAATTTTGGATGGTGAAAACAGATTGTAATTGGAAATTTTTGTTGATTCTTATCCCTCACTGAATTTGCTAATTTCATCCAATAGCCATGCGAACTTGTTTGCTATAGTCGTGTAGAAGGTGGAGACGTCCACTTCGATGATTGCAGCTTGGTAAGTTTTATGGGTTTGGACCTCTAAATTAGTTTTCTTGTAAAATTCTTTTAGTTGGTGTACATATGAAATCTGTGGTTGTGGTCATCTCATTCACATCACTCCTTATTCTGTTTACTAGAGGCTTTTTAAGCGTCTAATTTCTGAAGATGTTGGAGCTGATCTGAATGAAGGTTTTGATACCTTTATTGAAAAAAATGGTAGGTGCTCAGGTGTCCGAGACAGTCGAGTCTTTTTAGGCATGGGTGGCTTCTTAATGACATCAACCAAACTTTCATCACCTTGATTCTAAAAACTCCTGGTGCTTGCAAGTTTGGTCAGTTTAGACCTATTGGGCTATGTAATTTTTGCTATAAAATTATTACAAGAATCTAGGTGGTAAGGATTAGACCACTGATGGCCAAGCTAATAGAACCATCTCAGGTGGCTTTCTTAACCAATAGAAACATAGCAGAAAATGTGTTTTTAGCACAAGAAGTTGTTCACACCTTTGCAGGAACTAAGAAGAAGAATGGCTTCCTTGGACTAAAACTTGACTTTCAAAGAGCTTATGACAGAATGGAATGGCCTTTCCTAGTACAAGTATTGAATAATCATGACCCGAATCTAAGAAAATTAACCAATGAAATGGCCTTTAAAATCAACCAATTTTTCCCTCTATGTCTGGAAAATTAACAAATACCTCAAATCCTTTATTTTTTCAATTCAATCCAATGAAATTACAATGATTACAGATGTAATCTAAGAAAACAACGGTGCAATTTCCAACTTTTTCTCTTCTTTGTGATATACAACTAATAATTTCTTCAAAAAAGTTTGTTAGATTTAATTGAGAAAATAACAAATTAGGAGTATTTGCTTATGTCCCAAATATAGAGGGGGAGATTGGTTGGTTTCAAAGATAAATGGGAAAATTGTGAACTACCCTAAACATAAAGGAGGAGAGGGGGGATGATTTTTTCCCCAATATCAAAATTAGGGAAAAGATGTTGGAGAATAAACTGAAATTGCATTAAGCCTGCATAAAACAAGTACAATTCTCTGATTAGTATATATAGCAATAGAGCTTGGCAAGAAATAATGAAACTAACATAATAAACTTCCTAACAGCTATCTGACGTGGATAACAGAATGGCAACCTACACTAATCAAGACTAAACACGTGTCCACTCACTAAATTGCCCTTAAGACACAAACTTAACAAATGCGACCTGTAGTTTATTAAACAGACTCTTCCTAACTACTTCTCTTGTAATTTCTTTAAGCATTTCTAAGGATTGATTTACTAATCCTGTAAAATGAGATCAAGCGAAATATATTCTTAAATCTGTCGTCAACAATATAATATGACGATGTATTTGATACATATCCAGATGCGTCATATGAAATTATATGTTGTATATACAATTTGACATATAATCATGACCCGAATTACATAATTATACATACTTGGCAGGCAGAAATTATAAGAGTTTGTGAATAAAACATTTTCTTATAGGGTATCAATATATTAAATAAATAAATAAAATGCCTTACCGTAAATTCAAATTTATTGTCTTTTAGATTGCTTTCCCTTATAAATTTTGTTGACAATCTTAAAGATCACTATCACTGTAAATGAATAAACTTTTGACAAAGTTCTACAAACTATTTTGTAGCCAATGACAACAACTCTTACTAAAAGAATTAATAATGTTACATATTTTGAAATTATAACTGTTGAATTAATATGTTAAATTTCGTGATAATCAAATGTTGTAGGGACCGGTTTTGACTCGAGCCCAAAACAGGATTGGGCTCAGGCCCAAAAAGCCCGAACAATGAATTTGTAGAGAGTGGGAGAAAAAGCTAGTCTGAATATACGGAAAAGATATTGGTTGGTAGTGTTAAAGGGAAAGAGTTACTCGTGCATCAATACAAAAAGCATCTTTGGATATACCCTAATAGTATGATCAATAATATGGAACTCTTTCTTTTTACTATTGTCTTTCTTCCACCTTTCGCTCTTTTTTTCTCATTTTTCTTTTTTCTCGTCCCCTTTTCCTTTAATCCCTTTTCGTGTTATATACTGTAGTTCTTGTATCCTTTTCTCTATCCACGTGTGAGTCAAGTGTTGGGAGTTTTTTCTGTCCCCGTTCGTCCCTCCTTGAATCTTCTACTCTTAGCTGTAAGGCTGCTTGTTTACTGTTCAGGCATCACCTCCACATTAATGCAGCCAGAGAGTTAGTTGGGCAACATTTAATGCGGAGATAGCAGTGCTTCCAGATATTTGTTATTCCTCGTCCTTATCCTTTATCTGGTATTTCTTCATCCTCTTGTTGCAAAGCTCTTCCAATATGCTACATTATGGGATTGAGAAGGTTCCTGACCACCTCAGACAGAGGTTCCGAGATGGTCATTATCCTCGGACACGGTTAAGTCCTCCATAAATATTCTTTACCTCTTCCTATAAAACAGTTTTCATTTCTTCCTTTGTTGATCGTCCTCAGATACGCTCTTATTCTTGGACTGGATATTGGGCCACAGGCCCAATCATTTCCCACACGAATAGCACCAATGGGATCAATTGGCCCCACAGATGTTATTTAGCATTGATCAATAAACTTATTTTTCTCCCATTAAAAAAAAAAAAAAAACTTATTTTTCATACATATTTTAGATTACAAAATTTTGAAATGTAAATATTTGATTGATAACATAGTTATTGATCTTTGAACTTCTAAAAATTTTACAATTTGATGGTGCATTTATCAAAATTTGCATTCAATAAAAATATATTGAATAGAGTTGTAACCATTGTTTATAACCAAATTTGTAATTAAATTTTGGTCATAAGCTTATATCTAGCAACAAACCTTAACATTGCATTGTTAGAAACCTTGGAATCCGTTGACACATTTATTGCCATATATATATATATATATATATATATATATATATATATATATATATAATTTTAATAAATTCAAAGAAAAATGTGCAAGAATTTTTTTTATTATAATAATCATGTACTTACTAGTTAGCCAGAAGAAATAAATTATGTTGTATTATATTTCTCCATAAACAAGAAATATAAATGTAATGATGAGTTCTCAAAATTTATCAAATTGAATAATTGATATATAACAAAGACACATATAATAAAATCATATTTTTCACAAACTCGTCCAATCTCAAATTGTTGTTCCTATGACCATAAATTAATAAATAAAATAAATTCCATTATGTACAAAATTATGTTTTGAATAATAATTTTTTACAAAAGATCAAGTTCACTACAATATAGAAGAAACCGACCATCGAAATAGAGATAGTAAGATTTGAGAGCAACAAGAGAAAGGAGAAATATTTTTTGATAAGTTAAAAAAGAAAAATAAATAAATAAATGTGGATGAGCAACAATCGAATCACCAATGCATAAAATGACTAATCCCTTTCATTACTAAATTTCACATGATGAAAATCCTAGTATGCATGAGTTCGTATTAGCTTAGGATGTTTTGAATTTATCTTCTTCTTAATGAAAGTTACAGTATTCTTATCAAATATATATATATATATATATATATCATTTATGTTGGAAATATCATTTATAATTATTTTATTTTACTTTTTATGTTTTTGGTTTATTGAAATCTTTAGATTAAAAAAATATTTTAACTATTTAAAGTTTTTTTAGGTTATAATTGACATGTCATTATTTTATTGGACAAACTAATCACACATGTGGCAAGTTTATGTAGAACTTAATAGACACGTCAACTTTTTTCTAATAGAGGGGTTGCCCATCAAAATCACTTCAAACATGAAGGATACATATCCAAAATTTAAAACTTTAAGTGTGTGCTCTATTTTGAAAAACCATCCCTATCAAAAAATGCATTTTATGAATTTTGTGATCCCAAGGTTGGTATGGAACTTTGTGACACTCAATTGAACCATTTAGTCGATGTTAAACATCTCCATGGAACCCTTAATATATTTTAAACTGTTCCATATAGAGGATGAAACTTTGTGACACTCAATGGAACCATTTAGTCAAAGTTATATGCACTCAATTGAGGATAACAATTTTACCCCTCTTCTCTTGACCAGCCCCTCTTCACTTTGCCTTGCGTAGGTTTTCTCTACCTCGCAAAGGTAGTGAGGTAGGGACGAGGCAAGATTTTAGCCTCATACCATAGGATGAGAATAGGTTTAGACTTTTTAGATCCACCCCACATTGATAAAGATTAGATTGTAATTTTTTTTTTTAAATTCTAAAACCTTACTATTTTAAAAAAATAGCCAGTGGCGGCTTGATGCATTTGGGGGCCTAAGGCGAAAATTGATCATCTTGTTTGAGATGCAAAATTACTACTAATTAATATGAACTACGTAGAATTTTTTTTAAAAAAAAATTTTATTGACAGAAAAAATTTGACAAATTTTTTCATACTTGTTGATGTGGTAAATTGATAGTAGTAAGTAAAACAATGGTGTTAGTGATAGACTTAGATGAAAACTAGTAAAAGTAAAAGTTTGCTAACTAAACTCTTATTATTATTCTTTTTTTTTTTAGAAGTGTAACATTCACAATATTTTTTACAACAAATCCTAAATTTTAAGTTACCTTTTGTTTTCTATTTGGAAATATCACTATAATTATTTTTTTTGCCATCAACAGTAGGCTGTAACAATCTGGTACTTAGCATTAGTTATAAAAGTATTGTGAAAAATATTGTGGATGTTGCATTTTTCTTTATTTTTTATTTGTTTTTCATCTAGTAAAACAAAATTATTTTATTTATTGATTATAAATAACCCTATTGATTAAAATTTGGGGGCCTTTTTTTTACTTGGGGCCTTAGGCAATTGCATTTTTTGCTCCACCATTCAGCCAGCCCTGAAAATAGCAATATTAGCTTATTACTATTTAAATTGTAATATTGTCTTATTAAACACTTGAATAATATTATTCAGGTTTTGCTAAAAATTAGTTTGATTTGATGTGATAAATTTAACTGTAATTTCAAGTATATTTTTATTAATGAAATAGGTTTTATTAAAAAAAAAAATTGTAATAGTTGTGGGGCAAATTAACAAGAAGTAGGGTTTTACAAGATGGAACAGGGCTTTGTAGAGCCCAAAGGGCAATAAAATTTTCCCTATCATGCAAGGCAGGGTGAGGATGGAGCAAGAAAAAACCATGTGAGGCGAGGGCGAAGACCAGGGGCGTAGCTATGTGTAAGGGTGGGGGGGCCAAAATTTTGAAAATTTTTTAAAAATATATATATAATTATTTTAATGTCTTCAAAATTTGGTCTACAAAACTAAGAGTTGCCCCCCCCCCCTTCCCCAAATATTTGATTTTGTCCAATAATGCTCTTAAAAAAAAAATTGTTCTAATAATTATAGAGACATAACATTATTTTTCACAATTCTATTTTTTATCGTAAAATATGCTCTTATATCTGTTAAATATTTGATAAAATTTAGCACCAAACATATTTGAATTTATATCTTTTTCAACCAGTTATGTGGCAATTAACAAGTCATTGACTCATTAAAAAAATAATGTCACTAAAACTACACATTAAAAATCTCTTTAGCTACTACATAATGGGTTAGAGTAAGATAGCTTCAAATATGTTTGAAGCTTAACTTATTCCTCCAAGTTTTGGATCATTAATGTTTTTGAAAATTGCATTAGTTCAATTGAAATATTTTTTACTTACTTTAGTATAAAATTTGATAATTTGTATTGAAAATGAAATTTTTTAAGAATTTCACTATAAAAATAGTAAAAATGAATTTTATTTTATGAAAGATCACCACCAAACATAATTTTGATTGAAATTACTAAGTCCTTTTTGTTGTTGTTTGGTGTGTGTATATATATAACTTATCAAATAAAAAAGTGTGTATATGTGTATGTGGGTGTTGTTTTGATAAATATATTAGAGTTGCAACTTACCCCCCAAACAAAAATTCCTAGCTCCGCCCCTACAAAAACCCCATCATTTAGCCCTACCTTGCCCTATGGCCATCCCTACACTCAACGGAACCATTTAGTCACAGTTAAGTAACATTTAAATGATCAGTGGAAATGGTTCCATTGAGTCTCATGAAGTTTCATCCCGACCTTGACTACCATAGAAAGGATTTAAATGACATTCAAAGGTTAATTTAAAATGGTTCGTGGAAAGGATTCGGAGGTTATTTTAAAATGGTAACCTTTCCACGGAACCATTTTCAAACCTTTCCATGGAATTTTAAAAAATTTTTAAAAAAATGTTTCCTTTCCATGGAAAGGTTATCAAATAACCTAATATTTGATAAAACTTTCTGTGGATTTAAATAACCTTTTATCAAATAACCTTAAAAAGAAGAAGAAGAAGAGGAGGAGGAGGAGGAGGAGGTCTCAGAAACATCTTCAGGCATGCCCCCAGGAGTCAGAGAAAAAAAAAAATTTTTTTTTTTTTTTTGAGAAGTCTTGTGATTGGGTTGTTAGCTAGAACTCCACAGATACATGGCTTCGTGGACCAAGGTTGGGATGTAACCCCAATTAAAAATGTTAAAAAGGTTTCATGGAACCATTTATTTGATAAAACTTTCCGTGGATTTAAATAACCTTTCCAATTTTCATGTAAAGGATTTGACGGCAAAAAAAAAAAAAAAATCTCATGGAAAGTTTTATCAAATAATATCAAATGAATGGTTCCATGAAAATGATTTTAATTGGGGTTACATCCCAACCGTGGTCCACAAAGCTTTTGATAGTATCAGGCAAAAGACCATTATTGAGAGGGTAAAGAAGCTTGTGAATTGAGTGTGATGGTAGTTTCTATCAAGTGTTTATGTTTTCTCTCTGCTAGGCCATTTTGTTGAGGGGTATATGGACAGAAAATTTGGTGAAAAATGCCATTAAAGGCAAGGTATGATTCAAAGACTTTAGAAGTGTATTCGCCTCTACCATCAGACCTCAAGCTTTTAATAGTAGTTGAGAATTGATTCTTAATCATAGCTTTGAACATGAGAAATTTGGAGCAAACCTCAAATTTATTGACATGCATATATAAGAGCACCCACAGTAGATGTGCCAAATGCCAAATATTTGGCACATTTGGCACACCAAACACAAAAAATACCTCTCATCAGATGTTATATATGTGCCAAAATTATAACATTTGTGTCCGTACCGTTGCAAATTTGCAACGATACGAACACAAATGCTAAACCAAAATATTGTTTTTTATTTGGCTTTCTTTCTCGTCTCACTTCTGATCTTGATTTTTTCTCGCTCTTCTCACATAAGACCTAGCTCCTCCCTCAATAGAGAAAGAACAAAATGACACACTCCACATCTTCAAACAATAAGCTCCAAGGCAAGGTGGCCATTATCACCGGAGGCGCAAGCAGCATGGGCGAGGCCACTCCGATCATTGCCATCGTCATCGCCGCTCTGATCTTGCCGATCTCTCTCTCTTTTTTGGTGGTTGGTTGTTTTGATTGTTGGTGGTTGGCTGATTTTGGTTGATGGTGGTAGGTTGATCGGGTTGTGGGTGTGAGATTTGGATTGGGTATGAGATTTGGGATGGTCTCAAATCAGGTTGTGGGTTGTGGGATTGAGATTTGTGGCTGTGGAGTGTGGAGGGGTCTCACCAGCACCGCTGTCGATATTGGTTGTGGTGGTTGATGTTGTGGTGTTCTTTTTTCTTTTTTTGTGTAGGGGCTGATATTGGTTGTAGTGTTTGTTTGAGTCTTTTTTTTTTTTTTTTGGTAGCAGTGACTGATATTGGTGGTCGGTGGTTGATCTATGGGGGTGGCCGGTGGTTGTGGGCTATGGTAGTTGATTTGCGGTGTAGGTTGTTGTTGATAATAATGGAGGAGGAGATAATATATTATTTTAATGTGTAGTAAATATTATTTTAATGTATAAAATTGAATGATAAAACATCTGATAAAAAAAATATTGTAAAATGATATGGTAAAATAATAAAGTAGGTATTTGATGTGGCAAAATATATATTTTTTTTTTTGTCACATCTGACGTGAATGCCCTCATCAAATGAAACGTGTAAAAGGATCAACAAATATCACATTATACTTGAAACCATTTATTAAATCTAAAGGTGCCGGACCCCATATCAGTAAGTATAAGTTGAAAGGGAGAATGTGCAACAAACTTAGAATTCGCTACTTTTTGTTTTGGGACCCAGATGGATGGGTTTTCAACGTTTTGGGACCCAGGCTCTAAAGCCCTACAAGACCCAAGCTTGGTGGGTTTTGAACTTTTGCAATTGTTTTTCCATGATTTTCCTGGAAGAAGATTCCAAAAAAAAAGTGCACACTTTATTTTGCCATTACACTTTTTTTTGGCAATGACGCACACTTTATTTTGCCATTACACTATTTTTTTTGGCAATGACGCACACTGCATTGCCAAAAAAAAAGTGTAATGGCAAAAAAAAAGTGTGCGTCATTGCCAAAAAAAAGTGTAATGGCTTTTTTTTGGAATCTTTTCCCTCCTGGCAGTTAACACAATTACAAATCTTTCACCATATGTGACTAGGGGGCGATTTTCCTTCAAAAAAAATAAAAAAGTGTACACTCTTTTTTTTTCCAACACTTTTTCCAGGAAAATCATGGAAAAACAGTTGCAAAACAAAAAGTATAAAACCCAGGAGTAGTAGTACTACTATGTAGTGTATGAAGTTAAATCACAGGGAAGCACAGGTTTAGGAGGTAATACATGGATCTAAGGCACGCGCTCCTTTTTGCCATAAACATCCTAAAATCTCAAGTAGGAAGTGCTTGGGATTGGGAACCCTTCGACACAATTGGTCATCCTACTTGGATTAAGAGTTTTACTCTTGCTATTCTCTTGCTCATCTTTCCCTTCACCTGCATACAAGTGCCCCTCAGACTCGATACAGGTCACATAATTGTAAGATTTGGAAAACTTGACCCCTGTTTCACTGTTTTATTTCTGGCCTCCATTGTGTTCCCTCAAGCTCTGTTCTGGTATGCCTACCCAATCATTATAATGATCTCATTTTGTTATTCTTGGCTTCTAAATGTGCTTGGGAGCTTCCTCTTCTGGCTGCAAAACGTGCTTACTAGCATTCCCGTGATTTACATCATAATGAGGGCAACTATTACTAGGTGGCACAACTTACATGAAGTTGAAGCTATTGAACGGTACCAACAATCCCAGGAGCCGGGTTCAGATGCTGGAGCTTTAGATGATGCTATTGAAGTTATTGTGGACTCGCCCCTCCCTGTGTAGTCTTTCCTTGTTTTCCCTACCTTGTTCCATTTTCAATTAATGTAGTATTTCTTTTTCTTTTCTTTTTAGAACATTTTCAATGTGTTTTTGTATTGTCTTGATGTTATCTAATAAAATTTATAATATAGTGTACGTTTAAGATTGTTAGCGTACTGATCTATGGTTTTATTTGCTTATCTCTGCCGGGAAAAAACGAACAAGTCAGAAAGAAGATAGGAAAAAGGAAAAAAAAATTATGTAATTTGTCATGACTCATGACTACAATTTTCAAACTATTGAACATCTTTTGGATTTGAGGGCTGTAGTTAAGGTCCATCTAAACGATTCTGAACAAACCCATATAACTATTTTCCTTAAAAAAAACCATCCCTACCCCGGAATGACTATTTTTCTTTGAATCATTTTTTAGGTAAAGTGATCCAAAGGAAAACATTACCCACTTTCCTTTGGATATCGAAGGAAAATATTGTGGTTGGAAAGTGATCCCAAGGTTGAAAAAGTGTAGATAAAAAATTGCTTCTCAAGTTGAGAATCGATTTTGATCTACACTTTTTAATTGTATGAAAAGAAATTTTTGATCCATTCTTTTTCAACTTTGGGATCAGAAAGTGTAGATCTAAAATTGAAAGGTGGACGTGTCCACTTTCCATTGAATATCAAAGGAAAATATTAAGCATGAAAAGTGATGCCAAGGTGAATGTTTAAATAATATTTTGGATATAAAGTAATCCAAAGTTGAAACGTTTAGGATGTTTAAATATATATTTTGCATGTAAAGTATAATCCAAGTTAAGTTGTGAGGTTGAGCATTTTAAAATAATATTATGGATGTAAAGTGGAGGTTGAAACATTTAGGATGTTTAAATATATATATATTTGTATGGAAAGTAATCCCAAGGCTCAAGCATGTTTCAACCCCGGGATTGGTTGAAACATCTTAACTGTTTCAACCCTGGGATTACTTTATGAAAACACCGATACTTTCATGCGAAAGGAAATTAATATGAAAACACCGATAGTTTCATTCCCTTGGCCCACAAAGCCGTGTATCCGTGGAAATTAACGTCCAACCACAAGACTCATTTATATATACTTCAATATTGTATGTGACATTTATAATATACTTCAATATTATACCCAAAAAAGAAAATATTGTGTGTGACATTTTGTCCCCCAAAAAAAAATAGCGTCAGCGCGCAGTTGATGGCCCGTTTGGTATGTGTGTTTAAAAACTGAAAATTGTTGTTTAAAAATATTTGTGAAAATACGTGTGAGTAAAAAAGTGTATTGAAATACGTGAAATGCTGTTTAAAAACTAAAAATGGTGGTTTGAAAACACAAACCAAACACCCCCTGAATCACTACTCACAACTCACAAGGAAGCCAAGGTTCACGATGTACTACATGGATCTGAGGCACACACTCCTTCAACACAATTGTTCATCCCAATTCCACAAAGACTTTTATTCTTTCTCTTCTCTTCGTGCTCTTTCCCTTCACCTGCATAAAAGTGCCCGTTGCTTGTTCAGTTGATACAGGACACATAATTGTAAGACTAGGAAAATTTGATCCCTGTCTCACAGTTTCATTAGTGGCATCCATTGTGTTCCCACAAGCTCTCTTTTGGTATACCTACCCAATCATTATAATGATCTCATTTTGGTATTCTTGGCTTTTCTATGTGCTTGGGAGCTTTCTATTCTGGCTGCAAAACTTGCTTACTAGTATTCCCGTGATTAACATCATAATAAGGGCAACTGTTACTAGGTGGCACAACTTACATGAAGTTGAAGCTATTGAATAGCACCAACAATCGCAGGAGCCAGGTTCAGAGGGTGGAGCTCTAGATGATATTGAAGTTACCGTGGACTCACCAGCTACTCATGAGTCTCACCCATTCTAGTCTTTCCTTGTTTTAATTCCCTCACTTGTTCCACTCTCATATATTTCCTTTGCTTCTCTTTTCTTTTTAGAACATTTTCAATACATTTGTATTTGCTCTTGGGCCTAGCCGAATAACATAACTTTAGGAAAATTTTAAAGAAACTCATTTGGCAAACTTATTTAGTTATTTAGCACTTTTTTAAAACTTAAGCTTGTCAAACTTGAGTTCCAAAATAAGTTTGACATTATGTTTTTTTTTTCTAAATTTTTCCTCAAATTATGTTATTTGGCAGAATTTCCCTTGCTTTTGTTAATTCTAAAAAAAAGTATTTGCTCGTCTGGATTTTTTTTTTTTTTTAAATTATCGTTGTAACTGTTATGTATGGTTTATTACTTTAATTGCTTCTCTCTATACCAGGGAGAACAAAGAAAAAATTAGAAAGAGGATGGAAAAAACATCTTTTGGATTTGAGGGCTGTAGTTAAGGTCCATCTCCATCCAAACGATGCTGAACAAACCCATATGTTCTGATTGTGCCAAAGCCTCTTCTACGCTTAATTTTCTAATTCCTAGGCTCAAGTCAACCCACAACAACTTGCCCAATTAACCCTATTCTTCCGGGGTTTTTTTTTTTTAACATGAGATCCCTAAGCCCAATCGCAATTGCTGATCAGCCCAGTAATTAAGTCCCACTCGGTGCTGTGTCCTCTTATCTCGCATAAAATTAAAAATAAATAAATAAATAAATAAAATCACCAACTTACCTAATCAAATCCCTGGGCCCAAACACTGTGCAAATAAGCTAGTTTTAGTAACAGTTATGATTGTCTTGCTGCAAGATGGTTTTAAAAACCGAACTGAGAGTAGAACTGTTTTTTTTCAAAATTTTTAGTTCAATCTTGTTTTTGACCAATTTTTCCGGTTTTGACCGGTTTTAGGGGTTTTTATCGGACTGTACTGACTCTCGATTTCCGATTGAACCGATCACACCAATCAGTCCGATTCGGTTTTTAAAACACCAGTAACATACTAATTGGAACATTTTGTGATAAGACTGGGTACTTGGAGCTTTAAATTGGGCGTGACTAAAGAAGAGTTGGTTAGTTTTATCCATAAGTTTTTTTTTTTTTTTTTTGGCTGAATTTAATCCATAAGTTTTTGAAATATTCTAGTGCGAGTTATATAATGTTATTTTAAATACTACTCAGCTACATTAAGGAAGTAAAGTCTTTTAATGATTCATCCATTTCACTTTAAAGACCCTTGTGAATATTATTATTAAGTTGACATATTCCAATCATTGGAGGTTGGTTACAAAAGTAGAAGTTAGTTTCAAAATCATCTTTGGAGAACAATGGTATTGCCTTTTTGGAATGTGTGATTGACTGTGTCCTTTAACACATGATAAATATCAAAATTAGGGAAAACACCTTGGAGAATAAACTCAAATTTCATTAAACTTTAAAAAAAAAAAAAAATTACCATACTCTGTTTAGTAGATATAGCAACAGATCAGCTTGGCGGGAAATACTAAAACTAATGTAACAAACTTCCTAACAGCAGGCCGGCTTTAGGCTTAGGCCATTTAGGCCATGGCGTAAAGTCCCTGACATAAAAAGGCCCCAAATATGGGGCATTAAAATTTTTTTTTTTTTTTAAATTAAAGAAAAAGTGTGAGTTAGGTTTTTTTTTTTTTCTCCAATCTTAAAAATACTTAAAATATTGGAGTTATGGTAGTATATTACAAGTTTTATTATATAGGTTCTATAAATTGATATGTCACCAATGAAATAATTCAATACTCATTTATTCTTTTATTCAAGTGTCACCTCATTGCTTATATAGTAATTATTATAAGCTCACTTTGGATGAATTAGTTATATTAACAAGTAAGATTAAATAATAGATTTGAAATTAAATAAAAATAAATAAATATTATTTAAATGATATTTAGATGTAAAAAGACCCTTATAATAAAATTCTCGCCTTACACCTCAAACAATCTTGGGCCAGCCGTGCTTAACAACTATCTGACGAGGATAACAGAATAGCAACCTAAACTAATCAAGACTAAACACGAGTCCACTCACTAAATTGCTCTTAGACATAAACTTAACACATGAGACCTGTAGTTTATTATAATGATTGTACTGAACGACTGTGGTATGGCTCCTCTTCAATAATAGGAGTATTTCTTCCTTGCATTTGCTTATAGAAATCTTATACGTGGCTACATATTGCCAATTAACTTGATCTTACTGAATGCAAAGTGATAAATGCTTTTTTTTTTCCTTAATGAATTTGTGAGGCAAGGCCTTGTCACTTTCCTTCCCCTCTCTTACACTCACTAAATTTTTGCGTTATGTATTTTCCGGGTGAACTCATTGCAAATTTGCAATCCCTTATGGCAATGCTGCCTATTGTAAGCAATCCTAACAACCACAGTAGGGGCAGGCGTGGCCGTTGGCAGAATGATAAGAGTAGGCCTCCTTCCTCGACTTGGACCTTTTCCTTGAAGAAAAGCTATATAAAGCTTTCAAGCAATAACAATTGTGAAACAAGCAGATTGAGAAAACGCAGAGAAGAATAGTGAGGAGAGAGAGAGAGAGAGAGAGAGAGAGAGAATTTTAGAAAGATTTCTGTGAAAAATGCTTGCTTAATCAATTCTGATTACAGTTCTTCTGTTTATATACAAGATCAATTAGTAACTGAATAATTACATCTCCATAATTCACAGAATTGATCCATGAAAATCGGAGGCAGTTGAGCTCAACAGCTAAGAGAGGAAAATTGAATTTCTTGCCTAATTCCAACCATTTTCTGGCTTCCAGGGACGACACCGTTTTGTGTTTTACACTAATGTACACGTGGCTTGATTACTCAAGAGAAACGGCACCGTTTTGACACTAGCCGTTGCCTGTTGAATTAAAACCTTTGTTTTCTGTATTTGAAAAACTAGCTGTTGGTAGACTTAGACTTAGTATCAGCCGGCTTTAGCTTAAACACGAGGCTGAATTAGCCAAGAGTTTGCCTCGAAGAAACAAGAAATGAGCACCTGGTAAAGGCTTGGTGAAGATATCAGTGTAGTTATCTTTGCCAGAGATAAATTTGACACCCAAATCACGGCGAAGCACCTTCTTTCTAACATAATGATAGTCAACCTAGATGTGCTTTATTTTGGAGTGAAAAGCAGGATTGGAAGCTAAAGCAATGGCAGATATGTTATCACGCCAAAAGACTGGGATGTGATGAAGAAACAAATGAAGCTCCATGAACAATGTACGAAGCCAAGCCACATCTGCAGCAATGGAAGCCGATTCTGCAGTAGTGGAAGAATGAGAGACAGTAGATTGCTTCTTGGAGGACCACAAAACAGGATTAGAACCAAGAAAAACCAACAATCTAATAGTAGACTGTTGTATATATAGGTAATACAAGGATAGGTTGTAATAATAATATAAGGTTGGAGGGTATTCATTTGTAAAATGAATAAAATGGAATTTCGAGATCTAGAATTTTCTTTATGAAAATTCAAGTTTTAGGATGTTCAATCAGTTGAGACTTTAGATCGATCGATCGAAGTAGTGAGAATGGCTTCTCGATCGGTCGAAACTTTTGTTCGATTGATCGAATTGATCAAGAAAATTGATTTGAAGCTTCTGCCTAACTCGATTGATGCTCGATTCCTGTTCAATTAATCGAAAAGAGCCTTCGATTGATGCTCGATTCCTCTCGATCAATCAAGCCTCATAAAAACTATTTTTGCAGAATTTGTGGTAACTGTTCTAAACGTTGGGAAATGTTTTAAATCTTGTAAACAGTTTTATGAGGCGTTGTAACTCTCCATATGTACCTTTTGAAGGGTTATAACTCTATGAGTATAAATAAAGGTTAATATTCACTTAAAAAAATACAAGAAATCTCATGGGTATTCTCCAAAATTGCTATTTGTAGAACCCAAAAAACTTGGTTGTATCATGGGGACAAGTTTGTAGAAACCTTTTAATAACTTACGTATGGGGACAAATATTGTCTAAGGATAACATTCAATTATGCCTCCAAGTCAATCATATTTTCAGTTTAGTTACTGTATTCATTTTGTTCTTTCATTATTACTCCTTGATTTGGTGAAATTCCCAACAATGACTTTCTGTCAGAAGGGTCCCCAGCCTAATCAGCATTGGAGAAAGCTGATAGGGTGAAAGGGCTTAGTGAGAAATGGATACCATGATGCAAGGTCCCTCTGACATATTGAAGAACCCAGTTAGCATCTTCTAAGTGTGTTGTGGTTGGCTTTTGCATGAATTGGCATAGCTGATGAATGCTAAAAGCCAAATTAGGATGAGTAAAGGTCAAGTATTTTAGTTCCCCTACCATACTTCTGTACTCAAATGGATCAGACAAGGAGGAACTTGTGGAAGCAGTCGGTCTAGTGGATGAACAACAAGGGGTTTTAGTGGGTTTAGCATTCTCCATGTGAAATCTATGGAGAATATCATAAGCATATTTGGACTGACAATATGTTAGGCCAAATTTAGTAGGAATAATTTGGATACCAAGGAAGTAGGAGAGAGCACCTAGGTCCTTTAACTCAAATGCAGTACTGAAAGCAGTAATGAGATAGGAAATTTGAGGAGGATCATTACTTGTGATAATGATGTCATCAAGTTGGTGCAGAAGGTAGATCGTTGTGTGAGAATTATGATAAATGAAAAGGGAAGAGTCTACCAAAGAAGCAATGAAGCCAAGGTGAAGAAGTTGAAATGTAAAACAATCAAAACAAGCTCTAGGGGCTTGTTTGAGACCATATAGGGATTTATGTAATCTGCAGATTTGATTAAGAAATTATTAATCAACATAGCCTGAAGGCTGCTGCATATAAACTTCCTCCTTGAGAAATCCATGAAGGAATGCATTGGACACATCCAATTGTCGAAGAGGCCATTTGAAGCTGACAACAATAGCTACTACCAATCTGACTGAAGTTGGTTTAACAACTAGACTAAAAGTTTTATTATAATCAATGCCAGCTTGCTGATGAAACCCCTTTGCAATTAACCTTGCTTTATATCTAGCAATAGTGCCATCATTGTTCAATTTCAGCTTGTATACCCACTTATAACCAACCAAATTGATACTTGGAGAAGGGAGAACCAAAGACAAGGTTTGTTGCTTCTGTAATGCAGCAAACTCAACATCCATTGCCTTAGTCCATTGAGGATATTGAGAAGCCATTTCGTAGGATGGAGGTTCGGTATAGGTGCAGTCAAGAACAACCTTGAAGCAAAGTTTAGGTTTGGTAATTCCTTTTTTGGATCTAGTGGTCATGGGATGTGTAATAGTGACAAGGGGTAAGGCAAGATCATCATCAACAGGTGGTAGAGGACTATGTGGGACAAATGAGGCAGTAGGATTGGAAGAGACAAATGGTGTAGGGAGACTAAGATGAGAAATAGATGTGGATAATGAAGGTGATGATGGAGAAATAGAGGTTGGATTTTCTGTTGTGGAATGAGTATTAGATGACACATAAGAACCTAAGATAAATGGTTGATTGGAGGATTGCAGATAGAGAAGATTTGATAACCAAACATCATGAGCAAGTTTAGAAGCAAAGGAAGTTGAACCAGATGATTTTAAATGAAGAAAAGAAAACTCAGACTCATTAAACAACACATGCCTAGAAGTATACAAATGATTAGTATGCAGGTCAAGACATAAATAACCTTTAGAAATAGTGGAATAACCAAGAAAGAGACATTCTTTGGTTCTGTGTTCAAGCTTGTGATGTGTGTAAGGTCTGAGGTATGGATAGCAAGCACAACCAAACACTTTAAGGTGTGTTGAATCTAGATGTTGAACATATAGTTTGAACCAGGGTGATAGGAAACCAAGAGTATCAATGGGAAGGAGAATAACGAGACTCACAATAGTTTGGACAACAAAAGACTAGTATTAAGAGGGTAAAGAAGCTTGTGAAAATGAGTGTGATGGTGGTTTCTATCAAGTGTCTATGTTTTCTCTCTACTAGGCCATTTTGTTAAGGGGTATATGGACAAAAAATTTGATGAAAAATGTCATTAAAGGCAAGGTATGATTCAAAGACTTTAGAAGTATATTCTTCTCTACCATCAGACCTCAAGCTTTTGATAGTAGTTGAGAATTGATTCTTAACCATAGCTTTGAACATGAGAAATTTGGAGTAAACCTCAAATTTATTGACAAGCAGATATAACCAAGTAAAACGTGTAAAATGATCAACAAATATCACATAATACTTGAAACCATTTATTGAATCTAAAGGTGCAGGACCCCACAAATCAGTATGTACAAGTTTAAAAGGAGAATGTGCAATAAACTTAGAATTTGCAAAAGGAAGCTTATGCATTTTGTCATGAAGACAATATGTACATAGTTTTTTCTTCAAAAAATTATCTTTTTAATTTCAACTAACTAAATATGTTTTTTATTTCAAAAATACAAGAAAATTTTTTTTTCTTTATATTCTTAAAAATAAATTTTTAAAAATAAAAAATAAAAATTGTTATCAAACATAACTTAAATAAACTGTTATCGAACGAGATGGGCTTACTTTGTTATGATCCAATATTTGAAGCTTGTGCCTGACTTTGTGGCTGGGACATTTGTTTTTTTTTTTTTTTTTTTTTTTTTTTTACTAATGTCGCCCCATTGCATGTGGCAGAGTCCTAGTTCAAAAACCCACCAAGCTTGGTCCCAGAGGGCTAGACTAACCAAGCTGGGATTGGACCCAGGCTCTAAGCCCTATGTTTTCAACTTTTTGTTTTGGGACTCAGATGAGGGTGGGTTTTCAACTTCTTTTTTTTGCGACTGTTTCTCCAAGCTGGGACTTAGACTCAGGCTCTAAGAGCATTAGTATTGGGGAATGCTAATGTCAAATGTAAGGAAAATTTGGCATTTTAAGTCTCCAAATGCTCTGCATCAAAGAATGCTAAACTCAAGTATTGCAAATTTTTTTGCAATACTGCTACAGTGTCATTCTACTTTTAGAATTGCACTGTAGCACAATTCTAAAATATCTAATATTTTTTTATTCTCATTTTCTGACTCTCTCTCTCTCACTTTATGCTTTCTCATCTCATTCCTCTCTCGTGACATCTTTGGGTCTGCACCGACTTCCGCCTTCTTGTTCGAACCGGCTTCTGCCTTCTTCATGGTTTGCACCGCAGCCCCGGTCCACAACGCCTGGTTCACTGCCTTCTTGTCGTGATCTTGAACCTTGGCCCTGTTCTTGTGAAGCACCACTGGCTCCCAATCTTGGGTCAGAGCTTTTGGATATCGGCTCAGCATCGTAACAAACTCAGAGAGAGCAACAAACTCAGCGACGTGTTCATGGGTTTTTGGTGTGGTTTGCAGCAGCGAGATCGGTTTGTAGCTGGGCTTGTGTGAATTTTGACTTGATTTTTTTTTTTTGGGTCATCTTTTGGATTTGGAATTTGCTATTGGTTTGATTTGATTTTGGGATGAATTTTTTTTTGTGGGTTCATGGTGGTGGAGTTGGGGGTTGCCGTGGTGGTGGTGGTGGAAGGGGGTGGGGTTTTTATTATGGGTCATATGTGGGTTCATGGTGGTGAAGGTGGGGGGTTGCCATGGTGATGGTAATGGCCATGAGTTTCGGGGCTGAGGTTTCTGGGGTTGCCGTGGGGTGGTGGCGTGGCCATAGGTTTCGGTTTAGGTATGTTCTTCGTGGTGGTGATGGCAATGGCAATGGCAGTAGGTGGTTGAGGTGATTTGGGTTTTTGTTTTTATTTGGATTTGGAATATATTATTTTATTACTTAGAAATATTATTTTAATGTGTTGTATTGTAAAATAAAAGTTTTGGATATTAGAGATATCGTAAAATAGTATGGTATAATGATAAAGTGGTTTTCTAAAATTATAAAATAGAGTATAATTGGAATTTTGGGATGCTGTAAGTCTAAGCCTTATGGGACCTAGGTTGGTGGGTTTGAACTTTTTGTTTTGCGACTGTTTCTCTTGAAAAAGTGTCACATATCAACGACGCAACACGCGGTTCCTCATATATAAATAATGTACTTGCTAGTTAGCTAGAAAAAAAATAAATTATGTTATATCATATTTCTCCGTAAACAAGAAATGTAAATGTAATGATGAGAGGTTCATCAAAAGTAAATAAATGTTATGATGAGTTCTCAAAATTTATCAAATTGATACATAACAAAGACATATATAATAACATCACATTTTTCACAAACTCGTCCCATCTCATATTGTTGTTCCTAGCTATGAGCATAAATTAATAAATAAAATATATTTCATAATTTATAAAATCATATTTGAAATAATACTATTTTACAAAAGATCAAATTCACCACAAGATAGAAGAAACCAACCATCAAAACAGATACAATGAGATTCGGGAGCGATGGTTGAGAAAAGAATTTTCTGAAAATATTATTGAATTTCACGTGAAGGTAGCTTAGAAAATGTTGGAAAGAATATTTTTAATTAACCTATTAATGTTGCACGTGGCATAGTCCCCGTCAACTATTAAATTATAGTGAAAGTACCGGTAGCTCTTAAAATGGTGGTTCATCAAAAAAAAAAAAAAAAAATCTTAAAATAATGAAACTTCATTTTTATTGGGACACCTTTTCTAATTTCTAGGAGAAGAGGACTCCAGTTGGGGCAAAACGAAAACTTGGAGTTCGAATGGAAGAGTAGAACTTTAATTTCTTGGAGAATAAGGTCTTTTTGGTATATGTGTTTAAAAATTAAAAATTGTTATTTGAAAATATTTATAAAAATACGAGTGGATGAAAAAGTGCGTTAAAATGTATAAAATGTTATTTAAAAACTGGTGGTTTAAAAACATAAATCAAACACCCCAAATATCTGTCTCTTTCTCAAAAAAAAAAAAAAAAAATCCCGTTTCTTTCTAAGCGGCAGGAAGAAAAAGAACGGAAGGTTCTTCCTAAGCGAAGTAGAAAGAAAAAGGACGGCCAGGACGGGCAAGGAAAAAAACGCACCCTATATCGGTTTCTTTCTTAAAAAAAAAAAGAAAAAAAAAAAGAAAGAAAGAAAAGAAGGACTTTGTCTCTCTACGAGAAGCGGGACGAAAAAGGAAAAACGGGCAGGAAGAAAAGAGAAGTAAGAAAAAGGACTATGTCTGTATGAGAGAAGTGGGCAAGGAAGTTTGTTGTAATCTGTATAGTAATCAATTACTTTATATCCGTCTGTTTTTCAAAAAATATGTATATATATATATATATCTGTCTAGATAAACTGACTCTGCAACTTATTTTCCCCAAAAAAAATAGCATCTGTGCTTAGTTGAATCACAAGGAAGCAAAGTTTCACGATGTGCAAAATGGATCTGAGGCACGCACTCCTCCTTTTGATAAACATGTTAAAATCCCAAGTAGGAAGTAGTACTTGGGTTTGGGATCCCTTCAACACAATTGCTTATCCCACTCCCACCAAGACTTTTATTCTCTCTCTTCTCTTCCTGCTCTTTCCCTTCACCTGCATAAAAGTGCCCATTGCTTGTTCAGTTGATACAGGCCACATAATTGTAAGACTGGGAAAATTTGATCCCTGTCTCACAGTTTCATTAGTGGCCTCCATTGTATTCCCACAAGCTCTCTTTTGGTATACTTACCCAATCATTATAATGACCTCGTTTTGGTCTTCTTGGCTTCTATATGTGTTTGGGTGCTTTCTGTCCTGGCTGCAAAATGTTCTCACTACTATTCCCGTCATTAACATCATAATAAGGGCTACTGTTACTAGGTGGCACAACTCAGAACCTCAAGATGAAATTGAAGCTGTTGAATGGAACCAACAATCACAGGAGGCCGGTTCAGATGAGGAAGTTTTAGATGCAGATGCTGTTGAAGTTATGGTGGTCTAGCCAGCTCATGGCTCATGGATCTCTCTCAGACTAGTCTCTCCTTGTTTTCCCTCCCTTGTTCCATTTTCAACGTAGTATTTCTTTTTCTCTTCATTTTTTAGAACATTTTCAATGTATTTGTGTATTGTCTTGTCTTTTCTCAAAAAAAAAAAAGGTGTATTGTCTTGATGTTATGTAATAAATTTTATAATATAGTGTACGTGTAAGATTGTTAGCGAACTGATGTATGGTTATATTTGCTTCTTTATACCAAGAAAAAAAGAAAAAGTTAGAAAGAGGATGGGAAAAAAAGGAAAAAAAGATTATTTGTAATGACTACAGATTTCAAAAGATTAAACAACATCTTTTGGACTTGAGGGCTGTATTTAAGGCCTATCTAAACGATGCTGAACAAACCCATATGATCTGATTGTGCCAGGCCTTGTTGAGGGTTTAATTTTCATTCTTGGGCTCATAAAAAGTTGCCCAATTAAGCCTATTCACATAAAATCCATGGGCCCAATCAAAATAGATCGGCCGAGTTAAGTCCAACTCAGTGCTACTGTGTCCTCTAACCTCGCATAAAAATTAAAAACCCCCCAACTCACCGAATCAAACCGAGTCACGTTTCACCAACTCACCCTTTCCTCTCACCCATCAAAATTTCAAGCTCCCACCACAGAGAACCCACAAAACTGATCTAAAAAAACACCATGGATTTTTCAGAACAAGACGTAGATATCTTCGGAGAAGACTACGAAAACGAACGACAAGACGGTGGGGCCCACTCATCATCGCCATCATCATCGTCGTCCTCTTCTTCCTCCTCCTCTTCATCGGCAGCATCATCGTCATCGTCCTCCGCTTCTTCATCCAACGGCGGAGCTTCAAGCAGCCCCAGTAGGAGCGTGAGCAGTGGAAAAGAGCAAGAACAAGAAGTAATAGGAGTAGAGGAGAACGGCGATGAAGAGGTAGAGATTAACAGTAGAGACTTTCATGGCTACCAAGAAGACGATAGAGATCTGTTTGGCTCTGATAATGAAGATTACTGCAAAACCACTGCGATTAGTCCTTTCTCTATTCCTGGTTACTTTTCTTTCATGGGTTTTTCGTATTTTCTGGTTTTACTTTGGTTTTTGAAGCATTCCCCTCATCTGGGTTTTTGTTTCTATGACTGCTTCTCTATGATCTTGTTGCTTCTTCTGTCTCTAATATTGCTTTTTTTGCTTTATTTTGTTGTGCTAGTTTTAGTAGCGGTTGTGATTGTTTTGCTGCAACATACTAATGGAACATTTTGTGATAAAATTGGGTGCTTGGAGCTTTGAATTCAATTGTGACTAAAGAAGCTTGGTTACTTTGTTCCATTAGTATGAAATATTTTGGTGTGAGTTATATAATGATATGGCTAATACTGGCTACATGAATGAAGTAAAGCCTTTTAATTGTTCACCCATTTCATTTTAAAGACTTGTGAATATTATTATTAGGATTGAGTCATTGACATATTTAGACATTGGAGGTTGGCTACAGAGAAGTTGAACTTAGTTTCAAATCAGCTTTCGAGAACAATGGTGTTGCCTTTTTGGAATGTGACGGACTGTGCTCTTCAACATGATAAAAGTTAATAGCTTAAGAGTATTTGTTCCTTGCATTTGCTTGTAGCAATCCTATATGTGGCTACATATTGCCAATTAACTTGATCTTATTGAACGCAAGTGATAAATGTATTTTTTTTAATCAATTTGTGAGGCAAGGCCCTGTCACTTCCCTTCCCCTCTCTTGCACTCTCTAAATTTTGTGATTTTGTATTTTCTGTGTGAACTCATTGAAATTCCCTTTGACAGTGTTGCCTGCTGTACGCAATCCTAACAACCACAGTAGAGGCGGGCGTGGCCGTTGGCAAAATGATAGAGGAGGACCAGGCCTCCTTCCTCGACCTGGACCTTTTCCTCAGAGACAGAACTTTGGTTTTGGTTCTAAGTTTATGAATGGTCGTGATGAACGTTTTGTTTCTGAACTAAAGCTTTCAAAGAGTGAAGAAACATTATCAAGAAAATGTATTAATATTCAGGAGGTAGGAACTGCTTTCTCTTCTTGTAATTTGATCGAGCACTTTTTAGGTCCAATAGATTAATGCTGTAAAAGGAGATTTCCACCAAATATTAATTTCCATATCTCCTTTTTTAAAACTTTGGCCTAGATCTTTCCAGATGGTAATTGATTGGACCATAATTGTATCGACGTTTGCATAGCTTTCATTATAACGGTTTGTAAGGAAAGCAACATAAAATAAAGAATTTTTGGATGGTGAAAACAGATTGTAATTGGACATTGTTGTTGATTCTTATCCATCACTGAATTTGCTAATTTCATCCAACAGCCATGCGAACTTGCGTGCTATAGTCGTGTAGAAGGGGGAGACGTCCACTTCGATGATCGTAGCTTGGTAAGTTTTATGGGTTTGGACCTCTAAATTAGTTTTCTTGTAAAATTCTTTTAGTTGGTGTACATATTAAATTTGTGGTTGTGGTCATCTCATTCACATGACTCCTTATTCTGTTTACTAGAGGCTTTTTAAGCGTCTAATTTCTGAAGATGTTGGAGCTGATCTGAATGAAGGTTTTGATACCTTTATTGAAAAAAAAGGTATGCTTGTTTCCCAAATATTGCAAACTTGAATTAGCATAAAGAGATTTCTATTTGAAAAATATTGAATTTTATCTTTACATATACATTTATTTTTGGGTTGTGTATGTGGCTGATGTAAGAAGGCAACTCTTCCCTTCCCCCCCCCCCCCCCCCCCCCAATTCTCTCTCTAAACCAGATTTGGGCTCTGAAGGTTTTGGTGATCTTCTTGGTTGCATAAGAGACAAAAATATTCCTCTTCAAAACATGCATTTTGTGGTATGAAAACATTATAACTCTAGCTTTCATAAGCCTATAGTGTTTTTATTGAGGTTATTTACTAAAGGTTTTTCCTTCTCTCTCCTTTCTCTGGGGTGCTTTTGCAGACTTTTCGTAACAACCTTAATAAGGTAAGTCCTAATTCCTTTTAGCAATGTTTACAACTGGTTTTATGTTCATTTTTATTATTATTATTATTAGTTTTTGGTATCCCTGGATGGCTGATGCCAGGAGATATACTCAAACAACATTTGAATACCAAACACACACACATGGACATGGAAGAAAAAGAATTAAACTACACAGAAATTAACAACAAGGCATCCTTGATAAGGAAGAATAGAAGAGATTGATTAAATTATAGAATATTGGAAGTGAATATGCTTTCATTTAATCATAAGAATGTTACTAGAATTTATCTACTAGTCTTTGTTGGTAGTTATGATTGGTCAATTTTTCCTGGTATTCAACCCATGAACTTGGTTAGGTTGATGAGCAGCATCTAATAGTGCTTCAACTGCTTTTTTCATCTTTTCTGCAGATATTATCTGCTGCTTATCTTCGAGAGCCTTGGGAGATGGGTGTGCATAAGAGGAATGGGGTCATCTATCTTGATGTACATAAGCTACCAGAAAGGCCAAAAAGTGAATTGGAACGTCGAAGGTATTACTTCATATCTTCTTATTTTCAGAATAACACAGATGTGAGATTCTTAGTTAAAAGGAAATTAGAAGGGTGACAAAGGTGGAAACCTTTTGGTCTAACTTCTTTGTGATGGGAGTAGACAATTGTTACTTATGCAATTTTCTTGATTTTTAGATGCTTGGAATATTTCTTACGTCACAGATATGCTTTTGGTACATTGAAAAGCAAAAGTGTACCTCTTGGATCATTTGAGGCAGTTTTCTGTTTCATTAGAAGATTCTTCTTTTTCTTTAAGAGAGTGCAGGGAGAGAAAAACAAAAGGGGGGGGGGGGTTGGGAGGGAGGTGTTGAAGATGAATCCATAATGTTATTAATGTTCTACTAAACATTATAGTAATTGTGGCTTTCAAGAAAAACTCTCCCTATTTTCATTCCGTTTTGTACAGAGTTAAGAGTTTGAAATCAAATGGGAGAAGTATTTGTCTTTGGCTGGAGAGTGAGTAATTCAACATTGGGAGGAAAGCATTGTTTGGTTCACTAGCTGTACTGAGGGTTATTTCAGTATAGATGAGAGACAAGTGCTTTGTCTGAGATAGGCATTAAACCCGAAAAATGAAAGACAAAGGGAAAATATTATTGACCAATCAATTCTGTTAGATGATGTCACTGTACAGTTATATTGCATCTCTTTAATAACTCTAAATAATATTTTGGTGTACTTCATCTACTTGGTCTAAAATCTCCACACATTTTTAAGAGTATTGTGTTATTTGTTTACTTTCTCTTTCTACTATTAATTTTAAGTGAACAATGTTTTATTTTGTTTGTCTTGTAGATTTTGATGTTATTGGGGGAAGTGAACATTGTTTAATTTATTGTTATCTTTTTGATTTAGATGTTATTGGGGATACTGTTTTGAAAGCCTCGCCACTGAAGATCCAAGAAGAGCCGATGGAGAAGGGATACATCACATTGATGCTAACGTAGAATATTGTTCTGTCGTTAAAACAAAACTAGGGGCTCATCGTATTTTGATGGGTGCTGAAATGGATTGCTGTGATTCAACTGATGATGGAAGGAGGTTCTATGTGGAGTTGAAAACAAATCGCGAGGTTGAAATGCACATCATTTTCTGTTGAAAATTGATATTTAAATCTCAACATTATTTATACTTTAATGGCTTGTAAATGTCTTTTTTTGTGCAGTTGGATTATCATACTGAGGAAAGATATGAGAAAGAGAAACTGCTCAGGATTTGGGTAAAGTTGACTTCCTAATACGGCTATGAATTTCATATATTTCCTTTTCATTTGAGAATTATTGCCTTTATGCATGGGAATGTGTGAGTTGGTGGTTGTTGATATCTGACTCAGCATGTGTTTATAATATTGATATACTAGAATAAATCATATAAAAGATAGAGCATGTCATTTTAATTATGCAAGCCTTGTAGCTAAATTGGCACATTCCCATGCACAAAGTGCTTGGGGGTCTACGGGAAAAAGGGTTCGAGAATCTATATAAATTAGGTTACATACTTGACAATTTCACGTATTATTATGACTTATCAAAAAAAAAAAAGAAGCTTTTCAAGTTATTTTTCTCATATGTGTTATTATATATAAACTGTATTTTTAAATATATTTGGGTGGTTAATTTCCATCAGCTGAAATTAAGCCAATGTGTCATTCAAAAACTAAAAGCTAAATAAAGTATACATGTGGTCCCTAGATTTTGGGCCCCGTTCTATTTTAGCCTATATGATTTGAAAAGTTTATTATATAGTGCTCAAAAATTGTAAATGTACCTAATTTGGTACATTTACAATTTTTTGAGGACTAAAAAAGAACTATTCAAATTACAGGGACTAAAATAGAACCATACCCAATTATTAGGGATCAATCATATATTTAACCAAAATTAAAAGCAATCTTCAATGCTGTCAATGGAAAGAAGCTTTGTGCATTTACAGAAAGGTAAATAATTTATTGGTTGTGATAATCAAATTTAATTTGCAAAAGACACAGCTAAGGTTTAGTGATGACCTCTAGCATTGATTTTTTTTTTTTTTTTGATAGTTGGAGGTGGTGGAATTTGAACCCTAGATGTCTTTGTCGAAAACATCAGGAGGTGCTAGTTGAGCTACAAGGCCTACCAGCAACCTCTAGCATTGAATAGAAGTAGAAGTTATTCACTTAATTTTGGATATGACCTTGACTTGGTTTTCGTGCCTTTAAGCATTTTAAAAGGCATTCTAATAATATTGATTCTTATGGTAACTAATTTCAGTTTTAGATTTTACCGAAGAGAGTATTATCAATTATGACCAAAAATATTTCTGCATCACTGATAAGCCTAAGCTCTTTTGAGATATATTACTGATATTTATATTGTAAATCTTTTCAATACTTTGAAAAGTTTGCATATTTTCTAAGTGCTGTGGTACACTATGATGAGAATAAATTTGCCAATGGTGTTCCTAGAGAGCTTCACATCTATTTCCTGCCATTATAATTGTGATTTGTTAAAGGTTCGCCAAGTTTTATGCTTCTGTGTATATCTGCAAAATGTATGGCCTGTGTGTTTGTTGAATCCCAGGTAATTGGAATTTAGTGCTTTGCTGAGTTAACCGGATGTTTCTTTTATACCCTTTCTTATATATTTGTGACTCCATAGTTTACATTTCTCCTATATCTTGCTTCTCTGTGTGATTGGATGAATGCTACTTCTTATTTCTCTTTTTCTAATTTATTGGAGTCTATTGACCTCTTATATTTTTAGAGACTAGATTTTCTTTAGGTGTTTCTCTTGTATGTATACCTTCCCTAAATCTGGTTTGCGATAATTTTTACAATAATCTCTGGTTTCATACCCCAGACCTGAAATGATAGTTGGTGTAGGATTGTGCCCTTTTTGTGCTTTTTAATACATTATTATCCTTCATTATTGTTTCCAAAAGGAAAAAAACTCCCCTATATCTTGACTTTTTGAGAGGTGTGTTTGAATTGATTTTTTTTTTTTTTTTTTTTTTTTTTTCTATCTACTATCTAGTGTAAAAGAATTAACACCTCTGTTTTAACTGTTGCAGATTCAATCTTTCCTAGCAGGTGTTCCTTATATTGTTATTGGATTTAGGTAATTTCATTACTGCATCATCTTTTTCTGCTTGCTTACTGGTTCCCTTTATTTTGTGGTGGAAAAAAATCACATACGTAAGTGTATGGTGGAATCAGAAATGAATGGGATTGATTGGAGGAAATAGCAATCCACTGAAATTTTAATATAAGTTTGTAATATAACTTAGTAATTTTGATTACAGTAGCATGGTTTTTTATTATCTGCCCTTTGAATTCAGAACTGTTAACTATTCCTGCTTTGGTGCTGCAGGGATGATGCTGGCCGACTCGTCCGAACGGAGAGACTAAGAACCAAAGACATAACACAGCGAGTGAAAATGAAGAACTATTGGCAGGTAAAAACTTTTTTGCTGTAAATACATGCATGATTGTTACCACTGATGTTCTGCATGTCTTTACATGATGTCCTGATAAACTAATTTTTAGTGTTGCTTACCTTTTTCTCCTGGTTCTCACAAAAATTGGCTGGCAGGGAGGAGTCTGCCTAGCATTTGCTGACGAGGTATTATGCTGGCTTTATGGAACAGTCAAAGAGAGTGAGTTTCTCACCCTTATTTTTGCTTTGGGCCCTGTATGCCATTATCATTTGGTTGCTGAGACAATAGTGGGAGATAATGGAATCTTATTTGGACAAAGTTCTCAACCCATTACATGGCAATTCAAATGACTGTTATGTGTACTAAATCACATGACTCATTAATCCATCTAAACAAGGCACGTGACTAATAAGTTGGTCATGTGATGAAAAATATATGTTGATGGTCATTTTAACTGCTAGGTAATGGGTTAAAGGAATTTTACTCCAAATCCAAACAAAATAGCTTTTCCAACAACAGTTGTGAGTTTCAGATTTTTTTTTTCCTTTATCTTTCAATATGTTTAAGTTTTTTCTCATAAATCAGATGATTAATTTATGTGTCTTTGATTTTGTGGCTTCAGATGAAGATTACATATTGCAGTTTGCTCACCCTTACACCCGGTTAGAGCTTCTGCAAGCCCAATCTTGCCCAGATGTAATTACTAAACATGTTGAACAATTGTAAACATTTTGTAGACTTCCCACTGTTCTATACAGCACACAGAGAGAGAAATGAAGTGGGGTTAAGTAATTAACTTAAATTATGACTCAATTTCATCGTAATTTTGAGAAACAAAAGCATGCTTTTATCAGATTACCTGTTCACTAAGTTACCCCAAAATGGAGGTCGAGAAAGTGTGGACTATTGTAATTTGTAAAGTCAGCTAAACTTATAAATGAAGAGAACGAAAAAAATTTGCCTGTCTTTTTATTTCATAGTTCTCAATAATGAAATTACTGATATCTTCTCGTAGTTTGCAACTTAATATAGAAAATGCAATCCAAATCAGTCTAAATCGTCTGATCTCTCGATTGTTCATTTCTTTTATATATATAAAAGGATTTATGGGCATGGTCATATTTTACCCATAGTTGTTAGTATCTTACAGTATATGATATGTATCCTATATAAAAAGTTTTGTATTGTAAAGGTGTATTGAAAGTGTTCATAAATTGTATGCATGGAGGTTTTTTTTTTTTGGTCCAACAAGTTGATAGACTTTTTTTTGATACAAAATTATTGGACTATTTAATTGAGCTCAATAAAATAACATGTTAATGATTTTTTTATTCTCCTTATTTTCCTAGAAAATTTAGACTACACACTTGACACTTTATTATTATATTTGCAAATTTGATTTCTATACTATGAATAAGCCATCAAATGGGCTTTTTTTGTCAAATGGCATAATTATAAACAATTTAGGAAAAAAGCACTGAGCCAAAGTTATTTTGTTATGTAACATCTTTTTGGAACTCGAGTTTGTCAAACTTGAATTTGGTAAGAGGAGTAAATGTTGATGACAATGAAGAATGAATAAATAATTTTGTAAGATGATGAATATGGTGATAATATTGATTTAAATGAAGTTTTTTTTTTTTTTTTTTTTTTTTTACTAAGATGAAGTTGATTGGACAGATGATGAATATGATGAAAAAGAAATTATTATTTTATCTCATATGTCGTATATTATCACTTTTTGAGTTTTTATAAACATATATTATTTTGATTTATTTAGTTAACTTTACTAAATAATATTTGTAGGATCACAAATCGTAGCCCAAATCCAGATAGAATAAGATATGGGCCCAATAAGCCCAGTACAATAAATTTGTAAGAGAGTGGGTGAAAGAATTGGGTTGGTTATAGGTTTTACAATAATTAATGGAAGCTAAGAGTTTGTCTGAAGAGGATAAAACACATAATTAAATGATAAACTCAAGTCCGAGTAGTAAATTTTTAAGTAAATTGGTTATTTCAGGTGGTGTCTGAGGAGTAAGTTCGTGGATGAAGTAGTTATTTCTGATGATGTTCTCCCTAATGCTACAGTGAATCTTCCTCAGTGTTTTTCCTTACTATCTTTCGATCCCCATCTTCAGGAGGCTTTACTCCATTATATAGTCCTCATTTTTCAATCCCACCGTTCACTTGTTTACTATCTAACTTCATACTTGAGTTTTTGTCTCCTTTCCCATAGCTTTTTGATTTTCGGGGAGTAAAAGTAGTTGAAAACACTGTTCAGAGGTCTTCTCCACATTAATGCGGCCAGGAAAGCTGCTGTAATGCATTTAATGCGGTGGTAGCAGCTTTTTCCTTAGATATTTCTGTGTTCTTATCATTTCCCTGTACATTTGAAGTCTATCTTCGTCGCTGGAGCTTCCTGGAAGGTGGTCTAGGATAAGACGAAACTCACTTTACTGACATATGTCAGATCCGAGGAGGATGACCATCTCGGACCAACACCCTTGGACATTTATACGCTCTACTATCAGTTACAGGGCTCTCTCTCATGATTTCTTCTCCTCGGACGTATTATTATTAAAGTGTGGGATTTAAGCCCAAAGCTAAGACTCAAGTTTTTGCTCCCCCACAATATTATATATGTGATAATTAAACTAGTCATTAGTTAAATATATTTTGAATTTATAATGAATATACTTTTTATATATGGAACATTTTAAGAGGCATATCTTAAAAAAGCTAACAAAAATAAATAAAGAAACGACTTTTTTTTTTTTTTTTTTTTAAAGTTTTGAGTGAGTTCACAGTATTGGAAAAACAAATTATCCCTTATAGTTTGAGCTTGTCACAATTTAGTCTATATATTTTTAATTGTTAAATTTGACCCTTAAAGCTTGGAAGAAATTAAAATCGCTAAGGTTTAGTTAATAGACTTGGTAATTTGTAGACAAATTTACTCCCTCAATTTCCTAATAAGATATTTCACTTTGCCCTTCAGTGGTTGGACTATTATATCACAAGTTAGCCCTACAAAATTTTCAATAGCAATATTTTAACCTCCTAAAGTTTGGATTAAAATTAATTAAATTGTTATAGGATCATATCTCATGTATTCTTCATGTGCTAAAAAAAATGCTTATTTAAATAAAATTTTAACTATTTTACTTTAACCCAAACCTTAGATGGGTCAAATACAATAATAAATGATTTAAAAACTAAATTTCTGTAAAACCAAGTCAATTGGTAAATTCTCTTAATTGTTAACAAATAAGAAATCTGGGTAGTGTTGTTAAAAGCGCTGAGTGCACTTAAACGCAAAGGCCTCATGGAGCCTAGGCGCAAAGCACAAGCTCACACCTAATCGATGTGAAGCTCACATTTTAAAAAAAAAATATTAATAAATTAAAAGAAATTATCAATGATCCATATAACAATCAAGTGATTGATTAATCATATAAATTACAATAAAACATTTTATATAATTTATATAACATTTATATAATTCTATTGTGCTTTACAAAATATATGCAACCATGATATTCGATGGCCATGATTACAAAACATGGTTGAATCAAAATAGAAATATAGAACCAAGAAGGCAAAGGCTAAAAAGTATTAGAATGTTAAGTAATGTTATCTTTGTGAGAGTTTGATTTAGTGTTTGTTTGTGTGGTTGTGGTAAAAAGTTTATAAATATCTAAAGAGATAGGGTTAAAAGTTTAAAAATATCTAAAGAGATAGGCTTAGGTGTATGGTAGCACATCACACTATTAGTTTTTATATATTAAATCAATGGCTTATATCAAACATATTTAGATCTAATGGCTAAAAATCAAATTAGGATTTTTTTTTTTTTTTTTAAATTACAAAAAGCTCAAAAAGTGCGCTTTGGTGAGGGTGCTTCGCTTTAGAGGGAAAAAGCTCTAAGGGCTCTACACTTTGAGCTTAAGCGTGCTTTTAACAACATTAGATCTAGGGTTAAAAAGCAACTTACACAAAAAACTAATTGGTATCTTAACTTTTGAATGAAGAACAATCATCATGTAATCTACCGCAAAAGTTGAAATTAGATTTTATCTATTAATAAAAAGTGTAAATTTATGAAAATAAAAGTGGAATAATATCAGTGAAGCACAATATGGGACCTACACATGTGAGAGAGATGTCCCATTAAACTGTTTCATGAGATCATTTTTCTCTAAGTAATGATAGTCACACACTCCCATATGGTCGCGTGACTCGCGTATATATGATGAGCGTGTAATAGTAAATTGCATTTTAGCCTTGTTTTTACATATCCGTCCATCTTTTCTTCTTACTTGTGCAGCAATGGTCAAAGAGATGGCCCAATAAAGCTGAAATGATTAGCTTGCTGGAGAAGGAAGTCAAGGAACATTGGTTCCATCAATTCAAAGTGGTTGCTCTCTTTAGGGTTTCGCCTTTTCCCTACACAATTTTCAACTATGCCATTGTGTTAACAAGTATGAGGTTTTGGCCCTGAAGCTTTCCTTTATATTTACAGGATTGTGCTCTGAATTCCTAATATGATTATTTTTCTGTGATCATTGCTCTAAGAAAATAAATAAAATATGAAAACAGAATATATTTTCCTCTTCCTGTCATTCAGTTGATGGATGAAGCTGTAACAAAAATGAAGACTGTCTTTTTACTGGTAATTAAATTATATGTTGGCTGAACTTTTATGCAGTGGTTGGTTAATGAGGACATTAGCAGGTGCAAAGTATGGAATCCTGCACCTGACTACAGTGGAAATTATATACAACATTATCTCCTTGTAACTCTATTTTTTTGGGGGCCACAGGGTTTATCTTTGTAAGTACAAAAACTGTACACGCAACAACAATAACAACAACCAAGCCTTAGTCCCAAAAGAGGAGCAAAAAAAAAACAATGATTGGTGGTATCATATAAGAAATGCTCGAGACTTCTAAGCTTGTCAGTTTCTTATGCAAGTTCTTAGTTACCATCTGTGAATGTGAGAATTAAGTTATGCTTGTTCAGTTAGTTTGACGGTAATTACATCACACAGTCCTAAACCTTAAGCTCTATGATGTTTTGTTTCATATGGATTTTTAATTTTGCAAGATGTTGTGCATAAAAAAAAAATACACAAATGGTGCAGCTTTGATGCTTTATATAACAAAAGTATGACCCCTTTAACTTTTTAGGCTAAACTGTATCTGTTCTGCTTGTGCCTGTAGCAGATCACAGCTTTCAACTGGGATCCATTTCAGGGTTTACTTTACCGGGTAGATGGTTTTGCAGCTTAATTGATTCTGTGTATGGTATTGATGATGCATGTTAAACAGTATATTGTATGAATGTTGGGTTAAACCTTAGAGAGTCAGCTGAAACAGTACTGGGTGTTTGAACTTTGAACCTTTTATTTCGCTTGCTGTTGAATTTCTCGTCAGATCGTTTTAGCAACTGGAACTTATAAAAAACCATATAGAACGTTATAGATGTTTCATTTTGTGTGTGTATGTGTGTGTGTGAGATGCTGATTTCCTGCATTATTTACTGTAGTTCTAGTAGACGGAATTGAATAATTAAGAAATAGACAATGAGACAAAGCCAAGAGGGGAATCTCACATCAGATGTTTAATAAGTGAATCTTAAGTAATAATTGATTACAAGGAGTTCCAGTTGCAACTCGATTGGTCCTTTTGGGTATTAGTGTGACTAGTGCTTTCCTTGGATCATGTAAATGATATCAAAGCAAACCTAATTTCTTTTATTGTTGAAAAGGTACATCATTTTTCAAGGAAGAGAAGAAACAATATAATGTCCTTGATATCATCGAAGAAAGTTAAGATGATGTAAAAGGCAGTTGTGCTACAGAAGTATGCTCAGTTATTGATTTACTAGTTTCTTCAATCACAACAATTGCTTGTTCTGAAATTGGATCATTTTGGGGTGATTCTTTAGCCATTTTTTGCATTTGTGTCTGACTTTCTTCAGTTTGGCCCCTTTTTCTTCCAAATTTTCTCTTCCTTGGACCAGGTGTAGCCCAACTTCCGAATGCTGAATGCACAAACTTGTGAAATATAGCACTTTTGTACGAGCTACCCATCTTCAAGCAGCCAGCAAATGTTTAAAGGGAAGTACATAGAAATGATCGAGTGATAAGTTCAGGTGTTAGGTGGAGCTTATATATTATTCCAACAAAGAAGCATATCTGTGATTCTGTATATATCTAACCTGGGTCACAAGAGCATACAAAGGTATGGTGCAGTAACTGCATAGCACTTGAACAATCACACTGCATACGGAAAATATTACGTGAGCATGTGAATGATGGGACACACACAGGCTAGCTAAGATAATATGTTCCATAGTCTCTCCCCTAAGTATTACCCCATAACAAGTCTTGTGATAATGAAGCGTGGTTTCTCCATGATGCATGAATTGAATCCATATATGCACTGCATAGTATATTTGATTACGTAAGAATGCAGTTGCATATATGCTTTGAAATTGATTATGTACCATTTAGCTAACTAACTGATATATAAATATGTACTGCTTAGCTATCTATCTGATATATATATATATATATTTCCTCACCAAGATCCAGACGAAGAATGCAATCTCAAATGAATTCTGAAACAAAATGAATTGAAGTAAGTCAAGAACAATGTCAGGGCTACTAAACCAAAAGTGTTTATCTGAAGGCTTCACTCGAGGTACTTCATGGTCTTCGGCATTTTTTTCCACAACATTATGCGCCTCACTATTATCTCTGGTCATCTCTGTAACCTGTTGTGCTTCATGATTATTTATCTTGCTCTCAACCGCATCCTGAGCCAAACTAGTGATTATGTGTTCTAACTTAGCACCCACGAAAAGTAGCAGCTGTCACTCAAACCAACTCAAGAATAAGTCCAATTATGTCATTCCATAAACAAAGACAATTAATTTTCACTTGGAATCAACCAAAGCCACTTACAATCACTGGCAAAAATGACAACCAAAAATACGAGTGCCACCCTGCATGTTTATTTCAAGCACAAGTAAGATATGAAATTCCAATTATGAAATGAGGTGAATCAATCAAGATTTGGAAATTACCTGCCACATTCAGTAGCAAGAAAACCACAACAAACACCCATAGGTACCAGCTACAGTTGACAACATTTATCTAAAAAGTCAAATTGAATTTTGGAAAATAATTCAATAATTGAAGTTAACCTTTCTTTCAGTTTTACCTTATGCTAACAATTTTTTTGAAATCATTTTCAAGTGTCCGCACTATGTATTTGTGAAAATCAAATTTAGGATTTTGACGGCAGTGCTCCTGCAAGGAGAAAACTAGGGTAAATGGCATATGAAACAATCTAGATCTGTATTATATGGTACCTAGAAATGATGCAAACCTAACCTTGATGAATCCTTTTCGCAATTCAGTGTAATCGGACCTGTTAACAGAGCCATAAAACTGTTTGAAGAATGATATCTGCCAATAAATATAAAAATCTGGGTGTCACCAAATTGGATGTAAGCCTTCATACCAGGATAACATTCTAACTTCCATAATAAAAAATGTTTTCAACCTTTTTATATACACATAAAATTTCAAGCATAGAGCAGTACTTTAAACTCAAACAGAAACAATACACTACTATTTGCAATATGATGGATTTATAATAAACGATTAAATAATTTAAATTGCACCATTGTTTCCAAAGACGTGCACAAAATCTAGTTGAGTTGTTCTGCATTATTCACAACACTGTCCAAATGGTGCATTGTGGTTTAAATGCAAATGAGCCAGGCCCTTAATGCACAAAGTAGTTTCTTACATTCTTAAAGGGATCTCAGTAAAGTTAGTTTAAAGTATATAAAACCATTTTCTGGATCTGCGCAATATGGCAAATTGCAAATGATATGGTACTGCTGATGGTTCATTATTGAGCTAGTACATCTTGCATAGAAATGATAGACCTTTCTTTTCTTTTCTTTTTTTAATGTCTTTTTTGCCATACATGTAGAGAAAATGTATCTGTAATACTCTTTACAACATTGCTCATTGTGTCTGCATCAGCTCGTTGTTTGTTGCCTGCCTTAGTATGCATTTGAAAGGTACCAATTGGCTTGACTCATTGACTTGGAGCATCCAAGTCCCATGGACTCCATTTCTTTCAAATTAGAGTTCACGTAGAAATTTTAAAAATTTTAGGAAAAATAAATGTGTAACCAAATCATTGTTGCAAATACGACACATAATGCAGTGATGGCTCTTTCTTCAAGCTTATTTTCAATAAGGAAATAACTTTATTAACTTAAGACATGTAGGAAGAGATATTGTTCAATATTGTAAGCATCATAAGGTATAAAATTAAAAATCAGTCATGCAAATAAAATAAGTAAAATTTAAATTGTGCAATAGAAATGTAATTGTAACGATGAAGAAAAACAATCCATTGTGTTTTGGCACCAGAAATTTATGTTTTGGTTTGTGACTGCAGGAATCTATTAGCTCGTAACTAGACCGTTCATCCATGTCACATACACCATGAAGCGAACAGATGTGTAGATAGACTGACAAAGAGTAGGAAGAGAGCAATCAAGCAGCATGGAAGAATTTGACAGTTGCCCATCTTTTGTGTATGAATGTTTTGTATGGGACCTGATGAAAGTGGGAACCCATAAGGATTCCCCATGATCTGCTAATTTTTACAGACGCTACTAAAAATATTAATAATACCCCCTCTTCTTTATAAAAAAATTAATTTAAAAAAAAAAAAAAAAACTGTAACTTTTTGTATAAATGAAGATATTTATGACTAATTTAGGGATATTGAAGTGTATGAGATAAGCTTTGAGTTCATCCATTTAATGAAAGGAAAAACAATTACAGTTACCTCAAGATTGATAATTTGAGAATTTCATTATTGCACAGACAAGTTCAAACTCACCAGCCAACTTACAGCTTCTGCCTTTCTCCAAAATCCTTGTGTACGTTGTTTCAAGAACTTATTGTTATCATAAGCAGGAGCGTTTCTCTTTGTTGGATCTGCAGATTCTGCGCAAAATATTCAGTGTTCATACAGGCATCTTAAACAAACCAAAAACATCAGAGACAATTCAGGGCATTTTAAAAATTCTGGTTCATGTTACCCCCTCTTGAAATTTCTTCCTTAATTGAATCCTCCCAGACCTTCCATTGGCGTATCTACATATGTAGAAGAAAAAATATATAAATTATGAAACGCTTATTTATCCAATTTCCAAATATAAGGTGTAAAAACTTCTTAACTGAAAATCTAACTAAAAACACACACACACACACACACACACACACATATATATATAAAGGCATCAATATATTACCCTGACTCCTCCAAGGACCATTGTAGAGACACAGAAGATCACATGGAAAATTGCCAATACAAAGATGAAAATGTGTAGCTGATGTAATGCTTCCAATGATATCAATTGAACCTTCCCCTGTGAGAGAGAGAGAGAGAGAGAACTAGTTATGTAACAATATATCAATTGAATATCAGCTTCATTAGATAGCATATACAAATGTTTGTTTGGGGTGGAAGATCCCATACCTTTTCCATCTATAAATATCATTTTCCCTTTTATTAGTTAGCTACCTATCCATGTATCTTTACTGTATTCTCTAATGACTACGTCGAGTAATCTGAAATTTTCCCAGACCACCATTGTTTGGCTACACCTGTAATCATGTATATTTGCGGCGAAGGGGTACATATTCTTTATTATCATATGTCTGTATGTATGTTTCACATTTTCATTGCTTGTTCATGGTCATTTATATATAGGGCAGCAATTCAATACAATTACTCTAAGAAGTGACAATAATAATAAAGGCTAATGTATAAAAATCAGTTAAAATTACAGGACTATGATATACCTCATGTAGGCAGTGCCCTGAATTAGTATCTTCAGACAAAAGCCGTCGTCGATTGTTTGTAGCAAGATTAGAGTAATGTTCGGAACCATTGGAGGAAACAGTGCCCCTCTTGCATGGAAGCATGGTATATGAAAGATGAGTTGGTATGCACATGCGACTTATGAAACCTTGGAAGGCCGTTAATAGAAGGGAAATGAACCCTAAAAGCATCAGTTCTGCAACAACAAAAATCAGTACATAGCACATTGATTAGACTTTGCAAATAATGTAAAAAATTTAGGCATGCTGAATTTGCAAGGCAAAATGAATCATATATGAAAGATGACTAGAATTGTGAACTTGGCTTTAATCACTCTTAATTAATAGAGAGAGAGAGAGAGAGAGAGAGAGAGAGAGAGAGAGAAGCAAACCTTCCTTTAATTTTTCTAATGCTTCATTTAGTTCTTCTAGACCCTTATGCTCCAACACCTGAAATGCAAACCAACGCAGCAAGCAGCAAAATACTTAAAAGACCCCACTATGCATTAAAATAAAAAAAAAAAGATTCATTATAAAGTCATTCTATAAAATAAAGTTCTAGTTTCCCATAATCAGAGCAAAAATGTTAAAAGGACAGGTGCAATTGTGTTTTAAAAAAAGAACAGTTTTTGAGAACCTGTTTTTTTGGAACAAACACAGCAATTTTTCCAGTAAAGTTATCATTCAAGAGGAGCAGTGCTTAATATATACCAGGCCAATAAAAAAAAATTGTTTTAAAAAAACTCTAGATTCTGTCAAAAAGTCTATCTCAGATCTTATGCTTATTTCGTTTAGAACTAAGAATAAGACATTTTTGACAAAAATCTCAATGAGGGTTGTCATTGTAAAGTCAAAACTGGATCAGTGAAGCAGTTAAATTTCTAACTTCAATAGTGAATCAAAAGCTAACTCTGAAATAACTTTCTTGGGTTAGAATGCAACCAACAACATTAGTAGAATTTGATAAGGTTCAAGACTAGAATGCAGCAGCCTAGAAATGAGAGAGAAATTTGGCCAAGTATTTTCCAGCCAAAAGCCAGAGAAAGATCAAACCATGAATATAGAGAAGAACAGAAAATTAATTAAAGAGGTACTCCTTTACTATATGCATTATAATAATGATGTTACTTTTCTAGGTGGTGACAGATGAGTTTGAGTACCTTTCCAAGGTGATGAATGCCACGCGCAGCACATAAAGATATTAGAACAATGACGAAGCAGACACTGGCAACTATCCATGTCGGTGTATACTCTAAGGAGCTGTTGATTTCCCCTTCCATATCTTGGTAATGCAGTTGACAACGTGATATTGTGGTGAACTTTGTGCGTATATATATATATGAGACAGATCACAGATGAAGCTATAATGGGGCAAAGAATAAAATATATGTGACAAATCCAGATTACTTTATGGTTAACATTTTAAGTAACGCACAGAATAATCTACCATGCATGCATTTGGGAAAGAGTAAAAGTAGCAATATTGAGGTTCTTGCTTTATTTAGTTCTTAACTTCTAATCCCTCCAACTAGTAGTGAAGAGTCAGTTGTAGAACGTGCGTAGAATAACAACTTTCCTGGAAACATTTACTTGAGACCTTCATCTAAGTATCTGACGGTACTGACGAATATATCCCCAAGAACTTTATAGTATAAGGAACTTTACTGTTGATCGAACCCAGTTTTGGGAAATATGTACTTGGTGACCGATTCTATCGCCAGTGAAAACACGGGCAAACTAGGGTGACAAATGTGACATTTAATCGGAGCATTGTTGAAGCAAATTAAGCTCGGTGGCTTACAAAGTACCAAGGTTTGGAAACTATAGTAATGCCAGCAAGTCCACTAAATCAAAAGAAGTGGTGCGTCCATAATATTTTTATAACAAATCATAGATGGTAAGTTATTATTAGTTCTGATTTGAATTCATAACTTAAATCACTTTTTTGCTACCCATAACAACTAATAACAATCTGACACTTTGTTGTGAAAGTGTTGCAAACATGACATTTTTCTTAAATCAATCCATATAGTATACAGAGTAACAGAGTAATGAATTAACCACCTTTAGAATGGCTTTTCAGTAGCTAAATCCGCATGCACCATGAAACAACACAACATAGAAAGAAAACTGCAAGGAAAATTTCAAAAATAAACTCGAAAAAAATAAAATAAAATAAAAAAGAAAGCAAAAAGGTAATCGTGGGACTTCCAAGTGAAAATTTATTTGTCAACAAATCTCAAACTGTCAGCTTCTTGTGTTTAAAGAATACATGATGATTTCATATCTCAAAGAATAAAAAGAAAAGAAGAGGAAGAACCTGATTTGCAGACTGCATTGAAGACAGACTGCTTAGAGTACTCTCTGCATAAACGACAGTAGCTTAGCTTGATTTGAATTCTGATTGTATTTCCTCTTTAAGATAATACGTATGATTAGTACATTGATAACAAAAATAAATAATCCCTGACTAGCTTTCTAGCTAACAAAAATAAATAAACAAACAAAATGGAGCCAGAACTTAGAATTAGAGGAGACAGCTTTGCTATCGGTTGTGTGCAGTAACTTTGGCCTTCGACTTTACTGCTACTTAATTGCCTAACTGCCATTTGTTTAAAATTTTTTAGAGGGTCATTGTTAATTTGTTTTAGGTAAAATTGATTGACTAGGCTAATTTTTTTTTTTTTTTTTATAGTTTTATTATTGGTAATTTTTATTGTTGTACTAATTTTTTTGGGTTTGTATATTTCTTTTTTAGATTTTAGACTTAATAAATTTTTTAATGGTCTTTAAAATGAGGAAAATGTTTGAACTACAAACTTTTTTACAAATTGTTGATAATGTAAGTAATGGGCCTAAATACGAACCAATAAGAATTTTGCTACTTTAACGGTTTGTAAAATTGTTATAGAAAAATTTGTGACTTTAACAATACTCTTAAAAGAATCAATGATATTTTCAAAGGGGTAAAAGTATAATTTTATAAAACAAAATTGCTAAAATTAGCAATTATATATATAATAATTTTAAAAAAAAATTTGGGGGGCCATTGCCCCTAAGTCCAACCATGGTTCCGTCCATGCAAACAACTAACATTTTTTATTTTTTATATATAATTTTGTTTGAGTCAGTTCATAGTGTGTCTATATATATATATATAATTAATCCCTTATAGTTTGACCCTATCACAATTTAATTTATAAATTTTTATTCGTTAAATTTGAACCCTAAAGTTTGGATTAAATTAAAATCATTAGGTTTCGTTAATAGACTTTGTGTTGTAGACAAATTTAACGCCTCAATTTCCTAATAAGATAAATTTCAATCTGCCTTTCTATGGTTTGGCTACTATATCACAAGTTAGCCCTACAAATTTTTCAATAGATATATTTTAACCTCCTAAAGATTGGTTAAAATTAAATTGTTAAAAAGGATCATATCTCATGCACTCTGCCCGTGCTAAAAAACACTTATTTTAAATAAAAGTTTAACAAAACCTAGACCTTAGATGGGTCAAATACAATAATTAATAATATATAAACTAAATTCTTATAAAACCAAGACAATTGGTAATGTCTATTAATTGTCATTGAATAAGAAATTTGGAGTTCAAAGTTTAAATGTAACTTACACCAAAAACACTAATAGATTTCTTGGTCTAATAATAAAGAACAATCATCATGTAATCTACCACATAAGTTGAAATTACATTTTATATGCTAAAAAGCATAAATTTATGGAGAAAAAATAATAATAATAACCCCAAAGCACAATTTAGGACCCACACATGAGACATATGTCTCATTAGACCATCTTGTGCAATAATTTTTCTCTGAATAAAGATAGTCATACACTTTTTATTACATACGCATTATATACACATTATCACATGAGCTTTTTAGTCAATAGAGTCTAGTAATTACATGAAATTCTCGAAAACCCTTAAAAATAGGGAGGATAATGAAGCCTGACTTGGCCTAAAGACATTTATGGGCTCAAATCCCTTAGGTAAGGTACAATATTCCAAGAGTAAGAGTTTGGCCTAGTGAACTCGAGGATCCAAGCTTGGGTCAAACCCAAAATTAGACCACTATATTGCCCATACACGACTCAGGAAGATAAGGCAGCCATGACTCATCTCAATTAGGAACTTTAGGGTCTGTTTGGATAGGACTTATTTTACTGAAACTGAAAACTTATTGCTGAAATTACTGTAGCAAAATAATTTTTAAATGTGTAAATAGTATCGTGGGACCTATTTTTAATGAAAAAGTTGCTAAAAAGTGGAATTTGTGGGTCTATGAACAGTACATAATGCACTGTTTACGGCAGAAAAGTCAACATTTGCGGTTACTGTTCATTGAACAGTACATGAACAGTAACCGCGTTTTGCCAAAACGCGTGAAAAAAAAAAAAAACGCAAAACGCAGTTGCTGAAAACGCAGACGTGCTATCCAAACAGAGGCTAAGTGGTCATGAAGATGATAGAAGAACAGTGAAAAACTTCACACTGGGGCAGATTATTTTCTTGGTCCTTTCTCTCGTAAAAAATGTTTTTAGTGTTAGTTTTGGGAATAACTTATTGAACTTTTTGCTAAAAAATTTGTTAAAGTATAAATAATATTTTAAAAAAATATTCATAAAAACTAAAAATTAAAAGCTGAACCTTAAAACACAATTTCAATTAAAATTGTGAAATCCAGCATGTAATAAAATTTTTCCTTTTTCTCTTCTCACATCTAGATAGAAGAGGGCCAAAATGGCCAAGTATCACTATTTGAAAAAATAAATATGAATCTATTACTATTTACGAAATAATTAGAAATTTATCACTTTTTTAGAACTCGGATCTACCATATAACTCAAATTTTATAAACTCAAGTTTTATGGAAAATATCCACCATTTTTTTATATAACTCGAGTTTCATAAAAAATGGCAGGACAAATTTAAAAACTATTTTTTCAAAGAACATGAGTTACACGACAAACTCGAGTTTCATCAACTCAAATTAAGAAAAAAAAGTGATAAATTATTAAATATTTTGCAAATAGTACTATATTGCTAAACAATACTATATGGCTAAATGGTGGGATATGGCCATTTGGGCCCATAGAAGAGTCCCAAAATGCACCGACTCGCACAATTGGAGATTTTCTTCATTTTTTTTTGTCACCAGGAAAAGGAAGAGAGAGAGAGAGAGAGAGAGAGAGAGAGAGAGATGGTGAGCAGAGAAGGGATGGAGAGCATAACAGAGAGACTATCGGGCGTTGAGAATCTCTACTTCCCTCAATCCAATGCCATTTCCAATCATCCTTCTCACCGCAAGGCCGCCCTCCTAGACCTTCTCTCCCGCGACGTCGCCCTCTTCTTAGGTCTCTTTCTCTCTCTCAAGTTTTCTGTTTGGTTTCTCGGAAACTGTTTTACTATTCGATATACGAATGATTTACCTTAATTAGTTTGAATTTCCTGTCAATTCTTAAACCCTACTTTTCTGTTTTTTTGTGTGTTTTCTTAGTTCTAAAGTTGAAAATCTTGGTTGAATTTTTTTTTTTTTAAATTCATTTTATTCTCAGCGACTAAACGTTGCATAGACTCTGCTCTCTTTTACAATCACTATACTCTGTTTGGTTGCTGAGGAAAGTAGGAGGAGAAAGGGAGAGAAAATCTCTCACTTCTATGCTCTATGTCAGTGTAGTTTATGTAAATAAATTATTATAAAGAAGAAAAAAATCTAGCTCAGCTAAGCCTATTAGCGCTCAATGACTGAGATAATAGGAACTGGGATTCTATCTATGGTGTTGATGATTGATATGTTGATAGAGTAGAGATTTTTGTTATTTGAGGTCTCAATTCACTGCAAATGTATTTAAAAAATAAATAAAAATCTAAGAGTAATTTATATATGCATTTTTATTTTTATTATTCATTTGTTTCAATAAGTGGGTATAGGGGGGATTTGAACCCTAGTTTTCCTCGTAATGGAGAACAAGCGCAATAACACTTCATTTGGGGTGCCATATGGCCCGTACTGGTGTCATATCCGTGTCATACTAGTGTTGTACCTGCCGTGTCATGTATAATTTTTCAGAAATTGCTCGTGTTGCCATCTGGTACCCATACCGTATCCGTTCCATGTTCCTGTCCGTGCTTTCTAGCCTACAAGGCTCTTGGCACTTATGCTTGGACTCTGTGAACGCAGTGAAAACAAAAATTAATTAGGAAGTTTATGTTTTACATAGTTTAAAGGTCATACAATTATAAATCTATCCTAAGGAAGCTAAGAATTGCGTTACCCTCAATTTGAGTGGCTGTTATCTTATCTCCCTTTTCTTAGACTTTCTTTATTTATTAAATGTGGAACTTCTAATTTTAGGTGGATTTTTCTTACACTGCCTATGTACCTGACTTGAGGCCTCTATTTGTGATGAATTTTATTTATTTTTTTATAATTAGTTTTCAAATAGGTAAATAAATAAATAGATTCCAATTTCACTGATTCCCTTTTCATTGATTTATTGACTCAGAAAGATATGGATCACAACTGACATCCAATGAGCTTCAAGAATTTGATGCACTTAAAGAAGATTATGAGATCAATTGGCACTTAAAGCACCTCAGAAGTGTAATCAGTCCAACATCAGAGGAGTTGAAGTTGAGGTCAGTGACAGTGAAGAACCGGAGACGAGCCTACTTGGATAAACTGATACATGACGGGCAATATTTCTCAGAGGATGCAATGAGGGAAAGAGAACCATATTTGCATCATGAGTATGTAGGCAAATATCAGGATCCAACCGGCAGGAGCATGGCAAGACCGGGGGAGCGGTGGTCGGAGACTTTGATGAGGAGATCAGAGGAAGCATTTTTGGTTGCAAAGATTAGAAGGGAGCAACAGAGGTTAGGTGTGGCTGAGAGGGACTGGATTGGTAATGATAGAAACCAGGAAGAAGAAGAAGAAGAAGAAGAAGAAGAAGAAGAAGAGGAAGAGGAAGAAGAAGAGGAGGAGGAGGATGAAGAAGAAGAAGAAGCCAAGAAGGCTGATGGAGCTGCAAATTCTGCAGAGGTATTTTCTGGGTTTATTTTTATCCATGTCAGTGAATGACTTCTATTTGGTTTATCTAAAGTTGTTCACTTAATATCTGGAGGGTTGATTTTGGATTTTCTACTATTTTACTTAACCAGCTAAGCCTTTCCTAAAACATGCAGTCAGACAATTGATATTAAAATTATTATAGTGGCACAATTTGAACTTTCTCCCCTGCATATTTATAAATGGAAAAAGCAATGTACATGGTGTAGATTTTTTCAGATGCTCAGAAAATGAAATACAAAAACATCTTATCTTGGAAGCCCAGTAAATTTAATGTTTAGATATATAGGAAACTTCTGCATAGAATAGTCTGCAATCCGTCTTCAGTATTTTAACATTAGCATAATCTTTTAATTTTGAAGTTTGAATTGTTATATAATTATTCATTGTCTTCTTACTATTTTTTTTCAGTTAATTATGAAATTTTATTTTCTTGCTGTCTAAGTTGCTTGCTTATACTGTGGATTTCTGAAAATTTTGAAGATTGAATTGTTATATAATTATTCATTGTCTTCTTACTATTTTTTTTCAATTAATTATGAAATTTTATTTTCTTGCTGTCTAAGTTGCTCGCTTGTACTGTGGATTTCTGAAAGGGTATAGATTTGAGGAAATGTTGTTTTTGAGGATTTTGTGTTGCTCATAGTTACTTAAATTCAGAATGTTGTTGGGAAAAATGGGGCACGCTATGGATTCTTAGCTATAACAATTACTAGTCTTCCTTCATTCCTTCATTGTCTAGAATAGAGAAACATAGCAAATAGTTGACTTTGTTTTTCTATTGCTCCATCATAAACTAATTCTGATAACACCAGTTCATGTCTATTCAACATACAGGGCCTCAGGCTTATAGAGCTATCGGATTTCTTTATAATATATACCCTTAAGTTTGTTTAAATTTACTATTGCAATGTTAGATTGGCTATTTCCATGACATTATTAAAGAGTGAGAACTAGTCAAATAGTCTATACTTGTACTTTCCAAATGAGTTAACAAATTTATGGATTCATGTAACCCAAAGCATAATTATGAACTTTAGTAGTTACGTCTATCAATATGTATGTACTTCAATTTATAAATTAACCCTCCCTCCATAATTTAGTAGGAAGTTTCCTTTGTAATGTGTTGTAAGAGTGAAATACAGTCTCTTGTATTTCATTTATTGTGGAGATACTAGTTAAGATAAGATCTGAGTTGGCAACAGGTCAGAACAGGATCTGAGTTGGATAAAAGCTTATCCAGTAATATTTGTTTATTAAATTGAGTCAAATTGGTTGGTTCTATTTCAATTCCAGTCCATGAGATTCAATTATTTAATTAACCAAAAGAAATGTGAATAAATTACACATTCCTTAGTGAACCCCTCCATGCCTTGATTGGCCCTTCTTGTCATATATAACGAGGATGTTAACAAAGAAAATTACTGTCAGGCCATCAGAAGTAAAGAATTATGACACTAGTTCTACTTGGTGGGTCCTAGACGTCCTGTGTATAGATTATTTATAATTTAAATTGTCTTGCTGTACCTCATTAAACTTGCCAAATTTTGATCTGTAACATTGAATGATATATCTTGTGTTTTGAATTCTTTAGTAATCTAGTACTCCTAGTAGGTGTCAATTGCTATAAACATAACCAGCAGTTTGATTCTGACTGACATTTGGAGATTTTGCCTTGCCACTTATAGATGGGCTCGGATCATCGTGATGATGCAACCAATGGTGCCCACTCCACCTCAGAACAACACAATGAGAGAGAAACTTTATCTGCCACAGAGATGCAAGATCAGATGGATCAATTCACTTCCATCATGCAGCAGAAGTTTCTGTTAGGGGAAGATCATGAACATTTAGATTATTCAAAAATAGATAATGATGAGACCCTGGATGATCACTGGCAAAGAGAAGCCAGCCTTGATGCTGAAGAAAAGTATTTCGCTGAGGACTGAGGAGGACGGAAGCTGCATTAACTTTATGTTGTTCGCCATAGCTTCTCATTTAATCTTTGTTTTCTAATTAAGTCTTTGGCTGAGATTTGCATATGTAATTACATGTCTTTTTTTGTGTAAATGATATGTGACCAGCTGCTTGTTTAGACTTCCACTAAGCGCTTAAATCGGAATAAAATCAATTCAGATTCCGCACTTAATATTCTAGCAGAACAAGTTGGTAGAAAGTGAACAATTTGAAAGGACCCTAGATGGCTGGGAAATTATTCAAATAGTCCAAATAGGAATCCAGAACAGTGAACAGGTTGCATTAAAAGTTATGCGATAAGAGGTTACTAGAGAAAAGAGATCAAGATCAAGTTACACCCAGAGTGAGTACCTATTTGATTACGTTATAGTTTATACCACTTTATAATTTTTATTATATTGATATTTTGGAAATCTTACAATTGAAATATATGTTCTCTTTGAGTGTGTTAACTGTTAACACCTCAAATTTGAAATTTGATATTAAACTTTGATCATATTAATATCATAATTATATTTAAGAAGATAGTGTAATTTAATGGTGTCAATGCAACACGTTTAATTAAAAATTATTGAATGATGTGGGAGTTGGGATTCTTTTAACTAGGAAGACCACAAAAGTCAGAATGTATCTTTAGCTTTTGTCTAAACAAACACCAAAATAAGTCGTCGTAAAATTGGTTTCTCCCTGAAGACTAGTGACACTTCAATAATAGAATCAGTTAGGTTTGGAATTTTTTGGAAATAATATGGTAACTTTTGGGTTGAAAAAGGCCGTACCTCTTCTTTCTAGTGGTGCCTTTTATACTTGTGGAAAGTATTTCCCTCCCCTCAAATTAGGCCCCAAAATTCAATTTTCTCATATTGATTTGATGCTTGTTATTCTCATTTGGCCACATCCTAATCCAGGAATAATTGGACGACCTAATGTTTTGACCTACCTAAAAAGTTGGAGGGAGCATATCACATAACATTAAATAGAACATATGATTATTGGGTATAATTCTCTTATTGATTTTTTGTTTTGTTGCTTGTTATTCTAATTTGGCCACATCCTAATTCATGGACAATTGGGTGATCCAATGTTTTGACCTATCTAAAAAGTGGGAGGGAGCATATCGCATAACATTAAATAGAACAAAAGATTATTGGGTATAATAAATGTAAAGATGATTGGTATTTTGCATGGCCAATACTACTTTTGCATGGCCAATGTAAAGATGATTGGATCGCTCAATTCATGGACAATTGGGCGATCCAATGTTTTGACCTACCTAAAAAGTTGGAGGGAGCATATCACATAACATTAAATAGAACAGATGGTTATTGGATATAATTCTCTTATTGATTTTTTGTTTTGTTGCTTGTTATTCTAATTTGGCCACATCCTAATTCATGGACAATTGGGCGATCCAATGTTTTGACCTACCTAAAAAGTGGGAGAGAGCATATCGCATAACATTAAATAGAACAAAAGATTATTGGGTATAATAAATGTAAAGATGATTGGTATTTTGCATGGCCAATACTACTTTTGCATGGCCAATCTAAAGATGATTGGATTGCCCAATTCATGGACAATTGAGCGATCCAATGTTTTGACCTACCTAAAAAGTGAGAAGGAGCATATCGCATAACATCAAATAGAACAAAAAGTTATTGGTTATAATAAATGTAAAGATTATTGGTATTCTGTATGGCCAATACTACTTTTTAGGAGAGAGTTATAGTGATATAACAAGATTGTCGAGACAATCTCCCAAAGTCTTGCCTTATCCAAATAAAAATGATTTACCGTTAATAGTAACTTTAGTTAGTCCTGATTTTCATGATGTTGAGATATGTTATGACCCTCCAACAAAAATTACACTAGGCATATAAAGATAACACAATAAAACTAAGGAATTTGTGGCAATTCATTACAGGCTGAAGCTCCGGTCAGAATGCACGTACATTTTCAATGGTGTTAGTTAATTTGTGGACGCATGTTGCAGAAAGTACTGTACAGCATCATACACACCAATCTTTGCTTTATAGGCAAATGGGGTGGAGCTGTGTTTCGTTCTGTAGAAAAATGTGCAACAATTATATACATGGTTTTCTTTTCTTCTTTTCTTCTTCTGAATAATGCAGTTTGCACGGTTTATTGAATTTGTAGGAGTAATCAAAGCTGAAGCACTATCAAAATTCAAAACATACTTTACACGTGAAGGTTTGGTGATTCCACAATTATCAGAAAACTGGACCCCTCTCCAAGAGAATGTTTAGTACAAATTTCCCAGCTATTCTGGTTTTTTTTGGTCCCCACTTACTTCTTTAATTATTAATTATTGCACCCCAGTTAGGTTTTCCTTTTCTTTTTTTCAATAAAAACATAACAAACGTAAATCACGAAGGACGTAAGGAAAAAAAAAATCTCCACCAAGAGTCTCTATCGCAAGACGTTATCAAACTTTCACATGCAACCATTCTCATCATACATACGTTGAAACTGACACGTGCACAACACCTTCTTATTGGACCCAATATGATCAACAACTCTAATGACAGTTTAACACTAAATAAATAATGTGATTCTCAAAATAAATAAATAAAAACATAATTTTTTTTTAATTATTAAAATGACAAGTACAGATTAATTAATATATTATAATAATAATAAAACCATTTTTTTAAGAGTACGAAGAGAATTTCAAATTTATGTCGTCTACACCAAAATGACTGTTCTCTATCATTTGTTTAAAATATTAATTAATTTTTTTTGTAGACATTCTTTAAATTATAAATTTTTCGTTCTAAGAACAATAAAAAAACTTTACTAACGAAGCTAACTACAAAAAGTAAAAACCATACAAAAATGATATTAACATATTAATCATAATTTATCAATTTATATCAGGAAAAATGATATGTTCATAATATTTTCACAATAAATTTTAAATGATAAGTTATTAGTGATTACAAGCCGTTACCATTATTGTGAACAAAAAAATTAATTCCAGTAATAGGTTCATATTATAACCGGTAACCACTTATCTTAACACTGTCTTTTATATCTTTTTTTTCTTTTTTTTTTCTTTTCTTTTTTTCCAAAGAATCGCATGGTTTACAATTTACCACCCAAACAAACTATGGGGGCAATAAATAAATGTTGTGCCTAGTTTTGACCGTTAATAAGCTATGATTTTATTTGATATGATGGGGGGCAAGAAACAAAGAGCTAATCAAGTGCCATGTGTCCAATAGCTGAATACACAAAATCTAAAACAAGCTCTGTACTAAAAAAACATAAGATCCCTGCTATAAAAGGCAAGGTGTTCTCCGCGCCGATTTATCGGCAACCACGCCCCGAACTGCTCTCATTTCTCTCTCTTCCCAGCTGAGACCCCCCTCTGATCATCACAAAAAAAATAAATCCATCTCTTTCTCTCTCTCTCTTTTGTCTCTGATTCTGTAAATACAAAATCCCCTAATTTTCACAAACCCTAGGGTTTCGCTTTTTCCTATATGAGATATCAATCGAAACGATGCCGTTTTGAGAGCAGAACACAGTGAAAGATAAGAGAGAGAGAGAGAGGGGTTGATCGGAGAGAAAGGAAGGGTGGGGGGAAAGATGTATAGGGAGAGAGGGGTCGGAGGTTCGAGGTCGGAGGTCGGAGTCGGAGTCGGAGTCGGGCCCCAGCTCGATCGGAAGCAGCGGATCAACGAGGCACTCGATAAGCAGCTCGAGCGATCCTCGCCGTCCACCTCCAGACCTTCGTTGATCAACGGCAAGGATAAGTCCGTGTTCATGCCTAAACCTCCACCCGATCACAGAGACTCTCTCCCCAACAACAACAACAACAACAACTGCTCCGATGGTATATAACACACACACTCTCTGTCTCTCTCTTTTGTAATAGAATCTGAGAAATCTGAAACTTTGATTGGTTTTTTTTTTTTTTTTTTTTTTTTTAATAATTGTCTTTTAAACTTGGAATTATGAGTGTGTGAAGCTTTTTTTGTGCTTAGATTGTTAACTTTTGGAATTGTTTTTAAATTTAAAGTTTTGGGTCTTTTAAATGTGATTTCTTATAGTAAGGAAAAATGGGTTTTAGTTGTTTTCTACAATCTTTATGTGATTTGGTTTAAGAGCTTAGATTTGTCAATAAATAAAAAAAAACTAGTAAGACTGCTTAGATTGTAAGAAGAAAAGAATATTCCTTCAAATTAGAGGGCAATTGTGGTCACAATGATGCAAAGGAGGTTAATTATAGTTGAAGCTAATAATTTGGAGCTTTAAGTCTTTCTTTGTTTTATTATTAAGGGTGGTATCTTTTACAAAAATTTCAAGTGAATACTTGTGATTGTATGATGTCGAAGAGGTTTTTGCATGTTTTCTTTAGATTATGTTGCCGATAGTCAAAGACATTTCAATCCATTATTGTTGATTTCCCTTTCCTATTACTGAAAACGAAAGGATAATTCAGCTACGATGTCTGGTAAATTTAATCCATTGGTTTTAGAAATCAGTGATAAAAACTGGACTGTTAAATGAAGCTGGAGATCATAATAAGCCAGACCCATATGAGAGAAAGTCGGTGTATAACCTCAAATGGTATATTTTGGAATGGATACTTCATACTTCCTTATTTTGGAATGGTATATTCAAGTCAAGCTCATGAAATAACTTTTTGGGGAAGCGAAGGTTAGGCTTTTGAGTTTCTGACATTCTATTCATAGAACATGAACCGCAACATCATTTGACCAAGAAGAGGGGATAGAACTAGAAATTTAAACTTTTACATGATAAGTTATCGGTGTATATCTTGTCTACGTCCTGTGTATTAGGGTTGTGCCCCTATTTTTCTTTTTTCTTTTTTCTTTTTTGAGTTATTTTTCTTTTTAATATAAACATTACTTATCAAAAAGAACTGAAAGGTATAAATTGGTACTTCTCTTGAATCAACAGGAACTATGGCTTATGAAGAGCACACATGGTCTTATTGTACACTTTGGTTTTAGTTTCTATAAGATCAAAGACAATGGTGTCTGTCCAAACTTTAAAGGAGAAGACAGTAATACCTACAAAGGCCACTAGATATTCTGTCAGTCATTTTTATGGTATTAATTCTTAAAGGAAAACTATGAAGGAACTCTATGTATGCTGGTCCTTTTGACTATAATATGATTGACAGTCACCCATTTTCCTAGTGGAGATGCAATTGTCACTTGTTGGATAACTTAAATTTTGATCTCAATGCATAGAGATGAAGAGGAATAACTACCTGCTTTCTGCCAGATTAACAATGTCAACCAGCTGGATTATTTTCAGATCATATAAAGACCGAAATTATAAAATGGGTTTATCATTCATATAGAAATTCTGCTTATGGAGGTGTGCTTTATCCATGGGTGCCCCACCCCACCCCCCCCCCCCCCCCCCCCAAAAAAAACACAACACCCCCTTTCCCTTTTTTATGTCCTTTTGTGTATTTTGATTGCATGGACACAAACATGGGGCATATACAGGATATGAAATTGGCATGTCTTTGATTGGAGAAGGATGCATTGATAAAAGGACTATGTTTTTCTTGTAAGATATCGACACAGGTCTGTGTACTTGCATTGGTGCCCCCTCCTGTTGACGCCCTTACTTTCTGTGTGTACAAAAAGTCAACTTCATCCAGAGGCTTCTAGCCATTTGATGTAAATTTTTAAAGGGGATGAAGATATCTGGTAAACATTTTCCATTTTATGCTGGTATCATGAGAAAAGGGCACTGCATTTCAAGGAATGGAATTTACTAAATAGCCAAACATTATATAAAGAACCTTGCTAAAGTTGGTGGCTATATTTGACAAGGAAGTAAATTTAATAAATTCGATTGTTATAACGGGAGGGTAGGGATTTTAACCATAGATGTCTCAGTTGAAAACACTAGGAGGTTCCAATTGAGTTGCAAGACTCTTGGCGACAAGAAAGGAATTAGATATGCTACTAAGATGGCATTTCTATTTTTAATGGCTTACAATGGGGCTTTCATATTATGTTTTATGGTTTAGATTTTTATATAATTATAGATGTATGAATAGGATGGTAACTAATTGTTTGTAATCTTTGGCATCTGCCTCAGTGATCTAAAGTAGCTTCTACATAATTTATGTAACTACAACTTCCCATCCTTGTTTTAACTTTTAAGTGCAATTTTTAATATTTTGAGAATGAGCCATGTTATAGGTTAGACTGTGTTGTGCATGCAATATGCGTTCTTTTCTATATAATATGTAGATCATTTAATTACAATAGTTTATTCTTGATTAGGTTTTTGCAACTCTTATTGGTTTTTGTGCAAATTCTCCGTAGTTAGTTATTTCCTGAAAGAGAGTACCTGGTCTTTGTTGAGTAAATATTTCACACACCCACGCACACTATGTATACTTGTATTGTATTCTACATGGTCTGGTCCTGTAAGTTTTTCATATCAATTTTTTTTTTTTTTTTTTTTTTTTTCATAGCAAACTATTGATTGTTCGCAACCATTCTCATCAATTCTCTGATTTACATGTTATCTACATTGACTGCAGAGGAATCTGAAACAGACAGTGAAGAATCAGACGTTAGTGGCTCTGATGGAGATGACACATCTTGGATCTCATGGTTTTGCAATCTGCGAGGAAATGAATTCTTTTGTGAGGTGGATGATGATTATATTCAAGATGATTTTAACCTTTGTGGGTTAAGTAGTCAAGTTCCTTATTATGATTATGCACTTGATTTGATTTTGGATGTTGAATCTTCTCATGGTAAGCTTACATCTTGTTTTCAGAAATTGTTGTTCTTATGTGTTAATACATAGTGATGAATATTTCATTCATGTTGAAGTTGTTAAAGTTAATGCTTGCACTGTGTTTGAGTTAGTCATGATATCGCTGTATTGTTTTATGATAGCTCTTCTTTCTCTTTTTTTGGGTGGTATCTGATGTCCTGACAATTGTTCTTTGAACCTGATATTTTAAACTAAATGGTGGAGTGGTTTTAGTCTTCACTCATTTGATAGTCAGTTTTGTATGATGGGCACTTTGCGATGGTTGAAATTGGTAGGTGATATGTTTACAGAGGAACAGAATGAGCTAGTTGAATCAGCAGCGGAGATGCTTTATGGTTTGATTCATGCCCGATATATATTGACAAGCAAAGGAATGGCTGCTATGGTGAGATTCTTCCTCTTGGTTGTCTCTGACATTTTCTGCTTTCATATTCATAAAATTTGGGTCTGGCTAGAATCTAAATTTTGGAACTTCTACAGTTGGAAAAGTACAAGAACTATGATTTTGGGAGATGCCCGAGAGTTTACTGCTGTGGGCAACCCTGCCTCCCAGTTGGTCAATCAGACATTCCTCGGTCAAGCACGGTAAAAATATACTGCCCCAGATGTGAAGATATCTACTACCCTCGATCCAAGTATCAAGGTAGTATCCTTTTATATTGTTGAAACTATATTTCATTGCTTACTGCATATATCCACTGGTTGCAATATGTGTCCCATGAATAGTCTCCCCTCCCTCTTTTCCCACTTTGTCAGTTGCCCGTAAGTTTTAATGGCTAGAGGCTAGTCCAAAAGGCTCTTCTTTATAAAGGTTCCCTATGTTATAAAATAAATAAACACTAGAATAAGTGTGATCGTCATCATCATCATTGTTGCTGTTGTTTTTGTTTTTGTCATAAAAACAACATTAATGCATATTTGGGTGTCCAATTCATTTTTAATGGCCGAACACTGTGCCCTGGGGTTTTAAATATTTCCTAAGTTTCTTTAACTCTATCTAGACATTGATGGGGCCTATTTCGGAACCACATTCCCCCACCTCTTCTTGATGACATACGGGCACCTCAAGCCACAGAAGGCGGCACAGAGCTATGTTCAACGAGTGTTTGGATTCAAGATTCACAAGCCATGATGCTGGAATTCAAAACTCTCATTGGGCTGAGAGTTCATGCAAGTCTACTGCTTAGCTTTTGTGTGGAAGCTTTTAAGAATTCAGTGGAATTTGCAAAGTTTCCTTAAAATATGACATTACCTTCCCCTACTTTATGTGTTCTGGAAAAATACTGTAAAGCCATGTGCAACCATTACAAGCAAGAATTTAGTTTCAATTTTAGATGTTTATCAGTAATCTTCTCTAGAACTATTTCATTTTTGGTAGCGTAGGTAATGAAATGGCCTTGTAGTGGATTGTTCCGGTGTTGCTTTTCTATTCTGGCATTAGCTTGGCAGTGTGTGATTGTTGGCAGTTATAAGTTAGAATTCCATCGTATGCCCAGATTCATCATCTTGTACTTTTTCATTAATTTTCTTACAGTTGAAGTTGATAATTTAAAATTTAATGCTGAACTCCGCAGTTGAATGTGTGCACTTGTTGAAGTATAGCGTTATATTCATGTGAATAGAGATATGGTTTTCTTATGCTTAATGTAGTTCTACTCTCTAAATATTCTACTTGTCACCAAGAGTCCTGTAGTTCAGTTGTAAAGCCTACTCTCCTTTGTTAGACGAATTAGTGTTCGAATCCCTTCCCCCTTTTTTGTAACTATTGTTTGCATGTCAAGAATTCTGCCTCTCTCTCTCTCTCTCGCTCAAAAACCTTTTGAGTATTTTTAGAATGGAGGGAGAAGAGCGAAAGGTGGCTAGAGCATACTAAAATTTAGTATATTTCAATCACGATCTCTTCTTTCATCTTCTTCCAGACAAATATAGGGTTAATGTAGCAAAATAATATTAGCAATAAAAGCAAATTAAAGGGGTGTCTCATCTTCCTCCAAACAAGTATAGGTTAATGTAGCAAAATAATAATAGTAATAAAAGCAAATTAAAGTGGTCTCTCATCTTCCTCCAAACAAATATAGGTTCATGTAGCATGAAATAGTAATAATAAACGTCAGTTAAGGGGGGCCAAGATGGGTTTTGCGTTTTGCCCCTTTAGCATTGTACATAATATTTTTCACAAATGGTTGAGTTGGCAAGTTTTACTGACTCTTGAATGAGCTCACTATTGACAACATTTTTTAACATGTCAATAACAACTTTCCACTTCATCAATTGTTAAATTTTTGTCTCATAAACTAATTGTTTAGCATTACTTGAATTGCATTTCTTTCTCAACCTATATCCTTGCAATGTTGAAAAAATAAGTATATAAATTAGAGGTCATCTTTCCTTTAAAAAAAGAGGTTGTGGTTAGGACCAAACTAACCTCCTAACCTTGGAGAGATTATTAAGTGAAAGGATATCATGTACTCCATACACAGGAAGCTCTCTCATCATATACAGTAAGCTCTCTCACAATACGTGAGCCCTCCACAAACACTGGTGGAGTTCACATGTGAGAGAGACCTGCTGCATGTAACAAGTACAAGATATATCTTCTAGAATATTAAAGAGGTAAATAGGTGTCACTAGGGATACTACTTTTTTAGACATCGTTTTTAATATTATTTTCTATTAACGTTCCTGTTGCAACATATCGATCAAATCTTCATAATTAGACTAATATTTTTTTTTGTACATTTCATCATTATTTTTTTGGTAAGAAAATTTCATCCTCTTATTTATGATCTTAGCCACCTGATTGACTGAATCAACATTTGTAGCTAGACTAGCTTACACTTTGAAAACTCTTTTTTTTTCTTTTTTCTTTTTTTTCTTTTTTTGCAAGTCAATTACCCCAAAGTTTGGAAGCTAATGATTTTCATTCTTGTATGATTCGGATGGAGGAATCTCCTCCTTCGAGCATTGTTGGTAATGCTGTACTCACTTTATATACCAAATATATATATACAATTTTTTATAATCTATGCATCTTTCTTATCCAACAAAAAAGAAAACCCAATATTTTTTATTTATATATGTATAGTATACTATGCGTATTAACATGATAACACGCTTATTATGGCTTAGTGGTACACATCAGGAATGAGATTTATGCTGGAAATTTAATGTTAGGAAGTTAGGATTGTTCTCTATCATTTGGACCTAAATCTTCTGATGGATAGGTAGGCTCAGACAGGTAATTTTGGGAGAGAGATATATTTATTGCCCCCCAAGTCTTGTCCAGGGACCTTTACCCGGCCCAGTATTTATAAGTGGTGGGCTATCCTGATAAGGCCTTTGATTGATGGGTGATTATTGATCAACAATTGGGAGAGCCAGTGATCTTCTTTTTGGTCGGAATGCTGGGTTATTGCGTAGAAGTTGGGCCCATTAAATAGTTTTATCATGAAAAAAGGGGCAGCTACATATTATAAAGAGATGCCCTTTTGTCACTTTTTGTGGTGTAATTATGTCATGTCTCTTTCTCCTTTAGTTCCTTTCTGCCAAATCTTTTTTAAATTATAGTAATCTATGCCTTGGATCATACTGAGCTTTCTGGTTGTTCATTCTGGTCCTACTAACTGAGGCTCTTTTGGGTTTAATTCAGAAGTTTGGGTTGCACTAATATATGCTTTTCTTCTATGGTCTTTTTTATTTTATCTTATTTTATTTTTGTTGAGAAACCTTTAATGGTCTAATTAACATGCATATATAACTACAAATCCTAAGATTGCAACTAAGAGAGTAAATTAAAAAGAAAAAGGAAAAATTTGTGGTTTTTATCTAGTTCACTTCTAAATGGTTTTCATACATGAACCATTATCAATATCCATCAAACCTGTATGCATGGTTGTTAGAATCCCAACCCTAGTTCTTAGAATTATAAGATCCTAAAATCCTATTCCATGAAAACGATCTAGATTTGTGTAGAATCTTTTATGAGGTAGGATAGTAATTAAGGATTCTATGAAGTAAGATCGTAGGATCATCATCTAGGATTGTGATCTCATGTAGATATCCTATACCATAGAATCAATTTGGATCCGTGTGAATCATTCATAGTCTCTAAACAACAAAATCTACACTCATTAAAGTTGTTATAATTATTTTTAATTGTGTCTCTCTATGGTGAGATTAGAGTTGTCTAGCCCTATTGATCAAGTTGTAAAGGGTTTTGAAGGGTTTGACACTTCTCATTATCTTAATACAATTGAACCATTTGCAAAGTCTTCGTAAATTTGCAACTAGGATGGTTTTCTTTTTGTAGTCAATGTCAATTTTTTAGTTTGGAACTTCATATATATTTTTGGTGTTGGAACTTAAAACATGTAAGTTTGAAATTTGAAGTTTGTCATTTATTCATATATTGGTAATATGTTACAAAGTAGTTAGTACATTTTATGAGTAACTTGTGTCACTTTTACTATCTTTCTTAAGATTATTTAACATATATTATCATTATTAATGATTTTTCATTATAATTTCTAAAGGAAAGTAAAATCTTCCAATTCTTGATTTGATTCTACGATCCGATCCGCAAAACCCTCTCGCTAATCCTACATGGGTTCCCAAGCTTGATTACCTTGGTTGAATGATTGCACAAATTCACTAAGTGACATCAACATATGTATGCCTCAGTTGTGTAGGAAAGGATAAGTTGACTTGATCTGTTGATCATATATAATCTTAGCCATACATAACTCTTGAACCTTTTCCCACAAAGTTTGAATTTGGATTTCCTTATATGATCCCTTTGAAAATGAAATCAACTAGAAAGTGGGTTTGATTCTATAGTATCAAATAGCGAGATCCCAATTCTATCGCATTCTCATACATGCACGTTTTTCATTATTATTTTTTTCCCCGTCCTTCCTTATCTTATGCACAATCCAAAATCTTGAAAAGGAAGACACAGCAACAAAGACAGGGCGTTCTTTGTTTTTATATTGCATTTCGTAATTGATAGCAGCAAAAGTGCAAAACTAAAAGGACATGATCACATGAACTTAGAAAGAAGGTATAGAAGTGTCCTACTGAGATTAGGGTACATTGGAGGAAGGGAAACGATAAGGACAAGGGTGTGGATTATGTTATGTAAGTAAGGCTATGAAAAGGAGAGGCAATGCCGGATAAGAACAAAAACAGACCATCCAATTGCCTTTTCTTTTCATAGATGTGGAGGCTTCACCCTTTCAACTTTTCTCACAATCAATAAAATACTTGGCCAAAAAACAAAAACGCGTACACAGAAAAGGAAGGGCTACGTATTGGTGTCTACCGGACTGTTCAAGCCTGCTACCAACTACCAACTACCACTTATTAACTTATAGCGTGGCTATATAGAAAGTCACTCAGCTAGAATATAGGTGTACTGAACCAATTATGCTTTCTTCTTGGTATCTTGGTCAAGCTCTTTGAAACCCTGATCCTTTTTCTTCAAGAAAGAAGAAATGAAAACGAAAAAAAAACCAAGGGCAATAATGACTACCACAAAAATGATAAATTATTATGGAAAATATTAATAGAGGTCCTAAAATTATGTTTGGTTGAGTGAATTTTAGGAATGATGGAAGATATATGGGAGAAAATGAATGGGAGTAATGTTTGGCTAAAAGGGGAGAGAGAAGAAGATGAAAAATGGTGGGGTCCAGCTACTTTTCCGTCAGGCTCATAAAAAATTGATCTCTCCAAAATGGAGAGAAAAGGGGAACAAAAAACACAATATTTTGGACAAAAATGTCCTCCTCCAATGTTCAAACTCTATTTTTTATATCTCTAACTTTTCCATCCTCTCACTTTTCCATCTTTCCAACCAAACTATCCCTAAATGAATTTCTAAATGAATTATTTTAGGAAAGTTTTTATGGGAAATGAAAAAAAAAAATTAATGTTTTGACAATTTTTTTTTTATTTTCTATAAAAGGAGTGTCAAAATTTTCTTAGAATGGTTTATTAACAATTACCCTAAGATGGGTTTGGCTTATCTCCAGTACTTTTTAAAAATGAATCTCTTTTTGTTTTAATGAAAGACTACCACATTACCTACTAATTAAATAAAATGTGTGGATTAAAACTCACTATCATTTACAATTGTATATTTAAAATAAAAGGATATGTCCAATTAAAAATGTACTGAAACTAAGTCAAACTCCACTAAGATTACCCAACCCAATTATTATTTATCTTAAAAAGTTACACCGTTAAAAAGTGTGAATTTAATTATTTAATCATAAGTTGTACCATTATCTGAATATAACTTTACGCTGTAAAGTAGGTAGCTATTTTTTGTATTACGGAGATTGGGCTGTGCACAGTACAATACAGATGTGGAAGGAGATTGTGAAGCTGTGGTGAGAGCTTTGAATGGAGCTATCGATGTGGAATTATCCTCCTCTCAATGGGTCATATAATTAGAGAGGCTAGAGAGTAGAGACGTTGCAAAACTCTTACAAGAGTGTCAATTTCATTATGTCGGAAGGACAATTCAATTGTCCATACCTTAACACTACCAACTCTAACTCATATAATCTCTAAATTATTGGTTGGATGGAGGATATACCACCAAATATTGAATGTTTTGTTAACGCGGATTCAGCACTAGTGGAATAAAATTAGAGTCTTCTTTCTCTCTGTTTTTTTTTTTTAATTAACCTATTATTAGGGGAGCTAATAATTGCAGTTTTATTTTTATTTTTCTTATTAGTATCTTCTCCCCTAATAATTGCAAAAAATAAAATAAAATACTAATAATAAGTTGTTTATCTTGGAAAGGGTGTTGCATACTCGAATTTTTTATATGAAAAGTTCTTATCACTCCACCAAAAGAAAGGATAAATAATAGTTTAGAATTCTTTGGGTGAATGGAGAAAGTTGAATTCAGCGTAATCTTTTTCATTTGAGTGACATTTGCATACGTGTTAGGTAGCTTGACATGGAGACATAATAATAGAAATGAGGATGAAGATCATGATACTTCTTTTATATAAAATCTCCTATAAGTAACTTTACTTTTCTCGAAATATTATTGAGTACTCTTTTAGCACAACAATTACTACCCCTGTCCTATACACCAACTGTTGAACAGCATGAGAAAATATAAAAGTAGCAAATCCTCCTTTTCCTAGGATGGTTTAAGATGAAGCTTTAAACCTTTTTAAAAAATAATAAATAAATAAATAAAGGAAAAAAAAAAGCCTAATTTTGACATGTATTGAAAAGAAGCTCAGCCTCTAAAACCTGTATTCATGCAATTGTGAAGTTAGATGTGCATCCTAGCTACAACTTGGGGCAATTATAGAAAGACATCAAGACTCTTGCTTTAGAAATCGCATATTGCTCATTGTTTTAGATTCACAGGCAGACCAACAGAGTATGTTGTTGGAAATAATTTGGAGAAAAAAAAGTTTTGATTGGACTAGCATGCGTGTGATATAAATAAACCCAAATCTATAGTAGCACCTGTTATTTTATGAAATCATTTTAATTTTAATTTTAAAGTAAACAATGACATATAAACTCAAACTTTGAGTCTCAAAGCAAAACTCACACATAACCAATTTGGAATAAATAACAAAGAGTAAAATTTTTGAACACACACATACCATCACATGTGGCGAAATGAACTTTATCCTTGAAGGTTGAAGGCTATTTTTTTTTTTTTTTTCCTTTCTTTGTTCTCTCAAGTCTGGTGCCTGCCTTGAGAGAAGGTTGTAGCCCTCAGTTTGTTGTACGTTTCTTTGTTTGTTTTCTACTTCTTTTTTGTTTTATCATTAACGATTGTTCTCCATTTCTCTAGTTATAATCTTACATTTATCCCCAAAAAGAAAAAGAGTACTACTACACAATCAAATTATCAAACTACACCAAAGAGAAGAAAGGCCATAATCACTATTTAGTTTTGAAAAAGACAAAAGATAAATGGTTGAAATGTAATTTCGTACGAATCTACAATATATAGGATATCGGGTTATTTTTAATCTCATCCTTTAATTGTTTAAATTATTGATAGTAACTTAAAATTTTAAATTTTTCTCCAAAAAAAAAAAAAACTTAAATTTTAAATGAGATCGCCCTTATTAATTATAAAATGTAAATCTTCATTCTGAAGTAATTATCTGGTCAATTTCAACACGAAATAGAAAAGATTTATAATTCAAAGGATATCCCACAATTAAAGGTCGAAGATAGATAGACATGCATAGTCATAGTCCTTTTGGCTGACTCAGTACAGAAGCTAGCTAGGTTCATCTATTTTAAGTTATTAGCCCAATTTGTTCATTGCTGACTGGAATAAGACATCTCACCTTAATGCATTAACCATTTATTGGTTTGAATTTTTATCTACTGGTCGACAATTTTGACTAATACAATGACCCTAGCTTCACCTCTATCATTATGCATGCATCTTAGTTACTGCTTTTATCGTTTAAATATTATTAATATCCCTTTACATAATTACATTCACTGTATGCCATTTAATCCACTTGATAGTCTATACCAGGAAATGGCAAATATCAAACATGTAGAATTTTGTTCCAAAAAAAAAAAAAAATGGAGTTCCTAGATCATTCACATCTTTCTTAAAAAAAAAAAAAAAAAAAAAAACATTAGAGCACTCACATTAATAAGTGTATAATAGAAAAAAAAAAGTGTAAAATTTATATATTTTTCCTAAAAATAACCCACATTGATAAATGTAAAATTGTGTGAATTTTACACATTTGCTACAGTAGCAGTATAAATTTACACTAACATTATTTATTTTGTATTTAGTTTTTTATTATTCCTTTACTTATCCCGAAGATAAATGAAGAAAGTGAATGGTGGTTGTTGTATGTGAGGAAAGAGAAACAATTAAAAAAAAAAAAAAAAAATTAATATTATAATGAAATGTGCTGTAAAATAAATAATCTAATGTGAAATATTTTAAAAAATAAGTATGTAAAATAGAAAAATAAGTTATTATGCTATAAAATAGACAAAAAAATTTGCATAAGCTAATACGAATCTGACGAAAATACCTTCTGAGTATCTTGTACAAAAATTATAGATGAGTGTCTTGTAACTTTTTTTTTTTGGCTAAATAAATGAGTGCCTTGTACTTGTAATATTGAAATAAATGTAAGGCATGAAATAAGATGCTTTTTGGATTTTGTATGCGTGACCCAATTATTTCATTTTCTTCGTGGAAAAGATAAAAGTAGAGTGGCGTTTCCGTAAATATTTGTACGGTAGTGTACCCTTCTCTTCTAGCTGTTGATTCGGTGCCACATAGACTGACGGAACAGTTCCGTTAACGGGAGCTACCGCTTTTGAAACGGTCTTCTGTCGTTTCCCGCAAGTGAAGTTGAGATTTGAGAAGAGGAGAAGCGACCACCCTTCCAAGGTCAACTCAACCTAACTTTTAGCTACTACCCTTGAACCTAACTCAATTTACAAAAATGCCTAGCTGCCTTTTTCTCACTAAAAGATTTTTTTTTTCTTTCTACTTTGCTAAATATCACTAGTATTCTAATTGATTTGAGTTCTAACTTTTAATAAGAACTCTTATGTCATGAATTTAAAATAATATATTATTTAATAAGATTTAATCTAGAGTGCTCATAAATAAAGATTTAATCTATAGTGTTATACTTCAACTGACATTTTTTTTTTTGTTATTTATAATGAAAATGTTTAGGGTTTAAATTTTTCATATTTCAATTATCGAATTATAATTTTTTTTAAAAAAAATTTTACAAGAGCTGTCAAATTTCAATAAACTAAAAAAACTTATACATTTGAAATAAAATGTCAAATTGCATTTGAAAAATGTGTACTAAAAAAAATTGCATTTGAAAAGAATTAAAAATAAAAATAAAATTACACCCATAGACAAATTGCATTTGAAAAATGAATACTTTTATTTTTTATTTTTTTATACAATCCATTTAATTCAAATTCTTCCCTTCAAAACACTTCCACTCAAATCAACTATTGACAATTTCATATATTAATTCTCTACTATTACTTTCTATGTAGAAACTATTATAACAGAATCCAACAATATATTAACTGAAAGTTTAGTTTATATTAATAAATTATCTAGACGTGCTATATTCCGAAGTTTATTTTGTTTATATTAACAAATATTTACAACTTGTTCAACTTGATCGATGGTCTTGGATTTTTTTAAATTGAAATTAAAATTAATATATTATAAATGGCAGGCAACTTTTAACATTGGATAGTATTAAACTCATTTTTAAGGTTTGACTAACAAAGCTATTAGCAACATAAGATGCAAGAAAGCAGGACAAAGTATCATAAAGACCAAGTAAAAGGCATGATCGCAACCCAATTAAATACTTAACTTGCTGACAAAAAAGTGAGTAGTTTAATGATTATACTATTTTTCGACATGGTTTATGTGATACTCTAATAATGGAAGATAGATATACCTTTTTAAAAAAAAAATAGATTCAAAGATGGATGTACCTTAGTTGCTATTATCTAGTTTTTTATTGTGATTGTTACTTTAGTTACTACTTAGTTTAAGTGATAAGATCTAGTGACATAATATACATCAATTATGTCACTTCAATAGATCAATAGAGTATGTAACAATGTACACTGTATCCACCTTTTGGTCACTCTCTCTCTCTCTCTATCTTGACTACTCACTAAAAAGATGGGAAATCTTAAAATACAAAATTATTCATTACTATTAACATATAATCTATTGAAATTAGTATATAGTAATAAAAAGCTTTCTAAAATATATATAGTAATAAAAGTAATGTCATTAATAAACTTATATAAAAGTGACGCTTCAATTATAACTTATTACTTTATCAAATTATGAAAAAAAATTGTGCTTCTAACATTATTATTGTCGTTTTAATGGGTTTTTTTTTTTTTTTTTTTTTTTAAGGGATCTATTATCTAATCCCATAAATAATATGGTGGTTTCTTAAGAGAGGATAAAGTTGCACTATTGCACCTTAAGATAAGACCCCTCTTGGCTATTGACAATGAAGCTAAAGTTGGTAGCTTTATACTTCATTGCCTGTCTTTGAGCTTCTTGGGTAAGAAGAAGACTGGCTAATCCTTAACTTGAACTTTCCAGACCAAAACTTTACAGTTAAAATTAAAATACAAACATGAGTGGCATATCCGTGAATTAGACAAAAGGCAGGGTCTATTAAGAAGAAGAACACCTATTTCTTTATCCGCACAGGCTCTTTCCCCAAACAATGTGAGCTCTCCCCCATCTGATTCGGGTTTTATCTATTTTATCTCAGCAAAAGCCAGACATGAAAAACCAGAACCAACTGTAAACTACACGCAGATTTTCAAATACTATAATTACTCCCAGGAACCTTAGTCGCTCAGAAAATTAAGGAAACAATATCCACTAAATTACACTCTGTCTCTCTCCTATATATACACACACACGCACAGACAGAATTTTGATTTGTGTATGTAAATGCATCAGAAGAAACCTGAAACTCAAATCGGAAAAGAAAGCAGAGGCATCTCTTCCGATTTGAACCCGATTTCACCAGTTTTGTCTCCTCCAATTCATCAAAAACAGCTCCAAATCCAAATCCAAAGCCATAGCCGTATCCAATCAAATCCACATCAAAGCACCAGCCACTTCTTTCCCAACCAATTCCAACCCCACCAAAACCAGTACCAGTTTCAGCATGAACCCATTTCCAACAATTCCTCAAAAGGCAAAACCCTTCATTCCACACCCCACAAGAGGCCTATTATGATCCAATCACCTTCCTCACTTTCCCACTCTCCATCACTATCCTCTGTCAACCATTACAATCACAAAACTTTGGGCATACAATCTTCATCACAATCTTTTTCATGTTTTACTGCAGCTTATCTAATCTCCCTTTCCCAAAAGTTACTGGCTTTGAAGGTTTTCCGAGCTCATTATCACTTTGTTATCCTCCTTTCCTTACCTTCCCTTTACTACTTCGTCTCCAGTCCACGCCGCTGTTTTATCCTTGATTTCCTTGCTTTGCTAGCTTTCTTAGCTGCCCTTTTGATTTCTCTCAATCTTGCCCTTCCTCGCCTTCCTTCGATTCGATTATTCTTTGCCCGGTCATTCCCAATTAAGCTTTGTTCATCTTCTTATGCCTCAAGGCCATCTCATCCTGTTATTTGGTCAATTGGGTCGAAGCCCAAATCGGTAAAAAAGCCAAATTCAGGGTCTTGGGAGCAAGTTTACAGGAATGGGGATGTTTATGAGGGTGAATTCCATAAGGGAAAGTGTTCTGGAAGTGGGGTTTATTACTATCATATGAGTGGGAGGTATGAGGGGGATTGGATTGATGAGAAGTATGATGGATATGGAGTTGAGACGTGGGCAAAAGGAAGCCGGTATCGTGGGCAGTATAGGCAGGGATTGAGGCATGGGATTGGGGTGTATAGGTTCTACACTGGTGATGTGTATGCTGGAGAATGGTCTAATGGGCAGTGTCATGGGTCAGGAGTCTATACTTGTCAGGATGGGAGCCACTATGTTGGGGAATTCAAGTGGGGTGTTAAACACGGGCTTGGTCATTATCATTTCAGGTAAGTTTTTTGTGGTTTCCATTAATGGAATGCATTGGGTTCTTTTGTTGTTGTATTTGGTATATTGCTGATGCTTGAATTTTAGCTTATCCAAACTGCAGAATATTTATTTACAAGGATTTTAGTAGGTTACTAGCTGATGATGTTTTCCTCACTGAGGGGTAAATTGTGTTTTCTCTGATTTTTAGGGTTGTTCAAATATAGAATCTTGTTCTGGAGTTTGATTCTATGCTCCTAGCTGATTTCGGTCTATGATACCTATTTCTACCTTGATCAAGTTCTTAATTATGCCTTCTATTTGTAAATGTGTTTGCATTACGTGGAAAGATAGGTGAAACTAACACTGGTAAATGAATTGGATGAATCCTAATCTACACATTTCCTTCCATTTAAAACTTTGTGTAATAATTTAGGTGTTTTTTTTTATACAGAAAGTATGGCAACACTGTTTTGTTCAGGGCTACAGAATTAGGGGGTAGCTGGTTTAGTGCATCATATAGATTAGAACTTAGGTCAACTAAGTTTGTTTGTTCCATTCCTGTGTTCTTAAATTGTATACCCAAGTTTTGTTAGCTTTTGATTGTGTGATCTAATGGATCCTGCACATAATTTTGTAATTTTCCCTGTTTGTGTAGAGTTCATTTTTGAAAATTATTGGACTGTCACTATTCAAGCTACCTCCAGCATGTGTTAGAACATCACGTCTAAAAATTTTTCAGGTTTTAAGCATTCCTATGGTTGCCATCTGTAACTTTCATTGCTGTTCACATATATTCTTTAAAGGTCTAAACAATATCTATATCCTCTTTACATTTCCTGCTTAGCAGTGAATATGGTGATTGTTTGAAGTTTCAACTGGTCATTTGAAGTTTCATTGTTTCAATGAGTGTTATTTTTTCTTAACTAAATATGTTTTCACATGCTGAAGGGAAACTCTTAGGGTTTTACACTGTAACTACCCAACAGATGTATTTATGGTCATAGACTACATTGTAATTGGCATTGAATTGCTGCTCAATTATTTATATGGCATCCTATACTTTATAAAAGTAATTATTGTTCAAAAAATAATTGGAAATGTTTCCAAGTCTAACCATCATGATATATTTCTACTTGGCTGCCTGATGCACATTTCTTAGCAAGCATTTGCTGTGTCACAAACAATTACAGAATTCTTGGGACCATATTTCATCTGTTGTCGCTCTCTGTTGATTTTGTTTTGAAGATACCAAGTCAGAAAACTTGGTAGTTTTTTATACCAGCACCTGTATCAGAATCCTTTTATGGTTGGGCTGGACTAATTATAGTTTCCTCATAACCCCCTTCCCCCCAACCTTATTAACCTATGGATGATCCTGCTTAAACACTATATAAATATCTTTTTGACGTAAGTTATTGAATTAGGCCTTATTCACCACCATTCTGGCACCTAACTTCCATATGCCCAAAATAGTTTCCATTACCATTCTTGTAATTAGCAATAGGCCAAATGGGACTTACACCTTATGTCCATATTCCCAAGGAATTTTATAACAAGCTTACTGCAGGAAATTCTGTTTCAGTGTCAAACACGTAAAGAACTGTAGACAAGCAAAACTGGACATATTTATATGCTGCATACATGGATGTGTTATATTTGATTTGAATTGAGAATAGGAAACTGTGGATGCTTTAATCCTGACTTTCTGAGTAATTTAAGAATGAGCTGTTTTTAAAAAAAGTGAGTCATACATTTAAATCTCAAATTTATATAGGTTCATGTTTTGCCAAATAAAGCTTGGATAATCTGATTAACATCATATTACAATATATTGACGGATAGCTAAAGAATTCAAAAAATCAAGTACGAAATAGTGTAAGTTAAGTGCAATATATTCGGTATATTGATGATTAAGCGTTTAAAACTAACTATTGGATTTGTGTAGGCTTATGATTTGGATAATTCATATTTGCATGAGCTAAAAAACATGTGGATACTATTAAGATCTTGCCTGATGCCTGATGCATGAAAATTGTTATACTTCATTTGAATAATGTTAATGCCAATATCATATGTAGAAGATGCAGATATTTTCTTTATTAGAAAGCAATAGCTAGTCTGATTTTAAATTCTACTTCAGTATGTGATTTCATGTTCATTTGCTTTGAATATCTAAGAATTTTCCATGCAAAGGGGCCACTGACTTATCTTGAGGAATAGCTATCCAACATCTTGTGACAGTTAATCAATGGATTAGTCACAAATCACAATCATCTCTCAGTTGCATTACATCAAGGCTTTCTTTTAACTGGGGTCATTCCTGATCTGAGATAGCAGTTTACTTACCTGTGGCAGTTTCAATTGTATAAAGAATACTGTTCTGATCATTGTGTAAGATAAACACATGGCCAGATACGAATTGCAATTTTTTATGATGGGGCATTCTTGCTAATGTGCTTCCTATATTAATGCAGGAATGGGGACACATATGCTGGGGAATATTTTGCAGACAAAATGCATGGTTTTGGAGTCTATCAGTTTGGAAATGGACATCGGTATGAGGGAGCCTGGCATGAGGGAAGGAGGCAGGGACTTGGTATGTACACCTTCAGGAACGGGGAGACACAATCTGGTCATTGGCAAAATGGGGTACTTGACGTTCCTTGCCTGCAACTAACCCATCCTGAATCTCCCTATGCTGTCAGCCATGCCAAAGTTCTCAATGCAGTCAAGGTAAATGTGGTTTTTTACCTTGTGAAATGAAATTCCTGTGCAAAGAAAAACCACTAAATAAAATGAAATCCAGAATCAGTAAAGCTTATCACTATTTACACTTACCTCTACTCCTAACTTGACAAAAATATTGATAAAATTTTCCTTTAATTTTATGATTAGAATCCCCAAAACCTGATCATCGTCCATTTCTGTCCTCTCTTCTATGTCTGAGGGAAAAATCTCTCTCTCTCTCTCTCTCTCACATATATATTGGAGAACCTGAAATTTTTTTTAAGCAGCTGCTGTTGGCCATTGCCTCCCACCAGTGTTATAATCTCTCCCAAATCCCACAAAAGCAAGTGCCATGTGCACTAGGTATGACCATTGGTAAGAAACTAACGCATCCCCTAGGGCAAACCTATAAGTTATAACCTCAACCACCACCTAATTCTTATGAGGGAAAAAAAGCTGCTGACATTCTGAAATCAAAATCACTCCTGTTCTCCATAGGTTTCACTTGTTCCAAAGTCCATATCATTGTCTGCTTTTGTAGAATGAGAATCTGAATATCCTAAGTGCGTTCAGAATGGAAACCTTCAAAAATAAATGCCTCCCGACAAAATGTTAACTAAAAAAAGTAAAGAATTAAACATTTTGCCACCAAAGATGCTCCAAATGGGTGAGAGAGACAAAGTTGCCTGGATAACCCCCCCCACCCCCCAAAAAAAAAAAGGTTGCGGGGCTGGAAATATTACACACTTTTTCATTGTAAGGGCAACTTTGCATTTTATTTAATGAAGTAAATGGTGGAGCCTGAGAGTACTGCAGGGGAGCATGAATTACTCCTCCCCAAGTGAAAAATTGAACTGTATTTAGTATATGTAGGATATAAATTATATGTGGAAGGTAAACTAATGGCTGAGATTACCGTGCTTGTGGAGGATAAAGCTCTTTCCTCTGCACAATAGCTGATTGGCTGGAAAACATACAATTGAGGTGTTTTCTTTGTCCGGTCAAGGTGTATTTAGCAGTCAAAGGTGGGACATATCTGTGGTGTTTAGTTCTTTTCTGAAGGACATGGAACCTAGATTGTGTTTGGTTTGTTTTAAGATTAGTTTCAGATAGCTGTCCACTGGGGTTGGGGAGAGCAGCTCAAAGCCAAAATGCAAACAGAACTTTAATAGGCTTGTTATACAGTTGCATTTTTGTCAGTCTGTTTGAAACATAGACAACCTTAATTATTGAAACAAGTAACAACTTCTAATTGAGGTGTGTTATGAGCAGGAAGCACAGAAAGCTGCCGAGAAGGCATTTAATGCAGGAAAGGTGGACGAAAGGGTGAAGAAAGCTGTTGCAGCGGCTAATAAAGCAGCAAATGCAGCAAGAGTTGCGGCTGTAAAGGCAGTCCAAAACCAAATGCGTCTTAGTAACAACAACGATGGGACGCCAATTCCATCTGTCTGGTCCTGAAAGACCTTTCATCATCAGCATCATGCTTTCACTACAAAATGCCCACTTGCATCTGTTTTCACATCAGATAAAGGTTAAGATACACAAGTCTTCAAGAATGCTGCAAAATGCCAAAATGATTTACTTTTATTATATCCATTACTCGTTTTACTTTTGCCGTTAATTCTCCCATTTTAGCGCTGCGCATGCTGGGTTCCTGCTTGGAACCACATTCAGTCATTGGAATAAATGGCTGATTGTGGAGCAAGTTGGTTCCTGCATTTTTCTGGCTTCAATAATTGTACATAGGATTTCTGAGGTTTGAGTGAAGACTGGCACTGAGGTGCCTGAGTTTAGCGTTGGGTTTGCTGCCTTCACAATCGCAAATTTAGCATTGTCTTGTAAATGTAAATATCATGTACGAGCTGGTGATCGGATAAAGTAGCCCAGCCAAAGTTGTGTAGAGTACTTTTATTAAAAAAAGAAAAAAAGAAGAAAAGATCTGATCTTTCTAAGATCAGGATGCTATGGTGGATCATACGATTGGGTTATAAATCATAAGGTTCTACGTATTTTTATATTTAAAGCAAAAAATAAATTGGTAGTGACTTTACATGTTAAATAATTACATAAATTATGAATTTATCTATAGAAAAAAAAAAAAAATGCATTAATTTAGTCTCAGTTTGGATACCAATGAAAAATAAAAATTATTTCATTATTTAGCTTATTTTTACTATTATTCATGGGTCTTACTGTGCTTTTTTAGTATTATTCATGAGTTTCATTGTATTATTTCAACTAATTTTTACATTTATTTACAGTACTTTCAACAATAAGTTTTCAATTTTAGCAAAATAAGCAGTATTCAAACAGACTCTTAATATAATTTATATGTTATACATCATCATGACTATAGTTGTCAATATTATACAATACCCGATAGCATATCTTGTACAAAAAAGTTCCTTATTGAAAGTGGTCATGAATCGTATGATACATAGGTGTGCATCGTATGAATTATATCGTATAGTAAAATTCTACATATCGAATGATACATAAACATGTTTGTCTAAAATAGATTTTTGTTAAAATTTGTACTTTTATTTGAGTCCAACAAGGTATTAAACTTGTTTTTAACACAAATTATTGGTTTACTTAACACAAAAAAACTATTTTAACAAAAATTCCCTCTCCTACAAAATTTGGACTACACACTTCACAATTAATACTTCACATTCATATTTGCAAATTTCTTCTCTCTATTATAATAAGTTATTAAATGACAACATAATTATTTTCTATTTTTGCTATTATTGTTTTAAGTCAAAGAAGCTAGAATGTCCAGAAAAAATCAAAGAAAAATACTAATAAAAGAACTAAAAGAGATAATAATTGTTGATGGTAAAAAAAATAAAAATAAAAACAAATGAATAAATAATTTTGCAAAATAATGAACATGATGATAACATTAATTTATATATAGTTGATTAGACAAGATGATGGATATAATGAAAAGAAACTATTATTTTGGCTCATAGGTCATGTATTATCACTTTTGAGTTTAATCAATTTGAACATGTATGTTATGAATATGCATTAGTTTGATTTGTTGAGTTAACTTTGTTAAATATTATTACATAAGTAATGATTAAATTAGTCATTAGTTAAATATATTTTGAATTTATAATGAAATGAAATATATACATATATAATCTTTTTATAAATTTTATTAGGTGTCTTTATTTTTTTATTTTTTTGATAATATGCAATTCATTGAACAAAAGACAAGAAACAAAGGGGGAATCCTCCTTACAAGCTGCAAACAAAGCGAAGGGAAGATTTCTGGAATTAAGAAAAAAAAAAAAAAAAAGGAATTAGAACCTAAAGCAAACTCTGTTGCTGTGTGGGCAGCAGAGTTATAGAGCCTAATAACCCTAAGGAAAGAGCAGTAAATGAAAACATCAGCTAAGGTGTAAATGGACCAGTCCGAGGTGCAAATGGGGGAGAGGAGTGCGTCAAAACAAGTCTTTGAAACCCCTTCGAAGATGACATGATGCCAACGTTCACGCCTGGCAAGCTGCACCGCCCAAAGGGGGCCTCAGTCTCTGCTTGAAGAGAGGAGCGGGTTGGCAAGATTGTAGCCCAAACCTTTACAACAGCGCCAAGGTGATCTCTAGCAACAACTGCGAAAGTTGTTTTGCTGGTAGAAATAGTTGCGTCGACGTTGATTTTTATACTACCTAGAGGTGGTAGGACCAAGCAATTTAGGACTGAGGGAATTGTGGGATGTTCCTGTAACGAATGCACTGATACATGATACAATACACGATATTGATACATGATACAATACATGATATTGAAAATATTTTTAAGTATCTACCAAGTACCAAAATATTTATCAACACATGGATAACGAATTTGACAGCGACAGCTTATTGTCTACGCAATGACAATGGGTTTCTAAGAGGGCTGCTATAAGCTACAAGCTTGATTTGGAGAAATTATGTGGTATTTATGGAGGATCACATTAACAATGCCAAATGGTCCTCTATTCCAGTAATATAATGCCATGTGACTAATTTAAATGAGTCATTATCCTAATCATGCCCTCCAAAATTAAAATTGAAAATTGAAAGTAAGAATCTTGTCAGTTCCCATCTTCAGTGCTAATAATATCTCTATGGATTCTTGAAAAAAAAAATATATATATATATATATATATATCTCTGTGGAAAAATAATTCAGAAAAATCGCCCAACAATCTTAAGCAATCTCATGCCTCTATCCACAAATACCTAAAATTAAACAGAAACACTTATTGATTTGAAAATTACAACGTCAACTTTAAACTTCAATATATGTAATCTCGTGTCTCTATCACCAAATTGAAATACCACACTTTAATATCTTTGGCTCTTTGCGATAGGATGCAGAAGTAATATTGAGAACTTCGATTGCAGCACTAATGAAGCTAATTCGAATTAGATAAATACCTATTTCAACAAATTCCACACGATCACATTATTAGCTTTTTCATATATTTTAGTTAAAGGAAATTTAGGCATTGGGCTCCACAATGCTCTGTAAAATCCATGCCTGATATTTTTCCTCTATTCTAGTCTTCTAGAGTATTTGTTTTCAAGCAAAAGAACCCCTAACGGTGAGAAAATCCAAGCCAAAAAGCCTTGCAAAACCTATTCCAGATCTGGTTGCAAGCGTTTGGGGACTAGGAGAACAACATGGTGTTTGGGGGGGCAAAATTAATGGCATGCTGTTGCTGGTGTTCGGATTCTTCATCACCACAAAGCTCACCATCCTAATGGTGCCAGAGTAAGGCAGAGGATTGTCGTTGACTACTGATGTTGGAACTGAGATATGTTTTTACCTTGTTTTATAATTATTTTATTCGATAGATTGTGATCAGGATAATGACTCATTTAAATGGGACATATGGCATCACATTACTAGAGTGGAGGACCATTAGGCATTGCTGATGTGATCTTTCATAAGGACTGAATAATTCCTCCTTGATTTGGGTGATAAGGGTTTGAGATTTGAAGTTTTTGACAATCATAAAATCCGTGTCATGATTTTGAAAACCATGTTTAAATCCATCATTTTAGTATAAAAAAATAAACGTCAACGACGACTAAGTTCAAACATATAATCTCAATAAACTGATACCACCTACGGTGGGTGAGTGGTCTAAATAACAAAGGCTCTCTTCTCATTTGTGGCATGATATCGGGTCCCTCATTCTCAGACATTGGTAACCAACAAGTAGGTATTGCCACAAGTCAAGTTAGGGCACAATGGTCATTCCATACCCCAAAAAATTTCTTCATAAACTGCTTACCCTGTAAAAGTAATTTGTCTCAAAGTGCTTTCACATTTTATCACACTTGCTAAGGAAAAGGGGTACCCCAATCAGTGACAAATTGGGTATAGCACAACTATGAGCCTAACAGGCTCACAACGTAAATCACTCCAGAACTCAACCCTTATTGCTGCCGAATTAAAAGGAACAAGGATGCACCTCCATTTGTTATCCTGATATCCTACTTCAAGGCAATGGATAAAGAATTGGGATTCCAGGGAGACAAGATCAACATTGGAAACAAATTATAGCTTGTAACTCACATTCGAAGCCGTGATAACACAATTTAACTGTTCTAATATTACCAAAAACCAACTTGACAACAGCAGAGAAGTGTAAATCTCAGTTTAACAAAAATACTTCCAACAATTTCCATTGCATTAATGATGAAGGGGTTAAAAAGTAAAAACTACAAATGTTCTTAAAGTAGAACTTTCTAAAGGTGCAGACATTCAAAAACATGATAGAATAGGCTGATTGCTGCTCAACTTTCAGTTTGATCTCTAAGCCTCCGAATGGTGCTCCTCACGGTCACAGCACTAGCAGTGCTGTCAAAATGACAAAAACAGCAATTAGTCATTTACTTGTAAGGGTTCATAAATGAAGAGGAAAAAAAAACTAATTCAAGTTAGAATTATTACTTCAAGGTGTAGGCACCGCCTGCTTTGACCTTTCCACAGTCCTTGCAGCCCCAAATTCCAACAGCCTTCCTCTTCACTGCAAACTGCCACATGGAAGTAAATAATTAGAACACATAACATTTGAATGGAGTGCTGTCATTAACCCCCAAAAGAAAAAAGAAAACACAAGAACAGCGCCTTACCTTCCCACAGAATTCACAGAAATATTTGCTATGCTGGCTAACTTCCATTTTCTTAATCTGCTTTCGCAGACTGGCACCATAACGGGTACCTATAAAAAGAGGCAACATGCAATTAAAAAAAAAAATCATGCAAAGGCAACTGTAAATTTGGAACAGTATAAATGGTTTCTGGTAAAGGTAATCAAAAAGAGGGGAAAAAAAACAAGAATTTCACCAGTGTTTTTTTTTCCTTACCATATTCTCTTATTTCAATTCTTGACAGAAAATTCAGAAATTTAGCATAGGAACACAAAAACAAAGAAAAATAAAAACAAAAGCAAAGTGCAGAATTCACATTAATTTATCAATGAAGTAATAGCTTTAGATTGATTGACCCTAACTTCACTATATAACAAATGGACTGTATTCAAATAGTTAAAACACAAATTCAAAATTATAACAATTCCAAATAAAACAAAAATTACATATTTATCATTTAGGTAAAAACAAAAAATGCCACATAAAAACTTCAGACAAAATTATAGTTAAGACAAGTATCATTAAGACACTATCAGATAAATTCTCAGCTCATCCTTATTGAGGAGCAAGGGGATGCATTACCCAATCAAGAACACTAGATCAAAATGCAATCTCTCATTCATGGGAAAAAATATCAATCAAGATTATAAGATTAAAAACATATAAATTCAAAGCACTTACCATACTTTCCAACAATACCCGCCTTCTTTGTTCTCTTAGTCTGCATCCAAAAACAAAGGGATCAACTTAGATTCAAAACCAAAACTATATGAAAATGCAATTTAAATTAAAAAAGATCCAAAAGTAGGGTAACAGTCTGGAAAATTTAGCAAAATCATGGGTCAGCCAGACTAGCTATTGACAGCGAGAGGTACAAGGAAGAGATGTGTATGCATTTGGATGCAGCTTCTTGCTGATTGCTTATTACTTTATTTACAGAAAACCGACTAAAGTCTGGTTGTTCATAGAGAAAATGAGGTTGTAAAAAGCCAATGACAAACAAACTCGTGGTATTATCACTCTTAGTCAATGTTTAAGAAAAAAATTCAACTAGCTGTGTAGAATCCTTGACAGCAAAACCATTTCCTGCCATTATTATTAATCATGCCGCGAATTTAACATAATGCAAGTCAGAGAACAGCATACTCCTCAACAAATTGAACAGCTCTAAATCAATAACATATGCAACATGTTCAATACACCATACAAGCAGTCAAAGGTTCTTTCTAGGTAACAACCAAAACCCATATTTCTTTTGTCTCATAAACATCGACTATGGCATTGGGGTCTTTGCACCACTTTAAATTTGCAACATTTCCATCTAGAATTACTAAGATATTCAATAAACCCAACAAATTTAGGACCAAACCAATGCACCTACTGGTCATGTAGTTAGAACGGTCCAACTCAGTAAACCCAATATTGAAAATGGACTCAAATGTTCAACATAAATTCAAACATTATAGGGACACCAATTTTGATGAATTGCTTTCTTTGTAATACGAAGAAAACACAGATGAAAAAAATAACGGAAAAGTCTCATTTTCCTAGTAAACAAACATATCCTGGGCTTCAATATACAATACCGATCGAGAAAATTGAAATCTATTACGAGAGAGAGAGAGAGAGAGAGAGAGAGAGAGAGAGTACCATGTTGATTGGATTGGAAGTGTTGAGAGAGAAGCAGCGGCGGAATCTGATTGAGAAAATGAGCAGTTGGAGAAACCCTTAGGGTTTCTTCGATTCGCTTTTATAAGTGCCCAAACGGGTCCAGAGTTTTAAAGCGGGTACAACGAAAGTATATAGTATTTATTTAATATATCGTGCTGTTTAGAAAGCATCATCCGTTGTAGTCTAGTTGGTTAGGATACTCGGCTCTCACCCGAGAGACCCGGGTTCAAGTCCCGGCAACGGAAATAGGTTTTTAAAGAAAAAACTGCTTTGGTTCTTTAATTTTTTTCATCCCTCCCTCTTTTTGGAAAAAAAAATAATAATTATATATATACACACACTATTTTGGTTCTTTAATTTTACTATAATTTTATTTTTCATCCATTAAGTTGAAATTTTTTTTTTTTTTTTTTTTAATATTTGTGAGCTTTTGTGAGAATTGATGACTACATCAAAGATGCACTTGCTAGTACTAGTATATCCGATTATTCTTAATTGATTAGTTGTAAATAGCCCTAAATTGTAGAACAAAGGATTATCCTGGACCGACACTGAGGTATTGATGGTGATTTCCCAATATCGTAGAACAAAATGTGATACGATGAAATAAAATGCAATAGAAAAAATGACACAAGGAATAATGAATGGGGTAACTACTCTTAACGGTCAAAGCAACCCTTTCATTATGAATTGTTTAATTTGGAATGAATCAAATCTCTCCAAATAGGATTCGAACCTACGACCAGTCAGTTAACAGTTGACTGCTTTACCACTAAGTTATTGAGGAACAACGGGAGATTTGATCTTATAGAGTTCAATTCTCATTCTCAACCCATGACCAATATGAGTTCACAGTTTCCTTTGTAACTTCGGTTTACCTCATTTTGAAAACAAAATACAATTTTGGTTTTTAAACTTTATTATAAGTTTGTTTTTCATCCATAAACTTTAAATAGTTTTTTTTTTTTTAAATAATTTTTTTATCCTTAAACTTTGTAATTTTTTTTATCAATAGTTTGGATTCAAGTCTTGACAATGAAATTCCTTTTTTTTTTTTTTACTCTTTTTGTGAAATACTATTTTAGTTCTTAAACTTTACTATAAGTTTGATATTCATCCATAAGCTTTAAAAAGTTCAAATTTTTATTTAATTTTTTTTCATCCTTAAATTTTGTAAATAGTTTTTTTTTTTCTTTCAATAGTTTAGATCAAAAAAGAATCTTACCCCCCCCCCCCCTCTTTTTTTTATGAAACTTAAATTCTTTTTCTTTTTCTTTTTTTGGGGTCTGAGCAAAGCAACAAGAAGAAAAAATAACTTGCTGCTGCCATTGAAAGTGAAATGAATCCGACATTCGACCTTTGTGCAACAGCTTATGATGGCCACTGGCCTAAACATGCATTATCATACAGCTTAAATAGAATATTCGGTATACCAAACAACAATTTATAGTTCACTTAGGTGAAGTTTATTGAAGATACTCCGAGTCATCAACGGTTTTTATATGTCAAGAGATTTCTTAATCAACACTTCTTGGTGTTTCTAACAAAAAGGGTTGAATATTCAAATCCATCATCTGCTAACTAGTATTAAATGTTCCTATATTTGTAAATTGTAATCAGCTATATTCAAAAAGCAAAGAAAAATGTGCTTTTCTTGCGAGACAAACAAAAATTTGCTGCACGTAAAGATTTCCTAAAAATTTTCTTGTGATGATGACATCAAGAAAAATAGAACATAATCCACAGTGGCCACAACCACTTGTACCCCATAATTAAATACACAGTACACAAACAATAGAAGTTAGGCATCATTTTTTTTTACACCCAAAAATTTTGTGGTCATCTCATCTGACTTATAATTGCCCCATATACTTGGGTAATATTGATACAGGTTATTATACTCCCCAAAAAATTTTGCAGTTCAAAAATTGGAGTCATCTTAGTTTAGTTGTACTGTACCTAGAGACAAAGTGGAAGCCATTACAGAACAAAATACCAGAAGGCACAGAAGTCGATCCTCATTTTTGGTAAGTGGTACGGTTGGTGCGGATTTTAATTTTATCATGGAGAAACTGACTTAACTGAGCTCCAAGAGACTGCCTTTTCTTCAGCCAGGAATAAATAAATAAATAAAACCTACATTTTTTTCTAAGGCAGTTTGAGAGGTAAATATATGATTCCCTCGTCATTGTAGTGCAAAGCAACAGAAAACAATTATCAACAGGTATACTATGGATAATAACTGAAGGAAATGAGCTTGCGACTTGGGTTAGTAAAAGTACATGACTCATGAGAAAGCCAGTCTTTCATCTGGTGAATGCTTTTAGTTTTGCATCTTCACCTTACTCTCATTCTTCTCCTGCATGATATATTCGTTCACCACTTACCAGATCCAGGTGCACAAGAATCACACCTCAAAATTAGAAATGCATATGCAGCATAAACATCAACCAGAATCGCACCCCAGTTCAGGTTGAAACTAAATAGTAAATACTAAATTAACTAGATCTTGATGTCCTGAGTAACACACACACAACAAGGTTCAAGCAATTTTCGTTGGTAGTACTAAACTGAACCCTGAAATAAATCAAATCTTGAGAAAGTTCTCACCTGATGGAAAAATTTATTCTACACTGCAAAAGAGTAAATGTTGACACAGGAGACAAAGGAGGAATATTGGTATGCTTCAAACATTCTGGAATCTAATTAATAAAAATCAAGAAAGAGAACTCAAAATTACTAGTTGCAAACTAAGTATGAAACAATCCATTTTAATTTTTCCATACTTCACTGAATACACTTGTTTACAAAAACTTCTGATAGCTTTATAATGCGACCAGACTTCTAGAACCAAAAAACACAAAATAATTTCGGCCTCAAGGACTAGATGGTGAGGATGTTACTGGTTCTTTCTCCAACCAGCTGTAAGTCTCAATCAGTTTAGACTCTTTCTGTTGGTATGCTATCTTTTCAAACATATACTTAAGTTTATCATGTTGAACCATCTCTTCCAAAATTTTATCATCTGACACTGTCCGGGAGATTTTCTGCTGATCACAACCCCTGCCAGAAGAACAGAATACTAACTCAGACAACAAGTCCTTCTCAGTTTGTCGATAATACTTCACTTCTTCCCTTGCACCAGACGCAATGAGATGGTATATGTACACTACCTTTTTCTGCCCAAGCCTATATGCACGACATATAGCTTGCCTTTCAACTGATGGATTCCATACCACATCCAGTAAAACAACCCTTGAAGCCCCAACCAGATTTATCCCTTCACGGCTTGCCTTTATTGATGCTAATAATACCCTTGCTTCACTAGTTGGATCATTGAAAACATTAATTGAGGATTGGCGCTGCTCCATACTATGCTTTCCATCCATATACAACATCTCTTTTCCTTCATTCCAATTAAAATGATACTTAAGCTGGTCCTTTATAAAGGCTAATGGTTCAAGGAATTGACTAAAAACCAAAACTTTTTCATTCACAGCCTCGGAAAGCCGGATGAGTTCAATTAAAAATTTTGCTTTGACTCCAGCCTCAAGATTCGATTTTTCTAATTTATGCTTGTCAGAAGGAAAACTGTCATCTCCACACTGAAGCAACAGTGAAGGGTGGAGAGAAATCAAAGATTCATAATGATCAAATTTGAAGTTGGACCTTACAAAATGATCACGGAGTTCCTCAAAGAGGCTCTTCTGCAGCTGGGATGGCTGTAATATAACCAAAGAGTCCCTCAGCCCTGGAAGTTTTTCTTGTAGTATGAAACCTTTGTGTACATGAACAAATGGCTGAATCATATCTCTAACCTTCTTCAGTTTCTCATATTTCAGTCTATCATCAGTGACTTTAGTAATGGAACTCGTAAGAGATAACCATTTACCTTCTTTGTCTTCAAACACTGGCCTTGCCAGGCATAGCGTATTATAAAGCTCATAAAAATTATTTTGAAAAGGAGTTCCCGAAAGGATGATGCGCTTATCCGTTTTTATATTTGACAGAACCTGCAGGATACGACTATCAGGATTGCGAGCAACATGCCCTTCATCAAGGACTACAATACCAGGAACCTCAAGAAGGATCTTCCTGAAATGATTATCTTGTTCAGTCCTTACTTTACCCTTTTTATTAACTTCTCCAGCAAGCTTTTCAAACAGTGTGTAACTGACCCCCAGGATGCTTCTATCCTTTTTCCAGGAATACAACTTTACCATACGGATTACACTTATGTTCATGTGTCCATCTTGCCTCAGCTTTTCCTTGCCTGACAACTCATTCTTGTTCAGATTGTGAAATGGGATGTCAAAATCCCATTTCCGGAACTCCTCTTCCCATGTAAGGAGCATGCTACGAGGAGCAACAATGACAGGCCTGCATGTGGGATGTAATTTCATGTATGTCTGAAGAAAAACAATGGTTAAACGGGTTTTTCCTGTCCCAGGAGCATGTGATATAATGCAGCCACTCCCACCAGCACAAGTCGTTTGATGTTTCAACTTCTGAAGATGAATTCCTCCAGCTATATTCTTCCAAATAAATTCAAAACCTTCACATTGATGTGGATACAAACTATTTTTTATACCAGGAATGATGTCCCACACAGTGCCTTCAGCTCGAAGTTGGGGATCACAGTTAGAGAGGGAATCACCACACCAGTCTTGAGACCTAAGCTCATCAATGATGGAGTTGTTCATTGCACCGGAGTCTCTCCTGTCTGATTTTCTAAAAGGATTTCTACTCTGCAATATGGAAAACCAAGTTTAAAGAGAAAAGAAACAGATATTTGATGCAAAACTTCTCTGTTATCAAGTTGAAAAGAAAATATTGGTTTGACAGAAACTACCAGTCATTCAGCTCACTGGACTAAGACAAACCTTCTTCACTCATATAAACATGAATAAGAAAAAATTGTAAGACTCACAAAATCTGGTACAATATACTTGATTTCCAGTTGCACGTGTGGGCAAAATTCACATCTAAGTCCAACTTCTTCATCAAGAATAAGCTGATGATACCCTTGATGGCAAAGGGTAGCTCTATCGACTTCATCCTCTGGAAGAAGGGAATCTTCATCTTCAACCTATTGATCAACATTAAACAATTAAAGTTTCACCAGTAACAAATGCACTCATATAAGATGCTAAATGAGGAGATAGCAGGGGAAAAAAGACTGGTCAAATTAGATAAGAAAAATATAGAGCCTATATAAATGGTCATGATGTGTACAAATAAAGGCTGGGAAGGGATGTTAAACAAAATAACCAACAATACGAACGGTTTGACCTACTTTTCCAATCACTAATGCTTTTAAGGTGTTTGGAGAATTTTAATAAACCTACAAATATCATTAGTGTTATGTTTGTTTTTTAGTCAGGTTGATAACATAATCTAGTATTGACTTACGAACACATTCTCCAACCATAAATGCTACCAATAATGAACATAGTACAATTTTTTTTTTTGGGAAAGGATCCCCTCCAATTGATTCCTCCAATTCCCTCCCATTTTTAGCCAGATATGTGACATATGTCATTTGTTTGTTTTTTAAATGCCACATGTCTTCCATCTAAATAAAAATTGAAAGGAATTGGAGGATTTAATTGGAGATCTTATCCCTTTTTTTAGTAAGAAATAATGAACAGAGTGCAATAAATAAGAAACATACACACACATACAATAAGATAATGACATAGATATATACTCATAAGATCAAGAACATGAAGTTCATACTGAAGTAATTCAAGAAAGAACAAGCATTAAGAACCTTACTTCACTAATATGACATACTAAAGTTAGTTTTACACTCCTCCTTGGGGACAAAAAAGACTCCCTATGTTTCTTACCTGCATTAGGAAGAAAATGTTTTTTTTTTTTTTTAAGTATTTAGAAGTATCAATCACAACCACCTGGGGACTGAAAAAGCAACAGAAAAGTAAATATAGTTTTACATGCAACCTCTCCCCACCCCCGACTTCTCTCTCTCTCTCTCTCCAAATTCCATAAAAAATACTTTAATGGCAACATTCAAAATAAACACATACACAACACACATCATAACAAAAGAAGGTGTGAACCACTGTTAAAAAAATTTTTAAACCAATGTTAAAACCTATAGTTCCAAAATTTCAGCCTTTACTGTATTTGAATTACGATGTGGCAGCCATGAGCTTTCAGAGTACCTTTCAACACGATTTTTAATAATGCCTTCAATTTCAGTAAAGGTTCATACACACGTGCACGTGCACACACACACACACAGATCCAAGTGGCAGTCGTGTTAAAAATACCTAAACGTTTCAGCGGTGAAAAACTCAATACCTAAAAGAAAGTTAATAATGCCCTTTTTTTTTTCATCAAAAAAAAAAGAAGACAACTTTGTAACCGACCTCAGTATGTGTGTGTGTGTAAATAAAAACAATAGTTTATAACTTAAAACATTTGATTCAATCTGTAACATTGTCCAATTTCAAGTATCCAAAATACAAGCAAAATGCAAAAATAGAGGGCAATCTATTCTCCAGAGATAATAAGAATTAATGGATCGATTTGTAGTCCATCAATCCATGAATTTCAATGCATTCACCTTCTTTCAATTGCTAACAATAACAGGAAAAGGCATGATAAATATTATAAACATATTGCTCCAACTCATTTAATTAAGTAAGAGAGTATTCTAGTGTAGTTCAGATATGACCTACTATATTGGAAACTGGGATGCTTATTAAGTGGCAGACATCATGGAAATTAACTTCTACAAGCCAAATATAATATTCCATCAACTGCTGAAAGCTGTGTCCAAGAATGAATGCATTTTAAATTATTTTTTATTAAACATATTAGGCCTTCTGTTATTAGAACTTGAAATGCAAGTTTAATTTCTATCAAATCAAATATCAGGATGCATAAAAGCAACCAGATGAACTCAACAATCAGTAAGCATTACAAACTTATAGTCTTGACTATTGGGATCCTTAGCGACTAAGTTAATCATGACCAAAATCAAAACAGAATACTCAAATTCACAATTTCACCAAAACAGAGGATTTTTTCATGGAATGCTTGGTTAGAACATAGATTTGCTGAATTATAAAGACTTCCAATAATCAATCACAAGATAAATTATTAATAACATTGTCACGTGAAACAGAAATTACTATAGTGCCTTGTAAACAGGTTTCAAGCAATGTATGAGAGGAAACAAACATAAATATATATATATAGGCGTGCTGCTTCATGAAACCAACATACCTCAGCAGCATCAACATAACCAATTTCACTCGATCTAAGAGCTAACTCCATATCAGCCCAAAGTTTATCCATTTCTTTCTCTTCTTCTGATTTCTCTGGTGGATTCGACTCCTGAATTCCAAAAGTGAACTTCAATGGGAGAGATATCTCAGCAACTGGTGGATTACTTTCATCTCTAAAAGAAACCAATTCTTCCAAACGATCTCCCTTCTCCAAAATGGAATCCGCAAGAATTGTCAAAACATTACAATTTTTTGACAAACGGATGCAATTTCCTTTTGACAAACGGATGCGATTTCCCTTGATTGATATCTTCAACTTCCCTTTATCCTTCCCATGTAAATTCCTCTCACAAGCATCTATGTTGCCTCTGTTAGTTTTAAATTTCTCACTAGCAGACACAGATTTTATCTTACCACCATGACCAGTCTCATCATCACTAGAATAATCTTCACTCTCATCATTGGACCCAGCCTTTACACCACCACTGCCAACATCATCAGCACCATCATCACTATCATCATGCCCGGATGAAGACTCCACTTCCTCCTCATCAACACAAAGTGGGTGACTTAAAGTTCCGAGCTTCATTTTCCTTTTTCCCAATTTTGATACAAAACAAGAACGGGTTCTTCGAGCCACACAATTATCTTCGTCATTCTCTACATCAACCAATATTTCCAATCCATACTTCCTCCTCTTCAACCCAACATCAACTCCTTTTGGCCTCCCCCTCCCATGACTCCCTCTCTTCACAACCTCAAATTCCTCAGCATCTTCCCCTTTTTCCTCCTCTTCACCCCCACTATCCGAACTCAATTGCTCCAAACTAGCACAAGTTTCCAACTTTCCCACTTCATAATCCTGATCATCCTCATCATCTTTGTCCTCTTCACAAGAGGATGATTCTAACGATGAGTCAGACCCTACTAAATCAACAGCATCACATGAATCATCAAACACAGCATCACCACAACCATCCCCATCCTCACTACTCTTCCTCTCATCTATGTTCAAGCTACTAGTCTCACCCTTTCCTTTTCTCAATGAAACAGGTTCATCATTACCCCTCCTCCAATCAGAATTCAGTTCACCACTTTCAGTCACATCTTTCTCACTCATATCATCCTCCTCATCAACATCTATACAAATAGCATCCTCCTCTCTCTCTTCCCCGACCAAATCTCTTCCTTCACCCAAAATAACCACCTCATCCTCACTATCATCCAGCATAATTTCATCCACATTGGCCATTCCCTCAAAACCCTTATTTATATTTCCCTTATTCTTCAACTTCAAACTCTCATTCCCCACAAAATCCATCAATTCATCTCCTTCTTCACTACAATCATCCACATCAATCTCCTCCACGCTACTATCAGACACAGCAAAAGACTCACTCTCAGACCCTAATCTCTCATACCCTTTAACCCCATCAACTCTATGGGGTCTGCTAGAACCAGCCAAGTCAACCCCATTACTCTCCTTCCTCCCCTTCTTCATCTTCTCCTTCTTCTCCACAAAACAGTCTTCATAAAACTGGGCTCGCCCTTGTCTGGTCCTGCTAGCTATTGGCAAACTATAATCCATCCTTGTTCCACAAAAAAATTCAAATCTTTACCTATCAGAATCCCAAAAAAGATTCAAACTTTAACAAAACAAAAAAGAATCAGTAAGAAGCAGAAATCACAAAAACACACACACACAATGACAATAAAGAAAGAAATTAAACACGTAAATACAGAGAAAACTTAAAAGCATGCGTCAGAGAGAGAGAGAGACTGCGTTACATTCAATAGAAATCAATGAAGCATTTGCAGAGACAGAGAAACAGAGACAGAGACATAGAGAGTGAAAAAGGCGCGAAGAGTGCATGTAAGCAAAAGAGGCAATAGAAGCAAAGAGAAGAGTTTTGGTGTTTTCTCATTCTTGTAAACTCTTTGTCTTCACGCCATACTTGGTAAAAGGTGACAACTAGAGTCTGTCTGTCCAATGAAAATCTTTCATTCTTTGCTCACAAATTCCCAAACTACCCCCTTAAGATCTTTTGTCTCCCTAGTAATAATGTCTCAAAAATATTATGGGTGCGGCCGTGTGAGAGAGAGCATCTCATGTGTTTGGTATTTTGTGTGTAGTGGGATTTGGATTGTTGCTTTTTTTTCTTTTCTTTTTTTAATAAAAATATTCCTGTGAGAATGTGGGTTTTGGATTTCTTGGTCCCAATTGAACTTTTATTTTTCCAGTACATATATTTGTCACTCACCCTTTGGTGTGGTATGATACTATGATTTGATGTGGGGGGTTTTTGTTTTTGTATTTTTTTTTAATGAATTTGGGTTTTGGATGTTGGCCCCAAATGGGACTACCTTCTCTTCTTTTTGTTCTTCAGTACATATATATTTGTCAAGTCAACTCACCCTTTGGTCTGGTTTGAACTTTGAAGTGATGTGATGTCCTACTTTAGTGGTGCAGAGTGGTTGAAGGAAGAATGGAATGAATGAATAATATTTGACAGTAAAGTATGGGAAGCCACCATGACCATGAGTGAGTTTCGTTGGGTGAATTAAGGGTTTTATTGAAAGAAACAAATCAATAACTTGATTGATTGGATGGCCAAAACTTTTTTACTTGGAGACAAGGAATTGTCTCCCCATTTCATCAAATCGTCGGTTATTATAATTTTTATTTTTTTTGGGTTTTATTTTATATGATTCCTTGGTAATAATAATTTTAAAATGTTTTAACCCAAAAATAATGTTAAAATTACAAATTTTAGAATTAAAAGCTTTGAACTTGTGGGAACCTAAGATGTGTAGGCATGCTTGACAACTCCTAGACATGCTTGCAACGTCCTTAACATGCATTTTTTGCAAGGTCTTAGGAGTCTTGCAAAAAATGCATGCCGAGGACGTCGAGGACGTTGCAAGCATGCCGAGGACGACCGAATACGTTGCCAAGCATGCCTAGGAGTTGCCAAGCAAGCCTACACATCTTAGGTTCCCACATTAAAAGAACCATAAAACTTGGTGGTACACTACTCCCTTGACTTCACAGCTTATAAGGCAACAAGTGGGGGGGTTTTTCTTCGATGTAAGACTCCTAAGACCTTGCAAAAAATACATGCCGAGAACGTCGAGGACGTTGCCAAGCATGCCTAAGAGTTGCTAAACAAACCTACACATCTTAGGTTCGCACAGAACTAGTTTAAGGTTATTATTAATGACATTTTATTTTTTTGAATTCATAATTGGCGCCACTTTAAATAGCATAATAAATTAATGTATGACGTATATTTTTTGTGATTATTTTTTAGAATCGAATTATTTTTTGTGATTGATAACACATTATCTTGTAAGCTTATATAATAAAATTTTTATAATCCTTAGTACTACTTCAAGATATTTGATGGTAAAATTAATTATAATAAACATATATAAATTCAATTTACACCCAGTATTTTAACTCGTGTTATGCACAAGATATGATAAGTATGTAAAAATGTAAACTTATTTTAATTGTTTGTTTAAATAGAATGGTACATTGTATCCAGAAAAAAAAGAGAGAATGGTACATAATATTGCTCAAGATTTTGAAACCAAGTGGGTTGAGAAAAAACACCCAATTTTGTTGGTAACCTTTTGTATTAAAATTTTTATTCTTCGAAAGAATATTTAAAAAACAAACAGATATAGCAAAATTTCTATCAATAAATTTTGTGAATTTTGTTGTATGGCTTTTGTATGACAAAATGTTTTGTCTAACGGTTTAAAATTGGTTGAATCTACAAAATGTACACATATAAATTATAATTAAAAACAAAAATAAACATTAGAAATAACTAATAAATGATACCAATAAACAAGTTTAGCAAATTTTATTGAAAAATATTTACCTATTAATTCAAAAGAAGCACGATGAAGTTAATATTTGTGACCCCATTTTACTCATTTTAATGACGCAGAAAAAATTTAGTACACAATGTTCTTTCGAATCCCCAATAGACAATGTATCAATTGTTTCCTTCTATATTCCTTAACAGCATATTCCACATTTATATGTTTTTCTACGTTCTCAACATTCAAATTTTCCACCAAAAAAAATAGTTCCCTAAATAAACTTCTTCTTCATAATCCTTTCCAAGCTGCCTGAAGACTTCGATATATTGAAAAACAACATAAATTCCTTCATGAACCACTGTTAAAAATTGCAAAGGAAAAGCCCTTCCTAGGCCAAAATTGGCAAATGCCTTTTTCACACAAACTTTTTAGTATTTTACCCAATTTCCTAAACTAATTAAAGAAATGTCCTCGTTTTAAAACTCGATTTTTAGAACATTGAGTTATAGCAAACGTGGACTTAGAGTATTTTTTTTTTTTGAAACTCGAGTTCCATTTAAATTTTTTCAAGGAACTTGAGTTCAATGAACTCGAGTACTTCACATGGAACTCAAGTTCTTTACATGAATCTCAAGTTCCAGAAAATTTTTTTATTTTAATTTTTCAGATCGCTATAACTCGATTGTCCAAAAATTGAGTTTTTAAATAGGGGCATTTCCCTAATTAGTTTGGGAAATGGAGCAAAATGTTGGAAAGTTTGTGTGAAATGGGCATTTGCCAATTTTCTCCGCCCTTCCTATTTGAAGCCTATATAGTATTCAAAATTTCAAAGCAAGGTCAACCATCATAATTAAACGATGGTTTGGAGGAAAAATTAAATGCAAAAGAAAATACTAACTACAATGTTTCTCTAATGGATTTGAACCAAATTGTTGATTATAAGACCAGCAAAAAAAGTAAAATAATTGAACTCAAAATTTACTCGTAGTTGTTGGACTTCACATACTTCTAATAAGAAAAGGGAAATCTTAACCAATAATCTAAGGGCATTAGTTTATGAGCTATTTTTATAAATATTTTATTGGGAGAATAATAAAATAGTAAATGTTGTTGACAGTGTCCCTGACAAAAAAATATTGTTGACAGTTTTTTATTTTCCCATAAAAGTGGTATCAAAAATTTTCTACTATAATTTATTAACAATCGTCTTAAGGGTTAAGAGTATCCATTAACATGACTCAAGAAAATGATTAATGCAAGAAGTCAAAATTTTCTACAAAGAATGAATGAAGGTAATACTCACCAATAGTCACCATGATGGATGAGCTAAAAACAAAAGACTGCATGTAGTAATGGGAAGAATATGTTCTTGGCCCACAATCTATAGGAAGTAATTAAAAATATATAGGGCACAAAACCAAAGCATAAATATAATTATATGAGCATGTCAAAATAAACATATATTGGAGAATCTCGAGAGAAATATACGAGAAAATATACCTTATTATAGGTGTATGAGTCTTCTCTTTTACAGCTAAATGGAACCTGTAGGGTCACAAATTGTAGCCCACACCTGGATGAATACAGGAGATAGGCCCAATAAGCCCAATACAATAAATTTGTAAGAGAGTGGGTCAAAGAATTGGGCTAATAGCGTTCTTTACAACAGTTACTGAAGATTAAGTGCTTGGCCGAGGAGACTAAAACACACACACAAGTTAAGATCTCGTGTCCGAGGAGTAAGTTTTGGACTAATTGATGGATTCCAGTTAGGTCCGAGGGGTATGCACTTAGATAGAATGCTTTTCTTTGGGTTGTATTTTTCCAGATGCTACAGTAATTATTTCTTGAGGTTTCTTCTGTTTTTCTTCCGTCCTTTTCTTCTGGAGGTCTTACTCCATTATATAGTCCTTCATTGTTCGATCCTATCGTCCACTTGTCTGCCATCTAGCCTGGTACTTGAGTTTCCCACTTCTTCTCCCACAGCTTTTTGGTTTCCTGGGGGTAAAGATGATTTTAAACACTGTTCAGGGGTCTTCTCCACATAAATGCGGCCAGGAAAGCTGCTGTAATGCATTTAATGCGGTGGCAACAGCTTTTGCTCAAGATATTTCTGCATCCTTATCCCTTCCACGTGCATTGACAATCTGTCTTCACCTCTAGAATTTCCTGGAAGCTGGACTAAGGGGAAGCCGAGGCCTCTTTCACCGACATACGCCAGACCCGAGGAGGGTATCCCTCTCGGATCAATATTCCTGGACACTTATGCATTCTCCTATTAGTTGCAAGGCTTCCCTATAATTTCTTCTCCTCGGACTTATTGTTGATGAAAAGTCGTATCTGAGCCCACCTCATGGGCCCAGATTTTACTCCCCCACAATAGCCCCTCAAAATTCTAATTTTTCTTCTTAATCCGAGAAGGAAAGTTAGGATTTTGATGTACATTGGTAATTACAATGCAGTCCTTAACAGTATCTGAATTTAGGCGCGTGTAAGGGCTATTTTTGCCATTTCGCGAGGACTCCTGACGCTTGGGAACTCGCACAATTATCATTAAACGCTTAGAATTGCGTTTCAACCCAGGCATCCTACGGTGAAATACGAATCCAACGGTCCAGATCTCCACTGCAATATTTGGGCGGGATTGTGGTTTTTCCTTTTTCCTTCCCTACTATAAAAACCTCCTGGCGTTACTTTTTGTTTCTTATCAGAGCTTGCAACTTCAGTGTTCATATCCAGGCATCCGTCATTTTTCACAAGAAAGAGAGAGAGCTTGACGATCTTTCAGCGACCAGAGGAACAAACCGTGTTCATTCTCACGTAAGTTTCGCCCTCCGACTTCCGTTGTATCCTCGGCTAACCTCCTCGGCTATCCACTCCATCTTATAGAGACTAACAATGGGTAGATTCGAGCGCTTAGTAAACACTCCGGCCATGATAGAGTTGTTCAAAGAAAAATACCACATTCCCCCGGAGGTAGTGGTACGTCACTGCACCACAGAGGGAGTGGAGTTTGACCGGAAAGTAGGAGAGGTGGTCATCCCTATGATTGCCTTCATAGAAGGGGGGATGACCGTCCCCATGGGTAGGATTACACGGGACTATCTTCGCGCCCATAGGCTCTGCCCCCATCAGTGTGCCCCCAACTTCTTTAGAGTCCTAGGGTCAATCGACGCTTTGGACCGTCATCTGGGGCTAGGATTGACGTGGCACGACGTCGCCCACCTATATGAAGGACATATAGAGACTCGGGCAGGCTTTTACCTTAAGTCCCGTAGCAATGTGGTCAAACTAATATCCTGCCTCCCCAAATCTAATAAGGGGATGAAAGACGACTACTTAATCCTGTCGGGGCCTTGGAGCGACGGCTTTGCCTGCCCAACCAAGGCTGGGACACCAGGTGGAGCAACCTAGACTTAGGATCTCTAACTTTAACGTTGAGGAGTATTTTGATTCCTTTATGCTTATTTGCTTAGTAGTTTTATGTTAGTGTTACTATTATTATATTTTTTTTTATAGCCGAGGCTTAACAATGTGATTTGCTTGCTTTACAGATAAGTTCTTTACCAACCCGAAGCTCAGCCTGATCAACGTTCCAGCACTGAATTACCTGCTGAGATCAGAGATTTTTGTGAACGACGACGGGCAACTACGAGCAGTTCACCTCATTTTGGATTTCGAGCCTATCTCGAGGTCGTATTTAGACGTCGGCAACTCCATCCAAGCGGGAGACCACCGTTTGGCACGTATAGACGTGTCTCGGCCAAACTTCCTCGCCGGCTACGATCTTCCCCCAGTTGACCATCCCATTCCACAGGGAATTCCCCTTGCCGCCGAACCTCTGCGCGAAGTACTGCTTGGGGAGGCCATTCTCCGCGAAGGCACAGCCTCTTCCTCCTCTCTCGAACTAGAGATTGATAAGTTCAAGTTTGAAGAAGAAACAGTCTTCATTTCAGAGGCCGAGGAGGGAGCGGACGAGCAGTCGTGCGTGCAAACTCCAGCTCAAGCGGTAACATACCTTGCCGATACAACTGACGAGGAGGAAGACATGGCTCCTCGGACTGGCCCTTCTTTGAAAGAGTTGATGAAGGGCAGGAAAAAGGGTCCATCTTCTCAAGATAAGGGCAAGTCCAAACAAACTGCACACCCTCCCCCTCCTCCGCCCCAGGTGCCTGCAGATCTTGGGCTCAAACCAAACCCCGATCTGAGGAGGAAGAGGCCAGTGGAGCCCACCGAGGAGGGGGAGTTAGGCCCGTCAAAGGGCAATAAGCAGGCCAGACCTACTCATGAACGTCCGAGTAGGAGGGCTCATTCTATGGAGAGCCGAGAGGAGCGCCCACCAGCCCAGGTTCGCCAGTCAACATGGACTTGGTCGCCGACGCTGGAGGTTGATGGTGGCCCCGTCTCAGTGGATGCCTCACTTAGGCACTTCCGTGGTGGCCATGCAGGCCAACTGGCTGATGCTCTGCTGCAGCCCCTTCTCCTACCTACTGATCTGGCGGCTTACAGGAGCTTCGATTATCCTGATTTACTCCTTTCCATGAAAAGGGATTTGGCGATGGTGAGTATAATTTTGTTTCTTTTTATTTGCCTATCATTTTTTTTAAATCTAAGCCACTCTTTAATTTTCCATAACAGGTCGCGCAACAAGTGTATGTGGCTGAGGAATGGGCGAAGCGCTTTCGTGATGAGACAAAAGCCGCCCATGAGGCCCGAAAGACTGTGGAGGACCATCTGAGTGTGCTAAGAACACAACAAAAGCAGATGGCCGAGGAGGTGAAGAAGGCTAACCAGGAGAGGGCCAGCGCTGAGGCTGGATTAAAAACAACTGAGAAGCAGGCAGAGACTCTTCGCAGTGAACTACACCTCTGCGAAATCAACCTAGAAACGGAGAGGCAGATGGTGAAAGACCTGCGCGAAGAGTTCCGTAAGGCTAAGGAAGCTGCCCAGCTACAGAAGGAGGCAGCCGAGGCCGAAAAGCAAGCTTCTTATGCTCTGGGGGTTGAAGAGACTCAGAGCAGGTTGACTGAAGAGTTTGCCTCTGTCGCCAGGGACTACTGCGACATCACTTGGGAGAAAGCCCTTGATGCCGCTGGGGTCCCTGCCGACTCCACCCTCAGGAGGCTTGAGAGCGTGTACTATGAACCTGATATTCATCCGCTCCCAGATTCTGATCCTCCTCCTCCAGAGCAGCCAGCCCCAGTATCAGAAGCCCCTGCGACAAACCAAGCTGAGCCCTCCCAAAGTAATGCTCCAGATGCTGCCCCTCCGCAGTCTGAACAAGTAGCTGTGCACCAGGACCCCAACACGAAGACTTAGGCTGTTTTGTCTTAGTGTTGTTTTCTTCTTCTTGTTTTTTTTTTATGCTTATTATTTTAAAGATTTGTATTACGTTTTAATCATTAATGAAGATATATATTCCCTTTGTTTTATGTGTTATGACAAGTAACAGCGAATCCTTCTGTTGCCATTTCATTTCATTTCATTTTTTTTTTTTTGCGTCGTATGGATGACCAATTTGATTAAGGGGTTTTGGAAGTTGGATTATCATACTGGCGAAATAAATATAACTAAACAAGAAATTTGAGTCATGCATTCAAATCTATATTTGAATGCTTAAAAAGGAAAATAGAACAAGTGTTAACTAACCCAGATCATCTGGTCCGAGGACTCATGCATGACTAGACTTAAGTTCAAACACTTTATAAAACCGTGAGAGTGTTAACTAACCCAGATCATCTGGTCCGAGGACTCATGCATGACAAGACTTAAGTTCAAACACTTTATAAAACCGTGAGAGTGTTAACTAACCCAGATCATTTGGTCCGAGGACTCGTGCATGACTGGATTTAAGTTTAAACAATTCATAGAACGGTGAGGGTGTTAACTAACCCAGATCATCTGGTCCGAGGACTCATGCATGACTGGATTTAAGTTTAAACACTTCATAGAACGGTAAGGGTGTTAACTAACCCAGATCATCTGGTCCGAGGACTCATGCATGACTGGATTTAAGTTTAAACACTTCATAGAACGGTGAGAGTGTTAACTAACCCAAATCATCTGGTCCGAGGACTCATGCATGACTGGATTTAAGTTTAAACACTTCATAGAACGGTGAGGGTGTTAACTAACCCAGATCATCTGGTCCGAGGACTCATGCATGACTGAATTTAAGTTTAAACACTTCATAGAACGGTGAGGGTGTTAACTAACCCAGATCATCTGGTCCGAGGACTCATGCATGACTGGATTTAAGTTTAAACACTTCATAGAACGGTGAGGGTGTTAACTAACCCAGATCATCTGGTCCGAGGACTCATGCATGACTGGATTTAAGTTTAAACACTTCATAGAACGGTGAGGGTGTTAACTAACCCAGATCATCTGGTCCGAGGACTCATGCATGACTGGATTTAAGTTTAAACACTTCATAAAACGGTGAGGGTGTTAACTAACCCAAATCATCTGGTCCGAGGACTCATGCATGACTGGATTTAAGTTTAAACACTTCATAGAACGGTGAGGGTGTTAACTAACCCAGATCATCTGGTCCGAGGACTCATGCATGACTGGATTTAGGTTTAAACACTTCATAGAACAGTGAGAGATACGAAAAGAGGCATACATATTTAACATAAAGAACGAATATTGATTAAATACAGTTTTATTAATAATAATACCTTTTCAAATTATTGACGTTCCAAGGGCGGGGTACTACAAGTCCATCCAAGTCTTCCAAGAAATATGCTCCAATGCCAGCGTTGGAGGTGATGCGATATGGTCCTTCCCAATTCGGCCCTAGTTTTCCCCATGTAGAGTTCTTTGCCGAGCCCACGACTTTGCGCAGCACCAGGTCACCTGGGACCAAAGGCCTTGTCTTTGCATGGGCATCATAACCTCGCTTCAGCTTTTGTTGGTAATGAGCCAATTGAACCATTGCGTTTTCCCTTTTTTCATCAATCAAGTCCAGACCTCTTGCCAAGTTTTCATCGTTGTCTTTTGGATTGAATGAGCTCGTTCTCGTCGTTGGGAACCCGGATTCCAAGGGTATGACTGCTTCAGCTCCATAAGTCATTGAAAAAGGGGTCTCTCCAGTGGACCTACGAGGTGTGGTCCTGTACGTCCAGAGTACATGTGGGAGTTCTTCTACCCATCTGCCTTTCGCATCATCCAGTCTTTTCTTCAATCCATTTAATATGACCTTATTCACAGCTTCAGCCTGTCCATTCCCTTGAGGGTATGCCGGAGTAGAATATCTGTTAGTGATCCCCAATTCTCCACAGTAATTTCTGAACATCTTACTGTCAAACTGGAGTCCATTATCCGTAATGAGTACACGAGGGACACCGAATCGAGTAACAATGTTTTTCCAAACGAATCTTTTCGCATCCGCATCTCGGATATTGGCTAGAGGCTCTGCTTCAACCCATTTTGTGAAATAGTCCGTGCCGACTATGAGATATTTTTTGTTTCCTACAGCCTTAGGAAATGGCCCGACAATGTCCAAGCCCCATTGAGCGAATGGCCATGGGCTGGATATTGGATTGAGGACTCCTCCCGGTTGGTGTATATTCGGTGAATACCGTTGGCATTGATCACACTTTTTGACATATTCCAAAGCTTCTCTCTGCATATTCGGCCACCAATAACCCTGAGTAATGGCCCTATGCGCTAAGGACCTGCCTCCAGTGTGGCTTCCACAGATTCCCTCATGCATCTCTTCCAAAAGCAAATCCGTTTGATCGGGATGAACGCATAGCAGATAAGGCCCAGAGAAGGAACGCCTATATAGCTTGTCATCCTGCGACAGCCAATAGTTAGGAGCCTTCTTTCTTATTTTGTCGGCTTCAACTTTCTCCTCGGGTAGAATATCATCCTTCAAGAATTGCATGAAAGGATCCATCCAGCTTGGCCCCATTCTGACTTGATTGATCTGAACTACGTTTGCTATTGTTGAGGGTCGATGCAGGTCTTCAACGAGAATTGTACGAGGCAAGTTTTGCGCCGAGGAAGTTGCGAGGGTGGCCAAAGAGTCCGCATGCGTGTTGCCACTTCTTGGGACATGCAGCAAGCTAAAGGATTCGAATTTCATCTGCATGATTTTCACTCGGCTAAGATAACCTCGCATTCTCTCGTCTTTGGCTTCAAATTCGCCTTTGACCTGACCAACAATTAGCCTTGAATCCGAGAATAGTTCAATGGACTTTCCTCCCATCCTTAGGACCATAGCCATACCTTCTAGTAGTGCTTCGTACTCTGCTTCGTTATTCGTGGCAGGAAAGCTTAACCTCAGTGACTTTTCAATGGTGATCATTTCTGAAGATGTCAGCACTAACCCAACTCCCGCTCCTTTTTGGTTTGATGCTCCGTCGACATGTACTTCCCAAGTCGGAGGGATACGCTTGGAGATACTACAGGCTAGTTTTACATCCCCTTCTTCTGATGCTAATAGACTATCCACTTCTGGTTCAGTGAACTCTGCCACCAGGTCGGCCAGCACCTGGCCCTTCACTGAGGTGCGAGGCATGTACTTGATGTCGAAAGCTCCCAGAATTGTGCCCCACTTGGCTATCCTTCCCGTGTAATCTGCACTTTTAAGGACGGCCTTTAATGGGAGTTGTGTAAGAACAATCACCGTGTGCGCTTGGAAATAGTGAGGCAGCTTGCGTGTGCCAAGCACCACCGCCAAGATAGCCTTTTCCAGTGGAAGGTATCGCACTTCTGCCTCATGCAGTGATTTGCTCACGTAGTACACTGGCCGTTGTACGCCGTTATCAACCCTTATCAACACTAAACTTACTGCATAAGAGGCCACTGCAATGTAAGCAAAAAGAACTTCATCTGGCTCGGGACTCGACATGACCGGCGGCCGAGCGAGATAGTCTTTAAGTTGTTGAAAAGCTTCGTCACATTCCGTCGACCACTCAAAGCTTTTCCATTTATTGATCAACAGGAAAAAGGGTCGGCACCTGTCCGCTGACCGAGATATGAATCTATTCAGAGCAGCGGCCATTCCGGTTAGTTTTTGCACCTCTTTTGGGTTCAGAGGAGTTCGCATACTGGTGATGGCCTTAATTTGGTCGGGATTGACTTCAATTCCCCTATGAGTGACCATATAACCCAAGAATTTGCCTGAGCCAACACCAAACGAACATTTGGAGGCATTCAAGCGTAGTTTATGGCTTCTGAGAATTTCGAAGACGACTCGAAGATCCTCTAGGTGTTCAGATGCTCTTTTGCTTTTCACCACCATGTCATCTATGTAAATCTCCATATTTCTTCCCAATAATGGTTCAAACATCCTCGTCATCATCCTCTGATAAGTGGAGCCTGCGTTCTTCAAACCAAAAGGCATCACCTTGTAGTGGTAGTTTCCTACTGGCGTGACAAAAGCAGTTTTTTCCTGATCGTCCAATGCTAAAGGTATCTAATGATAACCCTGGAAAGCGTCCAAGAAACTCATCCGAGGATGGCCGACTGTGGCGTCTACCAGCTGATCAATTTTGGGCATGGGGAATGGATCTTTCGGGCAGGCTTTATTTAGATTTGTGAAATCAACACATACTCGCCACTTCCCAGTCTTTTTCTTGACCACCACCGTGTTTGCCAACCACTCTGGGTAGAAGATCTCTTTGATAGCCCCTGCCTTCTTTAGCTTCGTCACTTCCTGACGGACTGCTTCTGCATGCTCTTTAGATGGCCGACGAGGGAGCTGCTTCTTGGGGGTCATTGCTGGATTAACATTCAAATGGTGACAAATGAAGTCTGGGTCTACCCCTGGAGCCTCATAAGCGCTCCATGCAAAGACGTCTATGTTTTGTTTGAGGAACTCTACCAATTCCTCCTTTTCCAACTGGGGTAGTTGAGATCCGACTTGAAAGAATTTCTCAGGGTCATCTCCTATTGTGACTTTTACAAGATCTTCACATTTCGCTTCCTCGGATAACCCATCTTGGGGCAGCATTGAGGATTTTAATTGCTATAATTCTTCTTTTTGAGCCTCAAATTCTGATTCGGGCTTATGTCGGATAGCTGCTATCATGCATTGCCTCGCCATAGTCTGATCACCCAGTATCTCTTCTATCTTACCTCCAGAGGGGTATTTAATCTTCTGATGCAGGGTGGAAGAGACTGCTCCCAAAGTATGAAGCCAAGGCCTCGCAACAATTGCTGTATAAGGGGAGTAGGCATCCACCACTATAAAATCGACCTCTACTATCTCCGCTCCGGTTTGTACTGGCAGTCTGACTTGCCCTTTCGGGATAATAATCTTCCCTTCAAAGCTTACTAAAGGGGAGTTATAAGGTGTCAGGTCTTCAGCCCTTAGGTTCAGCCCCTTGAAGAGGTCAGGGTACATGATCTCGGCTGCACTGCCTTGATCCACCATTACCCTCTTTACATCGTAGCCCCCAATTCGGAGGGTAATTACTAAAGCATCGTCATGTGGTTGAATAGTTCCGATCTTGTCTTCGTCCGAGAATCCCATGACCAGGGACCGGTTCGATTTAGCTCTCTTCGACTCATGAGAGTCATCCTCAGGGTACAGACGAGCCACCGACATTACTCTGGAGGGGCATGACCCTGTCCTGCCAGGTGCCGCAAAGATGACATTAATAGTTCCAATTGGAGGTCTCGGAGGATTCTCCCTTTCTGACCGAGTATCCGCATAGCTACCCAGATTATTGGAATGATGCAACAGCTGTTTCAATCTGCCCTCCCGGACAAGCTGGTCCAGGTGATCCCATAAGCTTCTACAATCCTCGGTGGTATGGCCGTGGTCTCTATGATATTGACAATAGAGGTTCCGGTTTCTCTTTTCTGGGTTTCCCATCATCTTATTGGGCCACTTGAAGGAGGGTTCGTTTTTTACCTTTTCTAGGACTTGGTGCACAGGCTCTCGGAATACAGCTCCTACCATTTGGCTGTTGCTGGATATCTGCTGCTCGGCATAATCCCTTTTCGGCCGGTTATTATTGTACCTGTCCGGCCTAAACTCTCTTCTTTCTTGAGGGACAAGCTTATCTTTCCCTTTTCCTTGTTGCTGCTGTTGTTGATCATCTTCTATCCTTTTATATTTATCCACCCTATCCATTAATTGTTGCAAGCTGGTGACCGGTTTCCCTGTCAGGGACTTCCTCAGACCATGATCGGAGGGAAGACCAACCTTGAAGGTTCTGACAGCGACCTCATCAAAATCTCCGTCAATCTCGTTAAACATCTCCCAATACCTCTCGGCATATGACCTCACAGACTCCCCCTCCCTCATTGTCATGGACAGCAGGGAATCAAGGGGTTGAGGAACTCTGCTGCATGTAACAAACCGGGAGCAGAATGATTGAGTGAGCTTCTTAAAGGAGCCGATGGAATCAGTCTTCAACCCATCGAACCATCTCATCGGCATCGGTCCTAGGCTAGAGGGAAATACTCTACACAATAAAGCCTCGTCTTGAGAGTAAACTGCCATCTTTTGTCTGAATTGGCTCACGTGTTCTACAGGATCGGTACGTCCGTTGTACATAGAGAACGTAGGCTGATGAAAACGTCTGGGAAGCTTTGCCTTTTCTATTCCCCTAGTAAAGGGGGACTTAGAAATTTGGGTCAAAGCCTTCTTCATGTCTTTGGTCCCCACTCCCCTTCTAGACGAACTTTTTCTCCTTCTCTTGTGAGAATGCTCTTCTTCATAGGAATAGGATTCACTGGGGGGAGTTTCTGAAGAATCCCTGTAACTGTCCTCCCCTTCACCGTTGGAGGAGACATCAGAACTTGAAGGGGTGTGATTTCGTTGTGCTCGACGAAGCTTCTTTTTCAATCCTTCTATTTCACGCTGTAAGTCCTTTTCGTCAGCGTGCCCTTGCACCAGATGGCTCTTTCGTCGATAGCCGCTCTTCCCAGCATGGATCGTTCGCGAACTACCCTCACGCTGGTTATCTACGTGGTTCTCCCGTTCAAGATTATGGAGTTCATCTTGCTGACTGACGTTTACTGACTCTGCATAGGGCGGACTGGCCTGTTGCGGTCCCGAACCTGCCATAACTGCCGTAACTTTCTACTAGCGCTAATTCTTTCCCACAGACGGCGCCAATTGTAGGGTCACAAATTGTAGCCCACACCTGGATGAATACAGGAGATAGGCCCAATAAGCCCAATACAATAAATTTGTAAGAGAGTGGGTCAAAGAATTGGGCTAATAGCGTTCTTTACAACAGTTACTGAAGATTAAGTGCTTGGCCGAGGAGACTAAAACACACACACAAGTTAAGATCTCGTGTCCGAGGAGTAAGTTTTGGACTAATTGATGGATTCCAGTTAGGTCCGAGGGGTATGCACTTAGATAGAATGCTTTTCTTTGGGTTGTATTTTTCCAGATGCTACAGTAATTATTTCTTGAGGTTTCTTCTGTTTTTCTTCCGTCCTTTTCTTCTGGAGGTCTTACTCCATTATATAGTCCTTCATTGTTCGATCCTATCGTCCACTTGTCTGCCATCTAGCCTGGTACTTGAGTTTCCCACTTCTTCTCCCACAACTTTTTGGTTTCCTGGGGGTAAAGATGATTTTAAACACTGTTCAGGGGTCTTCTCCACATAAATGCGGCCAGGAAAGCTGCTGTAATGCATTTAATGCGGTGGCAGCAGCTTTTGCTCAAGATATTTCTGCATCCTTATCCCTTCCACGTGCATTGACAATCTGTCTTCACCTCTAGAATTTCCTGGAAGCTGGACTAAGGGGAAGCCGAGGCCTCTTTCACCGACATACGCCAGACCCGAGGAGGGTATCCCTCTCGGATCAATATTCCTGGACACTTACGCATTCTCCTATTAGTTGCAAGGCTTCCCTATAATTTCTTCTCCACGGACTTATTGTTGATGAAAAGTCGTATCTGAGCCCACCTCATGGGCCCAGATTTTACTCCCCCACAGAACCCATTAGCTTTAAAGGAGAGGACTCATAGCAAGATATATTTTTCCTTTATCTAAAGCATGTTGGTTGAGACTTCAATTCCATCGTCATTATTTTAGCTTATAGGGATTAAAAATTTAAAACAAATTAAATAAGAAGAGAAAAAATTCCATCTAGTACTACATTTGCAATTCATCCCAAAAAAAAATCCTTCTAGTACTTTTTACACATAAGATGACCCAACTTGTCAAACAATCAGATTTTGAAGTTTTTAGCACATTCAAAACAAACACAAACATACCATGGCTTTTGAGTGAGATTTTTTTTTTCAAAATAACATCTATTTTCAAACAATTTTGTTAGTTAGCATCGTTTCTAAACTATTTAAGAAACTAACATCTCGAGTCTTTTGGACTCAAGTTCACTGTAACAAATCGACTATGTAGGAATTGTTTTACTATGGAACTCGATCTGCATAAAAAAAGAGAGAAATAGAGGGAAAACAACCTTCACTTGAGGAATCACACGTTCGTGGGTTCAGTCTGAGCTTGGGTTCATGGGTTTCCCCGCTTGGGTTTGTGGGTTCGCTGCCTAAGTTCGTGGATTTTGGGTTTTTTTGCTTGGGTTCGCCACCTGGGTTTGCTGGTTCATGGGTTCGCTGACTGGGTTCATGGGTTTACCATTGGGTTCGTCAATTGGGTTCATGGTTCATCGCTGGGTTCATCGACTGGGTTTTTGGTTTCTGTTTTCAGTGTTCCACTGACCGGGTTTGTTGTTTCTTTGGTTGTCGTGGATTTTTTTCAAAGGAAGAAGAGGAAGAAGAAGAGACTGAGGTTTCTTGGGTTTCTTTTGTGGAACTAGAGTGTTTAAAACTCGAGTTCCACGTGAATTTTAATAGAAATCGAGTCTGTGATACTTGATTTGCTACTGTGACCTTGAGTCCTTTAGCCTTGAGATGTTAGTTTGCTAAATGTTTTAGAAATGATGTTAATTAACAAAATTGTTTGAAAATGGGTGTTATTTTGAAAAAAAAAAAACATTTTAAGTGGAGTTATGGTATGCCTCTGTGTTAGATTTCATTTCCCTCTCTCTTGTGTATGTATTTGTTTCTCAAAAAAAAAAAAACACTAACATAAAAGATAGGTCCATCTTCCTACAAATTTTATCAAGAATTTTCAATTGCAAATCAGATGGAGAGAAAGGTTCACCTAACAATTGGTTCCAAAAAAAAGAAAAAAAAGAAGACAAATCAAAAGAAAATCCTTTTTTTTTTATTATTAAATACAATTAGAGAGAGAGAGAGAGAGAGAGAGATACATTGAAGAAGCGGTGGTGCATGGAGTTGGGAGAGTCTTAACTCTTAAGACTTGAGACTTCTTTCGCCTTCTCTAAAATCTCTATTTTTTACTGTATAAGACAAATAGCAAGTCAACTTAATATTACGGGTTGATTAAAGAGAAAAGGAAAAAAATAAAACAATGTTAGAAATCAAATTTCACTCATTATTTTAAATGCACCAAATATACAATCAACCATGAAGGCATAGATGTTATAGGAATCGCATACAATTATTTTATCTTTTGAGAATCTAATCGCATACAATTGATGATAATTGTCCTTTTTGGCAGACTAATTAACAATTATAACTTATATAAGCCATACACGTGACCCTTCAAATCCAATATTGCCTATGTCACGAATCAATTATTAGAATTGGAAAAAAGGATTGCATCTCTCATTGTACGGTGTAATTTATTAGGCAAAAAAATAATTCGGGACATTTGATAAAAGATTTTTAATAATGTTATTGTTATTTTATAGAAATACATGTGAAAAAATATATAAAAATACATGTAATATTATTTAAATATTAAAAATTGTTATTTAAGTAACAGTTTCAAACACCCCCTTAATATTTGAAACTTGCTTGAAATCTTTATGAATTGAAAATAAAAATGGACAAACATTTAAGAGTTATTTTATTTTATTTTTTATTTTTTAAAGATTTAAAAGCATTGTTAGGAATACAAAACTTTTGATTTTTTTTTTTTTTCAGAATCACCATTTTTTATTTATTTCTTACAGTAATATATTAAAAACAAGAGGGGAAGTGAAACCTCTAGTTCTTTCTTTCATATGAAAGTGAAAGAAAGAAGGATTTTGATAACATCTGTATCAATCAAAGAGGGGAAGTGGGGGGACCATGTGAGTCGTACGAAAACTAGAATTGGTGACCCAGATAAGACTAAAAATATAGATGAAAAGTCTATTTCAAATATCCAAATATGTCGAAAGGTTTTAGTACCCAAATGGTAATCTTTCAATTGAATCAGACCCACTTTTGTACATATATTCAGAGAACTTCATTGGCTATTTGATGGTGAAGCTTATAACAGTCCTGACTTCTGACTTCTTAGTTCTGACTTCTGAGCCCTGAGCAATTATATTTATTCATTCAAATCGGTTGCACAAGTACCCCAACTCATATTAGCTGCAGAATATCAGCTGGCAGTTTTCGGAATTACAGGCATTGAAGGTGTCAATAATTAAAAGGTTCTGTGTGGCATTCATTAATAAATTATTTTATGAAAATGTTGATATAATTTTTATAAAAAATATATAAATTTTTTTTAAAGATTCAATTGTTTTTTTTTTCCTTTTTTTAATATTATAAAAATATTTTCTAAATAAATTTCTTTAAAATATCTATTAACAAAATCCATAATTAAAACTCAATGTCAGTGATTTGTGAAGACGCCACCATTAAATTATTGCTTACTATATATTAGCAAAATCCTTAATATTGCTTACTATGCTTAATTGCATCAATTGCTTTAGCCATTAGCTAGCAAAATAAGAAATGATAGGGGTATGCAGTCAACCCACTGATTCGCTAAAATCAATCCGATCCAATTCAACTTATCGGGTTGGGTCGGTTTTTAGGAATTGGTGGATTGGGTTGGATTGTTAAAATCTTTTTTATAGTAAGTCTAGGTTCAATGCAGACCATCAAATTCACAAATCCACCAAACCCAACTTGACCCACCTATATTTAAAAAATATATTATATGATTTTATTATTTACTTTTTTGTTTATCAATTAATTTGTGATAGAACTATATAATATCCTACTAATTATAGAATAATAAAACTAGTTCATATTTATTTTGTTTCTCAACTAAGTTGAGATAGAGCAATTTGATATCTTACTAACTAAATGAAATGTCATTTCATTTGAATATTTTGTGTGTGTGTGTGTGTGTGTGTGTGTGTGTTGGTTTGATGCACTATCAATATAAATTTGTTGTTATTTGTATTGGTTTAAACTTTGAAGCACTAATAAAATAATTTGTGTTGAATTGGTGATGTGCTTAGGTTTATTTTAGATTATAAATTTGTTCTTATTTGTGTTAATATTGTATTAATGCTCAATTAAAAAAAAATTGTCTAACTCAATCTAGGTGGGTTGAATTGGGTTGAGTTAGACCCCTATGATGGGTTGGATTTGGTTAGATTTTTTTAACCCAACTATAGTGGTCAGATTGAAAAAACCACTTAACCTGCCCCATGCACACCCTAAACAAGACAATTAAGGGAGACATTTCTTTTTTCTTTTTTTTTTTTTCCTAATAGGATTGGTGGAGATTTTATTTTTAATAGAAATACTGAAATTTTATTAGAAGAAATTAAAAGACATTACATCATTTTGAGAGAACATACATTAAAAATAAGAGTTTCCTCAATTCCAGTGACATATAATTTTTAATATTTTTTGTCAGAAAAATAGTATTCAAAATTTTGAGCATGTTTTATCATAAGTAAAATTGAAAAAACTGTTAAAATAATTAATTATTTTTTGTTTTTTTATAATTTTTTTTAAAAAACGATTTACTATATGCTCTAAGTGCACGTCAGTAAATCCCATTATATAGGTACAAGTCACAAATCACAACGTCTATTCTGATAATAATGTTAATTAATGACCCTTCAATTCTGTCTTTCTATTTATTAAGTTGATAATGACTGAGCGTTTTGTTGCGATGGTGTGGAAAGCTGAAACTGGTAGTGCCTCTCGCTGGGACATTTTCCTTCTCCCTGTTGACTTGATGATGACTGATCGTTCATTACAACTTTTAAGTTACCTGCTGTTTTTTTTTTTTTTTTTTTTTTTTTTTGGATAGGAAGTTACCTGCTCTTTTTTCATTTTTTTTTTTTTTTTGCTGAATACCTGCTCTTTTTTCATTTATCGAGGAGCATTGTCACCTTTGAATAATAAAGTATATGCCTTTTCACCCAAAAAAAAGAATAATATAGTATATGCTTTATATTTATATATCCTTCGAATTATATGCTTGAAACTTAAAAGAAAAGAACAATAACAAATAACAAATAATACTACTTCATTAATTCTCAAAATGTTTAGTGCCAATGTGCCACAATCATGACTCCAGCTTCCAACAAAAAGAATACAAATTGTAATAATTAACTAATTAATAACAATAACGTAAATGTATACAACATGGGATTAGTAAGATAATACCTGTGATGTACCAAATAACCAAATCCCTCTTCCTCAGCTTCACCCCTCGCATACGTTATCTTTGGTATATAATCATTCTCCTCGCGTCCTCTTGATTATACCTCTTTAGCAGATCCCTGACTAACGTACCATTTTCAACCGTGTTACGGTCTATAAAAGCTGAGTAAATCTTTGATTTACGCTCTAAAAACCACTCATATTGGTAAAAAGTGGTTTGCTTCTCAAAAAACAAAAAATCAATTGGCAACATGCAATCAAAATTCGACCCATGGGTGAAATTATCATCCCTCGGCTATAAACAAAAATTGGACCTCAAAATGCCGAGGCATTGTTGGAACATTTCAACCCATAGTCATTAAGCCCATTTGGTTTGGACAAGTGGTCTCCGCTCCCAAGTAATTATTAAAAATATGAGTTTATTTGTCAAGTTTATACCAAATTTATTATCAAGCCCATAAATGAGTTTAAACTCGGTTTTTTTTTTTTTTTTTTTTTTTTTTAATTTATTGAGCTATATTCACAAGCTTGTTCATGAACAATTTTTATTTGCTTCGACTTGTCTCATTTATTAAACAAGCCTAAAAATAAGACTTAAGCTTAACTTGTTAATAAACAAACATACATGAACAAGCTTTTTATCGAGATAAGTCCAAGTTGTTTATAACCAGTTTGATTCCTTTATAATTATTTAAAATTTTAGTAAGATATGAATTTAATTGTCAAGCTCATATCGAGCTTATTAACAAGCCTATAAGTAAATCTAAGTTCAACTTGATTTGTATCGAGCCCTAATGTTCATGAACATTTTTTTTCCCATTTGGGATTGGCTCGTTTATTAAACAAGTTTAAAACTAAGGCTCAAGTTTAGTTTGTTTATAAACAAACAAACATGAATGAACTTTTTGTCGAGCCAAGCCCGAACTATTTAAGAACAACTTAGTTCATTTACAGCCCTAAAAATCACAACTTATGATGATCCAACTAAGGAAAAGCATGTTTCTGATGGGAAATCAAGATTCATTCTTTTTAAGGAAGAAAATATTGATGCAAAAATCAAATATGAAGAACTAAGGAAGAAACTAATGACTTTGTTTTTTGCCTTTTTAGAATGAGGTCTCTCTAGTAGGGTTGAGATAGAACTTGTGTAACCCGACCCCTCCCCCCCACAGGACTCGATTCGACTTGGCATGCTTTGGCAGATTAGCGGAATGTTTAGGTTGGGTTCAGGTCCCATGCTCGGTCTTATTTTGGGTTTCGATCGTCTCACTCGCTTAAGCTGGCTCACCCAATTTAGATTTGATATTAATGTGAGAATTTGGAAAATGAATTATTTTTCAATGGTCAGATCTAGACCCCGCAAGAATCGGGATATTGAGTAATTGCAACTTGATTTTTTCTCACATTAATATCAACTTCCAAATTCTCAATTTATTTACCATTATAAAATAAACTAGTCGCTAACCCGTGCAATTACTAAATAAAAATTAAATATAATTATTTTATTTGAAAGTAAATTTATTTGAAAATAAATAAAATTAAGTAAAAATAAAACTATACACAAACTGCTAAAAGAAGATAACAATATTTTCAATTTGTACCACTTCTTGAATCAAAACTGTGGGGACCAGTTGTCTATAAAGTACTGTTGAGGCTGTATGGACTGGGCCATAGGCCCAATGACCCAATCCGAGGATGCTAACAGGTTCGAGGACGGTCAACTAATGTCGTAATGAAAATGGCGTTAAAGGAAGAAATGAAAGTTATTTATGATAGTCCAAAATCTTTCCAAGGTGAAAAGTCACCTCGGAAACATTTATCCGAGGTGGTTTGAAACCTTCCTGTCCTCCTGAATACTACTTTAAAGTGGCCTCATGACGGGAAGTCGGACATTGGATAAGGGATGAGAGAGGAAGATAACAAATATCTACGACAGCTGTTACCTCCACATTAAATGTTTCCCAACTAACTCTCTGGCCGCATTAATGTAGAGGTGATACCTGAATAGTGAACGAGCAGCCTTACAGCTATTAGTAGAGAGTTCAGGGAGGTGTGAGATGGGACAGGAAGAAGCTCCTAGAACCAAACTTACACGTGTATGGTAAAGATGATACTGAAATCATGGTATATAGCATGAGAAGGTGGCCAAGGAAAAGGGTTCAGAAAAACACTAGATAAGAAGACTAAAGAACTAGTTACTGAGAAAAGAACTCTTTACTGGTGGTTAAATTATTACGACCGGGTCATTCAGGCTATACCGAGGACGATCTTTGTATCTTATATTTTCAATACTTCTTCCAAACCATCTATAATCATTATTTCTTTTCTATAATCAAGCTAGTTCTTTCTTCCATGCTCTACAAATTTATTGTTTGGGCTTGTTAGGCCGAAATCCAACCCTGTTTAGGGTCCAAGCCAAAATTGGTCCTTACAAAAACCATACAAAAATCATTGACTAAAATGCAGCAACAATTTCAAATAAAAATGTGCAATATATTCTTTTGTCTTTTTTTTTTTTCGTTGTTAAAGTTAAAAAAAAAAAAAAAAAATCATGTTACTAAAAAAGCTTTCAAAAGTAGTATTAATTCCACCCCCATTTTGCTTCCTCCACATTAACAAGCCCAATCAACCCCCTTGCCTTGCCTTTGACTCAGTGGCATTCTTTGAACACAGTCATGTTGGGCCTCATATACATATCAAAATGTTTTGTAGGACTCCTTAGGTATGCTGCATTTGCATGTTCCTATTCTTTGTTTCTAGTTTTGCATGTGTTTTGGTCAATTTCGAAAGAAACCTCACTTCTTGTTTTCCTACACTTTGTTATAGTTTTATTTATATTAATTTCGTTTTTTTCAGTAACTTGATCAGGACCATTTGCAAGCTTGTAACCCAACAAGATGTTTGGTCTTATCAAATGAATATCAGTCAGAAACAACACACAAAAAAGGTGGTAATCATCATGCATATGGGAGCAACTGGAACTGGCTAGTCAATATTGTCTGTTCATCTAGCAAGTCGTTATAAGGCAGAGCTCATAAACTCAGACAAAATGCAAGTTTATAAAGGACCTGACATTCTCTCCAACAAAGTCACCATGGAAGAGCAATGTGGTACTGTACCACAGGTGACTTTGTTGGTGACAATGTCAGGTCCCTTATAAACTTGCATTTTGTCTGAGTTTATGAGTTCTGCCTTATAACGACTAGCTAGATGAACAGACAATTTTGACTTGCCAGTTCCAGTTGCTCCCACGATGATTACCACATTTTTTTTTTTTTTTTGTGTTGTTTCTGACTGATATTCTTTTCTTTAGACTCAACATCTTGTTGGGTTACCAGCTTGCAAATGGTCCTGATCAAGTTACTGAAAAAAACGAAATTAATATAAATAAAACTATAACAAAGTGTAGAAAACAAGAAGTGAGGTTTCTTTCGAAATTGACCAAAACACATGCAAAACTAAAAACAAAGAATAGGAACATGCAAATGCAGCATACCTAAGGAGTCCTACAAAACATTTTGATATGTATATGAGGCCCAACATGACTGTGTTCAAAGAATGCCACCGAGTCAAAGGCAAGGCAAGGGGGTTGATTGGGCTTGTTAATGTGGAGGAAGCAAAATTGGGGTGGTATCCGTATTAATACTAGGCCAAAATGGTAAAATACCCCTTTCGTCGAAACTTTCCAGCAAAATGCCCCATGTTTGAAACTATTTAGGAAACCAACATGGAAATTGAGTTCCATGCTTTTTTTTTTTTTTTTTTTTGATTGCCTGTAACTCGATCTTCGCCAAATCAAGTTTTTCATTCAAACTCTATTTTTAGAAAATCGAGTTTAAAACAGGGGCATATCCCTAAATAGTTTCAAATATGGGACATTTTGTTGGAAAGTTTCAGCGAAAGGGGTATATCCCCATTTTGGCCATTAATACTACTTTTGAAAGCTTTTTTAGTAACATGATATTAAAGTGAGAAAAAATGAAGTTGCAATTACTCAATATCCCGATTCTTACGGAGTCCAGATCTGACCATTGAAAAAAAATTCACTTTCCAAATTCTCAATTTATTTACTATTATAAAATGAATAATGTTACAGTCACAATTTATTTTACAATATTTTTATAAACTATTATTGTAGCCAATTTTTATTTTTTTTCACCAAGACCTACCACTAACATCATTTTTTTATTTACCAATATTCACTCACCATATTAGCAATTTGTAAAAAAAAATTATTTGTATCTCTAGTATTTTCCTTTCGAGCAAATTCTTCTTCTTCTCCCCACCCTCCCCCCTTAATTTTATTTATTTATTTTTTCACCACTATGCATCCTTAGTGTGATGGTCAGTAGAGGGCCAAGGGCTGGTGATCAAGTCTCTAGAGGAGAATTTCACATACATATATAATTAAATTAGGTAAGAGTACGAAGAATTTCTAAAAATGCAGCTATAGGTAAGCTATAGCCGTGTTTTCTAAATGCGGCTATAGGTCATCTTTAAAAAAAAAAAAAATTTTGACTGGACCTATAGCCATGTTTTCTAAACGCTACAATACGCTCTATCCAAAAAAAATGCGGCTAAGAACCTAGAAACGTGGTTATAGACCTAACTTATAGCCTCGTTTTATAAACATGGTTGTAGGTCTGTAATTGAAGTTGCATTTCTTAAAAACGCGGCTTAGGTTAGCTATAGCCGCGTTTTTTTTGTAAACGTGGCTAAAAAAAACGCGGCTATAGCCTACATGTTTTGTAGTGTAATTGATGATGAAGATAACAAGTTTAGATCAAAGTATGATTGTTGCTTCCTTTGGGTGGATGTGCCCATGTTAGTGCTTGACCCATTTTTATCAAAGCGGGTTGATCAAATAATTGAAAATGGCCTGGTAATGAGTTGAGAAGAATGTTTGATCCCAATGTGGATTATTCACAATGGACTTTTAGGTCAATTGGGGTTCCTAAATTTGACCAATATTTTAGAAATGAATCTTCTTTAGACACAAAAACCAATGCAATGTTAATCCAAAAGGCAATAAGTGAAATGAAGGCCAAAATGGGCAAATGCCCCTTTCACACAAAAAATTTAGCATTTTGCCTTATTTCTCAAACTAATTAGGGAAATATCCTTGTTTGGAAACTTGATTTTCTAAAAATCGAGTTCCAAATGTATAACTCGATTTTTGAAATATCAAGTTATAGTGAACGTGGACTTAGAATTTTTTTTTTTTTGGGACTTGAGTATCATGTAAAGTACTCGAGTTCATGGAACTCGAGTTCCACTTGAATTTTTTCAAGGAACTCGAGTTCCAGAAATTTTTTTTTTTTAATTTTCAATTTGTTATAACTCAATTGTCCAAAAATCGAGTTTTAAATTGAAACTCGATTTTTAGAAAATTGAGTTTCAAAACAGAGGTATTTTTCTATTTAGTTTGGGAAATGGGGCAAAATGCTGGATTTTTTTTTTTTAAAAAAGGAAAAAAGCCCATTTTCTCCGTGAAATGAAGGAAAATACATACAAATTAGCATGTTGTCAAGTGGAGAATATTTATAGGCTCAGAGATGTAAGGGGATGGAATATTCACCGCCTTGATGCTACACAAGTGTTTAAGAAAAATGACAAAGAATCTGATGATGCATGGAATGAGCTCGTGGCTGCACCAAGTGTGGCAATTGTTGGTCAGTTTCTTAGCAAAACCTATTAGGTTTTGTAGGGATGCATGGTACTTTACTTGAATGTTTGATCAATCTTTTTTAATGGGGTGGTTTTGATTTCAAGTATTTGAACCTAGAAGGTTTGGGAATAGCTTGGATTTTATGACTTGCATGGATATCTGGACTCTCTCGATTAAGCATTTTACTTATGTAATACCCCTATCATTAGTGTTATGTCCCCCCATGCCAAAAATAAATGTGCATGTCTTTCTCTTTTAAAAATTTATAGAAGATTTGGATTTTCTATGACGCATTTCTGTTTGTTTTGACATTAACATTTTGAGAAAAGTGAATCATTTTTCAAAAAGCGTTTTCAAGAAAACTATCTCATTATCTTTTATTTGGTAGCAACCTTAAAATGATTTGGAAAACTATTTCTTAACTTTCCTTATTTAGTTTTGCATGAGATAGAGTTATTTTTCCTATTTAGCTTTGCATGAGATATATATAGTTATTTTAAGATTACTAATCACTTTTGTATTTGATTGTGAAAACTCAAATAGTGTAGAAACACGATATCTTGTTTAGGCCCCCAATTCTTAATTATGCCTTGATTAATTTTATGCTTAACACACTTAATGCGGAATATACATGATTAGCAAATTAATCAATACAAATCTTTTGAGACTATTACTTATCCATCAACCCATATTTGCATATAAAACTAATTCCATCAACTCCAAATTAACTCTTTTCGTCAAATTAAGGGTATTCAAGGTTGATTAAGCATCCCACCTCTACAAATTAATTGTGTGAGCAAAAGTAGCAGGTTTTGACATATAATTAACTTGTCCTACTATTTGCTTGCCACAATTGGTGCCGTCTGTGGGAATTTCTCCTAAGTACCTTTAGAAGTCTTCCTAGTATGACTAGTCCTAGAAGGAGTGACTCGTTGGAATTTGTGGGGTCCTAGCGTAGGGACTAGTTTGTAAATCTTGAACAAATGAGAGACCATGACATGGCCCACACTCGTAATAATAATAAAAAAAAAAACCCCGTCTATGCATTCTGAGCAAATAGGTCAGCATCAAGCCAGTTACAACTCACATGATGAGGAGGTTTATCACCTCAAGAAGAAAGTGGATTGGTTATGCAGACGCCTTCATCGTAAAGCTTGGATAAGGGAAGAAAGGACCCCTTCCCTAGACCAGAGTTCTAGCTTTGAGGATGACAAAAATTACAAGTGAAGAAGCAGAAATCCACCTAGAGAATCTTTCACCTTGTTGTCCCATTACACTTCTAGGGAAAGGTATCAATGCAAGAGGTCTAAAACTCCACCTAGGAGAAGCTAGGGAAATGATGCCATGGGAAAGGCTCTCCTCCAAATATCTCACTCACCATTTTCCAAGCGTATTGAGCAGGCCGAGATCCTGTTGAACACGTAATCCATTTTAATCAAAGGACGGCCGTCCATTTTGTTGGGTTAAAATGAATAGACCCTTCAATTAATTAATTAGTCAAGTTAATTAATTACATCAATTAAATATGCAAAGTGTGGAGGCACAAACAAATTACCAATTATACTAAGTGCAGTGGAAAATAAATTTGAAATGAGTGATTTATTTATGAATGAGGAAAACTTCAGAGGCAAAACCCTACCAAGTGAATTTAGGGTCACCACTCTCAAGAATCCACTATTATCAATCACAAGCGGTTAATACAGTTTAGCTTGCACAACACAACTTCCAAAAAGCTCAAGTTTCTCTTTTCTTTTTATTCTTGTAAGAGCTTAAAACTTAGAGCAATGAGGTCTTAGATGATCAAAGGCACCAGGTGACAAACAATAGGTTTAGGTCCACTAGGCTTTTTGGGAAGAGATCTAACAATATGGTTTTGTTCTCTCTTCAACTTTGGACATTGAGGTCTTATATAACCAATCACACCACAATGGTGGCAAGTAGGAACAAAATTAGATCCACTCAATTCTCTAGGATGGGACCTAAACAGAGGCTTAGGCTTAAGAGCCTTTTTCTCCACTTTTTGGTTTCTTTTGTGTGGAGGAATGTACATCGATTTGTCTTTAGAAGTAGAACTTACACTAGGCACATCGGGCACCACAACATGATTGCAACATATATTATCTTCCTTTTTAGCAACAGGTTCAGCAATCAAACACTTGGCATGCATCTTAAGAGATTCATTTTCACATTTAAGATCATCAACAAGTTTGTTAGACAAAACAAGTTTAGCATCCAAGTTCATATTCAAACATTCAAACTCTTTTAGCTTTTCAAGAGAAATTTCAACAAGTTTCTTATATTTTTCAACCAATTTGTTGGATTCATTGAGCTTAGCAATCAAATCATCATTTTCACAAAATAACTTGCTCAAATTCTTTTAACACTTGTTAACCTTTTTCTTCAAGAGTTTGACATTTGGAATATCAACAACACCCATAGATTCATGTAACATGTCATCACAATCATGTGGATAAACACTGATAGAGGCATTTTCACAAACACATGGCATGTTATAATCAACAATATCCATAGAAGCATATAAAGCACTATCAATGACAAAACACATAAGGGGTCAATGACCACACTTAGGTAATGAAACCAAAACAAGTGTACCCGCTCTGATATCAATTGAAAGCTCGAAAATGTGTTAAAAACACAAGAGTTTTTTAGACCCTCAAATTAAATATTACGGCTTGATTGATTTTACTCTAACTTATACTAAGTGCGGAATAAAGTAAATGCGAGCGGATAACCAAAATAACTACTCTAAGTCATATTCATTAAAACACAGCAGTAAAATGAAAGATAAAAAAGTAGGGAAGAAGAATGCAAACACAAGATAATACGCCGATATGTTATCGAAGAGGAAACCGAAGTACTCAATGTAAAACCTCTTCGCCGCCCTCCAAGCGATAAATCGATCCACTAGACAATCAGTTGGGATATACGAGAAGTAAGAGACCCTTCAAACCTAATCTACCCAATGCACCTAAGCCTTCCAAGCTCCTACTCCAACAAGGCTTCTCGAAATCGTGTCTTGTTTAGCTCTCTATATCCCGCAACACACCCGATTGTATTTGCCAAAACTTGGCTTCTTCCCAGCAGCACTAAAACCTCACTTGACACTCTGAAAGGGTGTAGTAAGTGTTTGGGCTATCAACCTCTTAAGTGTATGGAAATGGAGAGGTATGAGTTGAAGAAAATCCACAATGAAGTGTGTAGAGAATTGTGAGTATAACAATCTCTAACTCTCAACGGTTTGTAGCTAGAGTTTTCTCTCAGAAGCACTCCTCAACATCTGTGGGTAATGTAGGTATATATAGTGTGGGTACAGATGTGTGTATCAAATATGACAGTTTAGCAAAATAAAATGTTTCGCGGGTATCTTGCTGGAATGCCTTATCCGTGTGACACTCGTGAAAACTAGCTGTCTTTATCCTGTCCTGACTCTTCGCATTCCAGTCATGTGCTGGGCACATGCATCACTTCGTAGGAAGCTTACTCGCGAGCTACCCGCAAAAACAACTTTAGTCTTCAATTGCCTTGAGTCTTCACACACTCTCTCTCACACACAACCCTTACAAATAAATCCCATATAGAATACAGGGCATATAAGATTGAATATAATAACAATCAAATTTGGCACGAAATTAAAGCCAACATAAAATAGTTGTAGATTACAACTTTACATGTTGTAAATAACATTAGTGTTTTTTAATTTTTTTTGGTGTGTAAAATGTAATAATATCTTTCCAAGTGTAATGCTTTTTTTCTTATTCCATGTAATTTTCAATCATTTTAACCACATATCTATAATTTATAATTTAATTACAATCTTTGGCCGCAAGCAAATTGTTATAAAAAAAAAGTGTTTTATTTAATATTTAGATAACTTATAAATTATAGAGTAAATAATATACAATGATACGGTATTCTTTTACATCTAAATAAATAAATAAATATAAACATAAAATATAAAATGAATTCTTCAAAGCATTTTAAATATAATGAGAATGATATGAACTTTTTTCTTCTTCTTGAGCTTTGTGTTGTTTAAATATATGGTTTAGGTTAATTGTGACCCCCCAAATAAAACTTTCTAGCTCTACCATTGGTTGTAATGCTGAAGGATTAGGGCTATAAAGCTGTAAAATGAGAATGCAAGCATATGTACGTGAAAACCCCAAGAAAAGGGGTGGAAAAACCATGGTGGAACTAGAGAAAGATTTCTTTACTGAATACTATGAAAATTACAAGGTACTGTCTTTCTCTCTAAAACCCTAAAACCATTTTGCCTAGCACCTTTTCCCTTTTTTCCTTGTCTACCTAGTATGGTTAGCTTCCCTTTCTTTTATAGTACAAGAAGAGTAGTTGGATTACATGCACTTAGCATCTCCTCATTGAGCCTGAATGTGCCAAAGGGTGATACAACTAGAACTAGTCAACCATGCTCTATACTGCTGCTGCCAAGAGAGAGGGACAATGCATGCTAGGCAAGGTCGTGGGCTCGTGGCCTTTCCTTGCTCTGTACCAATTGGAAAGCTTCAAGAATGTACTGGTTTGACCATGCATGTAGCTAACCAATAGGAATACCAAGTTTGTAGTGTCCTTTTGGGGGCTGGACTGGTCTGCCCATGGCAGTGCTTGGGGAATTCGTAGGTCAAAAACCAAGACTCCAAGAGCACATTCTTCCTTTTTGATGTTGTCCTTGAGCACGATCCTTGGCAATATTGAAGTGTTCTGGGATTATTCCTTGAGGTGCTGACTACACGTGTAAGGCTGGGATGGCCTAGGTAAATTGCCCCTTTAAAAATACACTAATACCCTTGACCTTAATCCTAGCGACGGTACAATCCTTAAAAAATGTGTGTAGTGCAAAATATACAAATTACGTGCTAAATCTTGAGGGAATATATCCTATGATATCATACATGCATAAAAAATGATACATGATTTTGATCTAGAGGGAAAAAAAGATTTTTCTGTTTGAAAACAATTTTGAAGGACTTGTGACTGACAAGAGTTATTGTCAAGATGGCCTAAGAAACTTAACATTTTTCGTGTTGCAATCACGTTTTAGGGGGAGTTCTAGCTAGTCATCATTAGGATCCCATCATTTTCTAGTGAATGATGTGGTTTGTCTGTTGATAAGGTTTGAACTAGGTGATTATACAATGAAAGTGATCTTGAGGCATGATGCTCCTTCAAGATAGGGGTAGAGCCAAGAAATTGAACTTAAGGGGACCATTTTAGGATATATTATGTATATAGGGAAAATACCAAGAGACTCCTAAACTTTGAGATTGTGACCATTACATCTCTAGAACTTTTATTTTAGCCAATTGACTTCTTGAATTTCACACGTGCTAATTTGCAGTTAAGAGTGACTAACATTGCTCACGTGACATGCACATGCAATTAAATTAGCAAAGCCAAAAAGGCCAATAGAGAGAGAGAGAGAGAGAGAGAGAGAGAGAGAGAGAGAGAGAGAGAGAGAGAGAGAGAGAGAGTTGGGCATCATCAGACTTTATGGTCCCATCACCGCTTGTCGTTCCCACTACCAAGCTCACCGTGCTTGTATTTTTGGTTTGATTTATTTTGGTTTTTTTCTTCTTCAATAATTTGATATTTACAATGAAAGAGGGAGGATTTGAACTCTAGACATCTCTATTGGAAACACTATGAGGTGTTAGTTGAGTTACAAGGTTCTTGCATTTTGGTGATTTATGTTAATAATTTGAAATTTGGTTTTGACTTTTTGATGGCTAAGAGCCTTATATTTCATTGATATTGTTGCTTTTCTCTATTGCAAGGTTTTTTTTAGAAGATTCTATACTATAAGAATTAGGTTTAAATTTCTCTCCTCCATTATTGTAACTCTTAAATTAAAAAAAGAAAAAGAAAAAGAAGTAGTCTTAGTGATTTTGGAAAATTGTAGTATAATTTAGGTATATTATATGAATAATAATAATTTTGTTCAAGAAAATTAATTAAATAGTTGATGAAAACCCATGTATTTTTTACAAGTTATGAAATATGTAAGTAAAACCTATCAACCCGACTTACATGGGTTAGGTTGATTTTTACACATGTGATTGGTTGAATTGAGTTGAGAAATATTAAAATCAACGATGCCAGGTTAGGTTGAAAAAACCCTTTAACCCGTCCCCTACACACTTACCAGATAGACTAATGGTATTGCTCATGAGTTAATCAGGTGGGCTTTGAATATGGGCACGCAAGGTTGGATTCAACTAGATAGTATTCCCTTCTAACTATTTTATCTATTTTAAGACCTCACTAAACAATATACTCTACATCTAATCTCCTATTTTATCATACAACCTATTAAAATAATATAATTAATTTTTCTACCAATTAAATTAAAAAAAAAAAAAAAACTGCAAAAACATAAACACACCCACAAACACCATACCCATAATCACGGAACACCCATACCCATGTCCAAACATCCATCCCCACAAACACTAATCGTATAAGTAGGTCACCAATCTCACACCCAGCCACAACAACCACTACAAAAAAGCCCTGCCACAACACCATGACCACTGCATGCTGATCTCCACCTAAGAAACACCCGTGGCAAGTTGTAGGATGAGAGAGAATAAAAGAGAGAGTGAGAGTGAGAGTCAGAGATAGAATAAAAAAACAAATTGTGAGAAGTAGCAATGCGCTACAATAATTGGTACTATTAACTGTTTACTGTAATGTAATGTAGTGCATTTGAAATTTTTTTTTAATTTTAGCACACCATAAGTTGAGTCATGAGTGTATCTTTTGGGTAGTTGGGGTGCCAACTGCTAAATAGCATTTTGCTTTAATTAGATTGGAAACAAGATTATAAAATTTGTAGTAACATATCTTACACTTTTCCCTCGGACCCAACATGGAAAATGTCTTCACGACTTGAGTTCCTTTGACTTTCAAACGATTGACCACAAGAATTCATTCGGACCTATCTCAGTTCACAAAAGTAGCTGAGATCCTCTACAATCACTCCAAGAATCAACTTGCTTCATTAGCTTCCCAATCGCATCAGGAGCCGTTGAAAACAGTCCTCGTTCACCAATCCAACAGTCACAAACGCCCCCGCCACACTACAGTGGTAGGCCCCACCTTGTCCCCTTCCTATTCATAATTAGCGGTTCAAACGGCCAAAACATCGCTCATTTTTTTTAAAACATCTCTCACTGCTTTGGCATTTTTAGAGCCAAAACCCACACAAACCTCCCCTAAATAAAACCAAAATTAAAAATAAAAATACATTTTAGAAAAAAATAAATAAATAAATAAATATTCACTGTAATAAAATTTAATTTAATTTATTTGTTTATTTGATTTTTTTTTTTAATGTTGTAAAATTTGGATTCAGATCGTGAGGACACTCAGAAGAAAAGCCTTGTGCTCGGGTTTTGGTATCTCCTACATTGTCTCGGATCCGATCCGAAATCCAAAAGGCCAACGAATCTGAGTTTCAGTTTCGGTTTCAGCTCGGATTTCACATTTTTGATTTTCAGTTTTGTTTGGATCTATCTGATTCGAGCTTCACAACCTGCGTTTGTTTGATTTCGTTTTTTCGAATTCTGCTTCAAATTCTGGTTTTTGATCGAAATTTGTGTATATATATATAGCTCGGCATTGTGAAGAAAGATTGATATTCGGGGTTGAATTTTGAATATGGATCCTTTTTCTGCGGTTAGCGAAGAGCTAGCGGAGATTCACGGTGAAATCTCCGATATTTTTCGTGCATTATCGTAAGGGTTTCGATTCGATCTTCTTTTTGTTTATTTCATTATAATTCGCTATTTTTTGCTAGGCTTGATTTGGTGCTTAATGTGATTGGATCTATAGAGATAATGTTGGTCTTAGTTATGGATGAAAATGTTAGCTTGTTTGGTAATTGTGTGTGTGTATGTGTGGTTTTATAGCAAAGTATATGATTATTGTGTGGTGTAATGTGATGTGGCAGAAATGGGTTTCAGAAGTTGGAGAAGGTTAAGGACTCCAATAGGCAGAGTAGGCAGTTGGAAGAGCTCACCGAAAAGATGCGCGAGTGTAAGAGGTAATTTGTCAATTGACCCTTTCTTTTTCGCTCTCTCTTTCGATATATAATTGTTATTAGTAGGTTATTGTATATGATGTTTATGAGCAGCATTTGAAATCTCTATTACGAGTCTACGATGCAGTTTGTTAAATCAACTGGTGTGTTTTGTAACTTTTGTGTGCTATGAATTTAAGTCAAAGATGGGTTGTTTGTGATGGCAAGGAAAGTAATGTAGTCAATGTAACGCTAACAATTTTAGAATGATGTGATTCTTGGCCTCTGAAGATTTGGGGCAATGGTTAAATGAAGTAAAGTTTTGGACCATTGGGACTATGAGGTTTTATTTTATTATAGTTTTACAAAAGGGAACATTGTGATTGAATGGTTTGTGTGTGTGTGTGTGTGTGTCAAATTATTACAGTTAATTCCGTAGTTTTGTTTCACATTGTGAGAATTGGATGGCTAGAACTCATTTAGCCATGTATTTTGTGCCTTGGATTTACAATATGGAATCACCAAGCAAGTGGTGCATCTCTCTTGTGATGATGACATTATGATCATGATCCAATCTTGATGCATTGTGTGCTTGTGTAATGGGGTTGTTCTCACATACCATACATAGCCTTTTTTTGGTGTTAATTTGTCTTAGAAAGATATTTAAACTCAATAAAGTGCTATCATATTCATTAAGAGTTTAAATGTTTACAGCATATGATTTTGATTTTAATTAGCCTTTTATAATAGGTTGGCTATTGCATATTGCTTATGTTTGTTGTATAAATTATAGATTCATTGCCGCTCACAGTGAGACATTGATTTTGAAACATAGATGTTTTGTAATGTAGTATAGGACATAGACTCTGGCTCTACACCCCATTCTAGCTATTTGGTTGCTCAAATGTTGGTAAGGGTAGCTCTCATTTTGTTATGCTAGAAAGTTGACCGCCTAAATGAAAAGTACTAAGGCTCATGTTTCTATTTCAATCAACCATAATTCATCTGTAATAGGGTTTGGTATATCCAATTTAAATAACTTTTCCGAAAAAAGTAAAAATACATTTCAACTTGATTCTTCTGTTTAAATCTCTAGCTCTTAGTTTGTGCAGTATTGCTGATGTCATCTTTATCTTCTTATACCTAGATGGCTACATGTCACCAGGGGCGGAGCCACAGCAAGGCTTGGGGGGGCCATGGCCCCTCCAAAATTTTAAAAAATTATTTTATATTATGTATAAGTATTAAAAAATTTAAATATTTAGCTACAAAAATAGAAGTTGGCCCCCCCCAATGTTTGAGTTAGTCCAATGATGCTCTTAAAAATCAATAGAAATTTTCAATTGATCTAGTAGTTATAGAGACAATGTAATTTTTGTTTTCTCTAATTCGTTTTTTGTATATGTTTAATATCAAACTAGACAGCTTTTGTATAGTATTAGAGTTTAAAATGTGATAAACCCCTAAAAAATTATCTTGCGAATATACAAATGTGAAAGTTATTAATTTTATATACAATATATTTATAAATTATGACTTACTCTAGTATCAAAATATTAATGTTTATATTTGTGTATGTGCGTTTATGCCTAAGTGTGATAGTTTATCTTGACTTGAGACTAATATATTAGTAACAAAATTTGGCCCCCCCAAACAAAAAATCCTAGCTCCGCCCCTGCATGTCACCATTGATTTTATTAGCAGATTGCAAGATTAAAACGTCCAGTCCATAAGTATAAAGGTTCTAAGAGGTTTTGCATTCTTGAGATTTGAAATGTCATTTCCAATCCCCATACCATGAATATCCTGTAAAACATCAGTAAATAATATGCTTCAGGACTAGTGCAGGGTTAAGATCTAGATGTAATTAAAATTTGTCTATAACCTTGGATGTTTAGTTTCAGCCCAAATAACAGGTCCTACTTTACTACTGACCTTGAAAGTTGTGACTGAAAAAAGCTGGCAATCTGAGATAAATGTCTTGTATAAGCCAATCTGCCAATCTCACTTCCACCTCTCACGAGTATGGGATGGTAGGTGAGGTCACAGGTTCAAACAACGATGCATATGTTGGTTAATTGCCTAGCCAAAACTTATTAGAAAGTAGTCTTATATAATGCTGCTGCTGTTGGTATTTTGTTTGTGTGTTTTCATTTTCCTTTTGCAAATGGTCCTTGGATCAAATGTCATCTCCTCCCTTCCTAAATAAGAGGTGGAGGATAGCTCATGAGTTTGATCCCATGCAGGTGTGTGAGTTTTAGCTACCCATATAAAACCAGTGTTTTCCTTTTTTGTCAGTTATTAAGTTTCCAGTCAAAAAGATAATTTGGTCTTGTCTTTTCAGGCTTATCAAAGAGTTCGACAGAAAAGCCAAGGATTTGGAGAGTAGAAATGATCCGGACACTAACAAGATGCTGAATGAGAAAAAACAGTCAATGGTTGGTTGTCAACTTTATTTCTATTTAGCCTTAGATACTATAGATTTTTTCCAACTTTTTTTTTTTAGTCAGTTGATTATATCTTTCTTTCCAAGTGCACTGAATGATGTTCATACTTATGCAGATCAAAGAGTTGAATTCATATGTTGCTCTTAAAAAGCAGTAAGTTAGCATCTGTCAGAATTTACCATTATTTCAATTCTTAAAGCAGCAGAAGATAATTTTAGGCACCTACAATAAATCTGACATGTCATAACTCATAAACTCTATTTTTAGTGTTGTTATTTTCTTACTATTAGGTTTTTTAATGATTTTGGTTGCTCCCTTTGTCCTAAACCATTTTTTGTGTCCCAAATTGAGTGCCAGATCATAGAAAACCAAGCATTAAAATGATCACTTTTTGGTATTATCCTCTATCAAATAAAATTAAATGCATAAAAGAACAAAGATATTTTTTTAATTTCACTGTTAATATATCATGTTTCAATGCATTACGTTTCTTAAATTTTGTGCTTTCTCAAACCTGATACATAATTTGGGTTTTATATTCATAGCAGAATCCATACACACTGCTAACCTCTCCATAGTTAATTGGTTAAATGCCTCAAAGTTACAATTAGATGATATAAGTTGCCAATCATTTCTTGAAAAATCATTATTTTTGCTGCTTAAAGTGAGGGTTGCACCTATCGTGAACAAGATGAGGGGAAGTAGCATAAAATGGCTAGACCTTGTGCAATGAAGACGTAATTAATGCACCAGTAAGAAAGAGTGATTTGATCATGTTGAAGGAGCAAAAAGGGTTAGAGAGAGGCAAAGAATAACATCAGTACAATTAGCGAAGAAGGAAATGATCAATAGAATGGAGTGCTGTTAGATTAAATATAGTTAAATATGGTAGGATAGAGAAAAAGATACATATGCTGACCCTGTATAATGAAGGATTGATGGAGTTGGCCCCAATTAGCTGGGACCAATACTTGCCTTAGTTATCTTCGGTTGGGTATTTATTGGATGAGTAAAGATATTGGATTGTCTTTTGGTCAGTGTTGCTTCTTAATCTGGATGAGTCAAGATACTTTTGTCTAACACTTGTCAAAAAGTCATATTTTGTATGACATTCATCTGAAACTCATTGGCTCGTGTGTGTGACATCATTTATTTTGTTGCTTCCAATTCTTTTCTTACGATTTATTTTCAATTTGTTGTGGATACAGATATGCGTCCAATCTTGAAAACAAGCGAATTGATCTCTTTGATGGGGGCACGGAAGGATATGGCGAAGATAATGTCTTGCTAGCATCAAGTAAGTGTACATCTTTCGCATTAATGTGTTAATTTTCAATTATGTGTCTGCTACTATTGGCAGCCTTTCATGCAATAAGAGTTAATTATAGGTTTAAATAGTCACAAAACCATATGGCTGATAAATTTTTTTTTGTAATGCTTGGATGAATAAGGATACCTGATAAACACCTTTCTATCTGGTTCTGGATTTGTCGTGGAATTTTATCTAATATAAATAATTATAATATTTTCTGTATCAAATGAAAAAGATGCCTGATTCACATTCCTCACAGTGAAGTTGGTTTGGGTGGCTAGTTTAGTGACTCATTGTAATATGCATTACAGATGGAGTTACCATTGATGGCTGCAAGTAACTCTTTAATCCCCTAAGTACTTGCCAATTTGATGGCTTTAATCTTGCTGGATGATATATCAATGATTTTATAGTTAAGGCTTTTATTTTATCTTTGAGAATATCATTGGATGTAATGTAGTGAGTGTTGTGCACACACACATGACAAGTAAAGATAGAAATGACAATATAAAAATGTCAGTCTCGTACTCTCATTGGTATCGTGAAATCAAAGTCACAGTATATGTTATCTATCATAAAAAAAGAAAAAAGAAAAAAAAAAAATCAAAGTCACAGTAATATTACACATCAAATACCTTTTTGATGGTTCAGAAATTGTAAATTGCCATTTCTAAAGTAACCAATGCATACCTTTAAGTTTAATCTGGAATCATGCCCTTTGTTTGGTATATTTCATACCAATATATGTTACTTCAAGTACTTTAAATGTTAAATGTTTCTCAATTATGAAGTATATTTAATGCTGACGCAGTAGCTATATGTCTGCAGCCATGACAAATCAACAGCTAGTAGATAGTGGAAATCGGATGATGGATGAGACTGATCAAGCCATTGAGAGGTCAAAAAAGGTTGGATTATCTCTGATGATCATTTTGTTATGAAATAAGTTTATTTATTTTGGCAAGTTGGAAATGGATAAGTTTCATAGGCTATTTTAAAGTGTGATCATGGTTTCCTCTGTCTTATTTATGGAAAATCTTAACTAAAACTAACTCATGTACTTCATATCCCCACCCCCTGCCTCTAAAAAAGAGTAAGAAAATCTAAAATTAGTTTTACTGTTTTTAAAGTATGGAATCATTGCAAAAGAAAAATAATTTCTGTATCTCCTTGTTTCTGGTAGACTGTACAAGACACTGTCAATGTTGGAACAGAGACTGCAGCAGCACTCAAGGCTCAGGTGTGTAATTTTTCAGCTTTTAAAAAAATGGATTCCATGGAAGTTTATTAAGTCATATCAAATTTAACTTTCCCTCTCTCTCTCTCTTCTACAATTTTTCTTTTGTTTTGTTTAATCTTTCCAAAAATTTCCTTGCCATGGAACTAAAGAAATCTATTATATTCATGTTTAGACTGAACAAATGAGTCGGGTTGTTAATGAGCTGGACTCTATCCATTTCTCGATCAAGAAAGCTTCTCAACTTGTGAAGGAACTTGGTAGGCAGGTCAATCTCTAAAAGTATCTTCTTCCTGTACTTGTCATATATTGACTATTAGCTGTTACGTATTTTACTTACCTCGTTTATTTCATTAGGTTGCAACTGATAAGTGTATTATGGCATTACTCTTCCTTATTGTCGTTGGAGTCATAGCCATCATTATTGTTAAGGTAATATTATTATCTTTCATTATCTAAATATTTGATTCTGCTATTGCCATCTGATAAATTGAAATCAAATCCATGACGTCCCTTTAGTATATAGATCTGGTTTCATTGTTGTGAATACTAAGCCCTCCCCATCCCCCCCCACCCCCCCCCCCCCCCCAATTTTTTTTTTTGTGGCTGTGGAGGCCCACATGCCTATTGTTTTTAAATGTGTCTAACTATATATATAGAATTGCCTAACCTATTTTTATGCTTCAATTGGGGCTTTTATAAGCAAGCTGATCTCAGGTTGACCTTGTTTGGTTAACCCTTATTTGCTTAAAAGCTGCAGGAAGACCGAAGAGACTTTTATAATGCCAAATGGTGTAGTGAATCCAAGTCATTTTTTGCTTGCCCAATTAAAAAGTAAAAGAATCTAATTCAGTATATCCTTTTCATTTAAAAATCACAATAACTCCACTAAATAAAAAGAAAAGAAGAAGACAAACACAGTGCATTTGGGTGTAGAAGAGTTAATCTAATTGTTGTCAGATTTTCATGTTTGTTGGTAATGCACAGATTGCAACTTGATGTCATCTTTAGGAGAAGTTCAATTCCTTTACCTTCTGAATTGATTTCTTGTCCACCACATTTGTAGAGGGAAACAATAATTTGAATTTTCTTATTTCGGTTGGATATAGTTTGATAAATGCTACAGACTGATCATAAAATTGGTGGAGATCGGCTTCAGTTGAAAACCAGTAAAATTTATACATATTTATGTGAAAATAAAAAAAGAAGTTGGAACTTACTGATTTTTTGGAACTTATTAACTACTTAAGTTGCTTATAATTTTGAGTTCAAGGATGAATTGCTTGGTTGTTTTCACTTATCAAAAAAAAGAATTGCTTGGTTGTTTTCATAACTGTATTGTCCAGAAAGTATCTATTTCAATGCCTTTAAGATAAGTTTATATTTTTTGGGGGAGATAACCTTCTAGAGCTTCTATATGATTCATATCAACAACATATCTTAAACCTTGCATAGTGAGTTGGTGTCTTAATCACCAAGAACATTCCATGTCTTTGCAGTCTCATGTAACTGTCAAAAGCCATTAGCTTGTGAAAGAGCTGGCAGTATAACGCTGCATTGCCCATTTCTTTCAATTTGTTTAATTTTTTTTTGTGAATTATTGATTTTTATGTCTCAGCTCGTGAACCCAAACAACAAGGACATCAGGGATATTCCAGGATTAGCCCCACCAGCAATGACTCGGAAATTACTTTGGAGTGCTAGTTAAAAATTTAGAAAAGGATCATCTAATGAGATTGTGATGATGATTTGTCATCTTATTGGATGGAATAGCTTAGCTTGTGGTGCTACCGGTGGCGCCTGTTTTATAGAGCTGGCCTACTTGAGTATGGATTTCTTTCTGGTGATTTTTCTGCAAAGTGGTCAAACTTTCACAAATGATAGTCTCTCAAACAACTGCTGGGATTCATTAGCTTCAATTGGAAGTGGTCTGTATGATTATTTCTTCCCCGACTGAAAAATCATTCCTATTTGAGGGAAACTAAAAAATGTGTAGATTGTGTTGGTTCACACCATGTATTTGCTACACTTGTAAGATATTTGATCTGCACTTCATAATTTATTTATATTTTTTTTTTTTGGAAAAAAATTGTTTTTTACTGTTTATTTTGAGATATCATATCAGCTATTTTTTTTTTTTTTTATAATTTAATAGTTATAACAATGAGGAGAAATTCAAACCCCGGTTATCATAAGAGAGGTAACATCACTGAATTACGAGGCTCTTGGCATATCTTATGCACTGTTGATTCCATGATGTTCTATATTTTGTCTTCATCTATATGTATAGATGCATAGAGATGAAACCCAAGATTGATATACGGTGGATTTATCTATAACTAAACTGCATAGTTGCTAGTTTAAATGTTTTGTGGAAAGTCCCAAAAAAAAAAAAAAAAAGCTTTGCAGAATGATCAAAGTATGATTGGAAATTTTTTCTTCTTCTAAACACGAGAATATGAGCACCCCCAACAATGGAAAACATGTAGGAAATGCTGGTCAAACATGCTGGAGATGTGCATTGTGAAATAATGTGAACTAATACTTCTTACAACCGTGATATATATCCCAACATTGACAAAGGAAATCACTGCTGTAATGTTTTTTTCCATTAGACAAAGACAATTTACGGTAAGTGGCTATGGCTGTTTAGTTAACATACATGCCTCAAGTCTCAAGGTGTATGCCAACTTTTGCGGGATATTTCTTTGAATTGGTGATTTCACCATAAATATCATATAATTTTTTAATTATATTTTTTTAATCGAACATGAGTACATGATTATTGATTAAGCTAGATAACATTTTTAGGATTGATTTTTTTTTTTTTTTTTTTTTTTTGGGTCGGACAAGTTTAAACTTGTTCAGAAACTACTCCTCCAAAATAGGTTGGAGCAAGGAATCTACTCCAAGTCTCCAAACTATTATGTATCATTTAATAAGACCCATCAATATATATTAAATCACATGATTTATTAAATAATGTAAAGACAAATTTTAGCTACAAAATTGATTGTAGTCTAAGGCTACAATCTTACTCAATAAAATAGGCATCATATACCATTTAATAAAAGTTGGGCTTAGAAAAAATGGTTGTGCCAAGTGACTTCACCAAATTATAGAAATTTTTTTAGATTTTTTAATTTTTTAAAAATATATATATTATTTTTCTTCTCCTATAATTTCAAAGTTGATAAAAATCTTAATTTGATTACACTCCAAATTCTTCATCATATCCATGTAATCCTTATTTTGTACGTGTAGTGCATTGTAAGAAATGCAGCAACTTATATATAAAAAAAAAGTCTAATCTATATATATAATAATAAGTAAAGCAGAGAGAAAATTCAATTAAATTTCAAATTGGAATTCAATTAGAGTCTAATTTTGTGCCATGTGTCTCATCTAATCTAAATTTTAGAATTTTGTGCCAAATGAGTTAATTTAGTATAAATATTAAATTTCAATTAGAGTTTAATTTTTTGCTACGTGTCTCATCTAATCTAAAATTTTAAATTTTTGTGCCAAATTAGTTAATTTAGTGTAGAAAATGAGGAGTCCAATATAATAAACCATAAAAAACATAATCATATAACTAAAATAAATAAAAAAATCAAATTTATAAATCATCTGTATGTATATTAATAGGTAAAGCTTAGAGAAAATTGAATTAAAATTTGAAATTATAATCCAATTTTGTTATGTGTCTAAATTTATGTGGGAACTACACTATAATTATCCACCTAAGCTTGTGCCATGTGTCTACTTAAATTTTTTAATCTTTTTGTCAAATGAGCTAATGATGCGAAATACTAAGAATCTAATATTAATGAACTATAAAATTTCAAAAAAACAAAACAATTACAGACACTCAATAAAAATCACCACATGTTTCTCAAAAGATAAATAAAATAAAAATTACCACATAACAAAAACCACCGCACGTTCTATCTTATTAAAAATTAGAAAAAGAAAAATGATCATAAGTAGTATTAAATTTAGGTAATAATTTTAATATATGACTAATTACTTTTACTTTAAAAAAATAATTTGACTAATTATCTATATTTTATGATAAAAATTGTGTTTAATTTTAAATGTATCTATATGTAAGCATGAATGCATGTGTTACATGCTTTAAAAAATAATAATTTGACTAATTATTTATATTTTTATAATAAAAATTTTGTTTAATTTTAAATGCATCCATGCATTTGCATGGAGTTACATGCTAGTGCATCTTAATTTGCGACAACGTATACTACACTAAAAAAAAGAGATATAATACATCTTAAATTGTAAAAATGTAGAGAAACATTGTAATCTAATTCTTTTTATTTTTTAATTACTACACTAAAAAAAAGTCTAATCCATATTGTAGAATTTTTTTTAGATTTATTTTTTTAAGGAAGATTGTTTTTAAAGATTTAAAATGATAAGACACATAATTAAAAAAAAAAAAAAAAAAACCCTTGGAAATGTGGATAAGATATCTAATTTACTTAAATTAGGATCGTGTAACCATTAGTATTTTATTTAAAATTTAAAATTAAAAATTAAAAATTATAGATAAAAAATAATTTTAGAAAAAAATACACGCCGTTGGTTAGAATTTCACATAGAATTGGTGTTTCTTTAATTCCAAACCATCTAATAATTTATCTTATAATTTAACTCCAATATAATTTGAAATTCTATGTCTAATTGAACTCTCCCAAGTCCTAACTTCCAAGTTTTTTGGATAAACATGCATCCTAAGTGATGAGTTTTTCATTTCATTTTTTTTTTCAAACGTTAATTGCGATAATTTTTTAAATACATATCTTATTCCTAATACTTCTATTTCTCTTATAATTCCTAAATTGATTAGAAATCTAGCATCTTCACAATTGAAAATTCTCTATATATACCGTTTTTTTAAGCGTATTCTTATATATTTATATGCACAACTTCTTCATTTACGGCTTCTTTCTTTCTCTTTTTTTTTTCTTTTTTTTTTTTTATAAATTTTTTGGAGATAGAAACACTACTTATTGTTCTAATCAATTTTTTCTCTCCCCATTATTAATAATAAGTTTGTATCTCTCTTTTTGTTTGCATTAGAATGCTTTATTAAAACCACACTATTACAGGTATTTTCCTTTTTATTTTTTTTTTATTTTTTTATGTTTCGCTTATGAGTCATAAATGCAATTATAAATCCATGAAATCAATTATATGAACCTCTATATATATTTCACCTTTATGATTTGTCAAGCATCAATTATTATTTGAGTTTGTTTTGTTTGTAGTAGAATGTTTTATCAAAACCACCATCCACTCTATTACAGGTATGTTTATTCTCTTTATTTTTGTTTTCTATGTGGTTCTGTTCATGAGTCATAAAGTCAATTTTAAATCCATGAAATTCATTATATAAACCTATATAAATATTTCACATTTATGATTTGTCATTAGTTATTATTTGAGTTGGTTTTATTTGTAGTAGAATGCTTTATCAAAGCCACCATCCATATTATTATAGGTATGTTTCTCTTCTTTGTTATTTTTTGTGTTTGTATTTTTTTAATTTATGGTTTTTCTTATGAGTCATTAAAAGCATGAAATATATTATATAAACCTCTATAAATATTTCACCTTCATGATTTGTCCACATCAATTATTATTTGAGTTAAACTTAAAGGTATGGAGATTTATCCTTTTATCACTATACTATTCTTCCTTTTTATCCTACAAAAATATGTTTAGTTTTTTTTCTTCTTCTTTTGTTTGGTTTTGCATTTATGAATTATTTGTACTCATTTTTTTTCCCTCATAGGCTTTATCTATTAATTATTTAAGAGTTGTCAAATTTTTTATTTCCTCCTACAACAAGGGTTTCATCTTTTTTATTTCTAGGTTGTATTTGAATTATGCTTATATGTGCATTATTATATTAAATTAATTTTCTTGAATAGTAAAATTTTAATGTTACTATTTCTCATTTTTATTTTTGTTGTTAGTAATATTATATGTGTGCGCTACAAAAATGTCATTATAAGACAACCGATAAGTTCAAAGAGAATTATGTTTATTTTTTGGCAAATGAAATACCTTTGGTTAAGTTTCCATAGGTTTTTAACTATTAAATTTAGGAATTTTTTCATATAAATATGTTGTGTGATTGCTTGATACTCTTAAGAACAATAATTTATATGCAATATATATATAATCTAGATTCAAAGATTATTAATTTATTATTTCTCAATAAAATTATACTAAAAGTTTACAACTAAAACCGTGCAACGCACGAGCATAATACTAGTTGTAGGGTTACAAATTGCAGCCCAAACCCAAAAGAACTAGGTTATAAGCCCAATAAGCCCAATACAATAAATTTGTAAGAGAGTGGGTGAAAGAACTAGGCTTTTAATGAGTTGTCTAATGGTTAATCGTGGTTACAAACGTGTTCGAGCAGGAAAAGACACATAATTCAGGATGGAAAGTATGTCCGAGGAGCTATTTTTGAGGTGAAGTTGCTATTTCTGGAAATTAGTTCTTCACTGTGTTACAGTAATTCTCTTCCAATATTCTTCTGCTCGTATTTTTTCGATCCCCCACTTATGGAGGGTTTCCCCCATTATATAGTCTACTCCAATCTATTTCCATCGTCCACTTGTTTATCATCCAACCTTGCACTCAAGTATCTGTCCTATTGAGTAGCTTTTCCGGTTTTCTGTGAGCAGTAATGGGTGAAAACACTGTTCAGAAGTCTTCTCCACATTAATGCGGCCAGGAAAGCTGCTGCTGTGCATTTAATGCGGTGGTAGTAGCTTTTCCCCTAGATATTTCCGTGTTCTATCTTCGTTGCTGAAATCTCCTGAAAGATTACCCAAGTCAAGCAAAAGCTTACCTGACTGACATTCGTCAGGTCCGAGGAGGATAACCCTCTCGGACCATCGCCTTCGAACATTTCCCTGCACGACCATCCACTATTGGACTTTTCCAAACATTTGCTCCTCCTCGGATGCATCTTTGTTAGTAAATGAGGCTTAAGGCCCAATATAAAAGTTCAAGCCTTTGCCCCCCACACTAGTTATTACAAATTTTGAAAATCTCATTAAATTGCATGTTTTTTACACCCTTAATACACATATAACATTTTGTGTCAATCAGATATTATTTATTATATGATTTTTAAACTTATATTTTATGCATAATTTTAAACTACAAAAACTTGCAATTTAAATAATTTATTAATAACATAGCTATTGATCTTCAATTTTCTAGAAATTTTGCAAGGATAGAGAATATAATAAGAAGATGTAATCCAATGGTGAACTTGCCAAAATTCACCTTCAATAAAAAGATATTGAGTAAGGTTGTAGCCAAGATTATCAAAATCTTGGATCGTAAAATTGAACCGTGGATCGTAAGATCCTATAAAAAAAAAAAAACAAAAACAAAAACAAAAAATACACATTGGCATGTTAAATTATCACACAAATTATACATTCACTCATTAAAAAAAAAAAAAAAATTGCATCCATTTGATTTAATTACCAGACATCACTACATCTATATGTAAGTATCATTTAAAGAAGCCAAAAACCTTAAAATGTGACACTCTATTGGGATGTTATTTTTTATTTGGGTCAAACCGACACTCTATCTCTCTACATTAGAATAGCAAAACTTGGTCTATTAAGATATATTTTTTATTTAGGTCCAACTGAGCCTTTTGTCAAGTTAAAGAAGATTATAAGAAACTAGGATCGTTTGGGATCGTCAGAATCATAGAATCTTACCGATCCTGAATAATCGCAAAAATCCTTGAAAGATCCAGATTGTTTTGGGCAGGTGGAATCGTAAAATTGTAGGATCGTGGGATCCGGATCAGGATTTTGACAACCATGGTTGTAGCCTTAGGTTACAACCAATTTTGTAGCTAAACTTTGTTGATAATTTAAACAAGGCATGTGAGTATTAAGTAGGCCATGTGACTATAAGCACTTGGTGGTTTGGAAAAAAAAAATTTGTCATTCTTTTCTCATATAAAAGAAATATCATGAATACAATTTTTTACCCCTTCAAAAATTTATGCAAATTCTATATAATTAAATTATAATTGAGATTATATCATTTGACTTAATTATGCAAATTATTAATAATTAAATTATAATTGAGATTATGTCATTTGACCTAATTAAATAGATTTATTTTCATTATAAACTTAGAAAATTAGATTTATAAATCTAGAAAGATGGCAAGCATTTAAATAAATAAAAAATTGCAATGGTATTATAATATCCATCTTAAACTCTATGTTCCTTTCTTAATGGGTATAAAGAAAAATGTCATTTTTACTACAAAATGGATAAGTTATATTATCAATAAGTTAAAAATAATAATTTGAACTTAGATAATCCGAGTCTCAATTATAGACCACATTTATAAGCTTGTTAACAAAAAAGCACTTAAGTTTAATTTTGCATTGTTTTTATAGTCGAGTCTAAACTTAAATGTAATTTGGTTGTAGAATAACAAAATGTTTTCCAAATTGAACATGAACCGAATATGTACAAGGTGACTTATTTACAACATGTAATAAAATATGCATTTTTATACATGAATAGTAGTTATGTAAATTTACACGTCTTATAGCTATGGACAAGATATGCATAATTTTAGACAAAATGATATGAGTAATTTTTTGGGATGATTGGCCAAAATTTTGCGTCTATGTCATTTTACTTTCCGAACAGTTTGACTTCAATTGCAGTTTCTCATAAAGACCAAAATAAAAGAAGGTAATCTTTGACCCATCTGATGAAGGGAGAGGTTGAAAACATTGCATCAAATAGTTTTTCTTCTTTCATGAATTATTTTCTTTTCAATTTTTCTTCAGTTCTAACTGAACGTATATATATATTTTTTACATGCAGATCTATACTGTGATTCAATGGCTTCAAGCTCATCTTCTTTCCCAAGTTCTTCTTCTATCTCTTCTACCAGCCAATGGAAGTATGATGTCTTCCTGAGTTTCAGAGGGGAGGACACCCGCAACACTGCTACGGACTTTCTAAATTATGCTTTAGAATGGAGGGGCATTTACACATTTAAGGATGATGAAAAACTTGAGAAAGGAAAAACTATTAAACCAGAGCTCTTGAAAGCAATAGAAGAATCCAGATTTGCCGTGGTCATTCTTTCAGAAAATTATGCATCTTCAACTTGGTGCTTAGAAGAACTTGTAAAGATCATTGACTGTGAGAAAGAAAAGGGAATGACAGTTCTACCTATTTTTTACAATGTGGATCCATCTGATTTGCGGAAACTAAAGGGAGCTTTTGCAAAGGCCTTTGATGAACATGAAAAACAATTTAAGGAGAAGGTAGACACATGGAGAGCTGCTTTGAATCATGTGGCTGGTATTGTCGGATATCATGTAAAGAATAGGTAATTTATATTTGAAATATATTCAGCTGGCCCACTTTTATATATGCAACTCCATTTAAACCTTTAACAGTTCCTTTTTTTTTTTTTTTTTTTTTAAATAAACACTAAACCTTTATCAGATCTCATTTAATTTTGTCATAGCCAATCAATTTACATATTTTTATTTAGGGGCGCATAATCCATCACCTAATATCTAGCATATTTTTCATGGGACCTATTCATTGATTATCAATTCTCGTTCTCTCTTTATTGCAGCCCTCTCTTAGAAGCTGTCAAAAGCATTGTGAGACTAGTATCACATAAATTGAGTTTTGAATTCTCAGAAGTTACTGAGGGCCTGGTAGGAATACACTCTCAAGTGGTGAAATTGGAGTCATATTTAGCTTTATGGTTAAATGATGAAGTTCGCTTTATAGGAATTTGGGCAATGGGGGGAATGGGCAAGTCAACCCTAGCTAGTGTTGTCTATAGGATGGTTTCTAAAGAATTTGATGCTTCTTGTTTTATTGACGATGTTAGGAAAAAAGATGTACTTTCACTACAAAAAGATCTTATTTATCAAATTTTGCCCGAAACTAATTTGATAAAAAATAAATATGATGGAGTTCACATGATCAAGAAAATGTTACGGCATAAAAAAGTTCTTCTTGTTCTTGATGATGTAGATGAATCACACGAGTTAAAAATGTTAGTTAGGAAGAGTGATTGGTTTGCTTTGGGCAGTAGAATTATTATAACAACAAGAGATATGCACTTGTTGAAGGAATTCCCCGTAGATGAAATATTTGAAGTTGAAGCATTGAATTATGAAGATGCTCTTTGTCTTTTTTGTTCAAAGGCTTTTAAAAAAGAACTAGGTCCAGATGAATATTTAAAACTGTCCAAAAGTTTTTTAGAATATGTTAATGGTCTTCCTTTAGCTCTTGAGGTTTTGGGTTCATTTTTGTTTGAAAGAAGTACTACTGAATGGAAAAATGCATTGGAGATGCTCAAAGAGGATCCCAATCCAGAGATTAATCAAGTACTAAAAATAAGTTTCGATGGACTCCCTAACTCAGCGAAGGATATATTCAAAGATATTGCATGCTTATTTAATCATGAGGAGAAAGATCAAGTTGTACAAATGCTAGATAGTCTTGGTCGCTATTCCAATATTGGATTAAGCATTCTCATTAACAAATCTCTCTTGAAAATTTCCAAAACTAATGAATTGTGGATGCACGATTTACTAAGAGATATGGGTAGGGATATTGTTCGTCAAGAATCTCGTGATGAGCCTGGGAAGCGTAGTAGACTGTGGCTTTATGAGGACATTGATCATGTGATAAAAAATGATACGGTAAGAGGTTATTTGCTTGAGCTCATATTGTATTTTCTTATTTGGCAAAGTTGAAATATGAATAGTTATGCTAATAATATATTTTGCATTTAACGAATTCCTTTTTTATTATCAGGGAACAGGAGCAGTTCAAGCCTTAGATATTTGGGAAGCCAAGGATTCAAGTATTTATCATGAAGAAAAAGAGGCACGTTGGTTAGGTTTCACATCTTCCAAAAGACAAAAAGTGTCACTTTGGAACCCTAATGCCTTTTTCAAGATGCCCAAGCTTAAATTTTTGAGAATTCGTAGTATTTGCCCTCAATTTGCCCCCGAATATCTTCCAAATGATTTAACATATCTTGAATGGAGTAATTATCCTTCAAAATCGTTGCCATGTTTTTTGCCAAATGAGCTTGTTCAACTTCATTTGCAGCTTAGTAAAATTGAACTACTTTGGGGAGGAATGAAGGTAAGAGTGTTAATAAATATCCTCATACAAATTTGCTTTAAAACTTCAATAACAAACACTAGAAAGTTAATTATTCTAAACTTTTTCTTTTTTTAATAGAATTTTGACAAGTTAAGGTTCATCGATATGGCTGGCTCCTCGAACCTGATTATAGCCTCTGACTTCAATGGAGTCCCCAATCTTGAGGAATTAGTTCTTGCAAGGTGTTCAAATTTATGCGAGCTTCACCCATCCATTGGAAAATTGAAAAAGCTTAAACTTCTTGATCTAGAAGAATGCCAAGAACTAACTAGTCTTCCAGACAAGTTTGAAATGGAGTCTCTTGTGACTCTTAATCTAACTTGCTGCTCAAAAGTCAAGAAAATTCCAGAATTTGTGGGAAACATGAAGCTTTTACAGAGACTTCTTTTGAAATGCACTGCTATTACAACATTACCTTCATCTATTGAATGTTTGATTGGCATTAATATTTTGATCTTGCGGGATTGCAAACAATTAGTGTGTCTTCCTAACACCATTTGTAGTTTGACATCGCTTAAAAATCTTGATCTTTTTGGATGCTCAAAATTTGACAAAATGCCAGAGGACTTGGGGAATATTGTAAGTCTAGAGGAGCTTTATTTGAGTGAAACAGCTATAAAGGAGCTGCCTTCATCATTTGAATTTTTGACTGGCCTTACTTCATTGGATCTAACCAATTGCAAAGATTTTGTGCTTCTTCCAAGCACCATTTGTAGTTTGAAGTCACTATTTGTAATTAACCTTTCTGGATGCTTAAAATTTGTCAACTTGCCAAAGAATCTGGGGAATCTCGAAGGCCTGTTTAGTCTTTCTCTAAAAGGAACAGCAATAGAAGTGTTGCCATCATCTGTTGGACGTTTGACTGCCCTTCGTGATTTGAATCTAAGGGATTGCAAAAATCTTTTGTGTCTTCCTAGCAGCATTTATAGTTTGAATATGCTAAAAAATCTTTATCTTTCTGGATGCTCTAAATTTGTCAACTTAACAGAGAACCTGGGGAATCTCAAAGGTCTGTTTAATCTTTTTCTAGAAGGAACAACAATAGAAGTGTTGCCATCATCTATTGGACGTTTGACTACCCTTCGTGAATTGAATCTAAGATATTGCAAAAATCTTTTGTGTCTTCCTAGCAGCGTTTGTAGTTTGAAGATGCTAAAAAATCTTTATCTTTCTGGATGCTCAAAATTTGTCTACTTGCCAGAGTATCTAGGGAATCTCGAAAGCCTGTTTATTCTTTCTCTAAAAGGAACATCAATAGAAGTGTTGCCATCATCCATTGGACGTTTGACTGCCCTTCGTGAATTGAATCTAAGTGATTGCAAAAATCTTTTGTGTCTTCCTAGCAGCATTTGTAGTTTGAAGATGCTAAAAACTCTTTATCTTTCTGGATGCTTAAAATTTGTCAACTTGCCAGAGAATCTGGGGAATCTCGAAGGCCTATCTAGTCTTTCTCTTAAAGGAACGGCAATAGAAGTGTTGCCATCATCCTTTGGACGTTTAACTAGCCTTCGTGAATTGAATCTAAGTGATTGCAAAAATCTTTTGTGTCATCCTAGCAGCATTTGTAGTTTGAAGATGCTAAAAGGTCTTCATCTTTCTGGATCCTCAAAATTTGTCAACTTGCTAGAGAATCTGGGAAATCTCGAAGGCCTTGTTATGCTTTCTTTAAAAGGAGCAGCAATAGAAGTGTTGCCATCATCCGTTGGACGTTTGACTACCCTTCATGAATTGAATCTAAGTGATTGCAAAAATCTTTTGGGTCTTCCTAGCAGCATTTGTAGTTTGAAGGTGCTAAAATATCTTTATCTTTCTGAATGCTCAAAATTTGTCAACTTGCCAGAGGATCTGGGGAATCTCAAAAGCCTGATAAATCTTTCTCTAGAAGGAACAGCAATAGAAGTGATGCCATCATCCGTTGGACGTTTGACTGCCCTTCGATATTTGAATCTAAGTGATTGCAAAAATCTTTTATATCTTCCTAGCAGCATTTGTAGTTTGAAGATGCTAGAATATCTTAATCTTTCTAGATGCTCAAAATTGGTCAACTTACCAGAGAATCTAGGGAATCTCGAAGGCCTGTCTTGGATCTCTCTAAAAGGAACAGCAATAGAATTGTTGCCATCATCCGTTGGACGTTTGACTGCCCTTCGGCATTTGGATTTGAGTGATTGCAAAAATCTTTTGTGTCTTCCTGAAAGCATCTCTCAACTCTCTAGAATTACAAGGCTCAACTTGGATGGTTGCAAGAGGCTTCGATCGTTACCAGATATTCGGTCACAAGATTGTGATATAAATGTAAACAATTGTACCTCACTGGAGAGATTCCCAGAAAGCCCAAAAAATTGTCCCTTCTGGTGTCGTCATTTTGATTTCTGTGTCGCGTGTGTCAATTGCTTCAATTTTCAATTCTGTGTCAAGGTATTTCTCTCTCTGTTTTCTAAATATCATGTACTTGGGAAATTACCTAATATATTCTTCTTCAGTATATATCTATCTATTTAGCTATCTCTGTCTGTGTGTTGGTTTTAAATTTTTTTATTATTATTTTTTATAATGTAATTTTCAACATCACGCTTTGTATATTTCAGGGACTAATAAGTGGTAAATTAGTGGGGAGATTACCTTACGTTCTTCCTGGAAAAGAAATTCCAAATGGGTTTGAAAAAGCGAACATACGTGATAGTTCAGTTTTGGCATCTCCGAGTTTCCACAGATGCGATTATTCAGTGAACATACAATTTCCTCGGTCGGGGTTTGATGAGTTGCGGGCAATTCTTTTGTGCGTTGCTTTTGTACCCTGCGAGCATTATAATCGCTCACATTATTTGATTGAAATCAAATCGAATAAAGTATGGTTTCAACGTATTGGGTCAGCATGTGGTAAAATTGAATCGCATCACCTTGCGCTGAGCCTGCACTATTTGAATTTCTTCGATCTGGAAATCCCTGGCTGGTCTATTGATGAGAAGGGGCTCCATGAAGTTGAGTTTACAATAACTACCAGGAGCGTGGAGGTGGAGACAGTAGGGTTCCGTTTGTTAAACAAGCAAGGCATCAAATCAAAGACTCGGATGATTGGGAGGAGGAATGGGATGATGGGACATGGGCTTAGATTGTGAGGAATCCAGTCAAGGAGATTTTTTTTCCTCATCTTTTACCTGTGAGTTATCATCTTTCTTCCTACCATTATATAATCTAGTTGTTTCCTTTTCTTTTTTGTTTTGGACATATACTAGCATTTCTTTTTCTGTTAATTTTATTCTATTTTGGGCTAAGTATATGTAATGCTCTGTTAAACTTCTCCTACTATACAAATGCATATTGAGATTTCTTGTCCCTCGGTAACGGTTTGTTATAATTCTTGTTTTTCTTTTTCACCAACAGTCCGACATATATAATATTGTTTTCTTTTTTCCTTACTGGCATTTGGGACTATGATTCATTTGATTTACATAAGGCACCTAGCTCGGCTCCTTATATGTTGATTTTGCTCTATGATTTGCACACTTACATGTAATTGAAGTTAGAAAAAGAAAAGTAATGAAAAAGTGAATTGAAGTTTGCAAAACTTTTTTCTGTTTGGTAATCAAAGAATGAGAAGTGAATAAGTATTACAATTTTTCAATGGTATTGTGTTATAATTTGTACAATGAATTTGCTGTATTTAGTACGCACCAACACTTCCTTTGGGTTTTCATCATATCATCTTTTGGTGCAAAGGACATGTGTTTGTATATCCCAGGGGATAGTATGCAGAAACTAGCAACCCCACAACCAGCGTCCATAATGTGAATTACCCTGCAGACATAGATCAACTGTCTCACTGGTAGTCATATTTCTTAACCTGACATGACATGTCATGACTCATGAGGCTTGTAATTTAGTAGAGTTTAAATGTTTGCAGTATATGGTTTTAACTCTTAATAGGCCTTGTTAAAAGGCGAGCTATTGCGTATCGCTTATGTTTGTTGTATCAACTATAGATTCACTGTCACTTACAGTGAGACATTTGAGTCTTATACATAGATGTTTTATATTGTAAAATAGGACATAGATTCTGGATCTGCACCCCCTTTAATCTATTTCCAATTCCCATACCATGAACATCCTGTAAAACTCAGTAAATAATTAGCTTAAGGACTTATGTAGTGTTAAGATCTACATATAATTAAAATTTGCCTATAACCTTGGATGTTTAGTTTCTGCCCAAAAACAGGTTTTACTTTACTAATTGATGCTTGAAAGTTGTGACTCAACAAAATTGGTGATCTGAGTTCTGAGATTAGTTTTGTATTAGCCAATGGCTGTTCGGCTTAATGTCACTTCCTCCCCCCACAATAATGGGATGGTGGATGAGGTTGAAGGTTCAAACATTGATGGGTACATGGGTTAATTGCTTAGCAAAAAATTATTAGAAAGCAGTCTTATACAATGCTGCTGCTGCTGTTTTGTGTGTGTGTTTTCATTTTCCTTTTGCAAATGGTCCTTGGATCAAATGCCATTTCCTCCCTACCTAAATAAGAGGTGGAGGATAGCTCAAGGGTTGAATCCCATGCAGGTGTGTGAGTTCTAGTTACCCATATAAAACAAGTGTTTTTCTTTTCCTTTTTTGTTAGTTTTTATTTTCCCAGTCAGAAAGATAATTTTGTCTTGCCTTTTCAGGCTTATCAAAGAGTTTGACAGACAAGCTAAGGATTTGGAGAGTATAAGTGATCCAGACGCTAACAAGATGCCGAATGATCAAAAAACAGTCAATGGTGTGTTGTTGTCTTCATTTCTATTTAGCCTTTAGATATTATAGATTTTTGCCAAAATTTTAGTTTTTTGTCAGTTGATTAAATCTTGCATTCCAAATGCATTGAATGATGTTCATACTCTATGCAGATCAAAAATTTGAATTCATATGTTGCTCTTAAAAAGCAGTACGTTAACATCAGTCAAAATTTACCATTATTTCAGTTCTTTTTTTTTATAAGTACCATTATTTCAATTCTTAAAGCAGCGGAGATAATTTTATGCACCTGCAATGCATCTGACTTGTCATAAACACTATTTTTAGCATTGTTATTTTACTATTAGTTTTTTAATGCTTTATGTTGCCCCCTTTTTCCTGAACTATTTTTTTTGTGTCCCAAATTGAGTGCCAAATCGTAGAAAATGAAACATTAAAATTATCAGTTTTCCATATTACCTTCTGTCAAGCAAATTTAAATACATAAGAGAAGCCAATTCAAATTGGTGACATACATTTTTTCTTACATTGTTTTTAAGTCCAATATATATATAAATATATATCATGTGTCAATGCATTAAGTATCTTAAACTAACTTTGTGCTTTCTCAAATGTTACTCATAATTTGGGACATTGGTTTTATAGGCATAAATCATAATGGAATTCATACACATTGCTAGCCTCTCCACATTAGTTGACAAAAGCCTCAAAGTTATAGTTAGATTATATAAGGTGCCAATCATTGGTTGAAAAAACATTATTTTTGCTGTTTTAAGTGAGGGTGGCACCTACTGTGAACAAGATGATGGAAGAAGCATAAAATGCCTAGGCCTTGTGCAATGAAGATGTAATAATTGCCCCAGTAAGAGAGTGATTTGATCATTTTGAAGGAGCAAAAAGGGTTAGAGAGAGGCAAAATTAACATCAATATAAATAGCAAAAAACAGGATATGATAAATAGATTGGAGCGCTTGAAGTTAGGTTTGATATGGTGGGATGGAGAAAAAAGATACATGTTCCGACCTTCTACAATTAAGGATTAATGGAGCTGGCCCCAATCGGTTGGGACCAATGCTTGGCTTATTAGGTTTAGTTGGATATTTATTGTATTTGTCAATATATAGGATTGTCTTTTGGTCAATGTTGCCTAATCTGAAAAATGTTGATAATTGTAAAGTGATAATATATATTTATCTGGAAGTTATTAAAAAAAAAAAAAAATCATATTTTTATAGTGATGTGATTCTTGGCCTCTGAAGATTTGAGGCAATGATTAAATGAAGTAAAGTTTTGGAGCACTGGGACTATGAGGTTTTGTTTTATTATAGTTTTACAAAAGGGGACATGGTGATTAGATGGTTTGTGTGTGTGTGCGCACATAAAATTATTAGATTTAATTCCATAGTTTGGTTTCACTTTGTGAGAATTGGATGGCTAGAACTCATTTAGCCATGTACTTTGTGCCTTGGATTTACCATATGGAATCACTAAGCAAGTGGTGTATCTCTTTTGCGATGATGACATTATGATCATAATCCAATCTTGATGCATAGTGTGCTTGTGTAATGTGGTTGTCACATACCATACATAGCCTTTTTTGGTGTTAATTTGTCCTAGAAGGATATTTGACCTCAATAAAGTGCTATCATATTTCATTAAAAGTTTAAATGTTTACAGTATATGATTTTGATTTTAATTAGCCTTTTATAATAGGTTGGCTATTGCATATTGCTTATGTTATAATGTTTGTTGTATAAATTATAGATTCATTGCTGCTCACAGTGAGACATTGATTTTGAAACATAGATGTTTTGTAATGTAGTATAGGACATAGACTCTGACTCTACACCCCATTCTAGCTATTTGGTTGCCCAAATGTTGGTAAGCTCTCATTTTGTTATGCCAAAAAGTTGACCGTCTAAATGAAAAGTACTAAGGCTCATGTTTCAATCTCAATCAACCATAATTCATCTGTAATAGGTTTTGGTATATCCAATTTAAATAACTTATCCGAAAAAAGTAAAAACACATTTCGACTTGATTCTTCTGTTTAAATCTCTAGCTCTTATTTTGTGCAGTATTGCAGATGTCATCTTTATCTTCTTATACCTAGATGGCTACATGTCACCATTGATTTTATTAGCAGATTGCAAGATTAAAACGTCCAGTCCATTAGTATGAAGTTTCTAAGAGGTTTTGCATTCTTGAGATTTGAAATGTCATTTCCAATCCCTATACTATGAACATCCTGTAAAACATCAGTAAATAATATGCTTAAGGACTTATCTATCAAAAAAATATGCTTAAGGAATTGTGCAGGGTTAAGATCTAAATATAATTAAAATTTGTCTATAACCTTGGATGTTTAGTTTCTGCCCAAAGAACAGATCCTACTTTACCACTGACCTTGAAAGTTGTGACCCAAAAAAGCTGGCGATCTGAGATAAATGTCTTGTATAAGCCAATCTGCCAATGACACTTTCACCTCCCATGAGTATGGGATGGTAGGTGAGGTCACAGGTTCAAACAACGATGCATATGTTGGCTAATTTCCTAGCAAAAACTTATTAGAAAGTAGTCTTATATAATGCTGCTGCTGTTGGTATTTTGTTTGTGTGTTTCCATTTTCCTTTTGCAAATGGTCCTTGGATCAAATGTCATCTCCTCCCTTCCTAAATAAGAGGTGGAGGATAGTTCATGACTCATGAGTTTAATCCCATGCAGGTATGTGAGTTGTAGCTACCCATATAAAACCAGTGTTTTCCTTTTTTGTCAGTTATTAAGTTTCCAGTCAGAAAGATAATTTGGTCTTGTCTTTAAGGCTTATCAAAGAGTTCGACAGAAAAGCGAAGGATTTGGAGAGTGGAAATGATCCGGACACTAACAAGATGCTGAATGAGAAAAAACAGTCAATGGTTGGTTGTTAACTTTATTTCTATTTAGCCTTAGATACTACAGTTTTCCAAAAAAAAAAATTTTGAGTCAGTTGATTATATCTTTCTTTTCAAGTGCACTGACTGATGTTCATACTTTATGCAGATCAAAGAGTTGAATTCATATGTTGCTCTTAAAAAGCAGTAAGTTAGCATCTGTTAGAATTTGCCATTATTTCAATTCTTAAAGCAGCAGAAGATAATTTTAGGCACCTACAATACATCTGACATGTCATAAACTCTATTTTTAGCGTTGTCATTTTCTTACTATTAGGATTTTTAATGCTTTTTGTTGCTCCCTTTGTCCTAAACCATTTTTTGTGTGTCCCAAATTGAGTGCCAAAGCATATAAACCAAGCATTAAAATGATCACTTTTTGGTATTATCCTCTATCAAATAAAATTAAATGCATAAAAGAAGCCAATTCAAATTGGTGACGTACATATTTTCTTATATCATTTTACAACAAAGATATTTTTTGATTTTAATATATCATGTTTCAATGCATTAAGTTTCTTAAATTTTGTGCTTTCTCAAACTTGACACATGATTTGGGTTTTATATTCATAGTGGAATCCATACCAATGTTGTTAAAAGCGCGCTTAAGCTCAAAGCTTGAAGCCCCAAGGCTCCAGTGCTTTTTGCCTCAAAAGCTAAGCTCATTCAAAGAAGCACACTTTAGGCGCGCTTTTTTGCACTTTTTCAAAAAGCTTAAAGCGCACTTTTTGGAGCTTTTTTATATTTTTCAAAAAAAAAAAAAACCAAAACTGAATTAAAGCTATAGGATCTTGACATTATTGATATAAACCATTGATTTTGTATATTTTTAGTGTAAATTACTTATCAAAAAAATATATATATTTTGAGTATAACTTGTCCTAAAACCCAACCCACAACCTCCCAGATCTTCTCTACTTTTATTTTTTCTCCCTGAAACAGTAACCCACCTAGCTCCTTGTTACCAATTACCATGTTGCAACGTCCTCATATTCTTAGCTCATTCATGAAAAAAAAAAAAACGTATGATATAATATATGTGGTAATTATTTAGTTACTTTAGTGGTTGATTTTGAACATAGCAAACTAATTCTTCTAGAGTTATAGTCATTAAGTGATTAAATTATTAACTAATATTACTAATTAGTCATAGGGCATTATAGATATAGGAGATTTAAGAAAGGATATTACATGGAAGTACTGATATCTAGCTTATCCAAAAAAATAAAATGACTTGACTTGCAATTTTTGTGTTAAAATTGCAAAAGTAGGGCATATCTAAATGTTATATGAATTATATAAAAAGTTTTATTTCAATTTATATGATAATTTGATCATTTGATTGTTGCATTTCTCATTAATAATAATTTTTAAAAAAATTTTAATTATTTTTTAAAAATGTGCGCTTCACTTCAATCAGGCGCATGCTTTGCGCCTGAACTCCAAGAGGCCTTTGCACTTAAGTGCGCCCCTCGCTTTTACCAACACTAATCCATACACACTGCTAACCTCTCCATAGTTAATTCGTTGGCAAATGCCAATCATTTCTTGAAACAACATTATTTTTGCTGCTTAAAGTGAGGGTTGCACCAATTGTGAACAAGATGAGGGGAAGTAGCATAAAATGGCTAGACCTTGTGCAATGAAGACGTAATTAATGCACCAGTAAGAAAGAGTGATTTGATCATGTTGAAGGAGCAAAAAAGGGTTAGAGAAAGGCAAAGAATAACATCAGTACAATTAGCGAAGAAGGAAATGATAAATAGAATGGAGTGCTATTAGATTAAATATAGTTAAATATGGTAGGATAGAGAAAAAGATACACGTGTTGATACTGTATAATGAAGGATTAATGGAGTTGGCCCCAATTAGTTGGGACCAATACTTTGCTTAGTTATCTTCGGTTGGGTATTTATTGGATGAGTAAAGATATTGGATTGTCTTTTGGTCAAAATGTTGCTTCTTAATCTGGATGAGTCAAGATACTTTTTTCTAACACTTGTCAAAAAGTCATATTTTGTATGACATTCATCTGAAACTCATTGGCTCATGTGCGTAGTGACATCATTTATTTTGTTATCAAATCTTTTGTACCACTGAATGGTTGCTTGAATGCTTCCAATTCTTTTCTTAAGATTTATTTTCAATTTGTTGTGGATACAAATATGTGTCCAATCTTGAAAACAAGCGAATTGATCTCTTTGATGGGGGCATGGAAGGATATGGTGAAGATAATGTCTTGCTAGCATCGAGTGAGTGTACATCTTTCTCATTAATGTGCTATTTTTTCAACTATGTGTCTACTATTATTGGCAGCCTTTCATGCTAAAATAAGAGTTAATTATAGGTTTCAGTAGTCACAAAACCCTATGGCTGACACATTTTTGTTGTAATGCTTGGATGATTAAGGATACCTGATAAACACATCTCTATCTGGTTCTGGAATCATAAGGATACCTGATAAACACATTTCTATCTGGTTCTGGGTTTGTCGTGGAATTTTGTCTAATTGAAATAATTATAATAGTTTCTGTATCAAATGAAAAGATGCCTGATTCACATTCCTCACAGTGAAGTTGGTTTGGGTGGCTAGTTTAATGATTCATTGTAATATGCATTACAGATGGAGTTACCATTGATGGCTGCAAGTAACTCTTTAATCACCTAAGTACTTGCCAATTTGATGGCTTTAATCTTGCTGGATGATATATCAATGATTTTATAGTTAAGGCTTTTATTTTATCTTTGAGAATATCATTGGATGTAATGTAGTGAGTGTTGTGCACATACACATGACAAGTAAAGATAGAAATGACAATATAAAAATGTCAGTCTCATACTCTCATTGGTACCGTGAAATCAAAGTCACAGCATACGATATCTATCAAAAAAAAGAAAAGAAATCAAAGTCACAATAATATTACACGTCAAATACCTTTTTGGTGGTTCAGAAATTGTAAATTGCAATTTCTAAAGTAACCAATGCATACCTTTAAATTTGATCTGGAATCATGCCCTGTGTTTGATATATTTCATACCAATATATGTTTCTTCAAGTACTTTATATGTTAAATGTTTCTCAATTATGAAGTATATTTAATGCTGAGGCAGTGGCTATATGTCTGCAGCCATGATAAATCAACAGCTAGTAGATAGTGGAAACTGGATGATGGATGAGACTGATCAAGCCATTGAGAGTTTCAAAAAGGTTGGATTATCTCTGATGATCATTTTGTTATGAAATAAGTTTATTTATTTTGGCAAGTTGGAAATGGGTAAGTTTCATAGGCTATTTTGAAGTGTGATCATGGTTTCCTCTGTCTTATTTATGGAAAATCTTAACTAAAACTAACTCATGTACTTCATATCCCAACTCCCTGCCTCTAAAAAGGAGTAAGAAAATCTAAAATTAGTTTTACTGTTTTTAAAGTATGGAATCATTGCAAAAGAAAAGTAATTTCTGTATCTCCTTGTTTGTGGTAGACTGTTCAAGACACTGTCAATGTTGGAACAGAGACTGCAGCAGCACTCAAGGCTCAGGTGTGTAATTTTTCTGCTTTAAAAAAATGGATTCCATGGAAGTTTATAAAGTCATATCAAATTTAACTTTCCCTCTCTCTCTCTTCTGCAATTTTTCTTTTCTTTTGTTTAATCTTTCAATAAATTTCCTTGCCATGGAACTAAAGAAATCTATTATATTCATGTTTAGACTGAACAAATGAGTCGGGTTGTTAATGAGCTGGACTCTAATCCATTTCTCAATCAAGAAAGCTTCTCAACTTGTGAAGGAACTTGGTAGGCAGGTCAATCTCTAAAAGTATCTTCTTCCTGTTCTTGTCATATATTGACTATTAGTTTTTATGTATTTTACTTACCTCATTTATTTCCTTAGGTTGCAACTGATAAGTGTATTATGGCATTACTCTTCCCTATTGTCGTTGGAGTCATAGCCATCATTATTGTTAAGGTAATATTATTAACTTTCATTTTCTAAATATTTGATTCTGCTATTGCCATCTGATAACAAATTGGAATCAAATCCATGACGTTCCTTTAGTAGAGAGATCTGGCTTCATTGTTGTGGATACTAGGCCTCCCCCAACCCCCCCCCCCCCCCCAAAAAAAAACCTTTTTAGTGGCTGTGGAGGCCCACATGCCTATTGTTTTTAAATGTGTCTAACTATATATATAGCATTGCCTAACCTATTTTTATGCTTCAATTGGGGCGGCAAGCTGATCTCAGGTTGACTTTGTTTGGTTAACCCTTATTTGCTTTGTTTGGTTAACCCTTATTTGCTTAAAAGCTGCAGGAAGAGACTTTTATAATGCCAAATGGTGTGGTTAATCGTAGTGAATCTAAGTCATTTTTTGATTACCCAATTAAAAAGTAAAAGAATCTAATTCAGCATATCCTTTTCATATAAAAATCATAATTACTCCACTAAATAAAAAGAAAAAAAGAAGACAAACACAGTGCATTTGGGTGTAGAAGAGTTAATCTAATTGTTGTCAGATTTTCATGTTCATTGGTAATGCACAGATTGCAACTTGATGTCATCTTTAGGAGAAGTTCAATTTCTTTTCCTTCTGAATTGATTTCTTGTCCACCACATTTGTAGAGGGAAACAATAATTTGAATTTTCTTATTTCAGTTGGATATAGTTTGATGAATGCTACAGACGGATCATAAAATTGGTGGAGATCAGCTTCAGTTGAAAACCAGTAAAATTTATACATATTTATGGGAAAATAAAAAAAGAAGTTGGAACTTACAGATTTTTTGGAACTTAACTACTTAAGTTGCATATAATATTTAGTTCAAGGATGAATCGCTTGGTTGTTTTCATAACTGCATTGTCCAGAAAGTATCCATTTCAATGCCTTTAAGGTATGTTTATATTTCTTAGGGGAGATGACCTTCTAGAGCTTCTATATTATTCATATCAACAACAACATGTCTTAAACCTTGCATAGTGAGTTGGTGTCTTAATCATTAAGAACATTCCATGTCTTTGCAGTCTCATGTGACTGTCAAAAGCCAATAGCTTATGAAAGAGCTGGCAGTATAATGCTGCATTGCCCATTCCTTTCAATTTGCTTAATTTTTTTCATGAAATATTTATTTTTATGTCTCAGCTTGTGAACCCAAACAACAAGGACATCAGGGATATTCCAGGACTAGCCCCACCAGCAATGACTCGGAAATTACTTTGGAGTGCTAGTTGAAAATTTAGAAAAGGATCATCTAATGAGATTGTGATGATGATTTGTCATCTTATTGGATGGAATAGCTTAGCTTGTGATGCTGCTGGTGGCACCTGTTTTATAGAGCTGGTATACTTGAGTACGGATTTCTTTCTAGTGACTTTTCTGCAGAGTGGTCAAACTTTCTCAGACGATAGTCTCTCAAACAACGGCTGGGATTCATTAGCTTCAATTGGAAGTGGTTTGTATGATTATTTCTTCCCCGACTGAAAAATCATTCCTCTTTGAGGGAAACTAAAAAATGTGTAGATTGTGTTGGTTCACACCATGTATTTGCTACACTTGTAAGATATTTGATCTGCACTTTATTTTTTTTTTTTTGGGGGGAAATTTTTTTTATTTACTGTTTATTTTGAGATATTATATCAGCTATTTTTTTGATAATTCAATAGTTATAACAATGAGGAAAAATTCAAACCTTGGTTCTCATAAGAGTAGGTAATATCCTGGGATGCACGGACGCGGCTCCAGAGGCGCCGCACCCGTATCCGACGCGGTGCGACGCGGCGACGCACGAGGGACGCCGCTAACCGCGCGTTGGTGCCGCGTCGGGCAGCGTCTGCCACGTGGTTTCTTTTTTTTTTTCGCCGACGCGGCTGAGACTCGACCCGATTCGCGCCGAATCAGGCTGACTCGCGCCGACTCGGGACATATCAGCCGAAACCAGCGAAACCGCCGAAATGGCCGGTTCAAGCTGATTCAGGCCGAAATTCAAACACTCTTTCTCACTCCAACACTCGTCTCTCTTCTCTGTGCTCTCTGCGGTGTGCGTGTGCTCGGCTTCACTGAATCACTCTCTGCCTCTCTGTCTCTGCTCTCCGTCTCGGTGTCTCCACAACAACACAACACAAATGCTACTCTGTTGGCCCGTGACAAAGAGTTGCAATATAAAAAGACTTTGATTACCCAAAATGCCCTTTGCTTTGTATTCTATTGGACCCCCTAGTTGCACCCAAAGTCATGTGGCTGTTTTGGTCATTTTACATTGATGTACATGTGTTGGTTGAGATGAGTACAGTGCATGATCTGATATGGCATGATTAGGTGAGAGGGTAGGACATTTCTTTTTTGTTTTGTGTTTTTTGCCTTCTTTCTTTGTTTTGTGAATCTAATGTGTTTTTTAAAAATATTTAAATAGTAAAAATAAATAGAAAATATAAATAAAAATATTTTTAATAATTTTTTAATTGCCGAGTCCCGTCGCACCCACACCCACCTTTTTAAAAAATTGCCGAATCCCGCACCCGCACCCGAGTCTCGAAACACACCCGTGCTTCATAGGTAATATCGCTAAATTACAAGGCTCATATCTCATACATGGTTGATTCCATGATATACTATATTTTGTCTTCATCTATATGTATACATGATGTTTTATATTTTGTCTTCATCTATATGTATCGATGCATGAGATGAAACCCAAGGTTGATTTATGGTAGATTTATAACTAAAGTACATAGTTGCTAGTTTAAATGTTCTGTGGAAAGTCCCAAAAAAAAAAAAAAAGCTTTGCAGAATGATCAATATATGATAGGAAGTTTTTTTCTTCTAAACACGAGAATATGAGCACCCCCAACAATGGAAAACATGTAGGAAATTACGTATTGGAAATGCTGGTCAAACATGTTGGAGATGTGCATTGTGAAATAATGCAAATAAATACTTCTAACAACCATGATATTTATCTCAACATTGACAAAGGAAATCACTGCTGTAATATTTTTCCATTAGACAAAGACAATCTGCGGTAATTGGCTATGGCTGTTTGGTTAACATACATGCCTCAAATCCCATGGAATATGGATGGCTTTAAATTCAAAATGACTATTAATCATCGGGTTGATTAACGGTGCAATTTTTCACTAGTACAAAATCTACTACGAGAATAGCAATTCTTTTCGACAAGCAAATCACTTTCTCAAGTAAAACAAGATGTATGCCAACTTCTGCGGGAGATTTCTTGAATTGGTGATTTCACCATAAATATAATTTAATTTGTTTAATTATATATTTTTTAATGGAACATGAGTACATGATTATTGATTAAGTTAGATAACATTTTTAAGATTGATTTTTTTTTTTTTTTTTTTTTTTGGGTTGGACAAGTTAGAACTTGTTCAGATACTACCACTCCAAAATGGGTTGGAGCTAGGAATCTAGTTCAAGTCTCCAAACTATTATGTGCCATTTCATAAGACCCATCAATATATATTAAATCACATGATTTATTAAATAATTTAAAGACAAAATTTAATTACAAAATTGGTTGTAGTTTAAGGTTACAATCTTACTCAATAAAACAAAAATTATACATATTTTGAAAATCTAATTGCATGTTCTTTATACTCTTAATATACATATAAAATTTTGTGTCAATCGAATATTATTTACTATATGATCTATAAGCTAATATTTTATGCACAATTTCAAACTACAAAAACTTGCAATTTAAATAATTTATTGATAATATAGTTATTGATTTTCAATTTTCTAAAAATTTTGCAAGCATAGAAAATATAATAAGAAGATGTAATCCAATGGTGGACTTACCAAAATTCTCCTTCAATAAAAAGATATTGAGTAAGGTTGTAGTCTTAGGTTACAACCAATTTTGTAACTAAAATTTGTCCATAATTTAAACAAGGCATCTAAGTATTAAGTAGGCCATGTGACTATAAGCACTTGGAAATCTTTTGGTTTGGAAAAAAAATTTGTCATTCTTTTCTCATATAAAAGAAATATCATGAATACAATTTTTTACCCCTTCAAAAATTTATGCAAATTCTATATAATTAAATTATAATTGAGATTATATCATTTGACTTAATTATGCAAATTATTAATAATTACGTTATAATTGAGATTATTTTCATTATAAACTTATAAAATTAGATTTATAAATCTAGAAAGATGGCAAGCATTTAAAAAAAAAAATTGCAATGGTATTATAATATCCATCTTAAACTCTATGTTCCTTTCTTAATGGATATAAAGAAAAATGTCATTTTTACTACAAAATGGATCAATTATATTTTCAATAAGTTAAAAATAATAATTTGAACTTAGATAATCTGAGTCTCAAATATAGACCACATTTATAAGCTTGTTAACAAAAAAGCACTTAAGTTTAATTTTCCATTGTTTTTATAGTCAAGTCTAAAATTAAATGTAATTTGGTTGTTGAATAACTAAGAATAAACAAAATTTTTTCCAAATTGAACATGAACTGAATATGCACAAGGTGACTTATTTACAACATGTAATAAGTCCGATATGGGTGGAGGTGGGGGAAGAAATAGAGAAACAGGAGAGAGAAATTTTAAAATCTAATTGACAACCTTGTTAATAACTAGACCATTATCATAGTTACTGTTTGAAATTTAATAAGTCAGGTGGCGTAAATTTTTTAAATACTTTTTAACAATGATTGAGATGTCATATATAATTAGTTTAGGGAAAAAGTCACTTTTAGTCCCTACATTTTTAGGCGATTTCTATTTTAGTCTCTAAGTTTTATTTTTACCGCTTTTAGTCCCTATTCTGGAAAACGCCTCTATTTTAGTCCCTGCCGTTACATCAGAAACGGAGAAAGCTGACGTGGCAAACGGCAAAAATAAATAATATTAAATTAATGTACACGTGGCCTAAATTAATAATAAAAAAATGTCACGTCAGCATTTAAATTAAAAAAATTAATTTATTAATTTTAACTAAATAAAAAAAATTAAAAACTAAAAATCATAGGAATTGAGATCTAAGTGTGCATTAAACAAGAACACTAAGAACACAAACCCATAAATTAAAAAAGAAAAAAAAAAAAGCAAATTCCATTACTTGAATCTAAGAGTGCCAAATTACAGAAATACAACCTAATAACAAGAAACGAAATCCAGATCTAGAGGCAAGATCTACAACAACCACCCAACTAAGTACACAAATCTAATCATTAGTGTAAATTTAACAGCACCATCGAACCCAACCCCAGCACCATTGATTCAAACCCATGGCAGTAAACCCACGGCGAGTAAATCCCAGACCCACAACGGCAAACCCAGACCCACGGTGAGCACACCCCAATTTCGTTCAACCACCCAAACATAACCCCATTGATTCAAACCCATGGCAGCAAACCCACACTTCACCTATATACCTGGGTTTTCGGTGGGACCAATGTTAGAGACAACAACATCGTCGTCGACGGCGATGACGACGACGACGAAGAAGAAGAAGACGTGGTTGTTATCGATGTGGGCCTGGGCCAGGCTCCACCGGGTCACAACCCGGATCCGCTTTGCGTGAGCCTGGTTTCGTCGGGTTCGGGTATGAACTTAGCTGCAGCGTTGGCAGCTGAGAGACACCTTCGTGCGTCGCATGAACCGGAGAGAGTGGCAATAGTGGGGCCCACAGACACCACCGTAGGAACCGTAGGGGGGACGACGACAGCACCGGGAACGCCATTCAGGGTTTCGTTGATGAGATTGCTGGAGGAAATCGACGGTGGAGATGAGGAGACGACGATGATGACAGAGAAGGAGAAAGAGAGAGAGAAAGGTGGAGTGGAAGGGGAAAGAACGATGATGACATAGTTTTTAATTATGTTTTTAATTTTTTTAATTTAATTAAAATTAATAAATTAATTTTTTTAATTTAAATGCTGACGTGACATTTTTTTATTATTAATTTAGGCCACGTGTACATTAATTTAATATTATTTATTTTTGCCGTTTGTCACGTCAGCGTTCTCCGTTTCTGATGTAACGGCAGGGACTAAAATGGAGGCGTTTTCCAGAATAGGGACTAAAAGCAGTAAAAATAAAACTTATGGACTAAAATGAAAATCGCCTAAAAATGTAGGGACTAAAAATGGCTTTTTCCCATTAGTTTATAATAAAAATGATGCCATGATAACCTTTAATCTTGAATTTTTTTCATCATCGAGTTTAAACTCAAATAACTTGACTTATTTACAACGAGAAATCTTTCTCAAAAAAAATACAACAAGAAGTCTAATTTAAGAGGGGGGGGGGAATTAGAGTGAAAAGAAAAAAAATTAAAATATTACTCACTTCAAACTATACTATTCTTATCAGCCCGTATAAAGATTTCTATTTATTTTAGCATAATAATTTATTTTTCTTATTTTACAATATTACTTTTCAAAACACATACGTCAAATTATATATTCTAAAATTTATTTCAATAAATATTTATTATACATTCGCATAACCACTTATTTAAAAAACCCACGTGACTCACATACACACACATCAACTAAAAAGTAAATTGACAAATGAATAAAATATGCATTTTACACATGAATAGTAGCCATGTAATTTTAGACAGAATGATATGAGTAATTTTTGGGGTGATTGTCCAAAATTTTGTATTTATGTCATTGTACATTGACCGAAATAAGTGATTTTGAAAGAATAAGGACTAAAATGAAACATTTAAAAGATAATGATTTTTTTTTTTTTTAATTTGATAGTTGGAGAGGGGGATTTAAACCATCATTCTGAGTAATGTCAAAATTCAAATAAAAAAGTAATGTGAAATTTAATTTTTTATAGCTAGTCAAAAGCTATATACATACATACATATATATATATATATATATATATATATATAATTTGGTTAATTGAGGATTGAAAGCAAATGATTGTAATGCATGTTTTAACCTTCAAGATTTCTCAAAAAAAAAAGAAGGTAACCTTCAAGAATTGAGGAGGCTTTTGTCAACCCAAATATGACAATGCTACATATTATCGACAAAGCCACATAATTTTATAGAGATAGAGTTGCGCCATGACCCATTTCTTTTACTTTTGTCACTCTCAGATGATAATAATTAATAACATGGCTTTTTCTTTAGATTGTGGTTACATTGTGATTGGAAATTGCCAATGGTTCATTTCACACAGCTCTTTCCACAAAAGTCACCATGTGATGTGGTTTCCACTTTGCAGCCAGTTTCTATTGGAACTTGTCTGTTTGGTATGATTAATTTTGTTAACTTATTTTATTGTTCAGTTTATTTTTGTTACTATTTATACGTTTCATTACACTTTTTGATACTATTCATAGGTCCTACTGTACTATTTCAGCTAACTTTTACTTTTATCTACAGTACTTTTAGCAAAAAGTTTTTAATTTCAGCAAAATAAACGAATTTCAAATAGACCTAACACAAACTTTTAACTTCAAAGCAATCGGCTTTCAGTGAACACTGAAACACCATGTCAAAGTAATGAAGGTTTCTTGAAAATTTCCTGTCTCTCTCTAGCATTTTCCTGGGTGGATTGATACACATTGAGGAGAAGGGATGGAAATTCTTTTACATACGCTTAAAGAACCTCCAAAAAAAAAAGTATATGTGAAAACCACATCACATGTGAGAAAAACAATACAAATACATATAAAAAAAGTGGAAACCACACTCAGCTTATTTTTGTTAATATGAAAGTTTATTTTTGTTACTATTTCATACTTAAAAAAAAAATTTGTTACTATTCATACACACCCTCTTTTGTGCTGTGATACTGTGATAGGAGCCAAGTGAGGTCCACCACAATACAAATACATACTAAGGGGCTGTGAAATTATCAATTACTCTCAAGAGAAAAAAAATTAAGGAAATAGATTTGGAAAAAAAAAAGGAAAAAAAAGAGAGAAAGAAAAAGGACAGAAAATACTATTTATGTATGTGTATGGAAGTAAAAATGAAAAGAAAGGAAAGAAAAAGAAGGAAAAAATAATGCTAATAAAATTATTTTTTTATTTTTTATTTTTTGTAAATTATAAATGAATAATTCATTAGGAAGAATTAAAAGTAATTTTACAAAATACTCAGAACTTTTTTATACTTCTACAAAACATACAGTGAGTTTCCACACTAAAACACTAACTTTTAACTTCAAAGCAATCGGTGCCCTCCGCAAATCACACACAGCTCTTGACAACTTTGTTCAATTTTCAACACTAATCATATCATCAAACCCAGCAAATTCTCAGTCATGAGCACTGAAACAAAATGTAATGGTAATGAAAAAAAAAAAAAAAAAAACTTTTTTGTGGGTAAGAAACACAAAAACTTTATTCCCGGTCAAAAACAATATAAATACTTAAAAAGAACTTTTATATTTAGTCAAAAAGTAACGTAAAAGGAACAATGCCAGTTCCACAGTTTTTAGAGAGTTGAGCCATGACCCATTTCTTTTACTTTTGTCAGTCTCAGAAAATATTAATAACATAGTTTTTTTTTCGTTAAATTGTGGAACATTATTTGTGATTGGAAATGGCCAATGGAAACATAAAGAAAAAGAGTCCTGAAATCTTTCCACAAAAGTCACCATGTGGTAGTTTCCGGTGAATTTCCACACTAATTAACATTAATTTTTAACTTCAAAGCAATCGGCTCTCGGTGCCCTCTGCTAATCACGCACAACTATTGACAACTTTGCTCAATTTTTAACCATCGTGAAGGATACCCTCGACATGGAGTTATCAAGAGGGTTTAGTGGGAAACCAACGGGCAAAATTTGGCTTTGAGAGGATAGGTGATTTGATGTTTTCCTGCGTCTGTCTTTGTCATGGATGTCAGGCTAGTCTGTGTAGCCCTGAATCATCTCAGGACCCCTTTCTTTACTCTTGTACTTTTCTCATTATTATAATATAAATTCTACCCATTCAGTCAAAAAAAAACACCACGCAAATTCCCAGACATGAGCACATAAACCCCACGCCAAATTAATGAAACTTTCTTGGAAATTTCCTCTCTCTTTCTCTCTCTCATATTTTCCTTGGTAGATTTTTTTGAGAATCTCAAAAAATTTTAAAAAAAAAAAAATTCCTTGATAGATTGATAATTGTTCCGTTAGCTTATTATACTGGACGAGAGGAAGCAGAAAATGGAAAAATGGATGAAAGCTGTGGTCGTGTGGGTTCCACACTTTTTTTTTTGGCCCTGTTCGAATTGAAAGAAAAAAAGAAGAAATGATTAACTTTCATACGTTTCTCCAAAAAAAAAAAAAAAAAAAGATTAACTTTCATACAAGGTTACTCTTACATCCTCGTAGAAGTATGAAAAAGTTCTGAATATTTTGTAAAATTGCTTTTAAATTTTAATTCTTCCTAACGAAATATTCATTTCTAATTTACAAAAAATAGAAGAAAATCATTTTTTAGCATTATTTTCTTCATCTTTTTCTTTACATTTTTTTCATATAAAAAAATTAAACTTTAAACTTTTCTTTCGACACCTATACCCTATTTTATATATACTTTATGAACTACAAGAATGCGCGATTTGCTCGCTAAACTAAAACCTTAAAACATATGTAACATTTTATCTCTTCCGCCACTTTTTTAATTACCCTCTCTTGTTTGTCTTGTTTTAAAAGGAGAGAGAAATGAGTTTTTAATGTTAAACTCTGTTAGTTTTAGCCTAGAACAAACAATAGAGGTTGTGTTATAGAATTATACATTTATTAGGGGATTAATTACCACAAAGTATATAATAAGATATAATTTAGAATGCAAAAAAGTAATTTACCTTTTATTTTTATATTCAAACCATAAAGAATATTTTTCACTTTTCATCTCTTTTTTTCCCATTTTTTAATCATTTTCCACTTCTTTTCCCTTCCTTTAAAAATAGTGTTAATTTTAGTGAGTAATTATAAATTTGACTCCCTCTTCACAATATTTGTATTGCGTTGGAACTAAACCTCTTGCCTCCCATCATAGATTCACAACACAAAATTGTGAAGGCATGTATATGAAATTTTTGGTGAAATTTAGGATGTGTCTACTAGAATTTTTCTTGAAGGAGAGGGAAAAAAAGAACAAGCACAACTTTGGAGGTTTACGTGCATGTAAGAAATTTTCAACCCTTCTTCTCAATGTGTGAGCCTACCCCATATGAAGGGCAGAGTAGTCTTCACAATAATAGAGTGTTTGAATGTATTTGAAAAAAAATAAATAAATAAGAAAAAAATAACCTCAAAAGTTGTGCTTGTTCCTTCTTTCTCTCTCTCTCTCTCTCTCTGAAGATTTTTTTTTTTTTTTTGGAGAAACTTTGAAGAAAAATTCTAAACACAGGGTGTGTCTAGAATAAGCTGAGTTTTTACTTTTAGATTCTCAGATATTCTAAATTTTTTAGGATACTTTATCAAATAGATTTTATGAAATCTAAACAATCTTTTAATGATTTAATGGTCTGAATTTTACCATCTAAATCCTTAGCTTTTAAGTACAGTTTTTTAAAACCTCATATTTTCTTACTTTTTTTTGTTTTTTCAAATTTTTTCAAGGTACACAAATATACTTTAGTACACTCTCAACAAAAAACTAAATAAGTAGATTAAATTTCACTGAAAATTTCATGTACTCTCTCACAATTTTGTGCTGTGAATCTGTGATGGGAGCCAAGTGAGATTTAGTTCCACACAAAACAAATATTGTGAAGGGGTTAAGAAATTTACATATGTTTAATGGAAGGGGGAAAAAAAGGAAAAGAATAAGGGAAATGATTAGGAAAAAAAGACCCAAAAAAAAAAGAAAAAAAGAAAAGGGACAGAAAATAGAATGTTTGGATGTATTTGAAAAATAATAATAATAATACGGGAACAGATTTGGAAAAAAAAAAAAAAGAGGGGCAGAAAATACTATTTATGTATGTGTTTGGATGTTAAAATGAAAAGAATGGAAGAAAAAAGATGGAAAAAATAATGTTAATTGTTCCCGATATTCCACCTTCTTGTAATCAGCAAAGAAAAAAGAAAAAAACTTTCTTACATATAAAACCAAAGAAATTATACGTCCCATAACTATATTTTTCATTAAATTTAAGACACCCAAGTTGCAATTTCACACAATTTTACCACATGATGAAATGATCTAATATAAGTGATCCATCACATTTTATATGAAAGACCACTTTTTTTCTATAATTTATAATCCCCCACTTCAACAAATTATAAAATTGACTGCGAACTTGCTAAAAGAAAATTGAGTGTAAACATAGTTGTAGGGTCACAAGTTTAGGGCACGGGTATTGAGTCTTGGTCCAATGAACCCAATACAATGAATTTGTAGAGAATGGGTTGGAAACTTGGACCTTAGCGAGTCAGAAGATCGACCAACAGGTCTTAGTGATAAAGAAAGGAGGATAACATTGAGGAGAGACGTCCTCAGATTTTATCCGAGGAGGTTGTTTCTTAATATATTGTTCGTCATCGTTTGTTATCAATCTGGTCCCCTTTTGTCCTCCCTTTCTCCTCTATTTTATACTATCTCCCTCCCATTTCCACCGTCCACGTGTAGATTTAGATTGATAGTGCTGATACTTGTCCTATCAGACTTTCCCCAAAATCGTTGAGAGTGGTTGTAAAGGTTGAAAAGCATGGTTCTGTTAATTGCAGAGCACTTAATGCAATAGTAGCAGCTTTCTCTTAGATATTTGTAGGGGCCTTTTCTGATAGGATTGGGCTGCCTCCTGCGGTAACGGGCTGGGCTGCCTCCTGCGGTGGTGGGCCCTAGTGTTTCTGAGTAAGGGAGCTGGGGCTGGTCCAATTGCAACTCAACTTGGGCCGGTTTGTGCACAAACTTATGCCACGCCTGCTAGGAGCAAGTTTTTTGGCAAGCAGAATCGTAGCAGACAAGCTACGACAGGCTAGACTGTTGCAAAAGTTATGGCAGACTAGACTGTTGCAGACAAGTTATGGCAGGCTAGACTGTTGCAGATAAGTTATGGCAGGCAGATAATAATGACATAAAAAACAGAGTATTCTATTTATCTAAACAGACTGCTAGGTATTTCCTGTTAGTAAAATATGATTATCGTCACAATGATACCAATCGTTAAGGAAAATAAAGAGAGTAACACTGATTACTTTTTGAATAGGCAAAATATTAAGTTATAAAATTCTGTCTGCCGCAGCAAATCCAAAGAGGGGAGAACGCCTCTTCTCAATGCAAATAATCCCCCAAGAAGAATCCTGCTATGGAATTAATGGCTTTGAGGGAGTCGGCCCTAAATGGTTATAGTCCCACTGGGAAAGTTCTCGTTTGCATTCTTTAGAGGAAAGGTGAGATTTTGAAGGGGGAGAGAGGGAAGCCGATCTATTGGTGCATGCTCTTTCGAACTAACTCTCTCCTTTCTTTCTTAGTTTTCTTTCATTTTCTCTCTATTTTCATTCTAATCTTTTTTCTTCTCTTCTTACTCTGTTTTTTCTTTTAACGTTGTAAAATATGCCGTGTTTTTCGACCCCCTCTACAGGGCACGGCAAGGGCCTCTTTATAGTGCCTGCTGTGACCAGTGTTTTACTGTTTTGCCCCTTAACCGCCTTTGTCTGGTCTGGGTGTGCCTGCCAATCGTACAAAACCCCTGCCAGACAGAGGCGGATCCATTTTTGTCCTTCTGTGAGCCGCAGACTCATTTTGTCCTTCTGCGCGCCGCAGCCTTTCCTGCCACGATGTTAATTTCCTCTCTCCTCACACTCAGAGCATGCACTCATCGATTCCCTCTCAAATTGCCTCTTTTGGGTGGTCTATCATCCCAACAGGACGTACCTCCTAAAAGAGGCTTGAGCAGGGGCCGAAAATAGATCATTTCCCCTCTCCCCACCACCAAACCACACCCCCTTTACCTCTTACCTCTGGCCCATGGCCCCACCATGTCCTGTATTGGCTGGGTACAGGCTGGTGGCGCCTGGGCCTTGCGCGTGCTTCCCTCTTAAATTTGTCCAAGAGGCTGCCTGCTGCTTATGTGTCTGCCGTGACCTGGAAACTTTCCTTCTGCGTTTTCTGGCCTTTTATGTGGGCTTTTCTTTTGGTCCTTCGCTTCAATCAGAAACTGGGTTTCGTATGATGATGGGCTTTATATTTCTTGTGCCTACCTTTGTTTTTTCTTTGCTGCCTGCCGTGTTGGCTTATAGTTCCTGCCGTAATGACTCAATCCTGCTGGGCCCCCTTTTTGGGCCGGCCGTTTTATTCCTTTTCTCAGTGGCCTACCATAGGCACTGTTTTGTTTCCTTTTATTCATGGGCTCCTATGTCCCTTTGTTTTCTTCTCTTGGGCTTCCTCGGCCTGTTTGCTAATTCCACACTCCCATGGGCTTTGTTACTAACTTCATTGGGCTTCCCCGGCCCAATAACCTTATCCTTATCTTTGGGTTTTATGGGCCTGCCATAAATCCCTTACTTTCTTAGTTTACATTACCTTGGGTCTGCAGCGACCCTTTCTCACTTTTCTAACTCATATTCTGCCCATAGGAAGCTATTTCTTTCTTTCCTAGCTTATTTGAGCCCGTTTACCTTTTCAAGACCCGAGTATACATTGTTGGGCTAGTGATTCATTATTCCTGCCGCTTGGGCCTAATGGTCTTTTTTAACTATTCATAGTCAATTTGCTGTGGCCCTCATCATTGGGCTTTTCTTTCCATTGGGCTTTCCACAAATGGCCCTCAACATTTAGCCCCCTGAACATGTGAAATGCTTCTGCGATTCATATGTGAATGAAAGGACGCTTCTGCCCCTTTCTCATATTCTTTCTTCATCTCCTTTTTCGCGGTTTTTTTTTTTAAGCTGTGGACCCCTTTTCATACATATTTCCTCATTCCTGCTGCGAACAGGGTTGTCTCTTCGAATTTTCCATTTTGGCAGTTATTTTCAAAACAGAGCCGCTGCTTCATTAACTTCATTCCCTTCTGATGGCTGACTCTTCACCTCTTTTCATGCGGACATTAATGTGCGTATTTAAAAAAGAAATCCTTCTGTATTTTGGACACAAATCCCTTTCTCTCCAAAACGCACGCTCTTCACATCTTCTGCTTCCTTCAAGCCGACCATACCCATTCTCTCCGGTTAAACTTTCCCCCTGTTGTCTCCGAGGAGGTGGATCGTTCCGACTCGGAGCGGTCCATTGAGGAAGAGGCGGAGCGCGACCCTAACGGCGAGTGCGCTCCTTTAATCGACCCGTGGTACGAAACCAGCCCTTACTTCCCAAAGGTTCCCAGCGAATATGTACCGCCGCCGCCAGGCCGTGTACTGATCACCCTTGTCCGGCGAGACCCCGACGTTTCTTGGGCTCCGTTGGTTTCTTCAATCCCTGATTTGTCCATCCATCAAGGTATTTCACTTCCTGTACCTCTCCACTTTGAATTTGGGTCCCGCGCATCCCTGGGTTGGAAGGAGTGGGTCGATAGCGAACTTTCCGACACCGGATTTATGGGTTTATTGCAACGGGCCGGCGTTCTGAAGGTCGTGGTCTCTTTTCGTTGTTTGTCAAACTTTCGTGACCTCTATAATTTCCGCCACTTGGTCCGTCGGTGGTGTACTACTACTCATACTTTTTTCTTTTCCTGCGGCGAACTTACTGTAACCCTTGAGGATGTGGCCAACCAGTTGCTCTTGCCCATTCTCGGCGATACTGATCCTGCCGCTTTGGAGCTTTCTTCTGAGGAGGAGGCCATCGAAGCTGAACTAAGGAGAAGAATGGCCGGAAATGCCAAGCTATCCTACTGGGTGAGTTCTTCTTCCAAGTTTTCTGCTACAGCCCGCCGCGCGGCTTTTGTTGCTTTTTGGCTTAGTAAGTTTGTTTTTGGGGCCCATCCTCATTACGCCATAAAACCTTTATATTTTCGTTTGGCCATTAAAATATCTGCGGGGGTGAGCCTGCCGCTAGCCCCCATGTTTCTGGGGCATTTATACGTCCAGCTGGACATTCTCCATAACGATGAGCAGCAGGCTGGGTCCTGCCATATTGTCACATCTTTTGTTCACTCTACCATACTTCAGCAATGGGTGTTTGAGCGTTGTGCTCAGTATTTGGCGAAGTGTAGGCCTGCCAGGTTTGCCAAGGAGAAATACCAGAGTTGCCCAAGGGAGATCACCGACTTCTGTGGCAGGTTTGAATCCGACTTTCCACTTGCTTTTCGTTGGTGTGGTTTGAAGCTGATAGGCTATTCTGTAGTTAACTCTTTCGATGAAGGCACGGGTTTTTCTTGGCGGGCATATAGAAATTTGGGCGCTGGTTATACTTGTGCGGATTCTGCCATGGGTCCGTTTGTTGATGCTGTTGGGACTACCACTCCGTTGGTAGGTTTTGATGAGACTGGAATTACTTATCTCGCCGCCACCAACGTCGGCTGGCTGCCATACTCAGCGGATGAAGGTATTAGGTTTGTCCATTATCCTGCCAACCGGGTGAGGAGGCAATTTGGGTCGGACCAAGATATTCCTGAAGACCTTTCTTCCTTGATGATGGCTCCCACTTCGGTTCACCCTTTCCTGCGGCCTACTGCCTTTGATTTTTGGAGGAAGCGCTTCGATGCCGTCACCGTTCCTGGTTCGTCGAGGGAGGGTGTTTGTACCTTTCCCATGCACGGCTATTGGCGTGCGGTGATGGATTCGTTTGTCGCCAAGTTATCTAGGAGCCGTGGCTTTTCTCTCATTCCTCCTGAGGGGTTAAGTGCAGTTGCATTGGCTAACCCCCGCCTGCTGCTTCCTTCTAGGTCTGTTCTGGCGTATGCTAGGAAGCAGAGCTGGTCAGCCATCTTTGAGTGGGATGCAGAGAAAAGAGGGTGGTTTTTGCATACTGGTGACTATCCCCCTGGTTGGGAGAAAAAAGTTAAAGTGATTAACCTTCCTGCTCCGAGTGAAAAGGTGCCTGCCAAACCCAGGTCTGCTGCCAAGTTCAAGTCTGCCAGCAAAACCAAGTCAGCCACACCACTGCCTCCTGCAGGTGCTCCGCCGGCTGTCAGGACTCGTGGTAGCAAAAGGAAAACCACTCCTCACCCCGTATCTGCCACTGAACGAAGAGTAAGTCCCTTTTTCCTCCTTTTATTTTCTTTCCTAATAAGATTTCTTAATTATCTTGCGGCAAACTCGCCAACCCTTTTTTTTTTTTTTTTTTAGTCCAAGTACAAGGAAGATTCATCAGCCGCTCGCCCCATTTTTCTTGATGATCCTGAGCCTGAGGTGAGTCTCTTTTCTTTACTTCTCTTTCCCCTCTTTCTTTTTGCACGCATCTGCCATGGGCCCTCTGCCCCTTTCCTTCACACACATCATTTTTTTTTTCTTTTACTTAACAAAAAGTTTCTCTTTTAGGAGGAACCTGAACCTTTATCCGTATATCATCCTACCGCCGAGGAGATTTCTGCTTCCATGGGTGTGCCTATGAAATGCTTCTTTGATGGGGCCGAGGCGGTATTATCGACGCCTGCCCCTCCTGCTGCACACAAGGCTCTTGCCAAAGCTCCCACCCCTTTTGCCGAGCCGGTACCTAGAGAGGGTACTCATGTTGAAGGGGTTGGTGAGACTACACCCTTGCCTGCTGAGAGATTTGCTTCTTCAGAAGGCACCACTCCTTCCGCCGTTGCTCAGACCGAGATTACTCCTCCCATTCTGCCGCTAGTGATCTCGTCCAGTGACCCTTTTGCAGATATTTCCCAGGCTGCAAAGGGTAGTGCTTCGCTTGTTGTTACTCCTTCTTCCATCCCTGGTTCTGCCACCCGTGGCCCTGACCTGGACTTAAAGCCCAATATAGGAGTTTAAGCCTTTGCCCCCACAGTTTAAAACTACAAAAATATGAATTTAGTTTTTTTTTTTTTTTTTTCATGACATAGCTTTCGATATTCGATTTTCTTGAAAATTTGCAAACATAGAAGATATAATAAGAAAATTCAATCTAATGATAAATTTATCATAATTCACTTTCAATAAATTTTAAAAAGAAAAAAGAAAAAGAAAAAGAAAAGGAAGAGTCTAAAAAAAAAAAAAAAAAAAATCATTTGTCCAATATTGAATGAGGTTGATAGGGGAAGTTTCCTCCCTTTTGTTTTATTGTCAAATGTCCCTTATTAAGGGAAGGGGAAAAAAAGAAAATAGAGAAAAAAAAGAAGAAGAAGATATTTCTATAATCCCTCAAGTTCCTGTAGCCAGTTTGGTCTTCCTACCTTATTATAAATATGTGCTTTTCGCTGGGCACATAAGCAGTGAAATCGAAGTTAGACTGTATTCACAACAACAACCAAAAAAAAAAAACCAATTGGACCACTTAGTAAAAACAAAAATTGCTAATATTCAACTTGAGCATTGATTTTTTTTTTTTTTTTGGTTAACCATGTTAGAAATTTCATCATAGGAATACGATGGATTGAATAATGAATGTGGCAATGTGTGACTTGCAAGACCTGTCCATCCGTCAAGCACGTCACAAAGGAACGTTGAATGTGGTCATGTAGAAAAAAAACAATTGATGACTGTCTGAGACACTCTTCATTACGCTTTTATTTTTTTTAATTTTTTGAGAAACTCTTTGTTACGCTTTTTTCCAAGTAATTGTATTGGCGGGTTCATGATAGTGACAAGGGTCACTTGCATGTGGAATGTGAACCTTAGTTACGAAGTCTAGCAATCTTTTAATTCACTTAATATCTATTTTAAACATAAAAATCAAATAAATATAAATAATATTAGAGATATAAATTTTTTTTATAAATTATTAATATAGTAAGTAATTATTAATAAAGAAAAAGGTAATATTAATAGTATGTCTAGATGGATACTAATAAGAAATTAAATAGATCACATTAACATTTTGTAAAAATATTGTAAAATATTTTGTAATGATAACATTACTCAATAAATATATCTTATGCAAAAATTTCGTTTATTTTAATATAAAATTTTATTTCATTTTCAGCCATTTTTTAAAAACATTCACATCATTATAATTTTTTTTAATTTTTAATTTTTTTAATTATTTCTCTCTCATTTCGTACATCCATCAAACGGCATTCCACAACTGAAAATTAAAACCTTATCAACACCAATATTCTTAAACAATAACGTGAGTTTTGGTCTTTTGGGTTTTGGTTATGGTCTTAAACATTCCACCGCTGCTTCGTCCTCTTCTTCTTTTCTTCCTTTTTTTTATTAAAGTTTTCTCTTTATCTTCCTTTCTCTTGTTTTATGATCTGCCCCTACCCCACGAGAGTTTATTAGTTTTTTACAAATTGACACACTTTTCAAGGGACTGACACCGGTTTGAACTGTGAAGGTTTAACAAATAGTGTGAAAATTTGAAAGTTACTTTTTAACCATTCAAACTCTCATTTATCACATCAATCAGTAACCCGTAAAAGTCACACTCACGTGTTCAACACTTCAACTAAAAGCTTTATTTTAAAATTTTTTTTTTTTTTTAGTAATTAATTAATTATAGAGCATTATAATTTATAGAACATTTTAGTTTATACGTGTGTCGGTGTGTGTTCATAAATTAATAATTAGTTTTAGTATATAAAAAAGTTATTACTTATTTGTATAATTTTAAATATTATTAATTAAAATATTTATAAAGTCATTGGTTCGACCAGAAAATCAATAATAAGTTATTTTTTCATTCTTTTATGGTACTGATTTTTAAAATTACGGTTAAAATTTAATTAATAATTGACACATAAAGATACTAGATTTAGGTGTGGAAAAAGATGTATTGTTAGTGTTAACTAGAGTTAGGAATAGAAATTTTTTTCAAAATACTTAAAGAGAAAAGAGGGAAGACAAGACAAAAGAAACGAATAATAGCAAGAAAATGAGAAAGAAGAGAAAAGAAATCAATGGTCATGTGTATATTTGAAAATAGGGAGAGAAGGAGAAAAGAAAAGAGAATAAAGTATTTATTTTTCCTCTGTTTGGATGGTTTGGATTGCAATGAGAAAGAAAATGAAAAGAAAATATATGATTTTTTTTTTTTTTTAACTTTTATACCCATATAAATGTAAAAGATACATAAAAAAAAAATACGAACAAATATATAACTTTATATCATATTATATTGTGTACGTGGGTTTTATTATTTATAAACCATTCTTTCCCTTTAATTACACCCAATTTGAGCAGATTGCAAATATGTGAATTCAAAAAAAATAGTTTCTTCCTTTTTATTACTTTTATGGTATCCATACAAAGGAAAGGATTACGTATCTTCTCATTTATCTTCTCTTCCTCTTTCCTCCCGCCTTTCAAAACGGATTGTAAATTTCTCTAAAGACCTGGTTCCTTTCACACCATAGACCCCACTTCCCACATGGGTGCACAGTAATCCTTGCCGGACTCTGGCGCCACATGGCCCACATTAGCCCCAACCCACCTTTCCCGTCCCATCATCAAGTACACAATGGCTCTCTCTCTCACTATAGCTCACAAAAATTAGAGAAGGCAAGAAAGAAAATAAAGAGCGAGATATCTGGAGGTCAAAATCAAAGGACTTAACGAGAGGATAGGGTGTTTTAGTGGGGTGCAAACGTATCAGAAAAATATTTTATATAAAAGACAGAAAGAGAGAGACAGATAGAGATGGAAAGAAAGAGAGTGATGGGAAGTGCTATTGTGTGTCAGACTGGCAGAGAGAGAGAGAGAGTATTGATGTCTATTACTGCATCGGGAGCTGTTTCCGCGAGTTCTCTTGCTAACGGGAGCTCCATTGGGACCCACACGTCCATGTCAGTTGGTCTCACTCTCCTGCCAAACTAGCAGGGACAGTCACAGTATGTGAGCGAGAGAGTCACACCTGGTGTCAGTGATAGATAAAAAGAATCCAAGTTAATCAAACGAAACAGGGACTCCTACACTCAAAAACAGTCACTTTGGTACATACATTTTTTCGTTTGGTAACTTTCAAGTTCAGTGAGTCATCGCTCTATTTAAAGAAAATTTCGTGATTTTTTATTTTTTTGTCTCAGCTTGTGAACCCAAACAACAATGACATCAGGGAAATTCCTGGATTAGCGCCACCCGCAATTACTCGGAAATTACTTTGGAGTGCTAGTTAAAAATTTAGGAAAGAATCATCTGATGAGATTGTGATGATAATTTGTCATCTTATTGGATGGATATCAGCTTTAGCTTGTGATGCTGCTGGTGGCACCTGTTTTATAGAGTTGGTCTAGTTGAGTATAGATTTCTTTCTAGTGATTTTTCTACAGAGTGGTCAAACTTTCCGAAACGATAGTCTCTCAAACAACTGCTGGGATTCATTAGCTTCAATTGGAAGTGGTCTGTATGATTATTTCTTCCCCGACTGAAAAATCATTCCTATTTGAGGGAAACTAAAAAATGTGTAGATTGTATTGGTTCACACCATGTATTTGCTACACTTGTAAGATATTTTGATATGCACTGCATAATTGATTTATATGTTTTGTTGGAAAATTTTGTTATTTACTGTTTATTTTGCAGTATCATATCCGCTATTATCTTGAAATCTTTTCATTTAATTGGATTTTTATGTAGTTCAAAAATATTCACATTAATGAAAAGTAACTTTATTTAGAAATAGAGTCTTAACTGTCAAATAACAAATTTTATTTTAAATTTAAAAAGATAATTTTTAAAATTTAAGATTTTTTTCTTTCATGTTCAAAAAAAAAAAAAAATTACAGTTACTGCTTATTTTTAAAATTTATTCTTTTTATTTGTTTGACTTTTTTTTTTAAAAAATGTCTGGATTACTTTCAGTATTTTTTTAACTAGAATTTTCTTTTATTTTAATGAAAAACTGTCATATCATCCATTAATTAAATAAAACGTGAAAATTAAAACCCACTTCTAAAGGTAAAAAAGTACTAATGGTAAGCCAAATCTTAAAAAAATGCACGTTTAGTTAAAAAAAATACTAAGGTAAGCCAAACCTTTAAAAAAAATTTCTAAATTATAATAGATGCAAATTATTAACTATTACTAAAAAAAATAGAAAAGCCCCTGAGCATGCGCTCGTGCATATACTCATAAGCTAGTTTTTTTAATTCGGTAGTTGTAACAATGGGAAGGAGAAATTCAAACTCCAATTCTTTTAAGAATAGGTATCGCCACTAAATTACAAGACTCTTGACATATCTTATGCACTATAAATTTCATGATCTTCTATATTGGCTTTATCTGCGTGTATGAATGCATAGAGATGAAACCCAAGGCTGATATATGATGGATTTATTACAAAAGTACATGATTGCTAGTAAAAAAGTAATGTAAAATAAAAACCTTTATAACTTGTCAAAAAGTAATGTAAAATTCACTTAAAAAGTTTATGAAAAGCAATGTAAAAAGAATTTTATAATGAATGGGTCACAATATTCAGCAAAAAGAAAAAAATTGGTCACAGAGTAATATGATAAGAAGTTGTTTGTCCTCTTTTATGCTCTAACGAAGGTTTTTGAAAATTTTTTTACTTGCGCATGATCTGTAACTTGCTCCTTAGACGTCTCAAACGTCAAGAGATAGAGTTGCGCCATGACCCATTTCTTTTACTTTTGTCACTCGTATGATAATAATTAATAACATGGTTTTTTCTTTAGAGTGGGGTACATTTTGACTGGAAATGGCCAATGATGCATTTCACATAGCTCTTTCCACAAAAGTCACCATGTGATGTGGTTTCTTATTTCCACCGAGTTTTCATGTGACGTATCTATTTGGTATGATTAATTTTACTTATTTATTTTATTATTTAATTTATTTTTATTATTATTCATATGTCTCACTATACTTTTTGATACAATTCATAAGTTATATTGTATTATTTCAACTAACTTTAATTTTTATCTGCCATACTTTTAGGAAAAAAATTTCAATTTCAATAAAATAAACAAATTTCAAACGGAGCTAACACAAACTTTTATCTTCATAGTAATCGGCTTTCGGTGACCACTGAAACACCATGCCAAAGTGACGAAGGTTCCTTGGAAATTTCCTCTCTCTCTCTCTATTATTTTCCTGGGTGGATTGATACACATTGAGGAGAAGGAATGAAAATTCTTTTACAGACGCGTAAAGAACCTCAAAAGTTGTGCTTGATCCTCCTTTCTCCCTGTAAAGAAAAATTCTAGACACATCCTCTTTTGTGCTGTGATAATGTGTAGGAGCCAAGTGAGGTCCACCACAATACAAATACTTATTAAGGGGCTGTGAAATTATCAATTACTCTCAAGGAAAAAAAAAATTAAGGAATTAGATTTGCAAAAAAAAAAAAAAAAAGGGAAAAAAGAGAGAAAGAAAAAGGACAGAAAATACTATTTATGTATGTGTATGGAAGTAAAAATGAAAAGAAAGGAAAGAAAAAGAAGGAAAAAATAATGCTAAAAAAATTATTTTATTTTTTGTAAATTATAAATGAATAATTCATTAGAAAGAATTAAAAGTAATTTTACAAAATACTCAGAACTTTTTCATACTTCTACAAAACATACAGTGAGTTTCCCCACTAAAACACTAATTTTTAACTTCTAAGCAATCGGTGCCCTCCGCAAATCACCCACAGCTCTTGACAGCTTTGTTCAATTTTCAACACTAATCATATCATCAAACCCAGCAAATTCTCAGTCATGAGCACTGAAACAAAATGTAATGGTAATGAAAAAAAAAAAAAAAATGGTAAGAAAAACAAAAACTTTATACCCGGTTAAAAACAATATAAAGACTTAAAAAGAACTTTTATATTTGGTCAATTAGTAACGTAAAAGGAACAATGCCAGTTCCACACAGTTTTTAGAGAGTTGTGCTATGACCCATTTCTTTTACTTTTGTCATTCTCAGAAAATATTAATAACATGGTTTTTTTTTCGTTAGATTGTGGTACATTATTTGTGATTGGAAATGGCCAATGGAAACAGAGAGAAAAAGAGTCCTGAAATCTTTCACAAAAGTCACCATGGGGTAGTTTCCAGTGAATTTCCACAAACATTAATTTTTAACTTCAAAGCAATCCGCTTCCGGTGCTCTCTGCTAATCACGCACAACTATTGACAACTTTGCTCAATTTTTAAATATCGTGAAGGATACCCTTTACATGGAGTTATCAAGAGGGTTTAGTGGGAAGCTAACAGGCAAAATTTGGCTTTCAGAGGATGAGTGATTTGATGTTTTCCTGCGTCTGTCTTTGTCTAGGATGCCAGGCTAGTCTGTGTAGCCCTGAACCATCCCAGGACCCCTTTCTTTACTCTTGTACGTTTCTCATTATTATAATATAAATTCTACCCATTCAGTCCCAAAAAAAAAGAACTACGCAAATTCCCAGACAGGAGCACATAAACACCACGCCAAGGTAATGAAGCTTTCTTGGAAATTTCTTCTCTCTCTCATATTTTACTTGGTAGATTTTTTTGAGAATCTCAAAAAAAAATTTCCTTGGTAGATTGATAATTGTTCCGTTAGCTGATTATACTGGACGAGAGGAAGTAGAAAATGGATGAAAGCTGCGGTCGTGTGGGGTTCCACACTTTTTTTTTTTTTGTCCTGTCCGAATTGAAAGAAAAAGAAGAAGAAATGATTAACTTTCATACAACACCCTCGTAGAAGTATGAAAAAGTTTCCTATAAAAAAAAAACAAAAAGTATGAAAAAGTTCTGAATATTTTGTAAAATTACTTTTAAATTTTAATTCTTACTAATGAAATATTCATTTCTAATTTACAAAAAACAAAAGAAAATCATTTTTTAGCATTAAATGTGAGGTGTTTAACTTATTTTTTTATTTAAAAAAATAATAAACATATAGCTCTGAAAAAGTACATTAATAAAATAATATTTTTATTTTATAGATAATATTTTAGTGTAAGTTAGATATATATTTTTATTAAATTATTATTTATTTTTGTCTTTATTTAAATCTAGAGGGGTAAGAATATTTTGAAAAAAAAAAATCGATTCAAACAAAAAAAACTTCTTAAAGAATAATAATAATATATATATATATTTTTCCTCCAAAAAGTAATAGTAACGAAGAAAAAAAAATCAAAAACTTTATATCAAAAACAATTTAAAAACTTAAAAAGAACTTTTCTAGCTGGTCAAAAGGTAGTTTCAAAAAAAAAAAAAAAGCTGGTCATTAAAAGGTTCTAATGAGAAAAAGATGTGGCTATATGAGAACCAAACATACCCATTTACCAAACAGTACAACCAAACATAATATAAACGGTTCTAATGAGAAGAAGATGTGGCTAAACTTAGACCTGTAAACACATTTACCTAGACCATTTTGCCTTTAACATACCCAACACCTCCCTTGGAAAAAATACAACTGTTCCCCTTGAGTTCTGAATAGTGACTTGAATCGCGGTTTCTCTCATTTTTTTTTTTTTTTTGAGAGTTTTAATTGCGGTTTCTCATAAAGAACAAAAACAGAGAGGTAATGTTATAATGTATAACCCATCTGAAGAAGGGAGAGATTCAAAACATTGCATCAAATTTTTTTTCTTCTTTCGTAAATTATTTTTTTTTCAATTTTTCTTCAGTTCTAATTGAATGTACTTTTTTTTTTCCATGCAGATCTATTCCGTGATTCAATGGCTTCAAGCTCGTCATCTTCTTCTTCTTCTTCTATTTTTTCTACCAGACAATGGACGTATGATGTCTTCCTGAGTTTCAGCGGCGAGGACACCCGCAATACTGCTACGGACTTCATATATTTTGCTTTAAAACAGAAGGGCATTTATACTTTTAAGGACGATAAAAAACTTGAGATAGGGAAAACTATTGAATCAGAGCTCTTCAAAGCAATAAAAGAATCCAGATTTGCTGTGGTCATTTTCTAAAAAAATTATGCATCTTCAACTTGGTGCTTAAATGAACTTGTAGAGATCGTTGCCTGCGAAAAAATGGGATTGACAATTCTGCCTATTTTTTACAACGTGGATCCATCTGATGTGCGGAAACAAAAGGGAACTTTTGCACAACCTTTCGATGAATATGAGAAACAATTTGAGGAGAAGGTGGGCACATGGAGAGCTGCTTTGAATCATGTAGTCAATATTGCCGGATATTATGTAGATAATAGGTAATTTTATTTGATATATATTCAGCTGACCCACTTTTATATATGTTACTTCATTTAAACCTTTAGCAAATCTATATATATTTATTTTTTTAAATAAATATTAAACCTTTAGCAGTTCTCTATTCTCATTCAATTTTGTCCTAGCCAATAAATTTACACGTATTTTTTTGGGTAAGTGGAATCCAACAGTAATATCTTCCACATTATTCATTGGACCTATTTATTGGTCATCACATCTTTCTCTTTCTTCATTGCAGCCCTCTCTCAGAAGTTGTCAAAAGCATCGTGTCATTGATATCACGTAACTCAAGTTGTACTTACTTAGAAGTTACCGAGGGCCTGGTAGGAATAGACTCTCAAGTGGTGGAATTGGGGTCATGTTTAGCTTTAGGGTTAGACGATGATGTTCGCTTTATAGGAATTTGGGCAATGGGGGGAATGGGCAAGACAACCCTTGCTAGAGTTGTCTATAAGATGGTTTCTAAAAAAATTGAAGCTTGTTGTATTATTTATAATGTTAGGAAAAATGTAAAGCAGCTGACGGTTTACTTTCACTGCAAAAATATCTTATTTCCAAAATTTCAAAAGAAACAGATTTGGATATAGAAGATGTTGATGATGGAGTCCACATGCTCAAGAAAATGTTAAGTCATAAAAGGTTTCTTCTTGTTCTTGATGATGTAAATAAATTAGACGAGTTAGAAAAATTAGCTGGGAAGCATGATTGGTTTGATCGGGGAAGTAGAATTATCATAACAACAAGAGATAAGCAATTGTTAGGGGCAGATTTACTAGATAAAATGTATGAAGTTAAAGTACTGAAAAATGAAGATGCTCTTCATCTTTTTTGTTCAAAAGCTTTTAAAAATGAACCTGTCCCAGATGAATATTTAGAACTGTCCAAAGGTTTTTTGAATTATGTTACCGGTCATCCTTTAGCTCTTATCGTTTTGGGTTCATTTTTGTTTAAAAGAAGTGTTGTTGAATGGGAAAATGCGTTTGAGAGGCTCAAAGAACATCCAATGCCAGATGTTATCGAAGTACTAAAAGTAAGTTATGATGGACTTGAAGAGCCAGAGCAGGAAATATTCAAAGATATTGCATGCTTCTTTAACCACGAGCAGAAAGATTATGTAGTACAAATACTGAAAAACCTTGGCCGCTATCCTATTATTGGATTTAGGGTTCTCATTGACAAATCTCTCTTGAAAATTTCTAAATCTAGTGAATTGTGGATGCATGATTTAGTTGAAGATATGGGTCGGAAAATAATTCTTCAAGAGTCCCTTGAGCCTGGGGAGCGCTGTAGACTGTGGCATTGTAAAGATATTTATCATGTGTTGAAAAACAATACGGTAAGAGGTTATTTACTTGAGCTCTTACCATTTCTTCTTTTTCGGCAAAATTGAAATATGAATAATGATGCTAATAATATGTTTTGCATTTCACGAATTCTTTTATTATTATCAGGGAACAGTAAAGGTTCAAGCCATAGATATATCGCCAGCCAAGATTACAAGTATTTATCATGAAGAAAAAGAGGCAAGTTGGTGGCCACGAGGGTTTGATCCGTTGGGGACACTTCAGAGGCGGGTACGAAGGACTTTACCTTGGCAAGGTTTCATGTCATCAAGAGAACCAGAAGAGCTACTTTGGAACCCTGATGCCTTTTTGAAGATGCCCAATCTTAAATTTTTGAGAATTCGTAGTAGTTCCTTGCAGCTTGACACTTTACCTTTACCTAATAATTTAAGCTATTTGGAATGGAATGATTATCCTTTAAAATCATTGCATTCTTTGCCAGATGAGCTTGTAGAACTTTGTTTGCCACGTAGCCAAATTGAAATACTTTGGGGAGGAATGAAGGTAAGATTGTTAATATCTATCTTCATACAAATTTGCTTTTAAATTTCTATAAACTTACGCTGTAAAGTTAATTCTTCTATATTTTTTCTTTTCTTTTGTTAGATTCTTGGAAATTTAAAGTCCATCAAGATGAATCGCTCCTTAAACCTGGTTATTGTCCCGAACTTCAGTGGAATCCCAAATCTTGAGGAATTAGTTCTTGCAAGGTGTTCAAATTTAAGCAAGCTTCACTCATCCATTGGAAAATTGAAAAAGCTTAAACTTCTTGATCTATATTGTTGCCGAAAACTAACTAGTCTTCCCGACAAGTTTGAAATGGAGTCTCTTGTGACTCTTAATCTTTCTTATTGCATAAAAGTCAAGAAAATTCCTGAATTTGTGGGAAACATGATGCTCTTACAAAATCTTCGTTTAGAAGGCACTGCTATTATAGAATTACCTTCATCAATTGAATGTTTGACTGGCCTTAATGTTTTGAACTTAACGCATTGCAGGGTTTTAGTGTGTCTTCCTAACACCATTTGTAGCTTGACGTCGCTTAACAATATTAATCTTTGGGGATGCTTCAAATTTGACAAATTGCCAGAGGACTTGAGGAATATCACAAGTCTAAAGGATCTTAATTTGAGTCATACAGCTATAAAGGAGCTGCCTTCGTCAGTTGAATTTTTGATTGGCCTTACTTCATTGCATCTACATGATTGCAAAAATTTTGTGGTTCTTCCAAGCACCATTTGTAGCTTGAAGTCACTAGAAGAAATTGATCTTTGGGGATGCTCGAAATTTGACAAATTGCCGGAGGACTTGGGGAATATCACAAGTCTAAAGCGTCTTAATTTGAAGGAAACAGCTATAAAGGAGCTACCTTCGTCAGTTGAATTTTTGATTGGCCTTACTTTATTGAGTCTAGAAGATTGCAAAAGTTTTGTACATCTTCCAAGCACAGTTTGTAATTTGAAGTCACTTGACACAATTTGTCTTTCTGGATGTTCAAAAATTGACAATTTGCCAGAGAACCTTGGGAATCTCGAATGTCTGCAGCAGGAGCCTCGTTTTGGTGGAGCGGCAAGATGGGATGCAGGGCATTTAAAATGGGATTCAGGGCTTTTCTTTGGTGGAACAGCAATAGAAGTGTTGCCATCATCTATTGGACGTTTGGCTGCCCTTGAGGAAGTAAACCTAAAAAATTGCAAAAATCTTATGTGTCTTCCAAGCACCATTTGTAATTTGAAGTGGCTACATCGGCTTATTCTTACTGGATGCTCAAAAATTGCCAACTTGCCGGAGAGCCTGGGGAATATAACACGCCTAAGGGAGCTTTTTTTGGGTGGAACTGCAATAAAAGAGTTACCTTCCTCTATCATTCACCATAAAAGGCTCCACACAGTATGTTTCAGGGGATGTCAATTGTCATCATCTTCATTGACTTATATGCCAGTAAGTTACAGGATAGATCTGAGTGACTGCAACCTTTTGGCAATTCCCAGCGGTATTGACCGCATCTCTAAAACGAAGTTAAAAGTATTTATTTCTAAGTGGAAATGATTTCGTTTCCCTTCCTGAAAGCATCTCTCAATTCTCTTCACTAAGAAGTCTTTACTTGGATGGTTGCAAAAGCCTTCGATCATTATCAAATATTCAGATTCCATCAAAAGTTAGTTTAATATGCGTTGACAATTGTACCTCACTGGAGAGACTGCCAGAACCACCGAATGATTTCTGCTGGTCATCATCTGCTGCTATTTTCGAAGTCCAGTGTTTCAACTGCTTCAAATTGGCTGACAATATTCAAAACTTCAGTAACATGTTTCAGGTATCTCTCTCTCTAATCTGTGTTTTCTAAATATCACCTACTTGGGAAATTGCACTAATGTTCTTCAGGTATCTATCTTTTTCTGTGTGTGTGTGTCGGGTTCTATTTATTTATTTTCCCCAAGATCATGGTTTGTATATTTCAGGGACAGAGTAGTAAACAATTTGAGAAATCTTATTTTATTCCCCGAAGGGAAATTCCGAATTGGCTTGAAAAGGTGAACATATGTGGTACTGAAGATGGCCCTGTTTATAAAAAATATAAAGTGAAGATACAATTGCCTGGGTCAGAGTGTGATGAGTGGAGTGGAATTGTCTTGTGCGTTGTTTTTTTACCCGCCGAGAGCATGCAAGACGACTATGGGTCTGGAGAGGACATATGCACAGTGATTCGCACTCTTTCATGTGCTATTATGGTGGGTGGACTCCAAGTGTGCGATAACGACGTTAAAGCGGTACACGGAACTAGGGTAGGTTATAATTCAGAATATGGTAAAGTTGAATCGCATCACGTTTGGCTGCAGAATTTGTCCAAGATAAATTTCTGCCTTCCGAAAAATCCTGGCTGCTATATTGATAAGAAGGGATTCCATCAAGTTGAGCTTGAAATAGAGACCTATGGCTTGGAGGTGGAGAAAATTGGGTTTCGTGTGGTGTAAAAGCAAGACATTGAAGATCCCAATTGAGATGTGAAATGGAGTATGATGACACTTTCTTCAGTTGGTAATGAAATCTAGGGTTTGAAGATCCCAATCAAGATAAGCGAAGCCCATGATGAGGATGATGGGGAATTCTTTTCTTCACTTCTTTTACCTGTGAGTTATCAACTTTCTTCCTACCATTATAAATCACGTTTCTTTTTTGAGTGCTGCTTATGTAATGCTCTGTTTTTTTTTTTTTTAGGCTAAGCATATGTAATACTCAGTTAAACTTCAACTAATATTCAAATGCATATTGAGATTTGTTGTCCCACTGTAACGGTTTTTTCTAATTCTTCTCACTGTCTGATGTATATAATACTGTTTTCTTTTGTCCTTACCGACGTTTGGGTCTGTAGTTCATGCTGAAGAAATTTACAAAAGTCACCTTTCCTGGTTCAGATGTTGATTTTGCTCTATGTTTTGCACTCCTACGTATAATTGATGTTAGAAAAAGAAAAGTAATCAAAAAGTGAATTGAAGTTTGCAAAAATTTTATTTTTCTTTCCTGTTTGGTAGTCATAGAATGAGAAGTCAATAAATGGGTAACTATTCAATATTTATACTATTCTCGTGGGAGGAGCTAATATTATCCCAAAATATTATATTTTTTAATTGGGATTTAGTAATCACCATCACTTTCTTTGAATTTTCATCCTCTCAATTTTTGGTGCAAAGGATACATTTTTATATGTGTATATATATATATGCCAAGGAATGGTATGCGGAAACTAGCAACCCCCCAGCCAATGTCCAAAACATTAGCTACCCTGCAGAACGTAGATCAACTGTCTCACTGGTTGACATACTACTTAACCTGAATTTACAACAAAATTAAGTGACGTTTAAATTATGTTAATAAAAACAAAAAAACCATTGACCCTAACACAAATTTCAAAGTAGTAAATACAAACTCATGACGTGACTCATGAGTTTTGTAATTTAATCGGCCTTGTTAAAAGGTGAACTATTGCGTATTGCTTTTGTTTGTTGTATCAACTAATGATTCACTGTCACTGACATCGAGACATTGAGTCTTATACATAGATGTTGTATATTCTAATATAGGACGTAGATTCTGAATCTACACCCCCTTTAAGCTATTTCCAATTTCCATAGTAAATAATATGCTTAAGGACTTATGCAGTGTTAAGATCTAGATGTAATTAAAATTTGCCTATAACCTTGGATGTTCTATTTCAGTTCTTAAAGCAGCAGAGATGGTTTTTAATGCTTTATGTTGCCCCCTTTGTCCTGATCTATTTTTTGTGTCCCAAATTGAGCGCCAAATCATAGAAAATTTGCCTATAACCTTGGATGTTCTATTTCAGTTCTTAAAGCAGCAGAGATGGTTTTTAATGCTTTATGTTGCTGCCTTTGTCCTGATCTATTTTTTGTGTCCCAAATTGAGTGCCAAATCATAGAAAACTACGCATTAAAATGATCAGTTTTCTATATTACCTTCTGTCAAATAAATCTAAATGCATACGAGAAGCCAATTCAAATTGGTGACGTACATTTTTTGTTACATTGTTTTACAACAAAGGTAATTTCTAAATCCACTATATATATATGTGTGTGTGTGTGTGTGTGTGTGTGTATCATGTATCAATGCATTAAGTGTCTTAAATTAACTTTGTGCTTTCCTAAATGTGAAACATGGTTTGGGACAATGTTATTATAGTCATAAATCATAATGGAATGTATGCGCATTGCTTGACCTCTCCACAGTTCATTAGCTGACAAAAGCCTCAAATTTACAGTTAGATGATACAACGTGCCAATCATTGGTTGAAAACACATTATTTTTGCTGTTTCAAGTGAGGGTGGCAATTGGAGCACTTGAAGTTAGATTTGATTTGGTGGGATGGAGAAAAAAGATACGTGTGCTGACTTTCTATGATTACAAGATTCATTATATGGGAATGAGAGCAGAAAGGGGAGTGGTTGCTTTTTTTTGGCTGCAATTGAAATTTAAGAGAATAGTTAGTAGGCTGCTTTATATAATGTTTCTCACTTTGCTGCAGACGTACACCTAGTGTAGTCCAAATAAGCAAATACATTTTTATTTGGATCACATGGGCAGACAATCTGAGCTCTTTTCATAAGAAATGTCAACTAACTAGTGTACTTGAAGAGTGCGAATAATATTGTAGTTACAGCTCTTATTCATTACTGTGTTGACGGACTTATGTTTTGTAGGGTTAAAAAATGGTTAAAGAAGAATATATATTATTTCTTTTTATAAGGTAGTTATGTAATAACCAAGAAATTACTTCTATGCTTTGTTGTAATGGTGTACTTTTATCTCTTTATAAGCAGTAAGTTAACATCAGTCACAATTTACCATTATTTTGGTTCTTAAAGCAGCAGAGATAATTTTGTGCACCTACAATGCATCCGACATGTAAAAACTCTATTTTTAGCATGTTCTTTTCTTACTATTAGTTTTTTTAATGCTTTAGAGCATTCACAACAATGATGGTAAAATGAATGAAATGCTATTTTTATAGCTCCAAACACTAAAAACATGCTCCATCAAAGATGCTATATCTAAAAAAAAATTGGCAACTAGCTACAGTGAACTGCCCCTTTTGTTTTAAATTTTGTGGTTTCTCAAACGTGACACATGATTTGGGACATTGGTTTTATAGTCATAAATCATAATGGAATCCATAAACATAACTAGCCTTTCCACAGTTCATTGGTTGACAAAAGCCTCAAAGTTACAATTAGATGATATAAGGTGCCAACTGCCAATCATTGGTTGAAAAAACGTTATGTTTTTCTGTTTAAAGTGAAGGTGGCACCTACTGTGAACAGAATGAGGGAAATGATAAATAGGTTGGCGCGCTTGAAGTTGTATTTGATATGTTGGGATGGAGAAAAAGAAAAAAAGACGTTTAGACTTACTACAATCAAGGGTTAATGGAGTTGGCTTCAATTGGTTGGGACCAATGCCTGGCTTAATTATGTTGAGTTGGGTATTTATTGGATGAGTCAAGATATTAGATTGTTTTCTGGTTAATGTTGCTTAATCTGTGAAATGTTAATAATTGTAAAATGATCATATATTTATCTAGCAATTATTTAAAAAAAAATCATATTTTTGTATAACATCCATCTGAAACTCATTGGTTCATGTGAGTTGTGATATCATTTCTTTTGTTTTCAAATCTTTTGCATCATGAATAATTAATTGAATGCTTCCGATTCTTTTCTTAGGATTTATTTTCAATTTGTTGTGGATACAGATATGCGTCAAATCTTGAAAACAAAAGGTAGAATTGTTCTCTTTGATGGGGGGCACTAAAGGATATAGGGAAAATAATGTCTTGCTAGCATCCTGTAAGTATACATCTTTTCACCATTGTGCTTGTTGTCACTGAATAATTACTTGAATGCTTCTGATTCTTTTCTTAGGATTCATTTTCAATTTGTTGTAGATATAGATATGTATCAAATCTTGAAAACAAGTGAATTGATCTCTTTGATTGTGGCACTGAAGGATATGGGGAAGATAATGTCTTGCTTGCGTCATGTAAGTGTACATCTTTTTCACCCATGTGCTAGTTTTCACTAACGTGTCTACTACTCTTGGCTGCCTTTCATGCTAAAATAAGAGTTAATTATGGGTTTAAATAGACATACAAACCTGTGGCTCATGTATTTTTGTCGTAATTCTTGGATACCTGATAAAAACATTTCTATTTGGCTGTGGATTTGTCTTTGAATTTTGTCTATTAGAAATGGTTATAATAGTCTGTATCAGCTGAAAAGATGCTAGCTTCATATGCCTCACAGTGAAGTTGGTTTGGGTTGCTACTTTTGTGGTTGTGTGTGATGTAATGTATGTTACAGATGAAGTTACTGTGGATGGCTGCTATTTGCTGGTGCAAGTAACTCTTTAAAACCCTAAGTACTTGGCCAAATTGATGGCTTTAATGATATTTTGATGATTTTATAGTTTTTTTTATTTTTATTTTTGAGAATTCTTTTTATGCAATTTTGTGAGTTCCCAAACACACACATGATAAGTTAAGATAGAAATGATAATATGGAAAGGCCACTCTCATTGGCATCGTGAAGTCAGTGTCGCTGTAGTATTGTGTCTGAAGTATATTTGTTAACATCTACCTTTTTTTTATGGTTCAGAAATTGTAAATTGCTGCTTCTAAAGTAACCAATGCTGCATACCTTTAAGTTTAATCTGGATTCATGCCCTATGTTTGATATATTTTATATCCATATATGTTGCTTCAAGTACTTTATAGTTTATATGTTAAATGTTTCTCAGTTATGAAGCATATGTAATGCCAAGGCAGTGGCGATATGGATGCTGCCATGACAAATCAACAGCTAATAGATAGTGGAAACCGGATGATGGACGAGACTGATCAAGCCATTGGAGGTCAAAAAAGGTTGGATTATCTCTCATGATCATTTTGTGAGGAAATTAGTTTTGTTTATTTTGGTGAGTTGAAAAGGGATAAGTTCTGTAGGCTATTTTGAAGTGTGATCATTATTTCCTTTCATTCTCCGCAATTTCCTTATAGAAGGTTACAGGGGTAATTGTATCTTGTATTTCTAAAACGTACTAATTTTTTTGTGTCAAGACCTGAACAAATTATGGAATATTTATTTTGAAGTGTGATCATTATTTCCTATCATTCTTCTCTCTTTCCTTGTAGAAGGTTATAGGTTGAATTGTATCTTGTATTTCTAAAACGTACTAGTCTTTTTGGCTCTGCCTTGAGCTTCACTTGCACTGGTTTTTATCATGAGCTGAACAAATAATGGAATGTTTTTAACTAACTCATTTCTCCCCCCACACCCTCCCTCCCCCCCCCCCCCCCCCTCCCCAAAAAAAAAAGAGTAACAAAACATAAAAGTAGTTTTGACTTTTCAAAATAGTATGGAATCATCGTAAGAGAAAAATAAATTCAGTATCTCCTTGTTTGTGGTAGACTGTTCAAGACACCATCAATGTTGGAACACAAACTGCTGCAGCACTCAAGGATCAGGTGTGTAATTTGTCAGCTTTAAAAAAAAAACAGGATTTCACGGCAGTTTAATATTTCTTATTTAATTAAAAACTCTGTCTCTCTGTCTCTCCTCTACTGTTTCTCTCTTGTTTCGTTTAATCTTTCAAAAAATTACGATGCCATGGAAACTAAAGAAATCAATTATATTTATGTTTAGACCGAACAAATGAGTTGGGCTGTAAGTGTTAATGAGCTGGACTATCCATTTCTTGATCAAGAATGCTTCTCAACTTGTGAAGGAACTTGGCAGGCAGGTCAATCTCTGAAAGTATCTTCTTCCTGATCTTGTCATATATTGACTATTAGTTGTTACTTGTTTTACTTACTTCGTTTATTTCTTTGGTTGCAACTGATAGGTGTATTATGGCGTTACCCTTCCTTATTATTGCCGTTGGAATCATAGCCATCATTATTGTAAAGGTAAGATAGCTTATCATCCATTTTCGTTGCCATTATCAAAATTTAATTTTCGAAATACTTGATTTTGCCTTTGCCATCTGGTTACAAATTGGAACCAAATCCTTCACATCCCTTTATATAGATGGAGCTTCAAAATTATGAACACTACGCCTTCTTCTTTTCTTCTTCTTCTTCTTTTTTTCCAATTTTGGCTGTGGAGTTTCTCAGGCCTATTGTTTTTAAATGTATATAACCGTATATTGTATTGCATTACCTTGTTTTATGATTCAGGTGGACCTTTTATAAATAAGTTGATCTCAGATTGACCTTGTTTGTATAACCCTTGCTTAAAAGTTGCACGAAGATACTTTTATTATGCCAAATGTTGTAGTTAAACGTAGTGAATCTTAATGATTTTTTGCTTACCCAAATAAAAAATAAAATTCAGTATATCCTCTTTTTTTAAAAGTAATAATAACTTTACTAAAAAAGAAAAGAAAAAAAAGGAGACAAACACAATTGCATGGGTGGGTAAAGAAGTTAATCTAATAGAGTAATAGTTTTCACATTTTCATGTCCGTTTATAGTGCACTGATTGCAACTTTTGGTACTTAACTACTTTGGTTGCATATAAGTTTGAGTTCGAGGATGAATCGTTTGGTTGTTTTCAGAACTGCGTTGTCCAGAAAATTTGTTTAACGGTTTAGAACCTTTTACTGCTGCTATTTTTTTCATTTCAACATGACTTAAACCTTGTATAGTGAGAGGGTGTCTTAAGTCAGCAAGAACATTCCACGTTTTTCAAGTCTCATGTGACTGTCAAAAGCCATTAATAACTTGAGATACAGCTGGCTTTATAAGAGTGCATTGCCCATTTCTTTCCTTTTGGTTAAATGGATTTTTTAGTGAATTATTATTATTATTTTTTTATTTCAGCTCGTGAACCCAAACAACAAGGACATCAGGGATATTCCAGGATTAGCCCCACCAGTAATGGGTTGGAAATTACTTTTGAGTTCTAGTTCAAAATTTAGAAAAGGATCATATGATGAGATTGCAATGATGATTTTCCATCCCATGGATGAAACATCAGCTTAGTTCGTGATGCTGCTGCTGACGCCTGTTTTATAGAGCTGGTCTAGAATAGTTAAGTATGGATTTCTTTCTAGTAATTTGTTGAGTGGTCATACTCTCCCCAATGTTAGTCTCTCAAACTACTGCTGGGATTCATTAGCTCCAATTGGAAGTGGTCTGTGTGATTATTTCTTCCCCGTCTGAAAAATCATTCCTATTTGAGGGAAACTGAAAATTGTGTAGATTGTGTTGTTTGTTTGTTAGACAAATAAATATAAGTAATTTTTTTCCCAAATTGAACATTCCCTGCATATTTACCGCTCAACTTATTTAGATGTGGTAATTCTGATTTGGTATTATAATTTGATTGACAACAATGTTAGTAACTAGACCTTTATTATGGGTTTGAGAAAATGGTGATTTTGAGATTTTTAATTTTTGGGTTTGTGTTCTTTGATCTGAGTTTGAGTACTAGTTTAAGACATTTTGATCTCAATTTAAGTTAGAAGCTGATGTGGCATTTTTTAATGCCAAAAAATATTTTTTATTATTAATTTAGGCCACGTGGACATTAATTTACTATTATTTATTTATGTCGTTTACCATGTCAGTTTACTCCGTTTTTAATGTAACGGCAAGGATTAAAATGGAGGCTTTTTCCAAAATTGGGACTAAAAGCGGTAAAAATAAAACTTAGGGATTAAAATGGAAATCGTCTAAAAAAGTGGTTTTTCGCCAACATAAAATTTGAAGGGAAATAGTAAATGAATGAAAACTTCTGGTTAAGTAAGCGCTCATTTGTGGTCATCTTCACACTACTTGGGGTGGGATCAATAATTCACTTTTGATCATCTTATTACAACTGTTATTGTACCATTTGTAACTTTGGAATGTCGAAATCAAGTCAGGGAATCCAATAAATTTTAGTCATGCTAAGCCGAAGGAGTGAAAAATGGGTAGAATAAAGAAACAGAGGCGTGGATTGAAGGAGTCACACTAGCTTTTTGGGAGAACATTTTATTTCTATTTTTATCCAAAGTTGATGAATAAAATATTTTCAAAAAAAAAAAAAAAACCCTTTATTGTGGAGAGTGGAATGACGGATTAAATTTGGATATTAATATTCACAAAGGAGTTATAAATACTTGTGGGTGTGGGGGGGGGGGGGGGGGGGGCAAAGGTCGGGATTTAAGTTTTCAGGAAAAAACTTCATACACATAGACAGTTAGATTATGTTAGAATAAAATTTCTATCTTGTATCAAAACTGTTTGTAAGTTTGCATGGATTGCTATCATTTAGGTGACTTTGTTTTCCTTCCTTGCAGATGAATGAAAAAAAAAAAAAAAAACTATTCCCTTGATCAAAGAGAAACTATTGAAATTTAAACAAAAGAGGAGAAATTTCATGGATTTAGTCTTGTGGTTTTAGATCCTGTGTCATTCATAAGGTTTTAGTTCATATCTTTTAGCCAACACCTTGCGGCCACTCCTAAAAAATTCATCTTTATATTTATCTAATGTATGGGGGATGAAAATGGAACCACGACTAAAATTGATGTTAATTTGGTAAAAAAGAAATGATGTTAATGATGGATTCGTGTATAAGTGACATTGCTTCCAACTTGTCATTTTAGCATGTTTTGAAAAAGATGATGAAAATAATTGTGTCTCTAGCATTGTTCTATTATGTTCAATTGTTCAACCTAGAAGGGTTTGAATACAGTTTTGAAAACTGAACTATTAGAAGAATTAAAAAAAATGAAGAGTTTCAAGGTTTTGAGACTAGTGTTGGGGGGGAAAAAATTGAGGTTATACTAGGATTGGATCGAAGATTCAAATATGATGATATCATGATTAAATTAATAATTAATTAAAATAATAAATTTTTTAAAAAGTAAGCAACTTTCAAAACTTTTATATGGTAGATAGAAAATACTAACAAATTGTAAATAGTAAATACTAATAGGGTTGGGATGATATTACATTCCATAAATTTTATAAAAATATTTTAAAAATATGATAGTTGGATTACATGTTTCCATTACTATTAATCCGTATTTCAAATTTTGTGTTAATCATATGTTAACTATCTAATCCACAGATTCATGTTTTTTATATAAGTTTAATTGTAGAAAAACATAACTTTAAATTTAAACACTTTATAATTAGATAGTTATTATTCTTTGATAATCTTGATATTTTGCAACCATAAAAGGTATAAGGAGATCTTGTAATCCAACAATTGATTCATTATAATGCTTTTTCAATAAAAAGTTTTGGAGTTGTGTAACACCACATCCAATTATTTCATGTGTAACTTAAACATAACTCATAATGATATTATACACAATTTATTGAAAAAAAAACATAAATATGTATTAATAAACCCAAGAGAGGGATATCATAATATCATATACTTGAACTAGTCATCAGAATCTATAACCAAACAATGCTCCACCGACTGATTACTTTAGTGCTGGAAAGTGTTCAGTTCCAAACTAATTTGATGCTATATTCCTCTAACCTACTTTGTGGCAGTTAAAATACCATCCACATATAGTTTTAATCGTATGACTTTTTGAATGAGTTATGTGACTTTATTTAAATAATACATATAGATAGTCTTAAAATTTTTTATGTAATAGGTTAAAAGAGATAGCTCAAAACCAGTTTAAAGCTAAACTTTATTCTTTAGAGATGGTGAAGTTGTACCAGAGACCATCGAGCAAAGTGAATGGCGATTATAGATCATAAACTAAGGTGCTGGAGAGAGAAAGAGAGAGAGAGTTCAACGATGACTCTATAATTCTTACAACATTGTTACTCAACATCCTAAGTGCCACCTCCACCATTCAAACTAGAGAGCGGCTTGTCGGATCAGTAGGTCTGATAATGGTTCCACTTATTTCCATGAAAGTTTTGATTTTTAGATTTTATTTAAAAAAAAAAAATTATTGATTGGTTCCTAATTAGTACTTGAATAAAGCTAAAGATGCAATATTTTCACCACAAAATTTAAATAGTGAGTTGTTAATAATAGGTAAAAAACATATATTAATAGCGGATCTAAATAAAAACTAATATCAACTTACTAAGTATTTTTTTTTTTTTGCAAAAAATTGTTCATAAAAAAAAAGTTTTTTTGCGAAATTGTTGTGCTAATAGTCTAATACTATTCTTAATTCCAATCCAATTTGACCGGTCGATCAGATTGTCAAAACTATGGGTTTAATGAGAATTTTATCTTTTAGGTGGGGACAATCATGGCACGGGGATTGAGGTGCCTGTTGAGGTGGAAAAAAGGATGCATATTTATTACATTCGGAACAGAGGGTTTGGTAACAGATTTAATGTGTTGGGTGATGACGTCGACAATCATGGCACTCCGAATGACTTAACGCAATGACCCAGAAATCAAAAAGGCATGTGACTGATACAGTGATCATTTTGGACAGTTCGTCAAACTGATATTCTATGGCATCCAAAAGGTGTTCTGATTATGCATGAACAGCAAAACAGTCTCTTATTAATTTGTGATTGAACTTGGGATTGTTGCTACAAATTTACAACTTGAGTCAAAGGGATGTCCTAATTATTGCATTGGAGATCTTAAACCGAAATCTCAAATTGTATTTAGGATGCATTCCTAGTAATTATGCCATATTGCCTTTGTTAAGTAATCATAGTTAAATTGAAATGAGACCCACAAAAGAAACAGGGAAAAGGTCAAAAGGCCAAGGTCAAATAGATTAGCAACAATGGAGGGAATTGAAAATGCTTAATGATTGCTTTCTCCCACGTCATTAATACGTATATATTTCGTATTAGTGAAGCCACACATGGAGAAGAAAATAGTAGTAGCCTTTTGTGTTCACACTTCGCACCAAAAAATCAATTTTTTAGATCTTGCTGGGGGAGTCCCCTTTTATGTTATCCTTATGTTTTGGTTAAGAAAAGTCTAATCAGATTAGACAATTTTCTAGTGCGCATTAAAAAAATTTAAAAAGTACATCATTTTTCCTTACAAATTGACAATCTCTCTCTCTCTCTCTCTCTCTCTCTCTCTATATATATATATATATATATAAAGTGTAACTAAATTATGGACAATTCTCCCGTAAGGTTATGGAGGAAATGACAATTCCCCATTGAGATTTATATAAATGAGTAGGAATTCTTTAAAGGAATATTTTGTTTAAAAAAGAAAAACAAGAAGTGAAATAATTTGTTACATGTATACAAATTTTAAAAGCAGTTTGTCTATAATTTAAGAGGAATGTCATTTTGTAAAATCTTTAAAATGAAGAGAGAGAGAGAGAGGTGTAATTCATCCAAATAAAATAATGGGTTTGGTATTAAAATCTTATGTTTTTTTAAAAATTTCAATTAGATCCGACAATATTCTAGACTTCTAGTGGACATGTGTGTGAGAGAGAGAGAGAGAGAGAGAGAGAGAGGAGCTTCGCATAGTGCATTGGTTGTGTCTCTACTCTCTAGTGTTAGAGAGATGGAAAATTATTAGGTACTCCCGAAGTACCATAAATGCGTGCTCCTTCCTCTCACATGAATGGTGGGTCCTACCATGAATTTAATTAGTGGGGCTCACCATTCATGTTAGAGGAGGGAGCACGCATTTATGGTACTCCGGGAGTACACAATAATTTCCCGAGAGATAATCAACTGGACAATCTTCATTAAATATCTCAATACATGTGTTCATATATTTTTTTTTCTAGAAAAATTGCGTTCATACTTCTTAATACATCGTTCTTTAAAGCAAAATATCAATTGATACTTTGTCATCTTTTTTCATATGCCATATATAAGTTGTCTTAGAAATGATCGTGACAAGTTGATGACCATTTCCTTATGTCACTTATAATAAAAGTGAACTCATTGGACTATGAAATACACAATTATTAAGTTAATTTTACTCTAGGTAAACTCTATCAGTGGTCCAATGATTTTGAATTTTACATCAATAAAAATTGAAAAAGAAAAAAAAAAGAAGACCTTTTATGACATTAATTTAATTAAAATTATGAAAATAAAGCAAGACTAAGAATGTGATTGGTACACTAGATGATAATTACGTTAGTAATGATAATTCATATTACTGAGAATAAAATAAAATGTGACATAATGGAATAACTATTCTTATTAATACTTTTGGATGTGAATTAGGAATAAAACCACATATCTATAGTTTTGGAAAAATAATAATTTATATTTACTATGCACAAATTACAAAAGTGACATTTATTATCATTGCTATTTTCCTTCTTTTGAGTCTGACTAGCTGGGTTAGGCTCATTAATTTGCCTTGGGTGTTCAATGTTCATTTAACTACACATCCAGCTGGGTTATAGGCTCATTAACCAATAGTTAAGGATATGTAGTTAACTCCTTATTAAACCTCTAATATCACATGTATGTTATCATATGGAACACTTAACGAAACTTAATAATTAAGTTAGTCTTACAATATTAAGGAATAGCTACTACATTTAGAGATAAATAGTTATTTAGGAACTATTATATCTCTTTAAGAGAGGAGTAGATGTTTCATGTAATAAATATCTAACCAAACAATCTAATAGTTATTCCAAATGAATAACATTTTATTACATGATCTATTATAGCATACCAAACATATATGCCCAAAATAAAAGACAACTATATATACAAATTCAAATAAGGAATTGAGATTAAATTGTGGTTTTTGGGTGTACACCACATATGACATGGTTTTTTTTTCTTCATTAATATATATTTTTGCTTTACTCATATATGACATGTTATGTACTTGTTGTATTATGTAATGATGATATTAAGCATGTCATTATTTTTTCTTTACATATAATCCCATGTGATGTAAACATAGGCATAGACATTTTGTAATATAGTATAAAGCTTCAGTTGTAAGTCTGTAACTCTAAAATGGTAAGCTGAAATAGATTGTTACTAAAATATTTCCATCCAATTGACAAATTGAAACATGGCCTGAAACAGTATTCAAAACATTAACAGTCAATAGTGTAGGTCATAGACTTGAAGATCAGTCTCTTAATTTGAATTTTTTTTCTTTTAATAAATTGCTTCAACATTAATATCAGAAAATATGTTTTTATTTTTTGCATTGTTTTCAGTTAATTTTCACAATATGAAGTAGGATGGTAAGTTAGTCAAATCCTACCCTGCAAGAACATTGTTATTTCTTCACTTGATATTATTATATTAGTACTAGAAATTGAGTTCAATTCGGTGAAGTTCTTGTAGGGTCATAGACCTCGTGATCAGCTTATCCACCAAATTTTATTTTTTATCTCACTTACAAGCAAACCTATGGAGGCATTGCGAAGAGGCAACATCCAATAATGGGTAGTCAACTAAAGAAAATTGACAAAAGGTCATCGTTAAGGACCTTAAATATTAATGTAAGTGTATATACATGCTAGCACTAGCATGCGGTCCTTCACATCAGGAGAGAAGAATTCTCATAAGCGTGCGTTTGGGAAGGAATTATAAATTGAAATGATTTTACTATTCAGTTTATTTTTGCTATTATTTATGGGCTTTATTGCACTTTTTGACACTATTCATGGGCGACACTATACTATTTCAACTAAATTTTACCTTTATCTACAGTATTTTCAAGCAATAATTTTTCAATTTCAACAAAATAAGCGGTATCCAAATACACCCTAAAGTCCTACACATGAATTTCAAGTATTGTGTGGGCCTTACCCGTTGTGACAATTTGATTCATACATCAATAATCTTAACTTTCCTTTCACTTTAAAATCTTAGGTTTGCCAAAAGTTATTGACTTCGTTATATATGTATATATATACATATACATATACATATACTTCTAGAATTTAATGATTATAGGATTATTTTATTTTTGAATAATCTTGTTTAAAATTTAAAGTCTTTAGATTCTTCAATAATATGAGTCATTATATATAATATTTCAAAAGTATAATAATGATGTACTCTCTCCTCTTTTCTTTAAAAAAAAATGTATTATCTCCTCTAACATTATAATTGGTTCCGCTAGTTAATTTAATAATAAAGTCTACTAATTAAATTCCAAAATATTGTATAATTTCCCTTCAAAATAAATATTTCTTTAAAACAAATATATTATCAAGATAATTTTCATGACATCTCCCTTAAAAATGCCAAAAGGAACCAAAGTAACTCTAAATATCTTAGCGTAATTTGACTTCCTTTGACTGTATTATAAATTTTGTAATAGGCACCTTTAGAGTTTTCCCTAGTAAAGAATGGCATTGTTTTCATATGATATAATCTAAAGAGTCTTGATGGAAATCATTTGATTTATTCTATTAAAATATAAGTAATATATTACTTTACTTAAATAGCCCCTTTTGGAGTTTTCTTTATGTCAAGCATGAATAAAATGTTAAAAAGACATCACTTCACACAAATTTTTTGGGTCAAAATGCAAAATTCATCCTTTAAGTTTCACAATTTTTCATTTTAGTCTTATAAGTTTGGATTTTGTCATTTTAGTCCTCTAAGTTTCATTCCTTTCTAATTAAGTCATTCGTTAATGTATTGTTAGTTTCTTCTGTTAACTTTTATTTAATTTTTATATTTTTATTTAATTCTTAACTTTAGAAAGAAAAAAAACCTTAATTAAAAAAAAAAAATCCAATACCTGATGTGAGAAAGAGAATGAGAAAGAGGGATCTGAAAGGGGTTTGCAATGCTGTCTTCGTGAGAAGTTGGACATGCAAGACCCAAATAAATCACTTTGAGATCTGGTATATTAATATTACCGTTGCAATCCAACTCCCCATCATTGCATTGTCTCCAATTATAAGATATGCCTGACTTATGATTGTGCTTGTCCATTCGTTGACGCCACAGAAGGTATTATGCATGCATTGAGAATTTGAGATCTAGTGAAAAAACAATTTATTATTGAACAGGTTTGAAGTTGAACACTACGTGAACAAGTTAATTTGAAGGTTTGAAAAACAATTTATTCTTGAACACTTCGTGGGATGATCCTCATTTTCCTATTGTCCAAGGAATCATTCGTAGAGGTTTGAAGGTTAGAGCGCTGAAACAATTTATTCTTGAACAGGTGATTTATCATTAAGTTTTTTTTTTTTAATTAAGTTTTTTTTTTTTTTTTCCTAACAACACATTAACGGAAGACTTAATTGGAAAGAAATGAAACTTAGAAGATTAAAATAACAAAACCCAAACTTATAGGATTAAAATGAAAAATGGTGAAACTTAGAGGGTGAGTTTTGTATTTTAGCCATTTTCTTTTATAATTTTTTTGTCACTTTTATATAATTAGTGAATTAAAGCTGGTGGCCTCTTGCCCTAAAGCCACACAAAAAATTCTAGGACCACACCCTTCCCCACACTATTTGCCACAACTATTATATAGTTAATTTTGAGTGGTAAAAAAAAATAGTGGATTTATGTGAAAGTAACGGACAATAAGTCATTATTTGCCATATAAAATAGTTGTGAAAAAAAATGAGGTAAAAATTGTGATACTAAAATAATTTATGGGCACATCCATTTTTGTAGTAGGTAATTTATGGGTGTCTTTAAAACAAATGGTTGGTAAACATTTGTCTCAAAAGACTTGGTAGAAAAGCCATAACTTAAAGAAGAATAAAAAGCATATTTTACCTTTTACTATCAATTGAATTCCAAGAAGTAGGGTTGGACATTAAGACCTTGTGTTTGGAGAGAGAGAGAGAGAGAGAGAGAACCTTGTATTATCTATCTTTTTTTGCCATTAATTTTTCATTTTCAGTTTCATATATATGTATGTGAATTGGAGAAGATTACTATTTTGTTTGTGGCTGCTATTTTCTTTAGCAACACTGGGTCACAAGAATTCTCACAATATATTTCATATATGTCGAGGTGGAAAATTATTTATGGAAAATAATAAAGTGGTGTTTGTGAGAGACTCACATGAGAGTCAATAAAAACTTGCCAATTTAATTGTTACGGAAAATGTTGTGTATATAATTTTACTCTTTGTTTAAAATTTCTTTAGATAGTAAGATTTTTTTGTATTGATATTTTCTCTTTTATATTATTGTTGTATATGTTTGGACAAAAATATTTTTGGACAAAAATATTTTTTTTGGTAAACTATTACTCTGTGTTTTCTTGCTCGTTAATTTTGCTTTTTTTTTTTTAATCAAAAAAATATCTTAATTTTAAATGTTTTAAGAATATGTTACTACCCATAATTTAAAAGACTTTCACACTTCACATACTCTTTACTTTTTATACGGGCAATAGAATTAGTCTAAAAAAATTAAAATTTTTTTTTTGGAGCACTAGAAAATTTTATCTTTAAAATATAAGTAAACATGGGCAAAGTATTGACCATGATTCCATGATGCATGTTTTTGAAAAACATTCAAAATTAAGGATGTAATATATAAGCTGAGCTGAGTCTAGTACAAAAAATTTAAGATTTTTAAATACAAAAGATTTATTTTTGAATACAAGATAAGATTAAGTTTATTAATCAACTAGTTTACATGTTCAAGCTCGATTTTTTTTTTTTTTGGGTTGTTGAACAAGTTTGAGTTTGTTTACGAACTTATATTAATAATTAAAAACTATAATTTAGCTTAAATTATATTGTTTGTGCCAACTACCACTGCTGCTGCTAATGGAAGCCCATTTCTTATTCAACAACTCTTGAAGTTTGAGTGTTAATGGAAATCCCATTAGGATTGCCAAAAGTTATTTTGTTATATATATATACACACACATACTTTTGGAATTTAATGATTATAATATTATTTTTATTTTTAAATAATCTTGTTTAAAATTTAAAGTCTTTAGATCAATATGAGTAATTATTTATAATATTCCGAAAGTATAATAGTGATGTACTCTCTCCTCTTTTCTCAAAAAAAAAATATATATACTCTCTCCTCTCACATCATAATAGATTCCACTAATTAAATTTATGATAAAACCTACTAATTAAATTTTAAAATATTGCATAATTCCTCTACAAAATAAATATTTCTTTAAAAAATATATCATCAAACTAATTTTCATGACTTCTCCCTTGAAAATACCGGAAGTTGCCAAATTAAGTCTAAAGCTCTTTGGCATAATTTGACTTCCATTTACTGTATTATAAATTTCGTAATAGGCACCTTTAGAGTTTTCCCTAGTAAAAAATGACATCGTTTTCGTATAATCTAAAGAGTCTTGGTGGAAATCCTTTGATTTATCCTATTAAAATATAAGTAATATATTAATTTACTTTAATAGCCCCTTTTGGAATTTTCTTTATGTCAACCGTGAATAAAATATCAAAAAGAGTCAAAAGACATTTCACACATTTTTTATTATTTTTTGCCACTTTTATATAATTAGTGCATTAAAGCTGGTGGCCTCTCGGCCTAAAGTCACACGAAAAATTCTACCACCACACCCTTTCTCACACTATTTACCATTACTATTATAATAAGTGGTTGATTCGTATCAGAGACGGACTCAGGCGGGGGATTTGGGCCTCTAGTTCCAATTTTTATATATATATATATATATATATATATATATATATATATATATATATATATAGTTATTATATATTTTATTTTTGTAGTTGGGCTTCTTCCAAAATCTTAAGTCATTTTTCCTCAATCAGCTTAACTAATTTAACCCAAATAATAATCATCCAACCAAAAAACATAACACAAATAATAAAGACATTCACAATGTTGATTGTATTTTAGCAACAAAAAAAAACTATTTTACCATCAAAAAACCAAAAAATCATGTGTTATAAGAAAAGGTAAAGCTAAATTTTTTGCAATTACAGTAAACTGGTATAAATATTAGTTGACTATAGGAAGTTGTTAAAAATAAAATATAATATTTTATTAAAATTATATCTCTTTCTTTAATTAAAAAAAATTCAAATTCTCTCTTTTCCTTTATTATTTTAATGAGTTAGTTATATTATTTTAAATGAAGTGATAAAAATAATAGAACATTTGATATTGGGTGTATTGTAATGTGAGGTGGTAAAATAGATAAAATAGTTTTTTAAGGTGCTAAAAGCTAAAATTTTTAGTATTACCACTGTAAATGCTCTAACTTTAACCCCAAAAAAAAAAAAAAAATCCTAGCCAGTCTAATATTAAAAAAAAAAACTTTTTTTTTTTTATTTTTGTCTTTGTTGGTAGTTGATTGTATCTTAATGTATTTAGAAATAACGATTTTGTGTATTTATAATTTTTAATACTATATGAATTCCATATAAAAGTACCGGACAATCACAATCTATGGAATAAGATAATTATGGTAAAATGAGCACTAAAAGAAGATTGAATAATTAATGGACAAGCCTTTAAAACAAATGGTGGGTAAACATTTGTCTCAAAAGACATTTTAGAAAAAGCAATAACTTAAAGAAGATTGAATAAAAAGCATAGTTTACCTTTTACAATCAATTGAATTCCAAAAAGGGGTTGGACTCTAAGAGTCTCTGAGACCTTGTGTTTGCCATAGAGAGTGAGAGAAAGGGATTTTTTTTCTTCGTATTTTCTATCTTTTTTTTTTTTTGCCATTAATTTTTTTATTTTCAATTTCATACATGTATGTAAATTGGAGAAGATTACTATTTTGTTTGTGTCCTGTTATTTTGTTTAGCAACACTGGATCACAAGAATTTTCACAATATATTTTATATTTTGTTGAGGTGGAAAATTATTAATGGTAAATAATAAAGTGGTATTTGTGGAGGACTCACATGAAAGTGAATAAAAATTTACCAACTTAAGTATTGTGAAAACTGTTGTAAAAATTGTTGTGTATATAATATTACTCTTTGTTTAAAATTTCTTTAGATGGTAGGATTTTTTGTATTGATATATTCTCTTTTATATTATTATTGTATATTTTTGGACACAAGTTCATCCTTTGCCGTCTATTACTCTCTGTTTTCTTGCTTGTTAATTTCACATTGTTTTTATTACAAAAATATCTTAATTTTAAATGTTTTAAGAATATTGATTACTACCCATAATTCAAAAGACTTTCACACTTCACATACTTTTTAGCTTTTATACGGGAAATAGAATTAGTCTAAAAAGTTTAATCTTTAAAATATAAATAAATATGGGCAAAGTATTTACCATGAATCCATATATGATGCATGCTTTCAAAAGGAAAAGCATTCAAAATTAAGGATGTAATTTTTTTTTTTATATATAAAGTTTTAATTTGTGGCGTCCGCTTCTGATAATAACTGAAATAGAATCCACAATAGGTTAATTCTTGGTCAAGTCTATCTATTCTTCCTCCCTTCCCCTCAATAGAAATAAACCATTAAGCTAGTTATTCATTCCCCTTATTTGAATGTCTTAAACATTAAGTAAAGGGGAATAGATATCCTCCTTTATCTGGATATTTTAAAAATTAATATTAGAAAAAAAAAATAATGTCATATAAAATGGCTAATATACCTCTCTTTTATTCAATTTTTAATATAAAAATCATAGAATTTACATTAAACAAATATATTCAAAGTGACATCATAAGGGTAAAATTTATAATTTATAAAATGTTAATATAAGTGGAATCCTTGTTTCAACTTTATCCAATTTGGGAGAATTTAAAATGAGGAGTTTGGAGAGGTATCTCACCTCTCCAAAACCCTCGAACTCTTTCCTTCTCCTACTCTCCTCTCTTTCTCTTCCACCCAAATTTCAAACACGTTAAGTTCTAGATATATTTAGCTTTCTCCTAAGAAAATAATTTTTTACTCCTCCATTGCCTGCTGGGTCAAAAAAATTTCATTGGGAGCTTTGCCTTAATATAGTTTATAATAATATATTTTGAATAGGCCAACACCCAAAGTGATTAAAACAGGAGACAATATTAATATTGCTTCAACTTTCCACCCCTACATTGGACATTGACCCTTTGAATAAAAATTTTGGTAGTGTGAACACAATGATACAAATTTACAAACTATTATCGTTGAACCGCTATTATGCCAAAGAACATGTCCATTCCAATACGATTTTTGTCCTCACGTTTCCATGAATTTGTGTGCGCAAAAGCAATATAATAATACAAACACAAAGTGGGCCTAAAAACCAGATTGCATATCGTCCTTCACACTCAAAAGAATTTGTCAGCGGAGACTGACTAGCTCGGTTAAAAAATTGATTGATTTCAATGCTCTCCTTATCCCTAGTCCATGCATGAGAGCAACAGAAATGAATTGCAACAATACAAAACTACGTTTTAAATTATGAAAATTTGTATTTTTTTTATTTATGGGTATGCATAAAAATATTATTTATTTTAATGATTTATATATGTGGCTCATCTCTCATTAGATTACTTCTAAAATATTTAATTAGTGGTAGTTCTCCCTCTTTTCTTCTTTTATTATTTTCATTCTTAAATTATTCTTTGCGTGCGTTCTATACCACTTTATAATTACACAATAGATTCCTCTCACTACAAAATAAAGATACAGTGCATCACGTGGGAATATACGTTACACGCAGTTATATATATATATATATAATTAATATATAAAAATCTCTCGTGCCCATATTTTTGTTTATAATTCATTAGATATTTCAATTTTTTTAATCAATTAATTTATCAACATATAAACGAATCAAGCTAGCTCTATGCCATTCTTGAATTATTAATGACATATACTCGTACATTTAGGTATTTTCATGTACCTTTAATCACTTAATGTATTTAATAATCACGAGACTTATTAGATGATTTAATGAGTCATGTAATTTAATATACTATAAAAAAGGAAAGGAAAATGAGAGAATAGTTTTTCTTTTTACTGTTTAGTTTGCAAGGTATATAAGAAGGGAAAGAGATAAGCCGCATGTTCTGAATATATATATATATATATATATATATCACTTTTACACATAACACCAAATGAATAGAGATCTTTTGTCCTACTTTTGTGTTCTTCTTAGATTCCACTAATTGTCGTATGTTATATGTGGTAAGTTGTGATTGATAGAATATAAAGTAGAACACAAGAAATGGGAAATATGATATTTAGTCAACACCAAATATGAGCTCCTCATGTACAACTCTCTCTTCTTTATCATTTACTCCCAATTTGGAAGGAAATAAAAATGATGGACTACATAGAATTTCATTCCCTCCATTTTCCTTTTCCTTCCTCACTTTTCTCTCCAACCAAACAAATTATTTTTCTTCTCTTCCATCCCTTTTTCCTTTCCTTCCATCCAAACTTAGTCTAATAGATTGAAGGAGGTTCCTTTGTTTTGTTGTGAAACATTAAGTAATCAACACAAGATTAAAGAAGATAGAAGAGAGAAATCAACACAAAGATTTTACGTGGTTTAATAGTATGTCTATATATACTCATGAGAGCAAGCAGCTATCAATCCACTGTACGAGAAATTAGTGTTACAATAATGTTTATATGGCATAATTTTGCATAGTACAAACTCTTCAAAATATAAATGTACCGTACCACAGGGTCCATTAACTACCCCTGCAACCCCAACCTATTATTCAACATGGTAAGCCAATTCTAATTAAACACTCCAATGAAGACTCTTTGGACATGGTCACGAAACAAATATGAGCAAAGTACAACATCTTATTCGGTTCGGAGAAAAACTTGGTACGTAGATTAGAGGGCTTCCTCTAATTTGGAGAAAAATTATATTCATTCCCGTGACTCCCGTCCAGCACGGCAGAGAGAGAGAGAAATAGAGCATCTACTGCATGCATGTGTCACCAGCCTATTAACGAAAATGCAAAACAAATTGGGATACGATATAGATGATGGGATTTACATACGTGGTTCCAACTTCCAATCAGTCCCAAGCCACATGCTAAACTTTTTAAAGACAACTTGTCAAAATTCAAAATCAAAACCTGGTACATGGAACGTGGTCTTTTCTTTTCGCTTCTTTTCTCAGTTCTCACTACCTAGTGGATCGGAACCTTTTCCTTTAACTTTTTACCAGTACTACTTTTTTATGTTGTTGCTAAATTTACTACAAAAATGTTGTTTCCTTTTTACTAGTACTACCTTTTTTTTTTTTTTTTTTGGTGCTAAATTTACTAGAAAAGATGTTGTTTCCTTTTTAACAGTACTACTATTTTTTTGGTCATTGCTAAATTTTCTAGATAATTGTTGGAGTAATTTTAAGATCACACTCTTTATTATACTTTTTTCACAACTATTTAGGTTAGATTATAACTAATTATATATAATTTTCACTTAAACTCACTCGACGGTTATATCAAAATTATAACACAAAAAATTGCCGCTTCTAATTTTTTTTTTTTAAAGAATTCCTTTTTACTAGTGCTACTTTTTCAATAATACCCTACTTTTCAGCTTTGCTAGCTGTCTTCTTCCTATGAATTTTTTTAAGGTAAATCTTGAAGAAATGGATGGTCCAAAGGTCAAGAGGCCGTGCAGACCAGAACCCAAAACCATAGTACCAAACGCGCTATGTTTAAGAAAACCATAGTACCAAAACTTCAATGTAAACGAGGAGAGAGACACACTTTGAGAAAAGGTCTTCTTGGTCTTTGCCTCTGTGTGGAAATCTGGTCTTAGTTGCGTCACTTTCATTAGTTGTATTTTTCCGTTTCATACACGACACCCTTTCTCTGTGGCCTTTTGATTTTGTTCTCATCTATCTTTTGCTTATTAGCTAATTTAGCTTCAACATTACTTTTCAAAGTTCAATTCCCATTCCAATGTATTACTGTTTCCATTTAAACACCTATTGTCTGTTTCATCTTAAAATTCAATCCTTATCTAGCTGTGTCTAGCTTTTCACACCTTGTGTTCCAAACTTCCAATTATCGTGTGGAATTTCTTTCTTTTGCATACTTGTCTTTATAATTAGCCTCTTCTCATTCTTTTGGCATCTGGGTTTCCATTATTATTTTTCCTATAAACCTATGGTTTCCCTCCTGGGGTCCATTACTGTACTGTGCTTTCTTTGAGTTCTCCTTGTTTTCTTCTTTTTTTTTTTTTTTTTCACCTGGGTTTCCTTTTTCTTCTCTTCCTTCCATCAACTCCAGTCTTTATTTGTAGCTTCTTATGTCTCTCTCTTTCTCTCAGAAATAGATCTCTAATGAGATTTTGATGCTGACACCATTCATTTTGAGATAAACTAAGAGGAGGGTTAGATTGAGAATCACTACAAGAAATTGAATTTTGGAGTTTGATTCCAAAAGATTAAACCAAAACAAAAAAAAAATGAAGTGTTTCTTCTTCAAGGACAAATCCAAGAACAAGAGAGGATCAAATTCAGCCCCAGAGCTGCATAATCAAAATAAATCAGATACTTCGGCTATAACGCGTGCAAGCAAGTCATCGAGTTCATTACCATCTCCTAGGAGCATACCAGAATTGTACAAAGAAAAGGAGCACAATTTGAGAGTTTTCAGTTTCCAAGAGCTGCGGGAAGCTACAAATGGGTTCAATAGATTGCTAAAGATTGGAGAAGGTGGTTTTGGTAGTGTGTATAAAGGTACAATTAGGCCTCCAGATGGTCGGGGTGATCCAACTGTTGTTGCCATAAAAAAGCTTAACACCAAAGGCTTGCAGGTACTTGCTTCATTAACTTTATTTCCTTGTTATTGCAATTGCTTTTTGCCTTTTTTGTGTTAAATAAATTGCATTGTGGATGATGTAAGAATGTGGAATAAGTATATACCATCTTTAGACCTTTTGCCAAAAATAATTTCTGCTTTAATTAACTAATAGATGTGGCATGTGACATTATGTATCTAGGGTAAGAAATTGTATGGCCTATTGAGCTTTCTTTTCCTAAATAAAGTGAATAAGTGTTATGATTCCCGAATCTTAAGTCAATTTAAAGCAGATAATGTTTTGTGAAACGGTTGGAAAGCCGGTGTTAAATACCAAATGTGGCATACTAATTAAACTATAACTGTTAAACAATGTTGCAATGTCTTAATGGATAGTATTGTTAATGAGCTAGTAGGTCAGTGTTAATAACAGAATTCAGTGGCAGTAAAGAAGCAAAATTCGTTGAACAAGAGTAAAGAAGCCAAATTCTGTAATCTATTCTAACTGCCCCTAGCTGAATCAGTGATGAACAACAATGGCTAGGTTGCATTTCTAATTGAGATATATATGTACTGTTGATCATTCTTGATTGTTCTTGACTTCTGTTGATCTTACTTGGTCATAGTAGTCACAATAGGTGAGTTGTCTTGATGTTTGGTTTAAAAGTTTGATTTGTGATCCTACTTTAAAGAAGCAATTAAATGGTATTTCTTTCTTTGGACCATGGATTATAGAGCTTTATTCCTCTGGGTTTTTTCCCCCCCAAAAAACAACATCATTGTAATAATAGTACAGAATGCCTGCTGAGAGATGAGATTATAAAGCAAAGTGATAACCTGGATGAGTTTCTTTTTACACCAGTACTATTGAAGTCTTTGGTTGAAATTTTTATGTGGTTTTCTGAGTTATATTTTCAGCTACCTTCAATAGGAAGCTAATGATGTGATTTGCAGTCATCCTCAAAAGGGAAAAATGATCTAGATTCATCATTCATGTAGATAACAACGGGTATGGTTGTGTATGGATGACATGTGAAGGAAATCATTTGTTCTGTTGCCTGTAGTTCTTGGAAAGCACAAATCCATTTCGTAAAATGTTGTTCTAGACATTGGTGGGGGGGAGGGGGGTGCAACGTTAGAAATAATAAATGGAATTTAAACTCACTAATGCATACACTGCTAGTGTGATCCTAAATGATATTCTTGACTTGAGCTGGTAAGCCATTTCTCTATGGTTAGATGCTGAACCATTTAATTTCCTGTAGCTCCATTCACTTAATGACATACATGATCCACCATTCCACCATAATTGTATGGAAAAGGAAAGCATAAACCCCTAGATATCCTCGTTTCCAAACCCTGAGATCTCTTTAAACATGATCCTTTTATTTGTAGCATTAGCACTTGTTGTTCTGAAGTTTAGTTCTTAATTGAATATCCTAGTTTTGTTTTTTGTTGTCTTGTTGTTATTTGTTCATCATGATCTTTTCTTCTTTCTGGTTTCTAAATTGGTATAACTTGCAAAGTTAGAGTAATATTTGTTTCTTATGTTAGTTTCTTGTGTTTATAGGGTCACAAACAATGGCTTGCTGAAGTTCAATTTCTTGGCGTTGTCAATCACCAACATCTTGTGAAACTTCTAGGATACTGTGCTGTTGATGGAGAAAGAGGGATCCAACGCTTACTGGTGTATGAGTTCATGCCTAACAAGAGCCTAGAAGATCATCTTTTCAACAGGGCACTTCCCACTCTGCCTTGGAAAAGAAGATTAGATATTATCCTTGGATCAGCTGAAGGATTGGCTTACCTACATGGGGGACTGGAAGTCCAGGTACAATTCACCTTCATTCTGTTGACATCAGTGTGTCACTCATTAATGTTTTTGAAGACTTAACTCCAACTTGACTCCAACATTATTTATGACTTAGCAGACCTAACTCCAACTTGCTAGTCTTGGTTATGTTTCAATGAGTTTATCCATTAATAATAATGATAATAATAATAATAATAACTTTTTTTAATACTATTCCTAGCTTGTGCTTGTAAGTATTGATTGCTGGGCACCAAAAATGTATCCCAACTAAGGTGTCTTTTAGTCATTTAGTAGGTATCCCTATTGGTTTTTTTTTTTTTTTTTTTTTTTTTTTTTTTTTTTTTTTTATAAATAAATGAATGAATCTATTCAAAGTGTTCAGTTCGATACTAGACCATTCTTTACAATCCCACCAATTGAATATTGATGTGAACTTCTGATTAAGATAAGGTAATTACATCATGTAAGGATAGTCCAAAATTTTCCATCTATGGTAATTCTAGTGCACAGGGAAATGTCAATATGATAACATCCAAAAGGCATATAAGATTGCTTTTGATTTTTATTTTTCACCTCCCTTTTAGGTTGAATCATGGAATAACTCATTATCATGATTGCATATCTTTTTTTTCTTTTTCTTTTTTTAAAGAAAAATAATAATGAATTACTTATCCCTTAAAATAACTCATCAATCAATGACTCTATAAGGAGGTTACCTTCTCCATATTTATTTAATCATCCCTAACCTTTAGTGAAATTTAGGAATATAATATATAATGTTCATGAGGGTCAGTCTTCATTAGCGAAACCTTGATAGAGCTAATTTTCTGGTACATTCAGCCTGTTATCTTCGTAAATAATGTCTATTGGAATGTTTTTATTTATTGGGGCACATTTTTATTGTGTCATGTGAAAGGAATTATTTCTAATATGTATAACATCTAAAGGCACAACTTCATCCTCTGGTGTGAAACCATTTTCATGAAAAGATGGTACCAAAGTGATGCCTCATCATTTCATGATTTTTTTGGTGATCCTAACATGATGAACAAGGATTAATTGTACTTCCCCACCTAGCTACTCTAGGTTAAGGGGTAGGTTCTGGTGGGGAAGTTATAGATACCTCAATACTTTGTGTCTACAGTCCTACTCTAATACCTTCCAAGGTAGGGAAGATATTATTCCCTTTGTCCCATTTTGTTGGTCATCTATATTATGTTTTGGGATGTCTTGAAATATAGTCCTCTTTGAAAAGTTAATGAACACAATAGTGATCACTTTCCTAATTTATTCTTTACCTTATGAAAAAGTTAATACCCCTCTTTCACTCAAGTTTAAATTAATGTGGATAATTTTGGAAACTTGTATATTTTTCACTTAAAAGTCAGTGCATTAAATGATGTTGTCTTAAAAAGTTGGATTTTCTAAAAAGGGCCAACAAAATGGGATGGAGGGAGTAGATCAATTGAAAAACAAATACACTGATTCTGTATGATTTAATGGCATTCTGGTGAAAGAAATACCCACCATTGGTTATGATGGCCTTAAATAGCCAAAGGCAGTAGGAGATGCTTGCTATCTTGCTAGAATTAGTATGATGGTGGTACCTTGAACTTTGGTCCAAGTCTCTTTGAGAGCCTCGAAGTCCATTTTCACCTTTTAATATTCTTAACGTCTAACAGTAAATCCCGTCCCTCCCTGCATGCCAAATTTAAAATTCAGTAGATGATATCCTAACTGGTTTTCTGTTAATTTTTTTTATTAATTTAAAGGAAACATTTTAATCTGTAATTTTATTGAATCATTTTTGTTTTCTCTGATTGAAAAGGTTATCTATCGGGACTTCAAGTCCTCGAATGTGCTCTTGGATGAGGACTTTAAGGCAAAGCTCTCAGATTTTGGGCTTGCTAGGGAAGGCCCACAGGGGGACCGTACTCATGTATCTACAGCGGTAAGTATGTCATAGCTAACATTCTTGAATGGCATTTTTATAGGCTGTACAAGTGGCTAATTGTATGAACCAGCATAAATAATGTATAAAATATTCCTTTAATTGCTTTTAGGAAGGTGGTGGCTCAGTCCGCTAAATTGGGTCATTCAATGCACAAGTACCCCTTGAACAAATTGCTTTAATAAATTATGCTCAAATGATCTAAATGGACTCTTAAAGACTCTGGCTCATGTGGGAATTTTTATGAACTAGATGATGTACTAAATGGGCCAAGCAAAACCTGATTTGCATTTTGTCTCTTTTGCAACATGCTGCAAATCTATATGTTCGTTTGGTAGAATTCATTAGGTACTTTGACTTAATGAGCTGGTCTGATTTTATGGTTGCCAAGTGCCTCTTGGCTCTTCAATTCAGAAGTCAGCTTATCTTATCTAAATTCAGTAATGAGAAGCATGGGGTTGCTTGATCATATTATAAAACATGACTTATAAGTTGCTACTTGTCATGCCCATAATTACTTTATTTTTCTATTGTTTTGTTCTCAGGTGGTTGGGACGTATGGATATGCTGCCCCGGAGTATGTTGATACAGGTCACCTCACAATCCAGAGTGATATATGGAGTTTTGGTGTTGTACTGTATGAGATCCTCACAGGCAGGCGAGTCTTGGAAAGAAACCGACCAGCAATGGAGCAGAAGCTTCTAGAATGGGTGAAACAGTTCCCAGCTGATACTAACAGGTTCAGCATGATAATTGATCCACGACTTAGAAACCAGTATTCTATTGCTGCAGCTCGGAAAATTGCTAAACTGGCTGATAGTTGCCTAAACAAGAATGCCAAGGATCGGCCAACAATGAGTCAAATAGTAGAGAGATTGAAGGAAGCAATACAAGTTTCAGAAGAGGGAATCGCTTCTGGGAGTAGAAGTTCTGAGTCATCTGGATCTAAGTTTTTCCAGCGGAAACCCAGATAGGGTTATTAAGAGAAGTTTGTGATCTTAAGAGAGCGAAAGAATATGAAAACTTTTTTGCTGACGGAGTTATCTTAAACTTTCAGTAGGTTAAAAGTGAGCTTATACTTGGTGCTATTCTATTTCTATCTAGGTTCTAAATACTGTGTAGATGTCTGTAGGTCTGGAAGATTTGATGGATACAACTTGACTCACCTAAGCAAAGCCCTGGTCCTTGCTCACCTATACTTTTTGCGGCTCTATTTCAAATTCAGGCATGGATGAAAGGTGTATAGATTGGTCTGTGGAATGGTTGTAAATCTCTTTAGTGAATTTTGTTGTATGGAACTATGACAATTCTTCTGAGTTAAAATGCAATATAAATCTCCATTTTATAAACTTTTAAACTGGAGGGATATATTTTTTTCACTGGTAAGCTGAATACAATCCCCTTGCCCCGGGCAGCTTCTCCTCTTGTTAAAAGAGACATGGCTTATAAAGTTTATGGAATCTATAGTTTATACCATTGAGGAAAGGGCAATTCTATTCCAATGCATTCTTTTTTTGATACACTATTCCAATGCATTCTAAGTGGACGTGCTTTTGGCAAAAATGAGTTATCAAACTCGGCCCTTTTTTAAAAATTTACTACTACCTTTTATTCTTGGATGACTATAGGGGGCATTAAATAAGGCTCTTTATTGTAGTTAATCTGGCTCACTGATGGATATCTCAGTGATGAGACACCTCAAGCTCGGTCAAGCTCCTCTACTCAACCATGGGAGTGACCGAGATTGAGCTAAAGAGAGAACCAAGCCAATCTCAAGAATTGCAGGATTGACTTTACCTTGTCGTCAATAATTTTTCCCTAGTTTGAATCTCAATTGCATCTAAAAAAGAAATTTGATTCCAAAGACTATATAAGAGTCGCATTGGTATCTGGGTCTAAATTGGAATTGGTTTTTCTCTAATAAATTTATTAATTGAAGGAAGCTCTGCTGAAACTAGACACTACCTAAGTCCTACATGAATAAGGATTGGCACCATACTGGGCGATAGTAAGTTCCTTCTTAGACCAAGTTGTGACCGGGGACTTGTGACCCTGAAATACCAAGAGAAACTTATATCGTCCATGACCAACCTTGGGGTTGATTGTGGAGGCTCTAATGGCTAAGTTAGTGAGACAACATGAAAGAACAAGGTTTAGAGAGTGAAAGGACAAGTGAAGAGATTTGGATTGAGAGAGAGAGAGAGAGAGAGAGAGAGATCCTTTTCCAAATGGTCTTTCTTTCTTTTATAGAGAAATGAGTGGTTGTAGGTGTTTAGAAGAATGTGTGGTTGTAGGTGTTCAGAACAATGTGTGATTATAGTCTTGTAGGTGATTTACTGTTAGACGAGACCACCCCCCCCCCCCCCCCCCCCCTACAATATCTAAGATGTGCATATAAAAAATCTTAACCATTACTCTAAAAAACTAGAACATATCAATTACCTTTGCTAACTTAAGCATCATAAAAAGCACCTTCTAACATCTGATAGCTCACTCCATATTATTTTTCATCTTCATTGCAACTTGCAAATATCTGTGGATTCAAGGTCTGGCCGTTTGATTAACTGTATCAAAAAAATCAGCAGGTAAGAGCTAGAATGTGAACTTCCTTGCTTCCTTGCAATATATGAATGGGGAGAAAATGAGAGGATTGTGAGGTCATGAACTGTTTGTCCATTGAGGGGGCTTAATTAGACTATGTGCAGTTGTGCACTCTTGTTACTGTTCCTTCACGCTTGATGCATGGAAGTAAGCTTAATAAATGAAGAATTGATGTTCATACATGATGGGCCAATGCCATTGGGACGTAGGCAACTCCAGATTATGAACCATGTATATTTTAAAGCCTACAAGTAACAAGAAGCAGTATCCCCAAAACCTCAAAATCCAATAAATTTTGTGTAGAGCTTCAAGACGCGGTATGAGGCCCAAAACCTCCCCAAATAAGTACGAGGCCCAAAACCTCAAAATCCAACAAAATTGTGTCTCACTTAAGGTCTGTTACCTTAGCCCAAATAAAAAGGAAAGGAAAGGAAAGAAAAAAAGATAAAAATCCGACCTGCCGGAATCGAACCGGCGACCCCGAGATAGCTTTCAGGATTTTTCCCACTACAGTCCCATGCTCTTCCAACTGAGCTAAGGTCGGTTTGTCCTTAATTCTTATTTAAACAAGGAGGATTATAATTTAACACGACGGTTTTTTTGCCAAATAATATAAAAACTCTTTGACTTTTCTTTCAAAAAAAAGGTCACAAATCACCCTATTAATCTATTATTTTATTAAATACAAAAAAAAAAAAAAAATTGCTCTCTAGCGCTTAACTAATTTTCTAATTTAATTTCCATAGTTTGTTAGCAATCAAATCTTTGAAAATATGAAATTATCCAATTTTAGTGCTTACTCTCTATCCAAAAAAAATAAAATCTTCACCCTATATAACACTTAGATATATCATTTGACTAGCTGCATTTACAATAAAAGAAAATACCTATGTTTCGAAACATTATCATATACATCGGGCATATGGAGCACCCCTCTCACTAACATGTGAGTCACATGTTAATGAGAGAGGCTTTCCATACATTTGATGCATAAGATACTAGATTTTATGGTGACCATGTGGCATCATAGTACTACCTGGACTAATAGGCGGCACTTTATATTGTCTGGACTACATGAATGCACTTTTTAGTATACCTAACTTCTTCTTTTTTTTTGGGAGGGGGGGGGGGTTGAGGAGGTTAATTCTAATTCCTCCTAAACTAATGGGTGAAGTTTAATAGTATAAAAGCAAGCAATTGATATTGTGGTCATTTACTTCAGTGTCACCATGATCTAACCCAATGTTGTCATGACTTAACCCAATCAAGGCAAGATCAAATCACCGATGATCAATGGCCTTCCAACACCCTAGAGAGAGAGAGAGAGAGAGAGAGAGAGAGAGAGAGAGAGAGAGAGAGAGAGAGAGAGAGAGAATTTTCAAATGTTTAGAAGAGCTACAATTTTTGTAAATTTTGAAGAGAGATGCATGATTGGGTGTAAAGGGTGTTTTTGTGTAATTTGATGAATATGATTCTATTTTAGAGTTTAAAATGTTTTACACGATTGGATGTGGATGCTCTTATGATATATTTATAAATAAATAGATTCTAGTATATTTATAGATTAAGATATTCAACACCATTTTTACATTGAGCAAAAAAAAAAAAAAAACCATTTTCACTTTTTTATTTATTGAATCTTTAAACTTATACAAGTAATAATTTACCAAAAAAAAAAAAAATCCCATGAACTCCTATTGATCAAGAGAGTCAATTTCATATTGTACCAGTCCATATGACTAGTATTTGCCATATCATAACTAGACTAGTACAAAAATACAGTTTGTTTCACGCCACTCCAAATATTAGTCCATATTGGGCTGTTTTGGTTGTAACGAAGAAAAATCTTGGATTTTGGTCGGTAAATACATATCGGACTAGCATCATACTTACATCCAAAAAAACGGTGGCGATGAGTTATTGACTAGTAGTGAGTGGAAGCATTGGCGAGTCGATGTTAAGAAACCTAGCTAATGATTTTTCTTTCTCACTGGTTGCCTCTTTCCTCCCACTCCTCTTCTTGTTGTCCACCCAAGTCAAATTGCTCCTCTATCTCTCTCTCTTGATGTACTTAAGGTGAGGTTAATTTTTTCGATAATATAATTATTATTATTAGAAAGCTAACTATATTATGGGCTTGTTTGGATAAGTTGTTTTAAAATGTGCATTTTAACAATCATAGATAAGCACTTGGTAAAAATATGAAAATGTGAGTTTTCTATTTCTAAAGTCACATTAAGTGTTTGGATAAACTATTTTTAAAATGGTTGTTTTGGGTGTAAATTCCAAAAATGGACATAACTATTTTGTTAAGGTTATCTTGTATTAACCAAAGACAAAAAAAAAAGAAGTCATTTTGTAATTTTTTCTGTAATTGGTGTTTTTTTTTTAATTATTATTGAAAATATGTAATCAGGATTAATGATTGCATTAATAATAATAACAGTAATGTTCATAAAAAAATAATAATAACAATGATGATGTTGTCATTGTTGAAATTCATGGAGAGAAGTTTCTCAAATTAAAAATATATATATATATATATATATATATATATATATTTATATATCAAGAGAAAGATATTAAAATGATCAAGAAAATAATTATACTAAAATGTTCATTACCAACAATATTAATACTAGACAATCCATTATAATAATAAAAAAAAGTTCTTATTCAAAACATTAAAATTTGTCCAAAATAGAAATAATGAGAATATTGTTTACAACCCACAAATGGATTGAGTTATCTTGTCACGAACAAATATCATCTATTCATCTTGTATATTCTCAACATTTTCCTAACTGCTACTACCTTCTTCACTACTATTGCTTCCTGGTCTGTCCAAGTCATGCTCATCCTAGTTAAATCCCTCATCCTCCCTATCATGTTTTCTAATAGAACTATGCAAAACACAAATAGCAACTATAATGTTTCTTTTGTCCATAATGTCTTATGACATTAGATTCAACATTTTCCATCTATTCTTCCACATTCTGAAGGTTCGCTCAATCACACTTCTAAGTGATGAGTGAAAGTTTTCTTAAAAAAAAAAAAAAATGATGAGTGAACATAGTTAAACCTCTCTTTTAGGTGATTTCCTTGACCAGCTCGTCGAAAATCTGAAAACTGGTACCTCTATCTCTTATACGGTAGCAAACATCATTTCCTTTAGGAGTATCCAGTATCAACTAAACAATATATTCCTAGTAAAAGAAATAAAAGAACATATAAGATGTGCATAAATAATATCCTTCATACGTACATATATATAAAATATTATATATTGGTGGTGGTTTTGGAAAGTTGACAGATTATCAACAAATAGCATCTAAGAAAATAAGTGTATCATGTGTTGCACCTTCCTGATCCAACCATAACAAATGTGAAAAGTACATCAAAATCACATGTTGCAATTACATTGAAAGAGGACACACCATTTCTATTATACTCCCTCCGTCCAATTTTTTTTGTCCTCTATTCCATTTTGAGATATCCCAAAATATTGTCCTATTTCTAAAAATAAAAGTCATTAATTTACTAATGTTTCTATTATATCCCTATTAATTTACTAATTCAATTTTTTGATAAATTTTTTTAAGGGTAGTTTTGGAAAAATTTATACATTTTTAAAAGGTAGACAAGACAATAAATGATATTTCCTTAAAAAGTTTGACTTTTTAAACAGGACAAAAAAAGTGGGACGGAGGGAGTATATAATATGAAGTTTTCTTGTCCCCTTCAAAAATAACTTGGATATGTGTACCATCGATAACACCTATACAATCCTAAAATATAATATAAATTTTAGTTACTTAGGAAATAATCCTAACAAATATTAGAAGCAAATTAGAATATATGAAATGAATACTTAAAAATGTGATATGTACAATGATTTTTTTGTATGTCTTTGAATAACACAAAATGTAGGGTTAGAAGGCTTGAGAATATCCATTGACATTATTTTAAGGCATTTCAAAACTTTATGAAAATGTTTATATATATAGTTTCACCATAATGTTAGAATATTTCTTGAACCAATATGTTACATGCTCCGTTCCATCAACAACAACAACAACCAAAAAAAAAAAAAAAAAAATTGTTACATGCTCCTTGTCCAAGTATCATCAAAAAAATACTTAATATATACCTATTTACTCTTTAAACCTAACATGCCTTGTGCGTCAAAGCCCATATATTTTTTATAAAACATTACACAATTGAAGGACAGCATATAACTTCATTCTAAACATTTGGTGACATTTTATTTCATTACCTATCAAACAATCCATTAATCATATATTGCCAATTTGTATAGAATCTCTACTTGATTGTTTATCAATATATTTAATATAATACGTCACTAACTTATTGTTATCAAGTAACAACGAGATCATATAATTCATCGTGATCATCATTTTCAACATTATAAGAATGATTATCATCACTGCTAGTTAAGGATTACCGTGTTAGGATAGACATTATTATTATTATTATTATAATAATATAAAATCCGAAACAAATCCGAAACGATATACCGTATTAATCGTCGTTGAAATATTTTGTTTATATATTTTTTTTTGTTGTGAAAACATTTTGTAAATTCTTGGGTACAAAGTTGATGGACTTGCTGCTGGGTGCTGATACTGATAGCAATTTTGAGAAAAAAAATAAAAATTTCCCAATCTTCACTTTGACAAAATTTTGGAAATCTTGTTGCTCTTGTTGTTAGATTAGAACTTAGGACTGTAAAACCCTTGGAAAAACACATTTACCAGCAATCTCTCTGCTCTCTCACTGTCACTGTCATTTTAGTGTTTTGTTTGGTAAAGTCCGAATTGTAAAGTGAAAAAAAATGGAGAAGAGCTTCACTCTGATTCAGACAATCGCCACCGCCGGCGCCTTCTCTGCCATTTCCTTCTGGTATTTTCAAATCCCTTACTTTCTTCCCAAATCTCTCACTCACTCTCTCTCTCTCTCTCTCTCTCTCTCTCTCAGGTACGGTTTCATGTTTGGCCGAGAATCCTCTCGCAAAGAGCTTGGCGAATTGATTGAAAGTCTTCGCCGTGGAAATTCCGATTCAGCTTCTTCGCCTCCTCAGTCTTAATTGGTAACTAATTAATTCCTTCTCTCTTTTGGGTTTGAATGTGATAAAAACATCAGCTAATTAGTTTCACAAAAGAAAAGAAAAAAAAAATAGTGATTGATTGCTTTTCTCTGGTTGTGTTTTACAAGTAAACATTATAATGGGTATTCTTGATTTTCACAATGCAAGAGAGCTATATTTAGGCAGGATGGGTTTTTGTGAGATGTGAAAGTAATGTTATGAAAACAAATGTGATTGTAAATCAGCCATCACATTTCAAAAGTATTAATTAGTGATTTGCGTAATTTATTGAATAGATTTTCCTTTGGGTTTAGCAGCTTGTAATATAACTGTTGACATTGACCCATTGCAGAAATTCATGCTTTGCTACTTTGTTCGTCACATTTTTGTTTGTTTAGTTTGATGCTATCCCAAAAGGATGTGTTTCAACTTCCTTAAAAATAACAGGAAGGTCCTAAGTTTAATGAGAAGGGTGTTGTTTTTCTTGGGAGCAAAACTTTTAAGAATGAAATTTCTCTTTAGTTGAGAGTTTGTTTGTGGTTGTGGCAATGTTGGTGGCGACATAGTCATGCTATACTGGCATCTCAAGATTTATGTAAGATCATAGAGTTTTGAGGTTAGGATCTTTGATAAATTACAAATCAAGATGCTTTGAAAGGATCTAATGGTTGAAACTTGAAAGTCTGGATGTTTACTTATGTCTTGAACACAAATGATAAGATAAGATTTATATTTTTGTAGTTAAGACAGATTAATTTATTGTAACCACCTTAGGGTGATGAAATATCAATTATGTGTACTTTATGGAAATTCTTATCTTGCTTTAATATTCCTCTCGCATCTAATTACAATAGTGTATTTTTTATTTATTCTGATAGTCCCGTAATGCATCATTTTTCTTTATGCACCTATCCTAAAAGCATTGAGGTCCACAAGAAGTTTGTTGCTTGGTTTGTTGATTCCAATTATCATTAATCATTTTTATTCAAACCTCTTAAGAGCTGTTTGACTCTTGGCATATTCAGGTGCTTGGTGAATGTCCCAGCATCAAGAGGATGGAAAGAAGGAATTTCAAACTTAAAGTGGGATTTAGTCAACCATCAATTGTTTTAGGTATTCAGACATTTGGTGTAAACAATCCCTGAGCGATCCTTAGAAGTGTATTTTCATGTTTGCTTATGTTGTCCTTGAGGGTTGCATTTTACCGTAGATGATAATTCTAAAACCTTGATGTGTTAACCTCACTTTGTGGGTACACATCTTCTACTGGCAAGATTTAGTAACTATTTTAATGAGTGATTTTACTCCCCTAAGAAATGTTAGAAACAATACATGCCTATGCTTTTTCACCAATTACCTAATTGTTGTTGATTGTAGAGACTATGGCCCAACATTGAGTTAGTTTAAAGTTTTCTTTAAATTTAAATGTATAATTTTTAATATTTTACTTTATGGCCCAACATTGAATTTATCATTAATGTTTACAATTCTATTGGGGAAAATGGCTTAACTGTGTTGTGTTTCTATCCATATGGTCATTGGCTAAGCTGTTGAGTAGGTTAATGGTCTTTGGGTGCAGTGTTGGTAAAAGCGCGCTTAAGCACAAAGCCTTGAGGCTCTAGTGCTTTTTGCCTCTAAAGAGAGGCTCTGAAGAGAGGCGCATTCAAAGAAGCACGCTTTAGGCACGCTTTTTTGCACTTTTTCAAAAAGCTCAAAGTGCTCTTTTTGCACTTTTTAAAAAAAAAACCAAAACTAAATTATTAACATTATTGATATAAACCATTGAACTTGTATATTTTTAGTGCAACTTACATAACAAAAAATATATTTTGAGTGTAACTTGTTCTGAAACCCTTCCTCTCTAGTTTTATTTGTAATTTTTCTTGGTTTTTTCTCCCTGGAATAGTAACCCACCCAACTTCTTCTTCTTCTTATTTTATTTTATTTTTTTTCCTTTTGAATATTTGCTTGTTACCAATTATCAGACTGCTATGTCCTGAAATTCTTAGCTCATTCATGAAAAAAAAAAGAGTATGATATAATATATTTGCGGTAATTGTTTAGTTACTTTAGTAGTCTTAGACTTATATTGACTAATTCTTATAGATTTAGTCATTAATTGGTTAAATTATTAACTAATATTAGTAATTAGTCATAGGGCATTATGACTACCGGAGATTTAAGAAAGGATATTACATGGAAGTACTCATATATGGCAATTCTAGAAATAAAAAATGACTTGACTTGCAATTTGTGTTAAAATTGCAACAATAGGGCTTATATAAATGTTATATGAATTGTATAAAATGTTTCATTTAGATTTATATGATAATTTGATAATTTGATTGTTGTATTGCCCATTGATAATTATTTTTAAAAATTGTGCGCCTCACTTCAATTAGGCGTGCGCTTAACTGTGCCCCGCGCTTTTACCAACACTGTTTGGGTGTCTTACACGTGTCTAAGCTCATATGCAAAATTTAATAAGAAAAGGAAAGAAAAAGAGTCTTCTTTAGAAATATGTTAATATATGTTAAGAGTGATATGCTATTTAAGCCATCAACAACCTTCTTCATCACATTATTTTTTGTTTGGCACAGGGATATTCATCGCATTATTTTTGTCTAAGCATGTGGATTATTGTTTATTTTTTTTTGGGTACGTTACACACACATCCAATGGGTCATGAATCCACGACTTCACCTAGCACATAGCACTTGTAAAGGGAAGAGGTTTTAGTTGAGATAGAGCTCATTGGCCTTGACCACATGAATTTTGGAAATCTTCTTTTAGAATACTTCCTAAAAGTACATACATATTTCTCAACTTACTTCTAGACTATGGATAGACTATGAGCTGTATACAGGGTTCATGAAGGGCAGCTGTGGTTTCATATGATGTGTGTAAGATGTAATTCTTTTGTTGTTCTCTTATTCATATCTATTACTCGCTGATTCCTCAGAATTTGACAGAGGTGGGCATCTGATATTGCTCATCTCAAATTGAAAAAAGGGAAGGGGGATTTGGGAGGTGAGATATACATTAGAGAGGGGAGAGGGGAGAGGGGGGAGCTTTGGATTGGGGAAAGCATGTGGGTGATGGGGACCTGCCCCTGTCACCCCTTTTCCCCATCAGATTAGAACTCTGTAATGATTGAAACTAGATGCAGTGGACTAAGTAACTTATAATGTATGCATATATCACCTAATAACCATACATATGGAAATGAGAAATTTGATGCAAGATTCTGTTAGCCTTTAAATTAAGCGCTCAGAATTTAAAGAAACAATATATTTAGTAGGATACTCCGTAACACATAACTTCTGCTCCAAGGTTCATACTAAAATCCCTTGGTGAAAAAATTCAGAAATTCCAGATGTGATACACTGGATTTGGAGAAATTAGCTAATAAAAATTTAATTCTCCATTCATGACAATGGAGATACAGATACAGAAGTGCTATTCTTGCTTAACAATCTTAAATTTAAGCATATGAGACTATAGTTACAGTGCCTATATATCATGATTTTCCCCCTATTTTTACCTTTTTCTCTACATTATAAACATTCTGTATTGTTACAAATAAACATGCAGCATATACTTTTTAAACAAGAGCAAGCTCTTTAATATTCTTCACATTCTTCTCTTTGATTAATCCAACGTAAATGTTAGTCCCACGGGAGTCGGACTCAGCAAGCTTTGTGTTACGACCACCATCTGCCATGCTTTTTACAAACTGAACAAGCTGCCGCCAATTCTGCTCTTCAAACAACCTCTTATTCATTCTTAAATACGTAAATGCGCTCAATCCATTTCCAGAATCTGACCTACTTGTTGTCAAAACTTGTCCATATGCACTTGCATCATACCTCTCCAGAGCATTCTCCCCAGCAAGTTCTATTCCAGCATCTCTTGTTGCCATCTTTACTTGCCGAACCAGCCCTTCTGGTGAACAATTTGCATGTTGAGGCTGTTCTCCATCTTTCATTTCCATGCAAGTGAAGTTAAGTATAACTCTATGTTTGGCTAGCATTTGTGCTATTGGAAGATAACCGTCATGATGTCTAGTGTTGTAGTATCCCGCGGTTAATTCAGCTGCATGGGACCTTGTTCTATAATGCCAGTGAATTCCGGCAACTTTCCCAGAAAGTTTTGCGCCAGTTCCCTGAAACAATCCTTCTGCGGCAGCAAGGATTCTATCACCGTGTTGTATTAGCTTTCCAGAATACCACTCTAGGAAGAATTTCCCATAGTCAGTGCTCCATGTTCCTTCCCTGCGGAAAAATCCAGTATCTTCAGGAAATTGATTGTATTGGCCTGCATCATGGGGTCCACTTATTCCCCAGTCTTTCTTCCCGACTGCCTCTGCTGATGCTGCCAGAGAAGATCTCATATACTGTATGATATAGAAGCTTGTTTGAGAAACAAGATATAATCCCAAATTCTCTATCTTAGATATGTTGATGTCTTGATTGAGAACAAAGTTTGGCTACAAATTACTACTCCACTCAATATATAATATATTTTTTATTAGATGTGAATTCTGATAAATCCATCATTGGATTGTGTTTTTTTCTTATATCATTTGTATTTGCAAAATTTTTAGAAGATCAAAAATTAACAACTATGTGGTCAATAAAAAATTTTAAATTTTAAGTTTTTACAATATAAAATTATGTATAAAAAATAAGTTTATGAATTGAATAGTAACTAACATAAGTACGAAATTTGACATGCTTGTTAAGAACATAAAAAACATACAATTCAATTATTAGGTTTTCAAAATAAGTAAAAATGTTAATTTTTTTAATAGGAGTGGTAGCTAATGACCACAACCAAGTTTATAGCCAAATTTTCTCCTTGGCACTACTAATATGTTAGTAGTAGGTGATCACAAAGAGACCCATGATTCATCAATCATGGTTATTTAGTAATTAGTATATGAGCCATTTAGGTCCACCGCCAACAACAATAATAACAAAGCCTTAGTTCTAAAATTTTTGAGGTGTTTTTCTGTTCTACCTTTAATTTTAATTTTAGTTTATAATTATTTGCAACAACTACCTTGTCATAGCTTTGGAATTCACCAATTCCAGGAAACTTCCAAGTTCCATTGCTTTCTGGATAAGATGGATATCTGAGCTCTCCACAAGGACCCAATCCCACTTGGATTTCCTGCAAAAGAACCTCAATTTAAGTTCTGAAGGAATAATTTCTTTACTTGCACAGTTGGAAAATAGGACTATGATTAAGCAAAAATTATATGGTGTTTTAATTATACATGTCGGTAGTCCACCATCTGGATGGGCCAGAGCTTAATTTTGTGAATGATTAAATGAAGAGAAGTATAATTAGTTGCTTTGTACTTCTTTCTGATTCTTTTTTACCCCTCCTGTGGTATGTACTGTTCAGGTATGCTTCATTCTTATCCTATGAACTAAATCTTTTTTAAGTATGACTGAGTTACAAGAATTATTTATATATGTTTGTTTGTTTGTTTATTTTTTAAGTATCACTTTAATCGGAAAAGAATTGAGGCTTTTGGTAAACAGATCCTGTTAAGAGTCGAGACCACAGAAAAGACTTGTTTGTAACAGTGTTCACTGTTAAATTATAAGTTTTCAGATTTATTTTATGGACATAGTTATAAGTAGCCTTAAACTATAACCTTACTCAATATCTTTTTATTAGAGATGAATTTTGATAAATCCACCGTTAGATTACATCTTCTTCTTATATTTTTCATACTTGCAAAATTTCTAGAAAATTAAATATTAATAGTTATGTCATCAATAAATTGTTTAAATGGTAAATTTTTATAGTTTAAAATTATGTATAAAAAATAAGTTTATAAATTATATAATAAATAATATTCGATTGACATAAAATTTAACAGGTGTATTATAAACGTTTAAAACATATAATTTAACAATTAAAATTTTAAAATATTACAACTAATTTTGTAGATAAATTTTATTCTTATTTTATTTTATTGTGAGTACTTTTCGGTTGTAACAGTCGTGTGTGTGATTGGGTATCTATTTATGTGCTCAGTATGATGTCGGTGAAAATCTGGAAACCTTTTTTATTTTTCTTTTTCTTTTTTTCTTTTTGTGGGTAGACTGATATTTGCTTTAACACGTACTAAATGAGTAAAAAGAAAGGTAGAGGTTCTTATTTGGTATGTTCTGGTGGAACAATTTCACAAAGATGTCAATATTTTTCCTTCCCTTGAACTGTCTAATTCACTATTTCCACAATAATTAGTAAAGGCAACATGTGCTTATATGTTTGTAGATGGATTGCTTACCACAATAACCTCGCCCAAGTATTCGCTAAATCTGTCGCGGAAGCTCCTCATGTAGTCGGAGTAGACCTGAACGGGTGTTCTTCCTCCTAGAACAGGCAGTGAATCACAACCCAAGGATATGTACTCGGGATTCCTCCTTCCTGATCTGTCTGTGTACACAAGGTCAGGGTTCCCACTGATTTCTTCCAGCACCCATGGGGGCAATGGAATACTGAAAATTCAAGAAAAAAAGTGGATGTTAAAATTTTTAACTAGGCCTCGAAGAAGTAATGATTAATTAAACCAAAACCCATTACATGTAAATTGGGAAGTAACCGAACTTTGGTATTGAAAATGTAAGATTCAACCTGACTTAACACAAAGTCATTGGACTCTACAAGTGAGGAATTCGAGATATGAAAATGTATTGCATGAAATATGGAATCCAAATAATATGAAAATCAATTGAAGTGGGAAAAATATATACCTGCAAGAGTCTCCAACATTTCCTCCACACTGATGAAAAGACATAACAACTTGAAGCTTCAAGCCATGCCTTTGAACCATCTGCACAAGCTCAGCATAGCCTTCCCAGTTGTACTTGAGAGGTCCATCTTTCTCCACCAAACCCCACCAAGCATCGACCATAACTCCTTCAACTCCTGCACTTTTCAAGGCCATCAAACTAGCATTCATTGCTCGTGGCTTGTTCAAGTGCCCTCCATGTGTTACTGTGTCAAGTGGTAGCATCACAAACACAGGCACCCTTGAATCATCTTTATTATTATTATGATGAACACCAGAGAGTGTATGAAGCTTCTCTCGCTTCTCATTTCTACACCCTTCTGTGCTCAAGACCTGTGCTTCTTGCGTCATTGAATTCTTCACCCGGATACCCCTTGATGGCTTAACTTGTGCAAAGCAAATTGTGTCACAGAACTCCACAGGAGTTTTCAGGCACTTGGTGTCTCTAAGATTAATAAATGGAGTTGAAGAACGTAATGTTAGAGTCATCTTTTTTCTTCTTGGTTTTTTGAGGACTGAAAGAAGGAAAAGAGAGATGTGGGAATGAATGAATTGAAGGTGGATGTGTGTATATTTATAAAAAGAAACTCATGACTAGACTTCTGAAGGAGACAATGTTGGTGGGCTCTAGTTTGAAAGGGAAAAAGTGCAAAAAAGAAAATCAAATTTAGTCAGGTTCCTTTTCAATTAAAGTCATTTTCATAGTACGTGGTTATTTCTACCCTCGTTCTTATCAAAATGAAAATTTATAGGATTTATTTCTATTTTTTAAGATTTTTTTTTAGAGAATTTTGCTTAGAAGTTTCATCTTTAATTGCTTTATTATTTTCCCAAGTTTCCTTCTTGTAAGGAACAAGCCAAAGGGAAGGAAAATTACAAAATTGGCTATTGAAGGAACGTATTTCTTATGCAATATTATGATTTTCATTTCCATTCCCTCATCTTTAATCTTCATTTCAATTTAGAATGGAGCTTAAGATTTTTTTTTTTTTTTTTTTTTTTTTTAAGAATAATAAGTATTAACACACACATGGGGAGAGGAGATAAAATTTTTTAAGAAAACTTACAATGGTGTATATCCAAAAGTTAGTGTATACATATCCAAAAGGGCCTAACTTTTGGATATATATTGAGCTTACGAATTTATCATTATTATGAGATGCTATCTCAACCGTATGGTCCGTATTATTGGTTACCATATATATTTGTCTAGCACTAGACAAATAAAGCATTAGTCCTTACACGGTTAGACCGACATAATATTCAGAGAACATGAAATATCTTGAAGTGATGCAAATCCCTTGATATTTTGAATTCACTGCTGCAAATAATATCTTACTGAGTTTAACTATCCACTTGTTTAAAGTGGGTGGGAGTGGCCCTTAAAGCATATTTTTGAATGATTAAAGTCTTTAGAGAGTAGCAAATAATATCTATATTTAACACTCAGGTTCTCTTCAAGCCCCCTTATATTATTAATTCTAGATAATAATTAATTCTGTTATGTAAAATATTCTATGTTGCTTTATGTATCATATTCGGCAGAGAGTTTTACTATTCATGTATGAGTAGGAGCCTAATATAGAAGAAAAATAAAATATTTGAGAATTTAATATTAGGGTTTAAAACTTCAAATCTTTGAGCTTAATATTTTGCATTCAGTGGTGTCCCAAGACCTTACTTAGGAGTCAAGACCACCACCCCCCCCCCCCCCCCCCCCCAACAACAAAAAAAAAAAGGACCTTAAATATTATCTCCCAAACGAGTGATAGAAAGAAATTATGGACCATTGTTAGTGAAAAAAGAAAAAGAAAAAAATATTATGAACTAAATATTATCAAATTTTCAACCATATCTGTCTGTCTATTAAGTAATGGGTGGTTTGTTTTGCCGCGTTGTGGCTAAATTCTACAAAATAAGCTAGCTTCTCTTTTTTTCTTTTTCTTTTATGTCCTGTCCTACTCAATGCTTTTGTGGATGAGAAAAATCATACTATTTTCAAAAAATTTCTTGGTTTTGGTTTGCTTAGGATAAGAAAGATAGGCAATTGAGAAAAGCATGTGGTTGTAATGAAGTCTTTGCATTATTATCATTTTCTTTTTTTCTATTTTGGATTTTCTAGTAGTATCTCTGCAATGAACTATTCAAATTTCAATCTACACGCTTTTTTGGTCTTTACTTCCCCACTAGCTTACAATGCACTTTTTGCCAACATTGGCTTGATAGACTCCATTAGAATGGTAATCTCTTGACCAATTCCGCATAGCCCTCGCTGATAGGTCAAAACTCAAAACTCATGCGTTTAGATGTCTACATTTCTCTTCATATCACTTATTTTGAAGCATATGATTGTTTAAATACACGATTGATGGGACATGAATCATGGCAAAGTCTTTTATGCTTTTTAATTTGTAAATAGGTCAAGAGCAAAATTGGAGGATGCCTCTAATTTTTAAAGGCTAGCTGTCAGGATGCTTATTTTCATATAACTTAATTTACTTTTTTTATTCTAAATCTCAAATTAAATATAATATAATTTTTAATTTGATTTTTAGATATAAGAGATTAAAGTAATCTTAGAATGGACATCATAGATAATAAAATATTATGTTTATGAAATTTTATTACAATTTTACTTGTGCCATGCTTAGAGCCGTTGCCTAACTACATAGTGATAAGCGGAAGGTTTGTCACATGGCAATGTATGTGAAACGAAGTTCATGGAATCAACCACAAAGCAGTTTAAATAAGGATGGCAATTTAAATCAGTTCCTGCCAGTACCTGTTTTACTTGTCCTTAATGGATGGGTTTTACCCGGCCCGTATAGATAATGAGGCAGGGATGGAGTTTAACATATTGACAATTTCCCCCCATACCAGCCCTGCACATGTCTTGTTTTTTTTTAAATGATTAAAAAATATTGTTTTTAAACTTTAAATTTATGATTTTTTTTTATTTTGTATTATTGAATATATATTTTTTATGTTTTAAGATTTAAATTGTTTATATTTTTTAGTTGCTGTATTGTTATGTATGAATTGTTTTTGTGTTTCTTAATATTTGAATTGTTGTATTGTTATGCTTTGAGGAGGTTTTATAATTTTATAACTTAAAAAAAAAAAATGTTTTATGAGTTTTAATTTAATGTATTCTAAATAAAATTTTATTAAATTATGTATATATAAAACTTAAGTGTGGCAGGATGGGTACTCGTACCCATGGGTATTTGCTAGAATAGGATGGAAAAAAAAAAAAAAAACCCTACCCCAAAGAGGGAGTGGAGTGGAAGCAAGGAATAGGAAACCCGCTCTGTTGCCATCTCTAGTTTAAATGTCCTTCTCTTGTCTATACATTTTTTTTTTTTTTTTTTTTTTATTTTGGAGAAATTCTATTTATGCATTTAAAGGGTAAAGTGTTAGGTTTTTTCTTTTATGATGCAGAAATTCTTCTCACAAAGAACAATAACTTTAATATTTAAAAATTAAGAACAATATGTTTAGTATGCTCATGAAAAATGTCATTATAGGCAATTGAAGGCGCACTTTGGGAAGGCCTTGACTAAGCAAGAACAAAAGAACTCAAATGAAATGATCACTATTATTATCATTATTTTATGAAAACTCTCTCTTTTATTTTGGAATCGCTTTTGATAGCAATTCCTATGTGTATTTTCAAGGATTCTTACTTCTTGTTGAAAGATTACCCAAGGGGATTTTTATATGGTGAAAGTTATATATGTGCAAAACCATCTCACACTGATATATAAAAAAAAAAAAAAAAAATACACCATCTCACACTCATATGGGATTGATTTGCACTCAATTTTTTGAGAGAAAATTTCCATAAACAACTCCACCAACCCTTCTATGTGTGTGTAGGCTCAATAACCTACGTATGCATCCTCGAGGATGCATGCACAAGTATCAAAAAATGTGTGCAAAAAGCTAGGGTTTTTAGGGTTTTGAAAGTTATGAAAATAGTTTAAGTTCCTCTTGCATCTTGCTTGACCAGGGTCTCTTAGTAATGGGTTCCTTGAATCTATTCATAGGGGAATGAAGGCTTAAGTCTTTTAGGGTAGAGAAAGAGGTGTCTAAATTAACATTAGCACGTTGAAGAAAATAGAGACGAGATCTTTTTTTCTCAAGAGCCTATTAGGTCTACTGACATCTGAAGCCTAAAAGTCTATATCTAGTTTGTGTAAAAAACTGTACAAGAGACTAGTTTTATATGGGAAAATATGAGTATTGTATGAGTAAAAAAAGTGCAATACAAGTAAAATATAATGGATTTAGAGTCTGTTTGGATTGTATTCTAACACTTTCATTAATAAACTATTGCTGATTAATGGTCTGTTTGGATATTATTTATTTCTGAAAATTGAAAACTGAAAATATTATAGTAAAATAATTTTTAAATGTGTGAATACTATCGTGAGATCTAATTTTAAAGCTTTTTTTGCTGATTAAAATACTTGCAGATCCTGTGAACATTACACGAAATCCATTGACGTTTCCACTGGAAAACGCGTAAAATGCGCTTCCTAGATGGAAGCTAAGGCCAATCTAGCTTCCTTAAAGTCGCATTCATACACACAAATCACTTCAAATTTGTTTGATGAAAGAAGATACAAATCAAGAATCTAGTCATTGTGTGGGATGTCGGTTAAATACATAGCTCATAGCTAAGCACATTGAAAGCAAAAAGTTCGATGGAATAGAAAGTGGGTCCTAACTCCTAAGTAATACAGAAAAGAAAAAGATAATTCCGAATCTTTTGCTGCTTGACGTCGATAGTTTGGTCTTTATAGGAAGTTTCATTGAGCTTAGCGGTGGCCACGTACTTTTAAGCCTACCGTTGCAATTTTTGTGGTGAATGTGAAACCTTATCTCTTTAATTTTCTCTCTCGAGATTTATGAGAAGACTAGGGCAGAAAAATGAGAAAAAAAAAAAAAAAAAAAAGTGAGGAAAATGAAGAATTGGACATGTACATGTTTTCGAATGGATTTTTTTTGTTGTTGTTGAGAATTAACGATCGAGAAGTCGAATTAAAATGGAAAGGAAAAGCATTACTTCCTACTAAAAGTGAAATACGAATCTTGTGTTCTAAGCAAATATCGGAAGCATATTTGCATTGTCGGGCCCATAATTATACTGAGCATTCGCATTGGCTGATTTAAGTTGAAGTGTTTGCTAGTGAGAGAAAACATTGCACTGCTTAAAGTTTAGTAATATTTGCTGATTTGAATGACTTTCCTACCAAACAAAAAATAATAAAAAGTCATGTCCAATCACAACTCTGTAACTGTGCTATGAATCAATGTACACCGTCATGTGCAAACTTTGCTCAAAAGCAAAGTGGTGGGCTCAACATTTGCTGGAACAAACAAGGGCAGCTTCTCTTTCTCCATCATAGCATATTATTTGAACCCATATAAGGAGAAACAAGTGGGAACATTTACACAGTAAGTAACATTAAAAAATGGAATAGAGGTCACTCTCTGCCTTTCATTAATTGTAAAACTCTAATTTCTAACGCGCATGAAAAATTGTGGGAGTGGGATCACCTTTTATTCATCTGTCTTTGTCTCTCTCTCGCTCTCTCACGCGTACACGCATACAAATTTGAATTGAAATGCGAAGATGTGAGAGCAAGTTGCAACTTTCTTGGTAAATATATTAGTCTCTCTGTCTCTTGGTGAGAAATTAACGGTCATGAAGAAACTTAGATGATGGTGACTAATTATGCAATTGAATTTTGGAGGAGGCAAGAAAAAGTGTTCACTTGCCTGCACTACAGTTTTCACACACGCACTTGAACACATGCAAGTTGTTAATATTGTCCTCTTGCAACCAAAATTAAGGTCCCAACAAGTTTTGCAAGTTGCTTCCCAATCCATCGTCTGTGGTTCATTTTTTGAAACGTATTCATTTCAAACCCACAAAAAACACCTCACTACTGCATGCCCTTCCTAAACATGGTCACATGCCTCTTCTTTGTGTCCAAGCTACGCAACCACAGCCAGTTTTGAGAGAGAAAGAGTTGATTCTATTTTTTGTATATGTCATTTTCTGTAGTGACATATATATATATATATATATATATATAGAGGAGAGGTCTGGATGTGCACGTCACATGTTAGGAATGGAGTATTTCATTAAAGGTACGTAGGGTGCACATTTCATCACAATTAACATACTTGTTAACTACGTAATAAAATCTGTATTGCTAAGCCATCTCGTAGGATAAGCATCCTGAGCCAAGTGAGGTTATTTCTTTTGATAGGTAGATTAGGAGGAGGAAAGAAGTGAAGTTTGAAGTACAGACTTAAGAGTATACCACATAAAATGCTTTTATTATTGGACCATCACTTAAATTTCTTAGCCAAGTGAGCTCGATTTGTACCATTGGATTAACTCTTCAATGAAAAGCTATTTATTGAAAATTGACAAAAATACAATTATATATACTTAAACAAAAAAAAAAAGAATCATTAGAAAACTCTACCCAAATAAATAAACTAATAAATTAACGAAAGGAAAATTCTTAAGTTTATATTGTACTAGTTATGTGAACTTACATGGTAGACATACAAAATGTGCATTATATTATACACATTTGCAAAAAGTGTACATTAAATATACATTATAGATATAAATTAAATTGCTAGTACAATATAAACCTATAAAAGTCCTTAAAGAAAAAGTAACCAATCCAAATGTAGATAGGGTTTGTGTACAATAGCATAACTCATTCAGTCAATTATGTTTGTGAGAACTGAGAACGCAGGGCAATGACTAGCTTCATATATCGCACTTAGCCGCGTACCAAAAAGTCAAAGTTTTTAGGTTAGAGACTAGTATGTTGGCCTAATAATACATACCAATGTCTATCGTAGAGAGACCGGTACCTAAAATTCTCATTCAAAATGATACTCCGTCCAAACAGACAGTACTGACTTCTTGTATCTTAAATTGCTGCTACCAAAAACGGTGGTCCTATACGACCCAGCAAAACTACCCTGCAAAACGCCTTTTCCTCCGAAAGGGAAGTTTTGCGAAACTCTCCCTTTTAAGATAGAAACACTGCCTAAAGCTAAAATGGCACAGGCCTTTATGTGAAACCCAAAAGAAGGGAGATATATATATATATATATTAAAAGGAAAAAAGAAAGGAGGCAACTTTACACATGAGATTTTAGGTGAGATTGTGTTTTAGGTGGACAGCTCCCGCCACATCACCAAAGTTTAAGGTGAAATTGTGTCTTCAAAATATGATTTCAATGCTTATGGATAGGCTATTCTCCAAAATAATTTTTGGACTATAAAAAAAATGTTTTCAAAAGTATTTTTTTACCTCCTACCACATTACCAAAATTTTAGGTGAAATCATGCTTTTAAAACACGATTTCAATACTTACCATACGGAGATATTACTCCCCAAAATATATTTCCTATGGCACTATTTTTAATAATTATTAATAAAATAATATTATCTTCCCAAAATACCTCCAAAAAGGTCCAGCATAAAAGAGCAATTCAAATAAGAACAATGAAAAAAAGAAACAATGAAAAAAGAAACAATAATTCAAACATAACGTCCTGTTTAAGCTACATGAGATACACATCAATGGCACAAATGTTCAATTAATAAGGATAGAGCAAATTTATTACACACAAGTTATTTTAAAAAGTTTTACACCCCCAAAAATCAACTAAAATTGTGACTTGAATCATAAGGATGAATCATATGTCATGTTTTACATAGTTTTATACACAAGTTGTTTTAATTTACATACTTTTCAAGTCACAATTTTAGTTTCTTTTTGGGTATGTCTGAAAACTTTGTAAAAAAAATTTAGCCCATAAGGATGAATCATGATTTATTAGGGTATGAATAAATTTGAAGATACTGACAACTATTATGTTGTTACTGAGGTTAGTAAAAGCATAGACAAGGTCATGTCTTCGCCAGATGTTGGGATAGTTCTCAATTCAAAAGGGGGAACAAGAATGGTAAATCAAAAAGCTTATCACCAAAGATAATATTACAATAAACAATAAATATTAAATACAGAAGAAATATCATAGGGGCTAGTAACACATTCAACTTGATAGAGGGCCAGCAGACTAATAAGGAATATTGAGCCTGAATTATACAATTGCTATCCTAGATTATACAACTGGGCCAAAAAGTCACCTTCAAGGCTCCTACCTTCTGAGATTACATGAAATATGAAATCGAGCTAGGACTAGGACTCTCTATGAGACTTTTCTTAAGTTAATTAAAATAAAGATGCATATGTCACACTCTTGGAAGATATCTCCAATCTTAAAAGTGAGATATTTCCACACAGCATGGTTCTGACTGACTGCTTCATATATCACACTCTTGGAAGATATTATCAAGCTTTGATATTTTAAAGGGATCTCATAATAGAATGCTTCTGTATCAAATCTTTTCATTTGTCTTACTCACATTTGTATTAGTTTGTGTAGACCATTCGACATTTTTTGTCTACCTCCACTTGAAAAATAAACTTACACCAAGAATAATTATTCTCTATTAAAGCAAAAAAAGAAGAAGCAAGATTTACAGCCACATGGAAACTGTCCAATGGGAAAATTTCCCTTAAGACTCCTCTATTCCATTCAGGTTTATATGAACATGTAAAAATGAATTATTAAAAAAAAAAGTCGTAGTTGGTATCCTAAAAGCATCACAGACCAAAATGTAGGTGTTAAATATCACACATGAAGCTAAAAAGATAACATGACAAATCAGCATGAATACACACCAAGCACCACTACATGCCAAAGTGCTGAGAATAAAGCATAACGCTTTTTTAGTGAGACGAAAAAGCAGATAACAAAGTAGCATCCTTAGCAAAGCCATTTTATATCAGGATAGGTTCCTTAAGGTTTCAATTGATCAAGTAACTAAATCATTAAAAATAAGTGCTTTCATCATAGACTTTTATCATACATCCCAAACACTATTAATTAATTCACTGTCTCTAGATCATCTGGGTATGTATTCTCTTACACGTAACTCATGGCTATGCAGGAAAATAACCGGTTTCTGCTACCTGAAATTCAACACTCAGCTATGGGAAACACAGATCCAATTCTATCTCCGAGACAATAGCACTTGATATTAACTGGATACGGACCCAACTGAATGTAATTATCCTCTCCACCCATATAGAAACACAGGGCGTATAATGCAACTTCAAATTCTGGGCTCACTCCAACAAACATGCTTGATATAGATTTGAGAACACCATTCCACTCAAACTGAACTGTAAGCAACTGGGTTTCGTAGGCTGGCTGCAAGTTGGAATAAATGACAGAAACATTTCAAACAAGATGTGGTCACATTGTAATGTAGGATATAAATTCCCTAAAGACACAATAATATGTTTTGCCACCTAACATAAATTCCTTACTACCTAACATATCAAAATCCAAAAAAGCTTCAGCTCTAAAAAGAATGTTATAAAGATTTGTTGGTCCTGTAATCAGCAGCTGTTATGTCACACTATATTGCTTGTCAAATTAAATTGATTAGGTTGATACATTGCCACTAACAAAAATAACTTGTATCTAAAATGGAGAATATGGTGAGGGATTTGTACAAAGGAAAATAGAATCACTAGTGTATGTGTATCAGTATTAGCAATGTTAATACCCATCTGAAGTAATGCATCATATTAAATACGTAAGCCCTGTATTGTGTAATTAATAAGCCAATTTTATAAAATGGCATCCAGAAAACATAAAAGATATCCCATTTAATTAAAGAGCAACAGAGTTAACTTCTAAAACGGTATCTATTTCTTGTCCTCTAAAGAGGAGCAAAACAAATGTTCGGAAACTTTCTACTTCATTTTCTTAAAATTCTAGACACTATTGATTTAATAAGCCAAATAGTATTTTGTAAAAAGTATTTTTGAATTACAAAGTGGAAAATATACAAACTTGTATGGCCTGCACAGCATTTGAATAATGAGTTTATATTAAACAAGCAAGAAATTTTTTTTTTTTTTTTTTTTTCAATATTAGTCTTTTTGCAAAATCCATTCAGTTGGAATGATAAAATAAGCGAAATGGGCTGTCCTCTTCACATGAGCAGCAACTAAAATTTCATAAAATCTATTATTATTCTTGTAATAGTTAAGCAAAATAGCACAAAGGTAGTTTAGGTCCAACATCATACAACTACACTCATATTGTCCTCAAGTTTTGTATAATGCCCTAACTTCCCAGATTCTATTTCGTTTTTCCAACTGATAATTGGATATGTTGCTCCTAAAACATAACTTGAGCTAATTCTATACTTTTTCTACGGATTATAATCAAGAACGTAATGCAAGTGTAAAATTTCATAAAGGTACTATTGCCCATTTGGTGCATCTTATTTTTTAGCTTTTTGAAACGGGTTGTTTGAAAAGGCTGTACCTTGGAAAAAAAGTGAGGTTTAAAAAAATATAATTTAAAAAATTGCTATTTCAAAATGGGATGCCAAACGGATGCTAGATATGAATATTTATTTCCACAATGCCAGACATAATATTGCAAATATGGAGCACTCGCAGTGAAAAACAAAGCCCACCAAAATATTAAAGGAAAATCATGATGCAATAACCCCTGAATAAACTATATAAAACTTATGCAGACAAAATACAATTTACGCCCAATAGAAGCAAAGAAATGGTTAAAAAGAAATAACACAACAAAGTTGAGGTTAAAACTGATTTTGGAAAACTTCAAGTTTACTTTTCCTCAGATTTCTCAGTATCCAAATGGAAGAAAAGGATAAGGTCACTTACAGTCTGCCCACGTCGTCGGGGAAAAATATAACCTTGATAGTCCACTCTCCCTTTAGCTTCTTCTAGGTAAAACTGCAAGGAGAGAGAACAAACAATACACAAATTAACACTCACCCTTCATTGAGGAAAAACAGAGTTAATAAATTCTAGGGTGCTGGGCTAGAGTCAAATTCAGAGAAAATTAAATCCACTTGATAGCCAACATGAAAGATTGACAACAAAGAACCATTAGCCCTAGAAGATTTCTTACAACTTAATCCTTTACTATATACATCATCAATTCCAAGCATCTAACTTAGAAATCAATTATTATTTTCCATAGAAAAAAGTAATGTTTGATTTATATCCATATGCATTCGCAAACAAATGCATTTTTCTTCAATTAATTATTTTTATTTGGGTAAATTACAAGAAGCTCCCTTAAAGTCTTGTGAAATGACATTCCCCAAAACTTTTCAAAAAATGCACTCTCCCCCTTGAGGTTTTTATAAATGCAACAGAAAAATCCATGCCCACTCTCTCAGTTACTTCCCTAACGGAATATTCCATTTTTAAAAAAGATTCCTACTCATTTAAACAAATCCCAAGTAGACAAATCATACGGGGGAGTGTCATTTCTCAAAATGCTTAAGGAAAGAGTCATTTTGTGAAACTTCAACAGAGGTTGGTGTAATTTGCCCATTTCATTTTGATAATTACTTCTGTTTGTGAGAAATGTCAAACTTAAAATCAACATAGTATTCCAGACATAAGCATGAATTTGTTCAGACATAGGGAAAATGTAAGTAACAAGACAAACCTGAAGCCAGTTGTGGAAGCCAGAAACCTCTTGTTCACCACGTTGCTTGATTTCTCCAACAAATACATGTTCAAAAGCAGAAGAGGAACCAGAGGTACCACCTCGGCCATAAAGATCAAACCAGAGACTAGTCATTATTCTTTTAAAATCTTGATAGTTCTCAGGTACAACTCCTTTGGATGACAGATACTTGTGAAGGTACTTGATTGGTGCAGTTCTACTAATTTCTTCAATGAATGCAGCTTGCTCTTGCCTCTCTTCAGATGTGACAACTTCTTTGTGCCCTTGATCTGGGTTATAATTATCTAGAAGAGAAAAGAAACGCGAGAAAGTAGGTCTCCTGAATATGTCTTGGCTCAGCTGGCTAAATAGGCTTCCTTGTGCCATATCTTCCTTTTGGTAGACCTTCTTCCCTTCACCACAGTCAATTTCATAGTCCTTACCAGGTACTAAACGGTTTAAATCAAGTTCCCAAAGCTTGTTGCAAGCTTGTGACAGGTCAGCAAGCTCCTCTTCCGAGGGTTCTATGTTATCACCAATCTCAACCTCATCAGAGTATTCTTGTTCACTGGGAGGCCGCTTGTATCCATGCCATTGATCCTTCTGAATCTGTCAATGTGTTGATCGCAGTGAATCACAGAGACATTGACCATAAAAACAAATCTTTTCAAACTCATAATGCAGCATCTTATGATACTACATGTTCAACTAAGACAAGAAAATCCAAGTTTCTAATCAGATTAACATAGTAAAAATGCAATTAATTCATACTAGCCTCCTCACACATGCTATTATCCCTTAATTAATGGTTAAAAGTAAGGAGACGTGAAATTGGAGAAAGAGTTGTAAATGTTGTCATGGTTTTTGTGATGACTGAATTATTTAATTTACTTTTGTTTTGGATTTTTACTAAATCACTTTGAATTAGGTAAGTGGGGTTAGTTTTTGGTAGTATTAACAAGTGGACATGAAAGAGTCTTATTTTTTAGGTGATTAAATGATTCAATTTACTTTTATATCCTCGTTATTGTGAATATTTATTAATTAATTTTCAATTAATAGGTTTATTTTTGGAAGTATAAAAAAGTGGACAACAAAGAGTCATGTTCCAATTATATATATGGAGAGAGAGATTATACAACTTTCTTGATCTGACTTCTACATATACGTCAACTTATCCACACCAAAAAAAAAAAAAAAAAAAATCAACTTTGGGCCAGAATTTTTGCAGATTAATTCCAATCTAGATTGGTGTTATTTCACAGTAACACGCCCAATTATCTAGCCAAATAACATAACTAAACCACAGAAATCTTTGTTTCTCAAGGTCATGACACCTTGCTGCCTCAATAAAACCACCATATGACATCAAAATAGAAACCAAACATATACTGACGGTTGGTTTGTATGTGGTTTTGGCACAGAATGGACAATATGGATCTAGTATTTCATTTCAACCGTTCGGTTATCATCATGATTAATGGTTCTTTAACATGATGCTTCAAAATCTCATGGGACTAAGTAAAGGGAACACTTTGTACCCTTTGGTGTTTCTCTTGATTATGGAGAATTTGAGTAGAATGATACAAAAGAGCAATAGATGGTGGTTTGAGTATGAGTTTTAAAGATGGGATGGATGGCAAAAGAGTTATTGATATTTCTCACCTCCTCTTTACAGATGACACCTTGGTATTTTTTGATGTCTCACTTGAACAACTTGTAATATTCGTTGTGTTTTTATTTGCTTTGCAGCTGTGTCCAGACTAAAAGTCAATCTAAACAAGAGCGAATTGGTACCAATGGGTGAAGTAGCAAATTTGATGGGTCTTGTTAATATTCTTGGTTGTAAGGTTGGATCATTACCTTTGACCTACATAGGCCTACCTTTGGGTTCTATTTTTAAAGTCAACAATATTTGGTGTCCTGTTGTGGAAAATGTGGGAAAATAGTTAGCAGGGTAGAAAATTGTGTACCTATACAAGATAGGAAGAGTGACCTTGATTAAGAGTACATTATCTTCTATCCCTACCTATTTTATGTCACTGTTCCAATTGCCTATACTCATGTGACCAATGAGTTGAAGAAACTTCTAATGGACTCTTATGGGGGGGTTTGGTGACACCAAAAAATTCTATTTGGTAGAATGGAAAATGTTATGCTCCCCTATGAAAGAGGGTGGTTTGGTTATCAGAAAGTTTAGTTCTTTTAACCAAGCTCTTCTAGAGAAATGGCTCGAAAAATTTGGAGTGGAAGGATACCGTATTTGGAGGAGAGTAATTTTTATGAAATATGGTGAATGATGGGGAGATTGGACTACACAGCAGATTCAGGGTCCACATGGAGCCTGTTTATGGAAGAATATATGTGGGGGATGGGATTGTTTCTCCAAATTCTAATGGTTTGAGGTACAAGATGGTTCTAGAGTGAGGTTTTGGAGAAACATTTGGTAGGATGACTGCCCACTTAAGGACTTGTTCCCAGACCTTGAGGGCTTGCTTAAGAATTTTTCCCAAGACCTGTTTATACTAGCGGTGGACAAGGAGGACTCAGTAGCATCTTATCTAGCCAACCCATCTAAGGGAGAGGTTCGGCATCAGAATCCTCACTTTATCTAGATTTTCAGGATTGGGAGTTGGAATCAATCAATTCTTTTTTTTTTTGAAGTGCTCTATGCTAATCTGCCCTCCTCACTAGGGCAAGAGAAAGCCTTATGGAAATCCTTCAAAGAAAGGAATGTTTGACATATGATCACATACTACATTCCCCTTAGGGGTTGTACTGGCATTTCTTTTCCTTGAAAGAGAAGCTGGCAGGCCAAGATCCCACTAAAGGTGGGAATTTTTTGTGTGGACTGCAGGCCTTGGGAAAATATTAACAATTGACAACTTTCGCAGGAGGCACATATTGATAGTTGATTGGTGTTCTACATGTAAAATCAGAGGTGAATCTATATATCACCTACTCCTTCATTGAACCATGGCAATAGATATATGGTCCTTCATCTTCACATTGTTTGGGCTAGCTTGGGTGACGTCCAAATCTGCGGTTGAGTTGCTGGAGTGTTGGTAAGGATGGTTTCAACACCATAGAACAACGAAGGTGTGGCAAGCTTTGCCTCTATGTGTCATGTGGAATTTGTGGTAAGAAAGAAACAAGTGGGTCTTTGATGGAGTTGCGCATCCCCCTTATGTAATCAAAGAGCATATTTTACAGACTTTGCTTGACTGGATGCGCGCTCTAGGAAACCTTCATTCAAAGTCATTTCTTGATTTTATTGACTCTCTCTTTGTGATTGAATTCTTTGAAAAGGGATAGTACATATCTTCTTATGCGTCTATCTATTTTCCTTTTCTAATAAATTTTTTACATTGATTTGGGTACCTTCTTCGCGAAAGGAATTCCAAGAGAAAAGCTCTTGCAAGGTTTTGCAGGGGGGTGGGTCTTAGTTTCCATGGAAGTGTATCTGGAAAACTCCCATCCCACCAAGGGTGACTTTCATTTTTTGGTGTGTGATTCTCCAGAAAATCTTGACTGCTGACCAGTTACATAAGAGGGATGTTATCATTATGGAATGGTGCTTCATGTGTAAATGTAGTGTAAGGTGGCTTGGGATTTATGGTCCATGATTTTCTGTTTGTTTGGTGTTTTCTTGGGTGGTTCCATATTCAGTAAAAGAACTTATGTTGAGCTGGTTGGAGAGGTATGGGAGGAGGTACAGCAAGGGCATTTGGTTAGTGGTCCCATTGTTTTTATAAGTAATAAGTTTTATTGATATCAAAATGGAACACCCTAGTACACAAGGAGTGTACAAGGGGTCCCATTGTCTCTCATGAAGTGCATTTGGCATGAACGAAATCAGAGATTTTTTAAGGGCCAGGAACTCAGCATGATGAAGCTAAAGTTTTTGAAGTCCTTATATGAGTGGATGATGTGCTCAAATGTCTTTTTCGATTTTACATACTCCTTAGGTGCAAGCTTATCGTTTTGTTTTTCTTGCTTGTTTTCTTTATCTCTCTTTTCTTGTATACTTCCCATGTACTTGATTTGAGTCTTTTCAAAAAAAAAAAAAAAAAAAAAAACTTAAAAAAAAAAACTCCTTTTAACCTAACAACAATTCTCTCTCCCTGTGTGTGTGGTTGTTTAGGGGGGGGGGGGGGGAGACACAAACACATGCATTCATGTACACTAAGGGTGCAACTCGGTTCATTTTGATTTGCTTCTGAGGAATAAAAGAATCAGACTGAACTCATTTGGTTAAAAAAAAATTGGACCCAGAACTGAAACAAATTACGTGTGAAACAAAATAAACCCATACCAAATATTTCAGGTTTGTTAGGTTGGGTTCCAAGGGTTTCTTTCTATTTTACTTTTAGAATATTGTATTTAAATATCCTTGCTCAATACAATTTAATCAAATTTTGAAGCTCGCCAAAAAAATTTAAAGGAATACATATCCTAAAAATAGCTTAATTAACACATTTTCTTTACATGCCTAAATCGTTAACATATCCAGATAATTTCTTCAATACAAACCAATTAATTTCATAGAATTTAAAATGTATTTCTAAACCTAGTGTTAGAGTATTATACACCTATAGTTCAATATTGTAACAACATATGATATTAAAATGTGTGGTATCATTTTGTATTGATTCTATTAATATAGAATTCGGTTCAGGTTGGTTGGGATAACCCACTCCCCTAATCCAAGAACCAGACTGAATTGTTTGAGTTTATGATTTTAACCTAGAATCAAACTATTACAGTGAAGAACCAAACCATATGCACCCATATTGGTCGATTTGGTTCAGGTCTGTGGCTACCTGAGAACCATGTAGAACCCTAATACACACATGTGGGCAACTCACACATACAACTATAAGAATGTGTAATTCTCATTATGAAACTTAACAAGAAATGGTATATCCCCAGAACCTACACAGAAATTGATGATTCTGTCCATAAATCATATTATTCTAGGACCAATATGCATTTTAATGTGCCTTATCAATGTGTAATGAATGGAATAGGAAAAACCTTGTGTGGTTGCCTTTGAGGCTTTCTTCCAACAGTCTCCCACCCGTCATTATTCTCTACTTCATTCTCCTGGATTCAATACCACCTAAAAATTTAAATAACTTAAGAATTGATTCCAGGATATTTACTTTAATCATAAGATTAACAAAATCAACCTCTTTGTTCCGATGGTTTTTGTTATATCCTTGTCGCTCAACACCTTCATCCTTTCCATACTCCTCATGCAAAGTCTGCATTTAAATGTTGACAAGAATAAACATTATGGAGAGATTAAAGAGACATCCAAAATTTATGAGAAAGAAAAGAGACTGATTCTATTATGTTGATTGTTATGATTAATGCATGGGTTTTTTTTTTTTTTTTTTTAATTATTGATTAATCTAAAAAGGAATGTTATCATTTCAAATAAGTAATCTTTATGACAGCATAGGAGCAAAAAAGGATCACCAAGGATCACAATTATATATATATATATATATATATATAAAGAGGCCTCTGCATGAAATTGTTTAATGAAAGTAAAGCTCCTCTAGAAGCAAACATAGTATCCTTTCTACTTCATCTTTTCAAGGTATTTTAATACCAAGACCTACCTGTTAATTATACAAATAAAAAAAAATCACTAAACAATTTGTATAACACATGATCTTACACAGTTGCTAAATTTATTTTAAAAACCAAGTAGCATATTAATGTGCTTGAAATCAGGTAGTTCATGGGCTACTTAGATATAAAACTTCTTACAAGGGTATTTTGGACTTCATCATTTATATCTTCAAAAAAATATTACATTTTAAGGTACCACTCCCATATAGTTTGTCCAAAACCCAGTCCTACCCTGTAAGAGGGTGGACGCAAAAATCCCATTTTATGGAGAAAATTGTCCTTCAAACTAATTTGAAAGAAAAAAGTTCCTCCAACCAATTACATGATGACTCAAATAACTATTCATATGTATGGTTACACGACCTGCTTAAAAAATTATCAACAAGTTATCTCAAGTCATCTAAATGCCAATTAGCTCCAACTCAACCAGCACCTCCTCCCCTTATAAGTTCTAGGTGGAGGGTAAGATCGTGGATTCAAGATCGATGGAAATAGTGTGTAACTAACCAATCAAAAATATATTGAGTCATCTAAACACAATTCACATTGATGGCCATTTGAACTGCCACCTAAATCTCTTTTTCTTTTCGTTTTGAGGAAAATTTGAATTCCATTTAACTACTCATTATTTAATCTAATTAATAAAAGTCGTATCTAGTGCACAAAACTCCCACTTTTTGTGGGGTCTAGAGAGGCTAATTCCCAAACTCAAAGCCATGACCTGCTTGGTGGAAAGCACTTGTCATTGCATTTATTATTTAGTGTGCGTTTGACAAAAATTATTTTTGTTAATTTATTTTACTATTTAGCTTATTTTTGCTACTATTTAGCTTATTTTTGCTACTATTTATGAGTTCTACTTTTTGATACTATTTATACGTTTCACTATACTATATCAGCTAACTTTTCTACCGTATTCTTAGGAAAAAGTTTTCAGTTCTAACAAAATATGTAGATCCCAAATGGACACTTAATCTATGCAATGTAAAATTGCAAATCAGAGATAAACCCTAATACTAAAAAAAAAAAAAAAATCACCTTTTGGTATTGGGGCGACCTGGAAGGTCTTGAACCGGAGACCCTCCACTCCTCATTTCCCAATTCAGCGTTTTCCTGCAAAATCACATTTCATTTAATTTCAATTCCACTGAAATTCAAATCCTAAAAACAGAAACGAGAATCCAATAAAAAGAAAAAAAAAAAGGGAAAATGGGAATGTAAACCTGTCTATTCCAACGGTTCTGGTTCGAAGAAGCATGATGAGTGCGATGACTGCTACGCCTATCGTCGTCTCCCTCGTCATTATCTTGCTCCCCGGTCACCACCTGCACAGTTTAGCAACAGTCAGTGGCAGTAGAGTAATAAAAAAGAAAATAGATGGGGCGGTGTTGTTGTTGCTAACTTGCGCCCAAGTGGATCTGGACTGCTCGTCCCGGTCCTGTGGGCCAGGTTGTTCGTCGTTATTGTTGTTGTTGTTGTTGTTGTTGTTGTCGTGGCCGAGTGCCACGTCGATCAAGCCTTTGATCAGACCCTCCATTTTTTACGTTCAACGAAGAGAGAAATAGGAATTGAGAGTGAGTGAGTGAGTGTTTGTTTGTGTCCGATCGGATTGGTACAGCTCAGAAAGACAGAAAATGTTTGTTAGTTGAATGAAGTTAAGAGAGGTGGATGGCGGGTAATGGCAATCTTGTAAATTATACGAAGGTCTATTTCGTTGCTAATTAATGCTTTTGCCGACAAACTCGGGTGACCCATGTGTATGTGTGATTTCTCTTTGATTTACAGGTCATGCTGATTCATTTATTTATTTATAGACCTATAATTATCTTCTAAAATGGCATTGTTAAACTTAAACAGTATTTAATTATTCAAATGTTTAACTCCTGGTTTAGTAGTTTCTAAAATTTCATGATATTTATGAGATTATCTCTACGAGTTTCTTTCATGTAATAATCTAGTGCATATGGGACAGAGGAACTGCATACATTCGAAGAAATAATAAGATAGTTGAATAAGTTTGGACATTCTCATTTCTGTCAAAAAATTTATTCAAATGTTTTAATTCAACTTCCTCTCAAAAAGGGGGGAAGAAAAAAAATACAACTACTAGATAGTACTAGATCCATAGGCATTGATCTTTGGAGGAAATATGGCCTAAAAAAAATTCACTCAATTGATTCATATTACAAAATTTTCAAAAAAAAAAAAATATAGAATCCGAAAATTATGGAAAATTATTTCTTATAAAAGTTATAGTCACTCACACATACACTATATAGATTCTACATACTTATGAGTCTCACATAATTATAAGGGTAGTTACATACAATTGCTCAATGAGATGTCATGGTTGTTAAAATTAAGATGCTACGTAAATTTGTGAAAAAGTCAACTAAATGTAATTAAGAATTGCAATAATTTTTTCTCCATAAAATACATAAAAGACAAAATCATGAATAATAATTGTTAAAAGAATAAATTTTACAAATCAAATTTTCATTTACACAATAAGATGATATATTTGATGGAGATCCTTATTTTAATCTTGACCACGCATTCTATTATAAATAGTTCAGATCATACAATGTCATTAATCCACTAACAAAAACCTAAAAATAATGATGCCACATAGGGCAGAAGAAAAATAAAAGTAACAACGATTATTTCCCAAAAATAAGGGTGACTAAATTGGATATCCTAGGGAAGAAACAATCAACCTACATTCCTATAAGGGACTAAATTAGAGGGGGTTAGTCGTAGGTTCTCGAATTGCCAACGAGGCTGGAGCTCATGTCCTCACTTGATTTTGGAAAACTAGAGTGTCAAATTATGTATGGTTTAGATAATCCCATGACTACGAGTATGGCGTGATGGAGAGAAACAAGGTAAATGGGGCAAAATAAGGACGTGTACGAGACGTGGTCTATGCTCCAGGTGCCAGGTTAAGCTAGGAGATTCAATGCACCACTACATGGGAATCAGGTCGAATGGGGATACCTAATTCAAAATTAGGACTTCTATTTTCGGTATTTCTTACTCTTCCATGTTCAACTTAGAGACTATTTTCTCCCTTTTTCTTTCTAAAGGGAACCCCTTTTTTAATGAAGAATTTCTAGATTGTTTCTATTTCTAGACAAGAGTTGCAAGAATTTTATATATATATATATATATATATATATCTATGGTAACTTTATAAACACATTATCTCATTCCATAATCCCTCCAACCCACCATCCTTATGTTATTCTCTACATGCCCCGCCAACCAATCAAGAGCCCTAAACCCTATCCCTGGTCAAGCTAGAAATGCTAGTTCAATGTTAGTTTTCGTTAACGAGAATGATGAGATATTTCATATTGTTCGTTTACAAACCTGGCGATCATGTCCATTGCTACCTTCGTTTTAGGTTTTAATTCCAAGACATCTTACAATTTTAGTTCAATTACTAGAAGTAAATTTTCTTTCTAGTTGCATTGTCTTGCCTCTTGCTCAATAAAAGACCAGACATTTACAGTCTCAGAATCTTCTCTTTCAACCAAAATCATTGTATACAAAGAGTTCATGATGGTGATACCATCAAAAATAAACTATTCACCAACCTCAAAATCTTCTCTTTCAACCAAAATCGTTGTATACAAAGTGTTCATGATGGTGATACCATCAGAAATAAACTATTCACCAACCTACCGAACACCGGCTCCCCAATGGAAAAAAAAGGTGACACACTGCTGTTTTTTGTGAGCATTCATATGTTTATCCCATTTTTTTTCTCCCATGCAAATATCATACTAGTGAGATATCTTTATGAGGGTGAACTATTTATCATGTTGGACGGACCATGAAAGATACAATTTTGAAAAAGACCGGGACAAGAGAGACTACTGTCACTGTACAAACCACATATATGCATCCTGAGCAATAGTCTTTCATAAACAACCCAAACCAAAGGCGCTAACTCTAATAGGAAGATAATATTCACTGTGCAACTGAAGACTGCTGCAGAGGCTGAGGGTCATCAACAACCCTCATGGGCTTCCAGTCAGATTCTTCCTTCTTTTGTCTAAGAGCAACAAAGTGAAGCGCATCACTCTGAACTTGATATATATGACAAGCCCATGGGTATGAATCTGGTGCAGACCAAACCTTCTGCTCTTCAAATACCGTCTCCTCAGAAAGTGATTCAGCCACACAGTACACTGAATCAGGTTCTGGCAGTGTGAAATTGGCAACAGCGATGCATCCTGGAGAAACATATCCCTCTGGAGCCCGTGGATGCCAAATTGATACTTGAGTTGTGTAGTCATCTAAGCAGTTCCTCCATACCTGCAGGTGTAACAAGAGTCTTACTCTGTTTTATAAATTAATGAACCAGAGTGCCTATGGATCTAGTAGTCATGTTAGTGATAAAATCATCAACCACAATATGCAAATATTTGCTCAGTAACTGCCCAGAGTGATGTGATAAAATGGTTTAAGAATAATGGTGAACAAAATCAATCTCTAATGAGCTTATGATGAGCAAGAAATAAAGGTTACACACACACACACATACACACAGAGTCGGACAATAAGAAGATACATGATCAAGTTTCCAGTCTTGCTTTTCAAATCTCAATTGTGTCTTATATATCAACAAAATGATGTCTCACATACAGTATGTTTCACTTGCTAGCTAGAAATGAAGAGAACTAGCAATTCAAATACTATTGGGCAGCAATAGCCTCATTAAGCATAAAAGGTAGAAAGTGCAAAAGATAGTGCTAGTAAAGTTGGCCATATTATTGTGATTGACAATAAATTTCTTACCAGGTCATAACCCACTGGAAGAGCAAACAATCTGTCAATATTACGATAAACAGCAGCAACATTCGGAGGATGGCTACCAACACGAGCAATGTCCCCAATCGACACATACCTGAAGGAAACAAAGCCATTTTAAAGTTTCATGTATGATATTGAGCACACTAGAAGCATCAGATGTTGCAAAAGCATACTTTCATAAGCTCGAAAAATGAATTCAGATTCTTATCTTAGATTCATGTTTTTAATTATTTGAATTAAGTTAAGCTCACAACTTACAAAGGCATTTTTTTTCCTGGGTTGTACTGTACAAGAACAATAGGAATTGAACCTAATAAGATCCACCCTCCACCCTTTTATCACATTAGCTTTATAACTCTAGTCATCTGTATTTTATCAATATTCTGTCCTTTTCCAGTCAACCAACAATGTCAAGGAAGCTTCTGGAACTAAATCAAGTTCCTCTACAACAAGTAACCGAAAAATTATACAAATACTCCATCTGCTCTCTTCAAGAGAATAGAATCTATCACTTCTAAGAAGCTCTTAATGCAAATCTAAACATTTGGTTTTTAGTGAAACCGAACTGGGGTTGTGGCCGACAATAAAACACATGCACAGTAGAAACTAAACAGGTCCTACAAGTAATTTATAGAAAGTTGCAAAAGTTATGGTCGCTGTAAAAGAGAAGAAAGTGCAATGACTTCATATGAACTCAAATTAGGAAAAAGAAAATAGATTATGCAATTACCCATCTGGGCAAACAGGTCTCCAAATGCTACACAATCCACCATCTTGCATAACCTGAAAAACAAAACGACGTTTCATTATTGTGACTGCAGCATTACAGAAATGTAAAATCTCTAATGCCTTGCATAATTTACCAGGAGAAGGAAAAAAAAAAAAAACTTGAATGGTAATAAGTACAGTAAGGTGGTAATTAGTAGAAAACCTGTTTTTTGCACAATGTGCATCGCTCTTTTGATTCTTGTTCACTACTCCAGATCTTCAAAAAGTTGACGCTATGTTTAACAAATCTTCTCTCATCAGATGCAGAACTATTTGAAGAGAGCCCTCTCAACTTTAAAATAGATTTGTTTGGAGTTTGTGGTTCTCTCCCATCAGCTTCGCTCCAAGCAAAATACACATGTCTTTGGCTTGAAGGAACCTGAAAATGGAATATACTATTCAGAATATCAACAGACTCTTTCACAAGAAATTAAAGTTTATGCTTGCGACTAACATTTAGAATTAGGAATTTCCTGTCAAACTCGTATGCTTTCCACATCTTACGCACTACTGAACAGATCCTAACCGCTTGAGGTTCTCTTCCCTCTAATTCTTCAACTCCACACTTGATGACTCGGACAAAATTTTCTGATCTCCTAAAATTTTTGAGATGGAGGATCAAGTGAGAAGGCTGATTACATCCTGCCTTTGCCAATTCCACTGCCATGAGCTCTTCCCATGGAACGTCCCACATAATCTTGCAAGGTTTTTTATCCAACTTGTCTCGAGCCAGACACTAAATTGAAGAAGAGAAAGCATGAGTGGATATCAAGCGTACATAAATCATACAGTCCATTTATTTATTTTTAATGTTTGGTAACTGACTTCAAACGTAATCAATAAGGTATCAACAGATAAAGAGTCCTTTGCTAACCTGTAGCAGCATGACTCGTTTATTGGTCACTAGAACAATCCTGTTGTAAGGAACAAAAAAAAGCTCTTCATAATAATCAGACCAAGCAAATTTTGAGGGCTCCTTGAAAATTTCAGTACAGCCAAAATGCCGACTTGCTTCTGCAAGGAACAGTATCATCTAGAAACAAGAGAAAGAGAGAAGAAGAAACATCAAGAATTTTACTGACAGATTTCCTACAAACACAACTGATCAAACAACAGATAGTAATTCAAATTATATGCATACATCTTTTTTTAGTTTCTAAACCAAGCTGTTACTTTGAGTAAAGAATTGCAGATATAATAATTTCAGAACTCCAAAGCCGCTAAGTCACACAGAGTTAGCCCAATATTTCACCTCTCAACTTTCAAAATCTATAGAGAAGGTTGATTTATTATTGCCTAATTATGGTTGTAAAGTGTACAGAGTGCATACTCTACTGGCGAGTTACATGCAAATGACAAGAAATTCAATATAGCACAAAATTAACAGAAAAGCAATGGCAATTGTACCTGTCCTGTAGCTTCTCTCTCACAATACTCTCTAAGTACACCATCAGCATGGATAGCCCTTGGGTTTCTGATTCTTTGGTAAGTGGTCTTGCTACTGAATACCTCTAAGCATTTGGAACAACTTGCACCAATTCCTTCAACAGTCAACGAGAAAAAATCTAATGCCCCACTCAGTGGTTGTACAACAAATCCTAGAAAAGCATGTCCAACCCCACGAGCAAGGCCCAAGACACCATTCTCACGGGCACTCTCTACAGGCTTTGTAACTACTCCAGACACCCCAAAAGCAACACCTTGTGCAAGAGCTTCAGTTCCTTGAATAATTCCATCACCCACCCCGGTGATTCTCCTTGACCAGACCTGATCCCATACTGTATCAGATTTCCGATTTAGATTGCACTAGTAGGTTTGCTGCTTAAGAGAGAGAAAAATTTACCTGCTTTGAACGTAATTGCAGAAACTGCCCATCTGTTGAAAGTTCTGCAAATCCTTTACTAAGAGAAGCCAATGTTGAACTTGTCATACCAAGAACATCTATTGAAAATATCAAATGTAAAGGATTGTGGATCAGATCCCTCCAGATTCGGTTTCCAATGGCAGGAACAATGGAACTTTTCCGCATGAATCTGTCTCTCTGCATCACCCTCCTTAGATGCACCTGGAATAAAGGAATTCCAATGTTATAGGGACCAGTAACCATATATCAATAACATCTTTAAGGAAAATATTGCAACATTCAGTGTTATCTCCAATTCTAGTCATTAACTCAGAAAATGGAGTTTGCAGCATTAAATAATAAATAAATAAATAAAATTTTAAAAGGAATAACTTGTATCTTAACCTCACTCTTATATAATAAATTTTCTCCTTGAGATGTTAAAAGAATGTAGCATAATTTTTTTTTTATAAGAGCAAATTATTATTGTGCCCATACAAAATACTACAGAATTTGATTGGCAAAACACACACTGGTAGAAAAAAAAAAAATATATATATATATATATATATTTTATATCATTTTTGTTTATGACATAAAACCTCTCCAAGGAAGGGCCCTTTGGACCCACCCTTGGAGAGTAAACCATGGATACATGACCCCACTCGCTAGAATTGTGTATCAGGCAATCCAAGAGAAGTGCCATAGGGGGATCAAACCTAGAATGTCTGGGTCTACAGCTCATCCCAAGCCTCCAACCACTAGGCCACTAGGTTTATAAGATGGTAACAGATATGTCCTGTATTGGAGACAATATTGTTTCTGAAAATAGAAAATAAATTTTGTTATATTAATTGTCCTAAAAGCTCGCACTATTAGTAGATGAATAATTTAATCACTTATCCTGACCATAATCTAACAAAGTTATATTATTTCTTCTTTTGAGAGATTTTGCCTGTTGCAAGGACCAATGGATTTTACTTGGGACCAATTCTCAAGTTCAGGCAGGTTGCTAGGCCATATCAAGCGTTACATTGGTGATGGGAACTGAAATCTTCAGTATAATAATTAACACTTCCAGAGGTCCTCTACTTTTAAAAAAAAATGCAAAAAGAAGAGTATAGAATTTTGCCATTAACTTACATCCAAGAGTCTCAGCAGCAATTACAAATGGTAGCTGGAATTGTTACTGGATAGACAGTAGAGTGTAGCTGAAACGAGAATGCTAAGATGGGGATAATGGAAATAAATGGAAAGATAGGATTCGAAATGGAGAAATTCTTAGCTTAAAGATAGGGGTAATTCCTATTGATGAAAAGATAAAGAGCAAGTCGCTTGAAATGGTTTGTTCATGGGAAGAGGAGAGCGATTAATGCACCAATAAGAAAGATTGAGTTTATTCAAGATAAGGGGAAAAAAAAGAGTAGAGGAAGACCAAAAAATAACATTAGTAAATGTATTTAAAAAGGACATGTTAATTAAGAAAATAATAGAGACAATGATTTTGGATAGAATACAATGGAGGATAAGAATATATGTGATTGACCTTGACAAATCTTGTTGAGGATCCATAGCAAACCCCAAAAATTTTGAGACTAAAGCTTTATTGTTGTTGTTGTAGATAAAATAGTTAATATACATATTATGAACTCAATCTATGAATGTTATTATGAAGATTAATTAAGCGAGTTTGTACAATAATAGATAGAAGCTGGTCCAATAAACACATCACATGTGATCTGCCTTATTTTATTACGTCTGACTTTTTTTTCCTTTTTGTTGGCTTGGTAGGACCCACCACACAACCTAATTTTATCAATTCTATAGACTCCCTTCTTGCAAATAGAAAATTAATCCCTTTACTGAAGCCTAACAAACCATTTCACTACATTATTTATTTAGTCCATCACTAAAATTTAGGAACTTTTAGAGGGGCAATTGCTTCAAGCATCAGGAACTTTTCCCAAGGTGCTCGCCTTTAGCACTTAGGCGAGTGGCACTTTGGCACAACACTGCTCAGGATGCAATTGGGTGAAGGCTTCCACAAGTAAATTTGGTTCATTCAGCAGGTTCTCTAAGCTACTCCCAATGTTTCATTAAGTTGCTTCTTGTTGAAAAATGTAAAAATTATGGTTAAATGATTAAATTCACAATTTCTTAATAACTTAACTTTTGGAAGATCGGTAATTTAACTTGATATCATGGTATTAGAACAGGAGTTCTTGAGTTCTGTTAGAACTATGGTTATGTGATTAAATTTACCATTTCCTGATAGCTAAAACTTTTGGAAGAATCAATAATTTAACTTGGTATCAGAGCATGAGGTCCTTAATTCGATCCCTACCTCATTCCACTCTACCTCTCATTTAAAATCTCAAGTGTTAGGCCTCACCTATTAAAAAAGAGTTTGATCTCACACATGAGGGGAGATCTTAAGTTCGATCTCTGTCTTTACTCTACCTCATTTAAAATGTTAAAAATCTCACATGTTGAGCCTTCTTTTATTAAGGGGAAGTTTAAGCCCACACATGAGGGGGAGTGTTAGAATTATGATTAAGTGATTAAATTTACCATTTCTTAATAGCTTAAGTTTTTAGGACAATGGATAATTTAACAAGTTCAATCCCTCTCTCCACTTTACCACCCATTTAAAATGTTAAAAGCTCACATGTTGGGCCTCACTTAGTGCCCGTTTGGGATGCACTTATAATCCAACTTATTGCTTATTTTTCCTACTATTTGCAAGTCCCAAATGAGTAACCTACTTATTTTATTAAACTTTTACCTTTTATCTACAGTAATTTAAGCAAAAATTTAAATAAGTTGTTTCCAAACAAACATTTATTAAGAGGGAGTTTGGGCCCACACGTGAGAGGGAGTGTTAGAATTAACGTTAAATGATTAAATCCACCATTTCCTAAAAGCTTAACAGCTAAAGCACTTGAGACAATTGGTGAATTATAAGCAATGTTGTCAATTCCGTACCGTACTGGCCGGCAATCCGGTACGGTTGACCCCTATGTTTCGTACTGGTACAAATACCGGCCGTACCGGCCTCGTACTGGCAAATACCGGCTGTACCGGCCGGTATTTGAATACCGGACCGAAACATAAAAAGACCTTGTTTTGTTAATTTTGACATTTTCAAGGGCAAGATCGTAATTTTGTTAAATCCTAATTCTAAAACCCTAGCACTGCCCAGTTCCCGCACAACCCTCTTTCTTTCTTTCTTTCTCTCTCACGCTCTCTCTCAGCTACTCTGTTCTCTCACTCTCTCTGCCAATCTGTCTCTCACTCTCTCGGCAGCTCCGCTGCTCTGTCTCTCACTCCGTCACTCGCCGCCGCTGCTCTGTCTCTCACTCTCCGCTGCTCTGTCTCTCACTCTCTCGGCCACTCTCAGGTAACATTTTGTCTTAAATTTTTCTGTGTGGAATTATATTTCATGTGGAATATGATAAATAAAAACTTGATTACTGTGTTTATGAATTGATAGCTAAATTGATTATTGTGTTGGTTCTGTGTTCATGAATTGATATATATTGTTGTTTCATTCTTGATTTTGGTTAGCTTCAAATATTGGGTTAGTAATTTACAACTTAGTATGACTATTAATAAAAAGATAACTAGAGTTATTAACAAATAATTGATGGTATATATGCAGTGTGAATTATGACTGAAAATCAGTCAAGTGTAGCATCTGGCCCGGCTGTAAGATCCGAGGATCCAGCATGGGCTTATGGCCGTGCTGTGCCGGATGTAAGAAATAACACCCAGTGTACTTTTTGTTGTAAAATGATAAGGGGGGGAGGAATTACTAGGCTCAAGTATCCTTTAGCTGGGATTCCAGGTGATGTTGAAGCATGTAAAAAAGTATCTGAAGATGTAAAATGGCAAATGAAACAGTTGATTGAAGATTTAAAGAAAAGTAAACAGAAAAAAAGAAGAATGAATAAAGAAATTGCAAATCCCTATGATGTAGAGGAGGAGGAGGAGGAGGATGATCATCATCATGATGAAGGTAATAATGATAATGAGAGAGGGGGTTCAAAGAGTCATTCATCAGTTAGTAATTATAACACCAAGGGGAAAGAAAAGGTTGGAGAAAAGTCAAATATTAAATCCTATTTTGCTCCAAGAACAAAACCTGGTTCTCAACCATCCATAAGGTCTTCTTTGGCCTCAAAGCAAATGGTTGAGAAGGCAAGAATGAATTTTGCAAGATGGTGGTATCATGCTAATATACCTTTCCATGCCGCTCACTCTGTGTATTATCAAGAAGCTTTAGATAGTGTAGCAGCTATTGGACCTGGTTTTAAGGGACCTTCTTATCATGACTTGAGGGGGCCTTTATTACAAAAACATGTGGGTGAAATGAATGATTATCTCTTAGATGTGAAAAATGATTGGAAAGTTTATGGGTGTTCAATTATGTCAGATGGTTGGACAAATCAAAAGAGAGCTCCAATCATTAATTTTTTAGTGTATTGTCCTAGAGGTACCATGTTTCTTCAATCCCTTGATGTGTCAGGCCTAACAAAGGATGCGGATACATTGTTTAAGTTGTTTGATAAAGTTGTTCAAGAAGTTGGGCCTGAGCACGTTGTGCAATTCATTACAAATAATGATTCTTCTTACAAGTCTGCAGAAAAGAAGCTAATGCAGAAATATGGGACATTTTATTGGTTTCCTTATGCAGCCCATTGCATTGATTTAATGTTGGAAAATTTTTCTGATAAAAGATATTTTCCTATCATTGATGAAACCATTTAAAAGGCTAAAAAGATTACCAAATTCATATACAACCATGGCAAGATTTTAGCTTTGATGAGAAGCAACTTCACTAATGGTAGGGATTTGATTCGTCCAGCCATCACAAGGTTTGCAACTGAGTTTTTAAGTCTTCAATGCTTGACTAAGTTCAAGAAAGAACTTAGGCAAATGTTTACCTGTGATCAATGGGTCAAATCTCGACATGCTAGAGATGTCATGGGAAAGGAGGTGGCTGCAATTGTTTTGGAAGATAGAGAGTTTTGGTTACAATGTCAACAAATAGTGAAGATTAGTTAGCCTTTGGTTAGAGTACTACGTCTTGTAGATGGGGATGAAAAACCATCAATGGGATACTTGTATGAGACAATGGATAAAGCAAAGGAGAATATAAAAGCAAGGTTAAAGAATAAAATTTCTACATATATACCATTTACTAGTGTCATTGATGCTAGATGGGATAAACAACTCCATAGTCCATTGCATGCAGCAGGTTGTTATCTTAACCCTGGAATCTTTTTTAGGCCGTCATTTAAGAAGCAAAAAGATGTTACAAAAGGCCTACTTAGTACCATTACAAGGCTGGTTTCTGATCCTGATGAGCAAGACATTCTTAGTTCTCAAATTGAATCATACAAAAAGTCTTTAGGTGACTTTGGAATGCCTATGGCAATCCGCCAACGTGAAAAACTAAGTCCAGGTATGCTATATGTATCTATACATACATACATATATATATATATATATTTCATTTGAAAGTTTGTTATTTGCTTTGTACTAAATTAATAATTTCTTTTATTTTTGGAAGTTGCTTGGTGGGAGCAATTTGGAAATGACACTCCAGAATTAAAAAAGTTTGCAATTCGAGTGCTAAGTCAGTGTTTTAGTGCAACTGGTTGTGAAAGAGCTTGGAGCACATTTGAGTTTATCCATTCCAAGAGGAGAAATAGGCTTGAGCATAAACGTTTGAATGACTTGGTGTATGTTCGGTATAATCTATTGTTACGAGAAAGGTATGTTTTTAAATATATTCAATTTTTATTTTGAATGATTAGAAAATGACACCAATGTATGATATTGATTTTGGTAGGAACATTAGAAGGACAAAGGATTACTTGGATCCTATAAGCCTTGATAATATTGATTTAATGGAGGATTGAGTAGCTGAGGAATCTGAATTTCTGTTACTAATTGAGGAAGATGTGAATTGGGATAGCATTGAAGAACCATTAGCAACAATGACTTTAGAAGATGATAATGATGATGATGATGATGTTGTTGTTCTTGATGAGGAAGATGGTAAAAATGATGTTGTGTTGACAGATGCTAATACTCATGTGTATTATGGTCCTGATGTAAATCCTTTTGAAGGATGGGAGTAGATCCTATGTAATTTGTGTTTGTTTGTTTTCTTTGTGTAATGAACAATTTTATATTGTGTTTTTTTTTTTTTTTTTTTAGTTGATGTTAAAGTTTAAAACTATGAATTATTTGTTCTTAATTGAAGTAATGTTTTATGGTAAACATGAATTTTTGAGGTATTGTTTTATGGTAAATAGAGATTTTGTGTATGTATGTGTGTGTATGTGTATATATATATATATTAAATATATAAAATAGCGGTAAACCCGAAACGGTACACCGGTATTGACTGGTATCCGAAATATATCATACCGGTAGCCAAACCGGTACGGCCTCCAGTACGGTATTGACATCCTTGATTATCAGAAATAAAATATATTTGAAAGACAGCAGTGGGATTCACAAGCTAAACATAATGTATCTATTTGCAGAGCTGTAACAGAGAGAAGAATCATATTTCCAATTGCATGCAAAAGAAATCTGGAAAAAGATTTAATTCTTTGTTGGATTAATACTCTCTGGAAGTTGAAATGATGTGGGCAGAACAGAATACTAGGGTCCACCAAACTGCCATAAGGAAAGTGCTTCTGCTTATAGCAATTGTTCAGGAGGTAAAGTAATTATGGCCAAAATGCATGTAATGAACACCAAAATCTAAGAGAGTATTATCTAAAACTTTGTTCAAACAGAACATCTCCATCCAGGAAAAGAAAGGGAAATAAAATTTAGATCATCAAGGCCAAAATGCATGTAATGCGCACCACACAGTATTATCTAAACCATTTGCATATTATTTTATTAAAATAAATCAACTCAATCCAGGAAAAGAAAAGGAAATCAAATTTTGGTAACATCTCATACTTCCCATTATAAATAACATAGAGGAATTAGAATATGCAATATGGAAGCAATCTGTTTTCCCAGATAAGTCAGCCACCTGACCTGAATCTTGAATGCATTTCCAACAGCTGACAAGATGGGACTCCACACACCTAGAACCCCTTTTGGTCTCTGAACTGGTGCTGTCTCAAGTGACAACTTCAGCCTTAATTCTGAAACATCTATTAGGCTGAAAAAAAAAGAGGGGGGGGGGGGGGGGGAATCATAAGATCTCCAACTCTAATCACAAATATTATTTTGTCAGTAGCAGAGAAAAAATTTAGCAAGAAACCTTCTACTTACATCATAAGAAATTGTTATTCTCATTGAGAAATAACATTTTTTTATATTCAACTTTTTTATAAATAAGAAACTATAAATTACCATAGGTTAAAAGACTGGTATGGGGGGGGGAGGGGGATTGCAAAATTGTTATCAAGACCATTCATATGCATGTACTGACATAATATTGACAACTTTAGTTCTTTTCTAATTTCCATGTCCTAGATAGTCAATGATGCAAATTATCTGGCACTTGGTAGGAGAATACATGAAACAAACACATGATAAAATAGAAAATCATGGAGACTGCAGCAGTAGCTGGATATTTTGGCAAACGATACAAAATCTTGCACATCACTCAGCCAACAGGTCTGACCAAATTGCATATCAAGATAATCTTTTGGGCAATCAAATTGAAACTGCACTTTTGGTAGATAATGGTGATGTTAGAATTACAGTTGTTATTTTTTTCAATTCACTTGTTATTTTATATTAGCATAAGGGTATTCTTGTAATCTTGCCATATCATTCTAATATAAATATGTTCTAAGGTATCGGCTTGATTGATTATTCCTAAACCTTTGTTTCTTTCTTTTGTATCTGTCTCTCTATTCTCCTCTTCCTCTTTTCTTCTCTCTTAACCCTAATTTTTCGTACTTTACAATTCAACCGGTGGGAAGAAAGCCATATTTCTTACTCAATACGTATCTCAGGATCAACTTCAGCGACACTTGAACTTTGGGGGATGCGATCTAGCTGAAGATTATTGTAGAAATCCACCAATGCCCAAATAATTGGTTCATGAATATTCAGCCTCCAACAAGTCTCAGTTACCTATTATGTCAACATGGGTGATGATGAGATGATGGACATATACCTTCTCATGTATACAATGTAGTAAACTACACCCCAAGCATTCTATTTAATGAAGCATACCCGAATATATACATATGGGAAGACCAGTACGCCATCACTATTTTCATTGCGAATTGTAATAGTCATCTTGAACACTGGATGATTCACATCAGATGTCTGATCAGGAGCCAAGAGCACTGGCATTAGAGTTAGAGGCAGCTGGTTATCCAGCTGCAGATGACCCAGTATCAGTTTGAACCTAGCATAAACAAAAGACACAGAAGTTGTAGAGATGAAGCATCATAACAAAATTAATGTAACGCAATTAAGAGATGAAATTGGACAGTGAACAATAACAGAGAGAATTCTCTCATTTCACTCAAAGGATTTTCTCATTGTTATCTTTTTTTTTTTGATAAGTAATAAAATTTCATTGAAAAAAAGAGAGAGACACCCAAGTACACAGGGGGTATACAGGGGGAACAATCAAAAGCGAACATTACAAAAATCAAGAAAATCCAAAATAGAAGAAAAAGGATGGTTCCTCCACACAGAGAACCAGTCTAATAAAGTTCTGAAAAATAGGAGCTTGATGTCAGGCAAGGAGTGCTCGATGTCTTCAAAGCACCTACTATTTCTCTCCTTCCAAATGCACCACAACAAACAATGAGGAACAACCATCCAGATATCTCCATTACGGTGGTGACCAAAATGACCTTGCCAGCAAGCAAAAAGCCCGACAATAGACAAGGGCATAACCCAATAAACTCCAAACAAACCAAACACCATACTCCACAACTCCGAAGCAACCGGGCAATGAAGGAAAAGATGGTCAACAGATTCACAATTACATTTGCACATATAACACCATACTCCACATTTTCTCATTGTTATCTATGACCGTTTATACACAAACACAGGCTCTCATGTAATCAAGACACATATTTGAAGGTCTACCACCCAGGAAAAAAAGAAAAGAAAAGAAGAAGAGACCCAATAAGTTTCTATTTGGTTAGATAATGGTTAAATGATTAAATTCACCATTTTCTAACAACACAGACTTTTAGAACAAGTGATAATTTATCATTGAACCAGACCTGAATTTGAACCCTGCTTCGACTCTACCTTCAATTTAAAAAGTAAAAAAATATGCATGTTGGGTCCATTTATTAAGGGGGAGTTTGAGCCCACACCGAAGAAGGAATGAAGAATAATGGTTAAATGATTAAATTCACCATTTTTAAAAGCTAGGAATTCTCTCATTTCACAAGGATTGGCTTGTTGTTATCTATAACTGTAGACACAAACACAGGCTCACACACATCAAATCAAGACATATTTGACGGTCTACCTCCATCCAAGGACATCAAAACGGAAAAGAAACCCAACAAGTTTCTATTTTGCTATAATAATGGTTAAAAGATTACTTATCAAAAAAAAAAAATGGTTAAAAGATTAAATTTATCATTTCCTAACTTAGACTTTTAGGACAAGTGGGGATTTATCATGAAAGTAGAGCAAGTGATCTGGGTTCAAACCCTGTTTCCACTTTACCTCCCATTTAAAAAGTTATAAAACATATTTTAAAAAAATATAAAGCTTTTGCAATAGGTAATATTTTATCATTATTAAAGAATATACTAATTATAAAGAGATAAAGAAAGAGAAAAAAAAAAAAAACCGCAGGTGAACTCCAATGACACCAATGCTCTAAGTCCAATGGTCATTGTCCCACTCTTTCCTCCCCACCTCCTCTACCCCTTCCTTGGGGCCACTTCAAAAGAAAAAAGAAGTTACAATGTTGCCTTGATGATATTCACCCACAATAAAAAGAACACAGGACTAGTAACAGTCAATCTAAGATGGAGGGAAACAGGGATAACATTTGCAACTTCATGAAACATTGCACCCTTATCTTGTTCTCCCACAAAACAACCAAAAGTACCAGTGTCAATTGAATCAGCACAATTTTATGTAAATCATCTGCAAAAACTATTAAGAAAAAAAAAAAAACTTCTTAGCAATTGGTGGACTGTTTCCCCCCGGACAAAGGAACTATCCAAAGTTTTGCAGTCAAACGGTCTACTATCACCCAAAAGGAGATAAAAAGAAAGCAGAAAAATCAATAACCCTAAATTGCATATCTTGTAGAAGTACAGGAGACTATTAGTTCAATCATGACGAGAAAACTCATAAGCTCACTGTGACTACAGAGAAGTAGAAGCCATGACTTTTTTCTGTGCCTAGGGTTATGAGAAAAAGGACTAAAACATACATAAAATGCTCTTACCTGCTAGTTGTCCCACCATCATAGCCAGTTGAATATGAAAAGGAAACTCGCTCCAAGTACAAGTAGGAAATCTCTTTTGGTCTTTGGTCAACAACAGAAACCCCAACAACTCCCAACTCAATTATGAGCTCCACAGGTGCAGCATTGTTCTGCACCATGCTCTGTATTTGTGAATTTCCATGGATTCCAGTCAGTGTTGGGCTCGTAATCTCTTCATGTGAACTTGACCCTGGTGTCTTGCCATCCATGAACCTAGCAACCGTGATATCATCCATTTCAACAACTAGGAAACGCAATCCTAGTTCCTGCTCCTCTGCAGAAATTAATCCATTCCTTTCCAAATTGAGTTTCCAGACACTATTGCTATCATTACCAGCAACTTTAGCATCTATGAATTTTTGGCCATAGGGATCCTCCCAAGAGAAATTGGTGGTTGAAAGAGGTTGCAACTGAATCCAGGCATCTTCACCAAATCCAGACTGGCGAATGCTGATTGTTTTACCATGTGATCTGTTCTCAATTCTGTTTAAGAAAATTTTTTGCATGTGAATCACTGAATGTGTGTGTGTAGAAGCACTAGTAGATTCCAAACACGGATTTTTATTTTGCTAAGTATGTAACTAAGCTTGAAGGAAACGCACCTGATAGGACCATTGGCTGATCCAAGACGGAATACAACGATAAAACGTGATCCTTCTTCATAACCTCGAATTTCTGTTCGCAAAAATCTTCGATCACCATTGGGCCCCCTCAAAACCAGGTTAATGGTATCCTCTTTTACAATTTGTACAGGAAATGACCAATTGGTATCTTCTAATCGGACCTGATGTATGTTATGAAAACTTGACCAAATTAATTTACAATGATTACCTTAAGATCATTACAGATATAATAATCATGAATGGGAGGGATATTCTATGCACATAAAAGTTAGTGATTTCATACATAAAAAAGGGAATTTCAAACAACGGTGTATTTTCCATAATACAGAAGGATGGGAGAAGCTGCCCGACCATTAAAATTCTCCGATTCCCTCCAATTTTGAGCAAGAAGTGAGACACATAGCATTTAAAAAATCCAATGGTCCCAGAAAACTCATGTAAACTACAAAACAATCAGATAAATGCCACATGTTTCACACCTAACTTTAAAAGGATTGGAAATTTAAATGGGAAGGGGTCTTCCTCAAGATTAGAAGAACAAACTTATAACATCTCATAACAGCAATAGCCATGCAACTTTTTATCAAATTTTATTAGTTTAATCTAACTCTTGTTTACTTTTGATTTCTTTTATTTCCCTTCTCAGTGAATCTTGTTTGACAGCTTTTTGAGTTGACATAGGATAAATTAGGGAATTAGTCTACATGTGCATGTGGTGGGTTAAGGTTTAGGAGGATTTGGGGATCAAGGGTCTAGAACTTTTTAAAAGGGTGTTTAGGGTTGAAGAATGAATAGGATTCAGTCGGGAAGAAAAAAAACATGATTTAGGGTTGAAAAGAGGGAAAAAAAAAAAGGCAATCAAATTTCCCCACAATCTATGAATAATACTGTGAACAGTGTAGATGAACAGTAGCATGAACATGTGCATGCACGGTATTTGTGAATGGTGACAAAATATCAAAAAGAAAGAAAAAGAGAGAGAGAGAAAAGAAAGGAAATGCAATAATGCCAACATGCCTCAATGCTAAAAATCACTAAATATTTTATTGATCAACTCCTTTTTTGAATACAATCACACACTTGTATAGACCCAAAATCTTTACTTCTAATAGAACTAGGACTCCTACTTTCACTAGTAAACCAAACCCTAATTGAATTAAACCTAAGCCCACACATAAATATTAAATACCCATAAACTAAATAAGATTTATTAATTAATAAAATAAAACCTAAGGGCCCACAACTATGGTCTGTACCCAACAATTACAGAATTACTAAAATATCCTTGACTCTAGAATAACCAATAAAACATAAAATAAAATATAAAAACATAATTAACTACCATGGATACTTCTTCTTGGACTTTGCCTTAACCTTAGGCTTCCAAAGTGGATATTGCTTCTCTAACCACTCTATGGACTGGATTTTGCTCTTATACCAGATTTGATGCAGGATGAACCAAAATTTTGCAACAGAAAAACTAAATAACAGGAAAATTAAAGATAACCAAAAAGTCAAAACCTAAGCTTGCTTCGAATTACCACGCAGCATGAGAAAACCACTAGGAGTCAACACCTAGGGTTGGCCAGAGTCAGCACTAGACCATGGAGACAATTTCAATAGAAATTTTATTCATCAAAATCCCTTTGATAGGAGTACAAAACTTTCCTCATTTGGACTACTAAACTCTAAATCTAACCAACATACCCACTTATCATGGGAGCCATTGCACACTTCTACCAAGGAAGTCTTGCCACAGCAACCAAATTAAATATCTAGCCATACACTCTCAAGATGCTTACCAAACACAATCCCAATATGGGAAAGCATTCAAAACTGGAAATAATATCAAATTCAAAAGGATGTGACATTTCAAGGTAAATTGATAGTAAAAAATCTTTAAGTAGGTAAAGGCACACCAATGAGTGGTGAAACATGCATAGGAGGTTAACAGTACTGCAACAGCAACCAGTCTACTAACCTGGAGCTTATCTAAACCACCTGTTTCATGATGTACAAAGGATATTCTTGAATCAGAAGCACGAAGAACCTTAGGTGCATCTTCACTGCAAAACTTAATAAATATGTCTTGGCCAAGTCTGTTTGTAAATGTCATGAATGGTCGGACAGAAATTACCTAAGAACAGGATAACAAGTCAGAAACTACATAACTTAACATGATTTATATGAAGCTCCGAACTTCTTAACTACCTTTGTAGGAACAGATTGATAAGCACATGGTTTTGTAGAGATAAAAAGCTGTATGCAGTTGCCATCAGCATCATAAGCATAGAGATTTAATGATCCATCCTAAAGACAAAAGAAAATTTGTTCTTAACAAACATTCTATCTTTGCTTGAAAATATGATGACATCAAATAGGATTGATATTGAAAATACCATGTCACCAAGAGGAGAAAGATCTTCAACAGGTCCAAAATGTTCTTGGCCAGATCGAGAAATTGACACTGCGAGACCCAACATATTAAAATTCAAAGCAGAAGCTAATGTGCAACCTTCAATTATTTCTTCTTCAGTTATCTCCTCCAATAATACTTCGTTTTTCTTCTTAGACAGAAAATGAAGACCAATCCTCGTATCTTTCTTCACTGACAAATCTAGGAGCCTAAATGTAAGTGGGGGACATCTAGCAACTTCAAACCAATAAGGAGCATAGACTCTAACGATCTTTGCCAGCAATGGCTGTTCTTGGTCATAATTCTTCTCAAGAACGACTTGAACAATCCTGAATATGTCATTATTTAGGAGCACAATAGAAAAAAGAAAAAGAAAAGAAAAGAAAAGACTTCAATATATAGGGAAAAGTTAAACAATACACAGAACTTAATAAGGAAAAGATTAAACGATAAAAAAAAAGTGTGAGATAAAGTGTGAAGCAGATATTGGAACCTTCCAGATATTGAACTTCTCAAACTTAATGTTTTAGATGGAATTCGATGAGGATCAGATAAAGGAACAGCTTCCTGTAACAACCAAAAAAATTTAAAGGGTCAAACGTGACTACCATATCTGAAGAAAGAAAACATTCCAGCAGAAAAGGTACAAGAATACAACTCTTACATGCATAGGAAGCCATCCTCTTTGCGGAAGTAGTGAGAAGAACAAGGGATTTCTTATGTCAGCACTGTAAACCTTTTCAGTTTTTCCTGGACCAAATATTCCTCTAGAACAGTCAACAAAATGACCACTTGGTTGCATCTCAAGAACAGAATATTCAGCTGTAAGAGGAAGAAAATTTGTAATAGACAGTGGAGACTTGACAACAAGAGTCCAGTCCTGAATAGGATCACAATTGATGTCTTTAGCAATCCCTGTTGATTGTATGCTCAAGCAGAACCACAATTTATGTGAACCACTTGATGAAGTTCCACTTATCTGGGTGCAGTATAACAGCTCCTCAGACTCAATAAGGGTTGATACACATAGTTCAGAACATACATTTGGCTTACCAGAATCCATTTGACCAGGCCTATCCACTACAGAACTCCAAGTATATTCACTAGGATTAATGGAACTATAAGGTCTTAATTGCAAGACATACATTCCAGATTGTGACAAACCAGACAGAGGAAGGGGCACAGTGTCTCCAGGTTTCAGTAGTCCTACAGAAATGTCCTTTAATTCGCGTATTATTTGTTTTCTACTCCTGATCCATCTCCTTTGCCTTGTGTGGTTCACAAACTTTGAAGGATCAAAAGAATCGGGCCATTTTAGCCTTTGAACATCTGGACCATAAACCCAACCATCAGCATCATTGGTAGATGTCTTGTCCAAATGCCAATCATCAATCCATTCCCAACCCATTGGTAATTCAACCTCAGAAATTTCCTGCAAAATCAATGGTGTTTAGACACAAGCTCACAGCTCCAAAATCAGTCCTTGAACTTGGCCTATAAAAGGTCTTTAACATCTGAATTATGTCATTTTTTTTTTTCTAACAATGTAAACTGGAATATATATATATATATATATATATATATATATATATATATAAATAGAAACAATTCATTACATTGTTATGCATTCATTGTTCCAATGCACATTGCGCACTATATGATAATGAATTACAAAGTCGTGTTATTGACACCCAGTCAAATCAAGGTCCACCATGTTGGTGACATTCAATCCAAAAGCTAAGTGGTTAAGAGATATTTTTTGGGGTGAGGGGGGGAGGCCTCCAGTAACCTGAACCAAGCAGGGACCTTGAACAGGTAGAATAGTAATGTGGGACATTATCCGTGGTTATTGGAAGAATTTATTATTATTAAATTTTTTTTTTTTTTTTTTTTTTGTATTTATTTTTGGATTGTCTAGAATAGGGTTTCATTTTCCCTGATGGTTAGCAAGGTGACTTGTTTACTGATGTTGGTCAATGTTTACAACTAGTTGTGAAGTATAGGGTTTTACTTCTCCTGATGGTGCGCAAGGTGACCTGTTTATTGATGTTGATGACTGGTTGTGAAGTTAATTTATTTTACTATTATCTGTCCTGATATTACTTATGCTGTTGGTGTGGTTAGTCAGTATATGCATGCTCCCTGTCAACCTCACTTCAATTCAATTTGTCGTATATTGTGTTATCTAAAGGGTAAACTTGGACGAGAACTGTTGTATAAGCCCTTTGTTCTCTATCCGTGATAGGTTTTAGTGATTCTAACAAGATTAGGGAAAAAGCCTCCACATATTGAAGGGAGATCACTTCTTATAAGCACATTTCCATGTGCTTCCCTAGGCGATGTGTGACCTATGAAGCACAGGAGCGTTTCCAGACTCGGGGGTGCAGGTGCAGGTGCAGGTGCGGGTGCGGGACTCGGCAATTTTTGAAAAAATAAGGTGCAAGTGTGGTGATTAAAAAATTATTTAAAATATTTTTATTTATATATTTTATATATTGCTAAGCATGCTTTTATATATAATAATAATAATAATAAAGTTTTTGACACTTGAATTATTGACAGAGATATTAAAATAGATGAGGCTTCTCATAAATAAAAAATTTAAAAAAAGAGATGTGACTTAGTGACTCATGTATTTGGTCAGCTCAAAAATAAAATAAATGATATATATGGTACTTACTAAAATAGATGTAGCTTCCCATTAAAAAAGAAAAAGAAAAAAAAAAAGGTAGATGTGGCTCTCACGTGTTTGGTCAGAGAGGTGTGAGAGCCACAAAGAACAAAATAAAGCTTTTAAGCTCTTAAGTTGTTCTTATCAAAAGAAACAGAACTCTTCAAAAAAAAAAAGAAAAAAAGAAACAGAACAGAACTCACTCAATAAGACGAAGCAAAGAAGAAGAAGAAGACGAAGAACAGTGAGTTACGGACCAAGACGGCCTGGAGAAGTCTTTGAATTTCAGCCTGAATCGGCTGCTTCACCCAATACGGACTGATACAGCCCGAGTCGGCGCGAATCAGCCCGATTCAGTGCGAATCGGCCCGAGTCGGGCTGGCATGAGTCGGGGGGAAAAAAAAAAAAAAAAAAAGGACGTGGCACCAATGCGCAGGCAGCGGCGTCGCTTGCGCAACGGACGCAAGTGCGGCGGCCGTTTTGCCACGTCCATGCATCCTAGTGTGGGACTCTAGGATTGCTTCTCCTACTAGTCCTTCACAATCCACCCCTCTTACGAGCACACGCGTCCTCTCATGTGGGGCCCACATGTCCGGCTAGGGCATGACTAATATAACTTGTAACAACCCCACCCCCTAACGGTGTAAATATTGTTCATTTTGGAGCCTATACCCCTCACGATTTTATTCTCCCCCCAAAGCACACAACAGTGGAGGAAAAGACCTCTACACATTGAAGGGAGATCACTCTTTATAAGCACATCCTCATGTGCTTCCTCTTACGCGTGTGCTTGTAACAAGGGTGGATTGCGAAGGACCAGTGGGAGAAGCAATCCTGGAGTCCCACATCACCTAGGAAAATCTTAGGGATGTGCTTATAAGGAGTGATCTCCCTTCAATGTGCAGAGACCTTTTCTCATTGTTGTGTGCCCTGGGAGGAGAACAAAACCATGAGGGATATGGATCTCAAAGTGGACAATATCTATAAGTGGACAATATCTATATAGTTGGGGTGGGGTTATTACATTAAGTGAAAATCACTATTTTCTATCAACTTAAACTTTTGGGACAAGTGGTAGTTCATCATTACCTTTGTTAGAAGCAATCTCGTCACCTGAAGTAGTAAAAAGCAAAATGTTGTTGCCCGCTCTAATTCTAAAGCTGAGGATAGAGCTATCACTCATATTGCTTTCAAGTCCCTCCCTCATGACTTGGGTATTGATTGATGCAGGGATTTTAAGGGGGCTTCTGTTTAGGTTTAGAATTGATTAAAGGAAATGTGAGTTGCTTAGAACAAGGAACAAGGTGTGAAAAAACCTTCCTTAGAGAAATCCTTCTCTTGAAAATTGCACTAGGCTAATCTATGTAATTGCATTCAAAGACTAATCAAAAAGTAACTACAATCTGGTACTTATCCTAGTTGTTCAGCATTGGTAGCCTTCTAGATGCTTGACAAATGTCTAAATTCTATTGGCAAATGCTTAAGAAATCATATAACTAACTAGTTACAAGAGAATTAGGATGCAAATACTTGAAACGCCCTGCATCATTGATGTTCCTATTCATGTAGATGTATTATGACAATAGGCTGCTATATTTATTGCTAAAAATCTTGCTTTCTAGGAGTGTATCAAACATATGGAAGTTGACTGTTGCTTTATTCAAGATTTGTTGACATGGATATAGACTATCAATCAGATTTCAGTTTGGTGATATCTCACAAAGCCATTATTTCGTGCCCGCTTTCAATGACTGTCTTTTATGCTTGGCGTGTTTGATCTTCATGTTCTATCTTGCGGGGGAGCATTAATGTTACTTCTTTTATTTATTTATTTATTTTTATATTAGTTTTTTATTTTGTATTAGTGTAAGGATATTTTTGTAATCATTCTATACTTCTTTAATATAAATATCTGCTAAGGCAAGGGACCAAGTAACATAGCCCCAAACCTGTTCTTAAACATCTCCCTTCCCCCCCTCAATCTCTTATCCTTTAATCTCTCCTAACTCTAATCTCTAATATTGTACAACTCAAATGAAAAAAATGAATTATAGAATAATCTATATCACACTAAATTATTTAATGAACTTGGTCACAAGACAACAAAAGAAAAAAGGGGGAAAACTTGAATTTTTTTTTTCAATTAGCAGCATCAATAAAAGAGAAAAAAAAGAATCCATATTATTCAAGAAAAACTAATGGGTTATGGAACTGAAGAAGAGAAGAAATAAAAATAACAACTTAAGCAGTATAGATGACCATCCCTTGTACCCACCTGAACTGGAGATTAAAGGTGACTACATTTGGCATTAGTGATACATCCATCATGTGGTAAAGAAAAAGAGTTGAATGAAGAGGAGGGGGGGTGAGGAATCCCACATGGTAATGGTTCCAAGGCACTTGGGAAACATTTTTTATTAATAACTCACCTTATGGGGGCTTCCAACTTTGGAAACATCTGGGCTTGATTGAACCGAGCAGCCAACCCAGCCAATGGTTGGGTCACACTTTTCAGTTTCAAAAAACTCGTCTGTTTTAACATTTCTACCATCAATTTGTAACCCTTTAGAATTACTTGCACCATCTTGTGATCTCAAGTTCTCTGTGGAAGCTTTGGATACAAGGCACAAATCAAGTATAAAATCTGTATTGTTATGTACTGAAACCAGAGACCTGATATTCACATATCTGTTCCCATCCTTGACACTTACTTCACTGGCAACAACGTCATTGCCTAACCGCCAACAAGCAGCAGGTGCCGCATAGTTTAGCCTCACAGTAGTCCAAGGCCCTGCTTTGCTAGGACTAATCTGAATATGTCCAGATTTTCTCTCAGCACCGACAGGTTGATTTCTGCTCTCAACTTCAGGCCTGGGTGACATCACTACAGCACATCTTATTCTCCCACATGAGCTTTTATTTTTATCACTCTGAATCATATTCTGCATGAATAGTGTTAATGTAAGAATTGAATTTTCTAATTAAAAATTTAATATCTAACTATAAGGGGCGAACAATAATATATTCAACCTTCCAAGATACATAATAGACAAGCAAATGCGAAAAAAAAAAAAAAAAAAATCACCACAGATTCTATCGAGGATAATTCTATCCAGGTCAATTTGCTCTGATAATCATGTAAATATGAACTATTTTGGATGTTTTCTACTATCTGCTTCAGAGGGGCTGAAAAGTATCCAATCGGATCACCTGAAAAACCAGACAATAAGTTAATAATGAAAAATACAACGCAGTTATTATTAAAAACAACTACAATGCATGGTTAAAGGAGTTTATTTACAGTTCCTGAAAGATAATGTCTTTGTAAAATAACTTATTTGTTGTTAGGTAAGAGATTTATTTAGAATATTACACGTTTGCAGAATTATAGGAGGGCACAAAACATCCATGTTGTATGATCTCCAGTCAAAACTGCTACCCCAAGGACTTGAAAAGGAAAGAAATTACAATAACATTACAGTCGTGCTGTTCTGTAGCAGTAGTCTACTAGGCAAGGGAGTGAAGGATAAGGGATTTCTTGAAATGGAGAATATGAAAGAATGGAGTAGTAGATTTTGCAGATCCGAGAATTCTGCTATAGCAGACTTGGAAACTATGGTGTTTGGCTGGGATTTCTGGAGGATTGAGGCATATGAGAGGAGAAATGGTTTAGGTCAAAATCTTGACACTTGAGCTTAAATAAATGGACTGGAAAATTTTTTTGTAGAGAAACAAAAAAAACCTTGCTGCTGTGACTGAAATCTGAGGGAGATGATTTACCCTACAACTCAAAGAACAAGGATCAAAATCCCATGCTCTGATACCTTTTGATGCAAGAAGATTAATACTTTCATTTTCTAGAGAGAGAGATTCTTGTAAGGGAATTCACACCTCAATCTAAACTCAAATCTGAAATTCTAATTTTGATGCAGGAGCCTAATGCATTACAAGGATGATGATGAAGCAACCCAAGAGAGTGGCATGGTGACATGGCACAAGGAAAGGAAAGCCTGAGAGTTCATTTCACATGTGTAACTATATCCACACGTGCCAAGTTGTTGAAGTATTTCAAATTGGAGGGAAAATTAGTTATTGGCACATGCATTGATGTGCATGCTAGATTTTAGAAAGTTGTTAGAAGTAGAAGGTACCTAGGTCAGGTTTTGGTGTACAAAACAAAGGTTTTATGGTTAGGATCGACTTATGTGTGAAGGGAGAATGATTCTTGGAATTTGGGTTGAAATTTTCTGCACAAATATGGAAATTCTGCAGAAATTTTCTTTCTTGGACAAGTTCTTTCAAAGGATTTAGTTCAGGTTGTGCAAGATCAAGAAGGTTATGGAGTCAAGTATTAGTGGGAAAAGGTAATTCTCGGAGCCATGTGTTCAGATTTAGGGATTGAATGGGGCAAATGAAGAAAAGCAGGTTCTTAAAAACAATTTCTGCAATCTGGTTCTGTGTGAAACAGGTTGGTTCTAGGGTGTTTTTTTATTTGGTTTAATCAAGAAAAAAAGATGACATGATGCTTGGAACTAAATCCAAGACGTGCATTGAATAGCAGCTCGGTTTGGGAGAATTCTGCTTTGGCCCAATCTGACTGCTACCAGAAATCCCATCAACTCCAACGGAACAAGGATCAAAACACAAGGCTTTGATTCCAAAATGATGCAAGAAACAAAATACTTGCATTGAGAGAGAGAGAGAGAGTGAGAGAGAAGGCGAGAGAGAATGAAGAGAAGAAAGGGAATCACACCTCATTCTATACTCACATATGAAATTCTTGATTTTACTAACAATCATTCTTCCTTTACAATGCATGTACAAGGATATTTATATCCTAAGAGTTGGTTATTGGGGATAACATCATCCATAACTAAGTCACATTTATCACATGCTAGAATATAATTGTAACATATCAATCACATGCCATATTTAATATAGCATCCGAGTGTGCCGCCAACTAATTTTTCCTCCAATTTTACAACAAACTTGCAACATGTGGATTTAGCTACAATAACTATATGGCAACTGTGAAATTCAGCCCTTAGGCTTGGCTGGCCTTGTCACCACTTGTGTCATCACCATGCCAAGTCGTCATCATCCATGTATGTTTTCTGTAGGGAAAAATCTGTTGTTCATTCTGTAGTCCAGTGGGCATATTATTGTTCTTTGAGTGGAGAATCCTCATCTATTCCGTCCCCAGCAATAATTTTTTTATATAAGTAAAGCAATATTTCAAATTTACAATACTTTAGGGGGGCTAGATGGAGATGGAAGCTCTTTGACTTCTTCTGTTTATTAATAAAGTTCAGACATTATTCATTAAAAAAATGTTTTCTACCAAATAACAGAATATAGTCTTGGTGGCTTGGTAAATATTGACTTCCAACTGTGAGGATTTCTTTCTATTGCACAAAACCATAGCCTAAGAAAATAAGTAATGCTAAGGGCCCGTTTGGTACGTGTGTTTAAACAACAGTTGTTAGTTTTTTTGAAAATACATGTGGATGAAAAAGTGTGTGAAAATGCGTGTAATATTGTTTGAAAACTGAAAACATATGTTTAAGTTGATATACCAAACAGCCCCTAAATGTGGCATTCCATTGCAAACAACAGCAAGCTGTTTTCAAGAACATTCCAATGCTTGGAACATACGTCCTCAATATGTGCAAGTCTTTGCATTTCCTTACTTCTTTTGTCAAGCCAGAGTTATGAAGACTGACTTTATCTGATGCTGAAGGCATCACTTTCCCCAGAAATAATCTTACTAGTTTTGGATATAAATATATGTATGTATACATATATAAATTCATTGTACGCCATAAGTAGAGCCATTTTTTTATAATTTTATGGTGTTCAAATGCAACAATAAAAGATGTAGGAAAAACACAAAAATTGACTGATAGGTACACTCAAAGAAATACCTTTTCCCATGTCTGTTACAATTAATTCCATCAAGTAGTAGTCCTGTGCAAATTTGGATGATAGGATATCATAAGGTGGCCATGGAAAAAAAGTTAGAAAAAAAGAACAAGGAATAAAGTTAAAAATGCTATTGTAAAAAGATGACTGCTATACATACAGGCTAAAATTATGTCAAAACTGTGCAGAAAAAAGCGAATTTACCATGTAAACCCTATACAGCATGAATATCCACACTAAGAAAAAGCAACAACAGCATAATTTGAGTGAACCAATTCTCTGGTGCAGAATCCAGAGGGCTACTAGCGGCATCAACTTGAGTTAAATTTCTTTTAAATTAGTCCTAAGAATAGAACAAGTAAAAGGTTGGGAAATCCAATGGAACCAGTAAAAGTCTTCCACAATCTATATAGATGAGGTTGTGAAAACAGAGTAACAAGTTGGGATATATTAAGCAGGAAAGTAGCTGTTTAAGCAGTTGCACAGCTAGGCTAGCGATATTTTGGGGTACTTATGATCAAAAGCCTGAAAATCCTTTCCTAAGTGTGTGTAATTACAAGTTTGCAGCAAGCAAGGAAAATAATTTTGATGAATTTACTACTCTAGAATTTTACAGAATCTTAATTATGCAACACAGGCATTTGAAATAATTTGCTGAATGCTAAGGTCAAATTGCTATCAGCAACCATCAGGAATGAAAATAATATAGTAGGGGAATTTCAATGGTATATTTTTTTTTACTTTTCAGACTAAGCTCAAAGCTCAGGTAAATGAAAGTTGTGACAACTCCTGAAAAGAAACCAAAAATAGAAAGAAAGAAAACATATATATCCTTTAAAAAAAAAAACAAGTTAGCAAGTGGAAAAAAAAAAAATTATCCACATACTGGTGAATCAACTTTGAAGAAAAATACTTCATTCCAATTGACCAATTCAAGCTCAGATGACAAAAATTTATCTGCACTTCTTCCAGATGTCCGTGCACTCTGTTGATGGAGATGTAATTCAGTCGAGACACTTTGGTCTGGAGTGAGACGAATTGCTACAGTGTACTGGTGAGAAGTTAAGCCTTTAAGTCTTGGGAACTGCATTTCAGGTATATCCAAATGAATAAATAACTCATAAAAAAAATGCTAGCATATTCATTAAATGATTAAATTCACCAATTCCAATCAACTTAAGCTTCTAACAAGATCGGTAATTTATTATAGTATCAGAGTAGGTGATTCTGAGTACAAACCTTATCCCCGCTCTAACTCCCATTTAAACAAGTTGAAAATCCCACGTATTAGGCGCTAATTATTAAGGAAGAGTTTGGAACCACACATGCGTGGGTGTGTGGGTAGTATTAGAATATTGATTAAATTCACCATTTCCTATTAGCTTATACTTTTGGAAGAATTAGTGATTTATCAAAACCAGTACAAAAGCAAGAGGTTATGACTAAATTTAGTATCAAGTCAATGAATAACAATAGATACAGCTACAGCTATAGTAGTAACAAAAAATTTATAATAGTAATTGAAGGACAAATTTTCCAGTTATCATATATTTTTCAGAAATAAATTTATTTGAAAGTAATTTTTTAGAATTAAAAGCAATAACCTCCATCATGAAATAAAAATGCTCATACCTGTGCATCCACTATAACAACTGTCACCATTATTCTGAATTTTCTGCCAAGTTTTCCTTTCAAATGAGAATCTAACATATCTTTTGAAACAGGAACTTTTATAGACTTCATATCCCCAGATGGCATCCGAATTATATTTGGAAGTCCCTTGATATCAGTGGCTCTAATAAAAATGTCCTGTCCAAGTTTGTTTTGTGGGATTATATAATAATTTCTCTGGTGATGAATGTCAATGATGGATCTTCCACCGTAAGTTGGAGAAAATGCTTCCTATTTGACATGGGGGGATTGAGAGGGGAGGGGGGAAGAAATGTTAGTACACACCGTTTTATAATAGCAACAAATGAAAAGAGAAAAGTAAAATTGCAAAATACGAGAGGAAATAGAAGAGATTTACTTGTTTTTTATGACATTCATGAACATGACTTAGATTAATCCAGCTTGCATAAGCTTGAATAATCATATTTGCATTAGACACTGAAACATTTATGTTTAAATCCCTAGTTGAAGTAAGACGTAACTGAGAAGCTGCACCAGGGGCATTGATATTGTATTGGTACCTGCAAAAGTGACTGAATTAGGAAATGATATGAAATAATAATGTAAAGGTTTAAATAGAATATTATCAGTATAATTAAAGCAAATATATTAACAGCCAAAAAACAGGAGAAAATGTAAAAAGGCAAAGCTTCCTTGCTTGTAGATAAGGACAACAACCAAGCCTTAGGTTCAATATTTTGGGGTCGGGTAAAGATCCTCAACAGCTTCATATATTACTTGTAACTTGTAAGTGACAAAAATTAGCAAGGACATAAACATACAATTTGGAGGTAAACATTGAAACCTAATTTTCTTTTTCTTTTTCTTTTTTTGGTCGATTAGTTAACAAAATAAAATAAAAATAAAACCAATTATCATAATACAAATGAAAGGTTTTTCTCTCTTAAAGATAATTTAAAAAATAAAATCCAAAAGAAAGAAGAAAGGAAAATAAATCAAACAAAAATGCCAAGCCAGGGATTATAAACTCAACTCACCCCACGCCCTCCAACCCCACTCTTCAATCAAGGAAAAATATCTATACATCAAGAGAAGAAATTAGATTTTGTCCAACTTACAAAGATTTTGCTACTAAGATACTCCATCCTAAGAATCCAAATCATCTATTACTTGCTCTCCCCCCTTTGGGGGAGCGCAACTTCTACTAACAGTCATTTTTGCTCTTTTTAAAAAGCTAAAGGTTATAGATAGAAGTACCAATGAGATCTAGCTTACATGGTACTTCCTCCCCTTATAAGAATGGGGTAGAGGATGAATTTTTGGGTTCAAGATCTTCTGCATACGTGCGTAAATTACCAATTAGAAAAGAAAAATATGACAGAGATTTAAATGCTTGAAATCTAGACAACCAAGAAAATCCAAAAATGAAGAAGAAGAAGAAGAAGAAGAAGAAGAAGAAGAGAGGAAGGGACACTTCCTACAATAGACATAAAACAAGGATATTTATGGAATTTAATAATTGTATAAAAGAAGGTGAAGTCCGTAGGTGTTGGCGAAGATGTGCTTTTTCCATCTACTACAGTATCAGCGTATATCTTTACACTCCACAAGCTCTAAATATAATTTCTTGCAAAGTACAGTAAAGTGCTTTAATTTGATGTAATAAGCACAATAAATAAAGTACCTTAAAAATCCATCTACTGGCTCAACAAGAGGCTCCCAAGCTTCATACTTATCATTATATGATTGAGCAGCCAAAGAGAAGTTGACAGTGGAACTCAAGCAGTCAGTTCTTCCATGCAGGCTAAACCCAATTCCACTAAAAGATATATTGAACAACGGAACCATCTGTAAAATTCAGAAACAAAATCATATATTTGCCATCAAAGGGCCATATTTGTCTATTTAAGGAAAAAAAAATGAAAAAGAAAAAGAAAAGGAGAGCCCAAGGTTCCTGAGTTCTAAATCATGATCATCATCCAAAAAAGGAACAATCTGCTTTTGAGCAGCACAACAAGAAAATATATAATATTTCAATTCGGCACTAAGAGAAAATGAAAAACAGGCTCATATGTCACAACAAACAACACTAGATTTCGAACAAAAATAAGATACCCCTTGCACTCAGAAAGACTATATATAACCTGAAGCAATAGAACAGATCTTTGCATTACTTAAGACTCTTAGGAGAAAAAATAATGAAAGATGCGATTATATTTAAATATTTTTTTTGTTGGTTACAAGTGCATCAGTGGGTTTTAAACCCACAACGACACCTTCCACCTTACTCTCACAAGAGGAGGAGGAACCATTTGTGCTAGTTCATTATATTGAATATTAACCCTGTCACCATACCACACCAGTAAGAAACCATCTTTAAGAACTTTTTTTTTTTTTGGGATAAAGGTTCATTTGTCATCTTTAAGAAAGTTAGTTCCTATGAAACATCTGAAAATCAAGTATAACGTAAAAAAAAATTTAAAAAATGTAATTTTTATTAATATGACAAATGAACTTCTAACCAAACAAATTAAACAATGAAAAAAAAAATTAATGAATTGCTAACGAGATCCAGTATTATTCTCAAAATATGAGCCGCATATACAAAGAAAAGGCAAGCCTGAGACACTGTTGCATGATTGCATCACTACTGTCATACACTTGAACAGATTAGTCCTTCATTTCTTTTTCTTTTTCTATTTTAAAACAAAAATTCATTTTTAATAAGTCTGATTGGTCCAATATCTCAACCTCTAAATCTTTTCCCCAGACATTTTAAACAAGGTTGGCGGCATATTCTTAGAACTACATTCATGGCACTCTTGCTTGCCATCAAAAACCATACATACAACTCATATCACCCTTTTTCTGCAGTCCAGAAGGTTGTAAGCAGATGAATGTAAGCATTTGTTTTGCAACCTGAAAGCCCCCTAAACAAGAGATGTACGTACTAGTAATTCATTCACAATTAGTTCACCAATTACCATATTTATTCATTTCTTTAACTAGCATTGATTTCCAAACACAAAAGCTGGTCTGACGTCTTATTAATGACATTAAATGGAGGTGCTTGGAATAGGGATTCTCACCAAACCACTGTAGTCATCAAAGAGTGCTGCAGAAAATGTTGCAATTTCTGCATCAATAACAGTATCATCTGACCCACTTGGCACACTTGAATCAGCCAGCTTTAAGGCAAATCTTTTTGGAGGTCTTTTAAAACCACTACGGACAATGAAGGTTCCCAACTCATTATCAACCACCCAAATACTAAATGGCTCTGATGTGAATTTGGCATCAGATGTATCCCATATACTTTCCTCCAGAAACTGATCCCCAGTGACCATATCACTGCGCATGCATCTAAATGTGCTGAACTCATTTTGCTTTGGGAGGCTTTTACTTGCAATACAACCTAAGGAAACATAACCTGGGGGAGGTTGAGGTAGCCAAAAAGAAATGTTATCCATTCCCCTCTGCTTCTTGATTTGCCCAACTAGCTGGAAACTCAGAGGGGCTTTGAAAAGCTCCTCATCTCCAGAATCATGAAGAACAATGCAATTATTTGGAGGCTCATACCTAAATCCACATAACAATCCATAGTTAATATTGAATCTATAAAAACATAGACATCTAATCTGAAATTCACAAGTATCACACACCCTTTAACAGCAATATCACCAAAATATACCATCCCCTGCGGCACAACCGGACGCCATATGGATAGTTTCTTCCTTGAGTATGACCCTTGATTCCACCATATTAATCTAAAACTAGCAACAGCCTCGAAACGCCGGCCAGAGCTTGCAGCAATCGATCTTCCTGATTGTTGGTTGTGTAAATGACCTGAAGGGGAAGTCTGGGCATCTGTACTGGTAGGTGCTTTTGCAAAGTCTTCTGACAACCCAAATATCATATGACGCAAATCGTATGCTTTAGGCTTTAAGCTAAAATTAGCAGGATCTGCTGGCAAGAAAGTGCCAAGAGAATTATCTATGCGCCAGAATGACAAACTTGAAAGGTATCTACAATTCAAACATTAAAGAAGAAATCAAAATCGTGATTTTATTAGAGCTGTTAGTGTGTAATATGATTCATATAAATTGATAGTCTATTTCCTAACAGCTTAAACTTTTAGGACTCATTATGCCCAATATAATGTCAGAGCACGGTTGCCTTGGTAATCCACATTCCTACAATTTCTTTCTATATGCAAGGGCTTGCACATGAGAGGGAGTGTTTGTATGTAGTATGCCTTATATATATTGTTGATCCACTCCCTAACAGCTTATGTTTTTGGGGGTGGTGATCCAACAATAGCAAGCAGTTGTTTTTGTGATACAATTTCACCAACGAGTTAGTGATCAGAAAGGCTTGCATGCAGTAAACACCCAGATTTATTATGTCCCAAGCATACATATGGCAAACTGACATCGTATTGGATAACAAAACCATTATAAATAACTATTACTAAACAGCTCCCAATGCAATCTAAACTGTTCCCAAAAAATTCCTACCACTTAAGTGAATGCACGTCATATAAACTAAACTTATAACAGAAAATTTAGTCCTGGAATTTTACATACGTATCAGTAGTGCTGATTGCAATACAATCCCTCAGGGAACAAGGACAAACTAAAGAAGCCAAAATGCAAAAAGCCGAAGATAGTGGTGGTTGTGTTATTCCAGGGGAAACCACACAGCCCAATGCAACATAACCTTCGGGTGCCACAGGGAACCAAATTGAACAACCGGTGTCTCCATTACCACGGACAACATTTGGTAGCGAGTCAAAACTATTTACTACATGACCAGAAAGGTCTCCAGAAGATAAAGGTGCCCAAATCAGTTTGAAAGATATTGGTCTTTTAACTCTAGCATAGTTGGTATTTACAGCAAGAACTCCTTTTGTAGGTGGCTTGTCCCTGTAATGCGAACACTGATAAGCCAATATTACAAAGACAATTTAAAAAGAACTTATCCCAAGGAAGAAAAAGCATCAATCTCTATGGGAAAACAAAAGTGTCTCAAGAAACAATCAGAGGAGATTTCACTGACAGTGGTGTCAAATAGTCACCAAGAACAGCAAAACCAGGTGGTGCATGAGGTCTCCAAAAGGCAAATATTTGATCACTGTTGGGATCTGCAGGGTGAAACAATCCGGCAGTCATCAGTAATTAACTTAAAAATGTTAACTTCTTCCATTGCTAGTGTGTGTGTGAGAGAGAGAGAGAGAGAAAAGGATCAGCATCATGTTTACGTACTTTTTATTGTTCCAATCTTGTCAAATTGGGAGCAGATAACTGTCATTTTCTTTGAAGTCATCCTTAGAAATGCCAGAATGTTCTCTTCAACTGCTAAAAATAGTCTCAAGATGCTGAATGAAAAATTCATGAATATATCGGAAACAAATAAATTTATATTGGTCTTTCCAGAAGCATTTGAGTACTTAACGGAGGTGTCAAAAGGCTCCAATATCCTGATTCCACTACTCTCCATAGTCAAGCCTAGTGCATTGGCGCTCATCTCAATAGTATCACCCTTTAAAACAAGCCTGGCAGCAGCATAAGCACATTGAATATCATCTTTCTATTAAATTCTCATTACTTAACTACATATTTTCCTGGTCATCCAGAAACGGAGAGATGAATAGAAGCAATATATAAAACAAGGTTCTGAAATTACAAGAATCATGTGCACAATAGTTCATGTTATAGTTATTCTAGTGGACAAGGGTCTAAACAATAATAAACGTTTAAATAAAAATGGCAACATCTTTAATAAATTATGAGTTTCAAAGACATTAGCAAACTTATATGTACATAAATGTAGTTCATTTTTTAAGCTAGCACTATTACTAGCTTATATTGTTTTTTTTTTTTTTTTTTTTTTGATAAGTAATAAAAATATATTAAAAAGAAGAAGGGTGTCACCTGAGTATACAGGAAATATACATCAAGGACAAAAACAAATCAAATGCATAAAGTACAAAAGTCCGTGAAACCAGGGACTGAAGAAAAAGAATGAAAGCCTAACACTGCAACCCAATCTAGAAGAGTATTAAGGAAGAAAAGTTTAAAATCTGAAACTGATTTCTTTAAATCCTCAAGATGCCGGTTATTATACAATATAAGCTAGTTGAATTTGAATACAAGAAATCTACCCATGAGGTATTATTCTAAGAGTGTGTCTCTTGAAGAGCTAGTTCATTTTCTCTTTTCTCTACGCAACTCGGCTTTCTAAAACATATTTCCTTTTCACCATTTTTCCTCCATCATAATTTGGTATCAAAGCTTGAGATCCTTAGGATTCAAGTTGGTTTGCAATTTTTTTTCTTCATTTTTTGTCATCAAGAACCTGTCAAGATCCTATCTTGATTTCTATTTCTTATCCTCTTCTAGTGAGCCTGAGGATTTGTGTAGATGGCACCAATAGTATACAATAGAAGAAACAAGAAGTCTTTGGCAGCACATGAACTTAAGGTGCAGGTTCATCCCAAGTAGCAGTCGCAACCACACAAAGAAGGAGAACCCCAGGTGACATTAGAGCAGATTGTGGAGCTGCTAAGGGGGCAACTTGCTACCTTGACTGAGGAAGTGAGAAAAAACCGGTGTTATCATCCTAGAAATGATGATGAACCTGCTGAAGATGCTGAAACTGACAGTCAAAGCAACTTCGATAACCCAATTGGTCAGCCTAGAGGAGGTGTTCAAAGGCAAGTGCCTAGTCCTCCAAGGGGAGAACCAAAATGGGAATCAAACTTCAAGATTGAGTTACCTGAGTTCTATGGTAGCTTGAATCATGAAGAATTCATGGATTGGCTTAACCAAGTGGAAAGAATCTTTGATTTCCATGAGGTACTAGATTCCAAGAAGGTGAAATTCATCTCTATCAAGCTGAAAGGGAGAGCTTTACCCTAGTGGAAACAACTCCAAGTTCAAAGAGTTAGGAGGGGTAAAAGAAAGATCCAAGATTGGTCCAAGTTGAAGCAGAAAATGAGAAACCAGTTTCTGCCTTTCAATTATATGCAGTCCTTGTACAAACAATTGCATAATTTGAAGCAACATGGCAATGTGGAAGAGTATACAGAGGCATTTTATCAACTGGTAACTCGAGTAGACCTAAATGAGAGTGAAGAGTCGATGGTTGCAAGGTTCTTGAGTGGTCTTAAATCATCAATTCAAGATGCCTTATCTTTCACCAACTATGGTCTGTTTCTGAAGCTTACAATAGAGCCTTGATGTTTGAGAGGCAACTTGAAAGAAAAGCTTTTGTGCAATTCCAAGCTTATGGTGGTAGTAGAAGTATCCAAGTCAGCACTCAAGGAAGCCCAACTACTAATAGTGCACAGCCTTTCAAGATTGACAGTGCAAGCTTGCTTTCACAACTTCTGGTACAGTCAAACCAATCCCTAAAGCAGCACAAAGTTTTACATTTAAGTGCTACAAGTGTGGAGAAGCTGGGCACAAGGCCACAGATTGATAGAAGGGAGGAGTTAATGCTCAAGGTAAGGGTAAAGCTTTGATGATTGAAGGTTGTGAAGACCAGGATGATGAAGAATTTCAATATATGAAGAAGAAGATATATGTGATAGTGTATTGATAATTGAAGACAATAGAGGAGGGGAATGTATTCAAGAACCCGTATATGATCAATACGTGGAAGATGAAGTAGATGCTCATATAGAGGAAAAAGAGGATTTATCATTAGTAACAAACGTCTTGCAAGTTCCAAAGAAAGAAATGGAGGATGACGAGTGGCTTAGAAGTAGTAGTTACAAGGATATGGTGTCACAAGAAGTTTTTAACAATCTTGAATTGAAGAATCAAGACCAGCCCCAACCCCAAAAGCTATCTTGCTTCAAGAAAAGAGGTGAAGTTAGAGATTCTAGAAAGTGTTTAGTGTTCTTAATTAATGACTTTCAAGATTATGTTCTTTGTGGGAGAGAGAGAAGAGAGAGAAGGAAAGAATATAATAAAGCCTTACTAGGGAAGTGGTTATGGAGGTTTGGGATTGAAGAGACAAGGCTTTGGAGAAGGGTTGTAACTCTCAAGTTTTGGGAAAAATGGAGGGGATGGACATCCAAGCTAGGTGGAGGGGTGCATGGTGTGGCTTGTGGAGAAGTATCCGCATGGGATGGGAGGATTTTAGCAAGAATATTTTCTTTGAGGTAGGGGTGGGGGATAGAGTGAAGCTTTGGACATATCAATGGTGTGGGGATTCTCCACTTCAATTGACTTTTCTTAGTGTACATGGTTGCATCCAATAAAGGGGCGTCGATGGCATCTTCTCTGGAACGGTTGGGGATAGAGGAGCGGAGAAGTTGGGATATTCATTTTACTCAGAGACCAAATGATTGGGAAATGAGTGATGTGGATGATTTTCTCCGTACCTTGGGCTCTAATCTTCCTCCCACTGAGGACAGAGATCGTATGCAATGGAAGTTGACAAAGTATGGGGACTTTGATATTTGATCGTTTTACAATAAGTTAAGAACCCCCTTGCCCATTATTTTTCCTTGGAAAGGTGTTTGGAAGGTTAAGACTCCTCGGCATGTTTCCTTCTTTGTGTGGACTTCTGTATGGGATAGGATCCTTACAGGTGATAATTTGAGGGATAGAGGGTTGGTTTTTGTCAACTGGTGTATCATGTGCTATAGTAATGGGGAGAAGGTAGATCATTTGTTACTACATTGTGGAAAGGCTTATTGGTTGTGGAGTTTGGTGTTTAGATCTTTTGGGTTTTCTTGGGTCTTGCCAAGATCAATTGCGGATACTCTATTCGGTTGGTGGAATTGGCCTAAAAGCATTTGTCTAGCATTTGTAATTTAACTCCATTGTGCTTGATGTGGTGTCTTTGGAGGGAGCGAAATAGGAGGACGTTTGAGGACATGGAAAGTTCGGATGACCAGCTATTGGCCTCTTTTAGTGGCACTTTGTTTGACTGGTTTAGGGCTTGGGGACTCACTTCTAGTGATTCTCTCCCTATGTTCCTTAGCTCTCTCCTGTGTACTTAGTTTCTTTTCTTCTTTTTTTTATCTTTTTACTCTCTTTTTTTTCCTTTATATTTTTCTCTCTGCCTTATGTTTTTCTGCATAAGGTACTGTACTTGAATATATATCTTTATTACCTATAAAAAAAAACAGATTATGTTCTTTGTGATGTGACCACCATGAATGTTTGCCATCTCTTACTCGGGTGGAAGGAGCAACACATCCAACTTATACAAGAAAGCTGATCATTACACACTGCAGCCAAAGAAGGGGAAAGCTAGTCCCAAACCAATGGTCAAAATGAAGAAGGTTGGATGGAAGAGCATCTACATGGCTGCTTATACTTGCAGCCTTGACACAAAGCAGCAACAGACCCTTAATCTCTAGCATGATGCAGCAGCTTAATACAGCAACTAATGAGAATGCAGATCAGTGGAACTACCAGATCATATGCATATCTCAAATAGTTTCAAAGTTCATCACTTGCTACCCTGTCATGCACCAGATCATCTTACAACTAGCCACACTTGAGGACAAGTGTGTTCCACAGAGGGACAGCCCTGATGCAGTTCATTTTTAAAGATAGCTGTTACTAGCTTATATTGTATAATAAGTAGTTTCCTTTTACTTTTAATAGCCTTTATCACTTATAACAGAAAGTTAGTTAGCTGATAGGTTGTTAGTGATAAGTGCAATAGTCTATTAGCTAGTTAGAGAAGTTAAGCTTTGGCCAATCACATGGCAACTACATGGTGGGTTCTTGTAACAAACTCAGCAGCTTGCTTATGTAACTATAAATAAGCAAGGCTGTCCTCATTGTAACTACTTTGAATCCAAGAAATCTACCTATGAGATATTATTCCAAGAGTGTGTCTCCTGAAGAGTTAGTTCATTCTTAGTTTTCTCTAAGCAACTTAGCTTTCTAAAACATCTTTCCTTTACACCATTTTTCCTCCATCAATATAGCTAATTTGACCATCATGCATTACCAAGGTTTTAAATTTCATGTTGGTCTATCATTTGGTTGACCCACAATTCGTAATACATTAAACGTTAAACATAATGAAAATATGCATTTAAAAAAAGCCAAATAGAAAATGTGGACACATTTTGGAAACCAAGCCTTAATGCCAAAACTTTATGGTCAATTATGGATCCCCAACAAACTAATCAATTATCAAAAAAAAAAAAACTCATTGATTGGCAAATAGAGAGGAACTCTCAATCTTTAGAGGAAAAATTCTCTACTTCAATCTCAAGTTGAAAAGACTAATTTGAATTCATTCTTTAAACTCATGCTGACATCATCACTCATATACTCCTTAAGTTTAGCCAACATGAGCAAAATATTTATCACATTCTAAAAGTCTATTATAAGCTATAGCTATCCTTTAGCTTCACACCATATATATCACACATCTAAATTCAAGTAAGCACATTCCTAGCCAAGTTTCTACAACAATTAAGCACATGCTTAAAATATTTAGTCATACGTCCAATGAGCCTTGCTTGTTGAACTTGCTACATCAGCTGCTCCATGAGCCTTGCTCGATTTGGCCACCCCTTATGCCACCTCATCATATGAACTTGGCCACATCCACATCATCACAAAGCCACAATATCATCACCATGGCTATATCATCATGACATATAATCGGGCACCTCCTTATGCTTGCATCATACCTAACCTTAGTAGGACTTGGACTCTTTAGGGTTTGATAAGATAACTAAGCCCAAACAAAATAACTAAACACACAAATAAAACCCAAAAACACAATCAAACCCAAAATAAGACCCAATGGACCAATACTAAAACCTATGTTTAGAAAAACAGAAAATTAAAGAATTTTCCCTAAGACATAAAATTAAATTATAATAAAATTGGCTTATCACCTACACAATTTGGAGGAAAAATTTGCTAAATAGTAACTTTTTAGAAGAATTATAGGTGAATAGCATGCGTTTGAAGTTATTTAGTTATATACACTGTTTTTGGAACTCGAGTTTGGGAAAATCGAGTTCCAACCCAAAATCGATTTTAACAAACTTGAGGTCCAACTAGTATAGGTCTGACGTGGAATTAAAGAAAAAAAAAACCACATGGAACTTGAGTTTCCTAAACTCAAGTTCCAGCCCAGTAAATGAAAAATCTGATACCATGAACACCATGAACACGATGAACAAACCCAACAAATTCAATCCCAAAAAATCAAAACCATAAACTTCATACCCAAAAATAATCAAACCCAGGCAAGTTGAACAATCAAAGATCAAACACAACACACACCATTAGACCCAAAAACCACTCGAATCCACCAACCCATCAAAGGAAATTCATTGAACCAAACAGATTTGTTGAAGCACCCACCGAAGCCAATCACCAAACCAAGCCAAACAAAATCCCAGCAAACCCATCGTCTCCCTCGCATTCATAACCCATCAAACCGCAATACCATACCCATTGGCCATCGTGACCCATCATAACACAAAAACCAAACACCCATCAACTGTCGTGACCCATCAGAGCACAACAACCCAAATACCCATCACCGTGACCCATCGACCAACTGTGAAGAGAGAATGGGTCTGTGCAAAACGGATAGAGAAAGAGGATTTTAGTTGAAAGCCACCACCACAATGGCAGTGGCGATTTGTTGATAGCAGTGGTGAATGGCTGAGCTTGGAGCTCTCTGGTACAGAGGTCTAAACTGGGCTAGAACTCGAGTTTACAAAATTCGATTTCCACGTGCTTTTTTTTTTTTTTTTTTTTTTTTAAATCCACGTTAGACGACTAAACCAATTGGAACTCGAGTTTGCTAAACTCAATTTCGGGTTGGAACTCGAGTTTGGCAAACTTGAGTTTCAAAAACAATCTACATAACTAAATAACTTCAAACGCATGCTATTCACCAAAATATTTTTTGTAAAAATGTACTGTTCAGCAAATTTTGCCCAATTTGGAATTGGGTTGATAGGGTACATGCTATGATTAAAAATTGTTGTTTATATAATTTTACAAATTTACATAAAATATTAATGATTCCATGTTAGCCAAATAGCATTAAAGTTTTTGGACTCATTTTCAAGGTCACAACCAAACACAAGAAGCAAGTCATTTTCCCTTTCTTCTTTTTTTTTTTTTAATAGTTACAATGGGGGTGGGAGGATTTGAATCATGGATGTCTTCATTGGAAAAGCCAAGAGATGCCTATTGAGCTATAAGGCTCTTGGTGTCATTTTCTCTAAAAATATTATACAATTAAAACATTTTTTTCTAAAAGAAAAACTTACATTGAGGCAAAGAGGAAGACTAAATTTTAGTATCGTAACAAGATAGGTAAATGTGACCAACATTCACACTTGCAGGCTGAAGAGAGCTTTAAACAGAAAGATACAAGTACTACTAGCTCCCACAGACTTTTATCATTGAGAACTTCAAAAGATCAAAACAGCAATTTCAATGCATGAAATAGTCCTCAAAGAACTAACCTGCAAAATGCATCCAACTGCGCATGCAAAAGTTGGTTAGAGAGTATCTGTGAGTCCCCAACATCTTTTGATGTATTGTAAAAGGTCAGTTCTGGGCCAATAGCCTGCACGAAAACATCACAAGAACAGAGGTGATATGAAGAAAGTACTTAAAAAAAAAAAATACCACCATTACCAACTAAACACAGATTTTGTACAGTGCCCTCATAAAACCATTTAAAATAAAGTAGAAGCAAGGGCAGAAAAAGGACTAAGACAATCAGAAACAGCTAAGGTTCAGCACATTTTTTGGTTAATCTTAGCACGATTATTAAGTTCAACTTCCTATCACAAACTCAAATTAAAATTTTGTTTAATCAATTAGTATAACTCAAACTCTGAACAAATTGGCAAAATAGGAGGACAATTATGGAATGTGAGACTAAAAAAATGGCTACATCTCAAATGTAACTTATTTCAGAGAATATGCACTGATAGTGGAAATCATGGGAACCCCGATAACACTACTAATAACAAATGCACAAATGACCAAAAATAGGATTGAAGATTAAGCTTATTAAATTTAAGATACTCTCTGTGGGAAACATAACAGATTTAACACAATTGGTGCGTAACCTAGGATGTAGAGTATCATATCAACCAATTACATTTCTTAGATAATCTTCAAAAGTGATTTGTGTTTCATGTGGATAACCTTTGAAAGTGAAATATCATGATTAATGATTGGTATTTCATGTGTAATAATAGCGCAGAATTAGTTGATCTTTTTGTCTACTGTCTGATACAGATATCTGGCCTTTTGTGATCACTTTATGTGGGACATCTTGGGTCACACCAAAGACTATGATCAGCTATTGGAGTGTTGCCAATTAAGTTTTAATTGTCATAAAAGCTCACAAATTTGGCAGTCCATCCCATTATGTGTTTTATGGACAATTTGGCAAGAAAGGAATAATTGAACCTTTGATGGCATAGAATAACCCAATCATGTTATCAAACCGGCTTTGATGAGATCCTTATAAGATTGGATGTCTACTTTAGGCAGCATCCCCATATTGTCTTTTCCTAATTTTTTTTATACATATCTTCTTTAAGATTGTAATTCTTTAGGAGTGGTGCATACACACCCTATATATGTGAACTATCTCCTCTTTTGAACAAAATAATTTGTACTTTTAGAAAATAAAAAATCAGAAGAGGTTGAAATGGCTTCACTAAATTTTTGAAGTTCAATATGAAAATTAGATCCAGAATTCAATTTTGGCTTGATATATAGACTGGTGAATGGTGATGCCATGCCTAAGGCAAAGTATCCTGAATTTTCCCAACTCTGACAGACAAGAATGCCAAATTAGTAATTTATCTAGAATATGGAATTAGGCATCCTCATTGGAAACAATATTCTTCATCGCGATTCATGATTGAGAGTTAAAATCTATGGAGCATTTCTAAGATGATTTATACACATCATGAGACAATTAGGGAAGGAAGACAAAATGATTTAGTTTTCATTAAATGAACATTGTGTTCAAATGAAGAGCTACATGACAAAAATTTGTTGTTTGTGTGGGATAATTTGGAACATAAGCTCACTGAAGAAGGGGACTTCTACGTGGAGAGAGAGTCAATAGTCAGTTTTGGATCCACCTCTGGTGCTTTGAAGGCTGCTTCCAATGGGCCAGGGTCTTGGAGAGAATTAAAACAGAGGTCATGCCCACTAGCTTTCCTTGCAAGGCTAGGCGGACAAGAAGAAGAATGAGATCATTTGGACCCGGGGAGAGAAATAACATAAATTGGTGCCTATCACTTACTCAAGGAAAGGAACGGAAAGCTTTTAACCCTGCCTCAGGACGAAGGGAGAAAGTTGACCAGGGCACTGTTTGGGAGAAATGGAAGACTATATTGATAGGGATTGTGAGAGGCGTATGCTTAGCCACAAATGGAGCCATTGATGGACTGGTTCGAATGGAGAGGCTGAGGGTGGTAGAGAGAACCTTGATTGAGATGGCCTCACTACCATTCTTTTTCACTCGATGGGTGGCAAACAAAGGAAGTTCACAGAAAGCCAATTCTTGTTCATGGCTTCCATCAGAAAATGATGATTATTGATAAACGTACTTGATAAAATACCATTTGTGGGTAGAGGGAAGAGTGCTTTGTATTGCTGCTGCTAAACCAACCTTCCAATGTGGATATCTGGAGAGGGGGAGTGAGAGGTCAAGATATCGATGAGTTCAATTTGTTCCACAACCATTGGATCCAGGAAGGTGTTAGGGACCTATCTCTTCAATCAAAGGGACAAGGCATTCTAACTCTAAATTCCTCCAATCTCCAACTATTGATCTCATCTAGCTGCATCTGGGAGAAAAGCTTATTCCATCAATTATTCAATCAAGGGAGGGCTTTACTCAACAGATTCCTCTATCGGCTTCACTCCATTCCTTCTTCTATCATTCCCAAGCCAAGGGAGAGGTACAGGGCAGGAGGCCAGTTGTTAATGAAAGGAAGCTTTTACTTGGGGAAATTTTGACAAGGTGGGTGACAATAATCATGGAGTGGTTTTATATGCAATGTTTAAAAAACAAGACCATTTAAAGAATTGAAAATGGATAGGTTCAAGGTTTGGGGCCAGACTAGAGTTAAACTGGAAGTTGGATCCTAATGAGATCATAATTATATAATACACAAATATAAACTTACAAAAATTAGCAATGCTGATTAAAAAATTCTAAAGAATTCTAAACAAATTTTAAAGTTATTTTCACAATTTTATAAGGCAAATAGAATATCTAGCATTTTAAAGATAAAAAATAGTAGTTTATCAAGTACGTAAATTACTTTGATAAATTAGAACATTCCATTTAAAGTGAGATTAAATGATGCATCATGAGTTTTATTTACTTTAATATTTTGAAGTGTGTTAATAATTGTGATATTCAATTAAAGAAAAAAAATTCAAATTCATTGTAATGAAAGCTGCACGATGGTATTTTCAAAATTTTAGGTTTTTTTTTTTTTTTTTGGTATGAAAAAATCCTCATTAATGCCATCTCACCTTGTCATTCAGGGCATGAATGACAACTCATACATCATCACATCCAATTATTAACACAATCACATAACAAAAGTAAAAACTTAACTAAAAGAAAAATAAAAACTCTAGAATTTAACTAATGAAACTTTAAAAATAAAGAAATATGACGCAGGAGGCAATGTGAAGACAGATTTATTATATTTAATTTGATTTTATGTATCAAGGGAAATTTTGTAATTTCATAATATTCTAGAATGGGTTTTGCTAATAGTCCATTGGGTCTTGCTTTAGTTTTATTTGAGCTTAGTTATTTAGTTAGGCTCAGTACTAAAATCCCAAGAGTCCAAGTCTTGTTAGGGTTTTGAGAAATCCTAGTTCGACTAGGAATAGGTATTAGACTTCTATGTAAAGGGTTGTAATACTTTCTATTAATGATGAAGAATAATAATATATTTTTTAAGAGCTATGAAGCTTTCTTTTATGGTTGGTGTGAGGCAACCTTCTCCAAGGTTTTGATGCTAAGGAACCCTAAGTGTGATGCTTAAGAACTCTAGGTGTGATTCTTAGAAAGTTATCTTTTCTTTAATTTTACTATTCATAGATTACTGTTCACAGCACTGTTCAAAACAACCCAAATCTTTATTTTCATCTTTGTTTTCATTCCCAAAACCTACTAACCCTTGCCCCCTTGAAACCCTATAATCCCTATTATTTTCTAGCCTATTCCCCATCAAAGCCCAACCCTAACCCAAGCTATACCAGATCTGCCCCAGGTGTTCTAAATCAGTTTTTGTTTGTTCCCCCTTGTCCTATGTCAAAATAACAAAAGAGTATGTCATTTAAAAACTCTTAGTAACCATAAAAACAAGCTCTGATGGCCCCCTCAACCATGATTAATAATACCATGACAGAAATGATGGTGGGTGGCATATGTTACCTGTAGAAAATTTTCAAAATCAGTGATTTTGAGAGATCAAGTCATTTGTGGTTGGAGGAGTTTACTCACTGGTGAACAGGAAGAGAGAGGGAGAGAGAGAGAGAGAGCACAAGTTCCGGTGAACTAGTCATGTGCGGCTCAAGGTCGTATCACCAGTGGAGGAGTTGAATGCTAGAACAGCCCCTCAACCGGAAAATGGTAACCAGACTGGCCGGTTCAACAGTCATTTGAACTGTTCCTAGCCTATTTTTGTTCTGTCCAGCATTTTTGGAATAATCAGCTTGTTGGTTGCTTTGGGTGGTGGTGTCCGATTTTTAACACATTGGTTATACGTGTAAGAGTCATGTGGAGTCAATGGCATGTCTATTTTTAGGTTGTGAAACTATTCAAGAAATGTGGTCATTAATATCATGCTTATTTCTCAAGAGATGTGATCATTAAAAAAATGCTTGCCTAGTGTAATGCACAGCTTAGTGATTGTTCTGCTATCCCGTTAGAAAGGATATTTTGGCAAGAGAAGCAATCGTGAAATATGGAAAGCTATTTCATCAGGCTCAATATGGTGCATATGTAGGAAAAATAATTATAACTGCTTTGAGGGGAATTAATGAATTTACATTTCCTAGTGTGTTAAGATGAGCTTATTTTTATTGTATAATCAAAATTTCCTTCTCAAGCTACATGAGATAGATTTCTGAAGTCCACAGAAAAAATATTGCTAATTGCCCGAAATAAGAAGAAAAATATCTGATAGATGTTCCTCAGTAATATCATCATGACTTTTGAAGTTGTGTGCATAAATCAAATTTCTAAAATAATACAACAAATGATAAAACAAGCAGTAACGAGCAATATGTGACTTGCCCAAGGCAATATTTTATTATGTGGATTATTTAGTTAACCACTATGTCTATGTTGTTTCCCATAGAAAGTCTATATCCACTTAATAACATAACCATTTTCTCTTTGAACGGTTAAAAAAAAAAAAAAAAAAAGAGGTGGAAACCAAAAACAAATAAAGTAAAATAAAAATTGCTTCACTATATAACAATTGATGTGGGTTGAGTTTGATTCCTCCACTCAATTAGTAGTACCTCTAGAGTCCACTTCTACCCCCATAATATGAGTGAAAGAGAAAATGTAAAGACTACCATTAAAGAAGCCCAAGCAAGACTTACTATATCCATGTGAATTATCTATTGATTCTAACAAATGATTGCAAAGTTGATCATTCGGACCTTTCAATTTATAGATGTGGATCTCGGACCTATGAATGGGGATATTCGCGAAACTCACAAAGAAAAAAGGATGTGAGTTAGATATCACACTACATAGATATCATATTCATGGAATACAAGTCACCTTCAAGATGCATTGGTGGTGAAATGGTAGACACAAGATCAAAATGAATTTCTGTTTTAACTAAAGAGTTATGGATGACCTAACAATTCATTCCAATTCCAATCAACTAATCCAGCATATTTTCCACATGCAAGGAGTTTGTCTATGTTTCTACTTTACGAATATGATATTTTCTGGGCATTTCTAATAATAGCAAGTGCTATTCCTATTTTGGCATTTCTGATTTCGGGAATTTTAGCCCTGATTCACAAAGGGCCAGAAAAACTTTCTAGTTATGAATCTCTTGATCAGAAAAAAGAATATGTGAGGGAAATCCAGGGATTGCCCATTCAATTCAATGATACATTCATTATCATTATATTAATAATTACATTAAATTAGATTTATTACATGAATTAATATAATTAGATCGTCTATATTATATATTATTTAATATAGAATTTAAATGCTCTTTTATAATAGATAAAAAATAAAACATTTACTATTAAAAGTACGACTGTACCTTGCATAAGGTGATACTTTAAAAGGTTGTACTCTTTTGAGGTGAAAATGAGCTCATCCAAGCAAAGCCTAATGCGTTTGATTATATTAGTGGAGTTTGTCTTCAAATTCATACTCTACTTTGAAGTAGTTGTACATTCTCTTTGGCTTGCCTAGTCTAATGCGTTGATAATATACACTTCTTTTTTATTTTTTGAACTTCCTTTGTATAATTCCTGGTACATAGGGTTGCATCTGTTTTGCACTTTTTTGATGAATTTTACAACTTATGAACAAAAAAAAACTTATCCCAGTTCTCACTTTTTTGGCCTCTTTCCCATGTTAGACATGGACAGAAATTTTAGTGCACTTGTTATAAAGAGTTCACTAACATATTTATCTTCAAGCTAATTATTACGACCAAGCCACAACTACAATTAAGAACTCTAACCGACCTTTGAATCAAGTAGAAAAAATTATGATGAATTCAGAGTAATATGGAATTATGAGATACTGGACCTGCAATTCAATGATAAACTCTGTCGATCTGTCAGCCACCGTATCTTGAGAAGGTACATCATTAATACTTTCTCTTGAAGAGCTAGTGTGAGGAACTTCATTCTCTTCATCCAAGTAGACCTGATCATCCTTTGAAGCAGAATAGCTACTGTTGGCTCCTAGAAATATACAAGAATCCAAGTACCGGCCATTCTTCACAAACAAAATGAAAAGCAGTTAAAGTTCTGGGAAAGTATGTGTTTTCTATTTTAAACTTTTTTTTTTAAGAAGCAAGTGTTATAATTATATATTTAAATTGAAAGTAAACTAAAGCAGCATTTAGGTAATGTGTTATACCTTGATCACTACATTTTTGAATTGCAATTTTTTCCCACTTCCCACATATATGATAGCCTCTGTACTAGATGATGAGAGATTCAATCCGTGTCTATCTCTCAATGACAATACTCCACCGTTGCCATCATAAATGAAGTGAGCAAATCTTTCATCATCAACAATTAAAGGTCTTTGAGGAGAGAGAGTTACTTCAGCAGATGGTTGCCTGTAAGTTGACTGATCCAGAATGATTGCATCAATTACATGTAAAGAGTTCTTTTCTTCTTCATCTGACAGCATGCTACCTACTGATGGGACAAAAAACTCCACTACAGCCAGCAAAAAATCAAGTGCAACAAGCATTTGTGGCCTTTGGACACACAAAGAAACATACGTTGACAGCTTGCTAAACCTTGCATCAAGAATAAGCATTGTAGGAAGTGGTTTTATATCATTCTCTCTAAATTCATTTGCATCAAGTACATGCTGGTTTTCATCATAAGTCACAGTATCAAGCGGGCTAGGACCAATGTTCTCAGGTTTTCCTATCGCCAGCTTAAACTCTTGTTCAGTCCCCTCACGATCATCAATCACTGTGAAACCCTTTAGTGTTGCTGAAAGAAAACCTTCTCCTAGGGTGTTAGACTTGTAGAGTAACCAAGCATCACTAATCTGCAGAAGAAATGAAACCAAAAAATGTTTTATACAATCACTGTGATGAAATATATGAAAACTTTAAAAATGTAATGAACATCCTGATTTAAAACAACTTAAAAAAGGAAGATACACACACACAGAGGAAAAAGGACGAAAAACACACACATAAGTGGTAGTTTATCATGCACAGAGAACTTTTTCCAATCCTAGATGGAGATCACTTATAGGAACGACATTATGCTAATGCATGTTCCACAAGCCAAGGAAGCATCAACTTCTTAATCTGATTATGACTTGGTCAGAAGAGAAGATACAGCTATGGATATAAGAGCACCTCATGTAGAGGTCATGTGAAAACTCAATATTTTATGATGAGACGAATATAATGGTTTCACTGTTTACTGATTTTCCATTCAAAAACAGTGGCTTCGTGTCCAAATTTACTAAACAATTTCTGAATAGTAGCTTTAGTCCATTGGTGGGTCAGTATTTACCAAGAGAGACTTCACCAGATTAAAATGAAGTTAAACTGTGTGGAGCTGAGCCAAGTCCACACAGAAAGAGAAGGCCACACCTCAAAACTTATGTCCACTGAATAAAGGAAGGCAAAAGATGAGGATGATGGAGGAAAAATGGTGAAAAGGAAACATGTTTTAGAAAGCTAAGTAGCTTAGAGAAAAGAAAGAATGAACTAGCTCTTCAAGAGACACATTCTGGGAATAATACCTCATAGGTAGAGATTTCTGAGATTCAAATTCAACTAGTTACAATGAGGGCAGCCTTGCTTATTTATAGATACATAAGCAAGCTGCTGATTGGCTAGAAAGTTAGTTACAAGAACTTACCATGTGGCTGCCATGTGATTGCCAAAGCTTAACAAACATCTCTAACTAACTGTTAGGCTATTGCATAACAACTAGCTTTAAAAATGAACTGCATCAGAGGATGAAGGTCATGTTTTTAGTTAGTATGGTTCAGGAAGAAAACAGCTGAAGGATGGAGTAAATGGATCTGAAAAGGTTTAAATATTGGGTGAAAGGCCAATACTGATCAAATTGTTTACAACTGATTTCCTATCAATTATATTCATGCCCCGGGTTATTTAACAAATTGGGACGAGTTTTTTAAACCATTCATGGGATAGAATTTACAATAAAAAACTTCAAAATATCAACAACAAAAAATTACAATATTATTATGGAACGCTAAGAGTAGATTTACAAATTAATGAATAAAATACCTGCACAATAGCTAGGGATGCACCTCTAGCTGACCCTGCATATAAGCTCAATTCCACCAGATTTATAACAACTGACACTTTTATCACAATCCAGGCTTCCCCATTTGCAGCTTCAGATACAACACCAGCTGTATCTTGTGGAACAATGGTTTCTACAGTTTCAGATACAACACCAGTTGTATCCTGTGGAACAATGGTTTCTACAGCATCAATTGAATATGTCGGAGAATCATGTTTCAGTGGAGGCACAACACGTGGCGTCTCTGAAATATTACTAAGTGCACATTCAGTGATAATCTGGTACTCCCCACTAGAAAGAGCTGCTTTCAATTCCTCTATCTGAAAAAGTATAATGTCAAATATAAAGGTAGATATTAAGTCCTTACATGAACTGTAACCATCTTAAATTAACAAAGTAAACAACAATAACCTCTTGAAAGATCAGCCCAATAACCATGATATTTATTACCTTGATTGCAACTTCAGTACTTGGTACTTGATGCAACAAATCACGGAGTGACCTTTGGATGACAACAGAAACGCCCTTCACATCTTGAATTATGCTTTCACCTAGTTCTGTTCCCGTACCAACATTTAAATTGATGTCCTCAACCTATCCACAAGAAACAAGGTCAAAAGGCAACAAAATAGCGATGCAACAACTGAGACATCAGATCAATTTTGATATCATTTTTACTTTGAACACCCAAAATGGTTGAAATCTTCCTTGATTTACTTCCTTAACTTGATGTTGAGGACTAGAAGTTCTGAATTGGTGCCATATATACTTTGAGAAGTAATTAGTTTGTTCCCACCCCCCCCCCCCACAAAAGAAAGTTTTAAGGGGACTACAGCCCCCGGGATTTGAAGCCCCACTCCTCCCATGGGGGAGAGGCAGTGGTACCACTCAAGCTAATAGGCTTAGGAGTTTTAGGTTAAGAAGTTATTTTAATTAATGGCAGCTCTTATGGCCCTTCTTTAACCACAAGGTGATACCGTAGGGCTAGTAATTCTAGTCTCTAGCTCCTTTTATCTTCTTGCCTCCTTTATTTGGTCTATGTAAAATCAAACAGTGTGCTAAGATAGGGTTTGCAAACTCTAGCTCCTTTTATCTTTGTTAGACTTATGGTTAAGTGATTAAATTCAAAATTTCCTAACAGCTTAAGCTTTTAGAACAATCGGTAATTTAATATGGTATTAGAGCAAGAGATCCTAAGTTCGATCCCTGGCTTTACTCTACCTCCCATTTAAAATGTTAAATTCCCACTTGTTGGGCCCCTACTTATTAAGGGGAAGTTTAGGCCCACAAGTGAGAGGGAGTGTTAGACTTATGGTTAAGTGATTAAATTCACAATTTTCTAATAGTTTAAGCTTTTGGGACAATCGGTAATTTAACAATCTTCTTGGTTCCTCTATTTGATCTGTGTAACATCAAACGTTGTGCTAAGACTTGTTGATGTCTGCTGATCTGGTTTGGAAAGGGTGAGAATATGAGAGGACTTAAAACAGTCAAGGGAGATGGGAGGTGGGTGTAGTCTTTAGCAGAAGATTTCAATGTCGTATGATCACCAAACAAAAGGTGGGGGGCTTAAAGAGCTTTCATTAAGCCACGTGCAACTTTTCCTACCCGCGACTTGGGCTTACCATTGGAGTCTAAGTTGAATCCTCGTGGAATTGTATAATGGAAAGACTGAAAATAAGTAAGCTAGGTGGAAGAAAATGTCTCTCAAAAGCAGGAAAACTCACTCAAAATAGCACTTTGTTGAACTTACCTACTTATTTTCATGTCCCTGTTCACTATGCCAGTAAGGGTGGCAAACAGGCTGAAGAGATTGCAATAGGATTTCCTTTGGGATAGCAAGGGAGAGGATAGGAGATTTCATTTGGTGAATTTGCAAGTTGGTGTGTTCTCCACTGTGTGCAAGAGGCTTGAGTATTAGGAAGTTATTTACTTTTAACTTCGCTTTGCTAGGAAAATTATTCCAGGCTTTATTCATAAGGCAGATCACTTGTGGAAACACTTGGCAGTGATGAAATATGGGGAGCAGGGGTTGTAATCTGGAAGGGGACTGAAATAGGATGCGGAATTTTTCTTTTTTTTCCTAGATATGTTAAATTTAGAATAGGGGATGAAATAAAAGAGCAGCACTAGTTTGATGTATAGTGCATGGATGAGGCATTAAATGATTCATTTATAGAGTTGTTTGAGATTACCAAAAAAAAAAAAAAAATACAATAGCGTGTGATTATATGGAGGGGATTCATGAGGCAGGTTCAGGATTGGGATTTCTTTTTCCTTTTTTGATAAGTAAATAATTCTTCATCTAAGAAAAAAGAAAATTATACAAGGATCCAAAGCACACAGACAGTTTACTAAGTAACCAGCAAGAAAAAGAAAAATATGATTTATAATTTTGAGATTCAATTTTATAATTGTGGAGCTGAGTAAAAAATATTTAAATCCTAGATTTTAAGCTAGGTTTTGTTTTTATTTAATATTAAACTTAAATAATTTACTATTTTCGTAATCAGTAATTATATTGAGGTTGATTGAAATATAGTCTATTATAGTGTTGAAGTTTATTATCTTATTATTGATTGAGATAGAAACCTCTTTGTAGAATACAATATTAATCAAGGTTTCTATTTTCTTTTATTTATTTATTTAGAGATTACACCCAGATGTAAGCATGAAATGCCAACTAAGTTCTTTGAACAAATTGAAGATTTTGATGTCTAGAAATTTATAAGAAGTTATTTTGGAGGTATTAGCATTGCTTGTTAATTTTTGTTTTGCAAATTGTATTTCATGGTGTTAGAAGTATGTGGTTAAATGATTAAATTTATCATATCCCAATAGCTTAAACTTTTGGAACAATCGGTAATTTAATATGGTATCAGGAAGTCATGAGTTCGATCCTTGTATCCTCCACTCTATCTCCCATTTAAAATCCCACTTGTTGGGCCTAACCTACTAACTGTCCACTCTATCTGCAGTTTTACAGCAAACCTTTCAATCTTGCAGCCTTGTTCTGGCTGCATCAAACCCACTAAGGGAACATCCAGACCCTGCCAATACATTTCTGACCCCTTTTTATTGAAACCACTCACTCAATCAAAATATATGCAATAAACCTCACCTGAACTGTTAATATGTCCAAATGCACAGCATTCATTTCACTTTTATGTCCACAAAACCATCGGAATGTGTTCTGGACAGTTATGTGAACAATGTCAAGCTTCAAGTAGCTGTAAAATAGAGAACTCAAACAGTTAGACTAAGTGTCATATCACTACCACTAGAATGCATTAATTAGTATAGGGCCAAGATACACATACTCAAGGCTGTCTGTCCTCCGCGGCATTAATATTATAGGCTTTGTAAGAGAAAGGTCCAATTTTACTGCGGGTGATCCTTCAATTTCACTAGCTGTAAGCAACTTCTCTGAATTTGTCACTTGATCCTTTAACTTGACAACAGGTTTTGAATTGTTGGGAACAAGACCCATAAAATAACTAACCACCTAAATGTCATTTTAAAGATATATGAGAAGTTGGATAGAATTTGAGTACATGATAAATGATTCTAGAAGTAGATTACCTCCTGAATAAATCGATTCAAGTAAACAATTCGTACTTCAGAAAGATGTCCAAAAAGGCTGTACTCATAACCTTTATAGTCTTCATCATCAGCACTGTATGAAGTAAAAACCAACTGCAAGATCATGAGTAAATATTTGTAATACAACCCATGATAGCCAAACAAAAGCACATAACACATTAGACAAAATATCAGAGTACTAAGGAATAGGGAAAAAAGATTGTTCACATGAGAGAATATATGAGCTAAATTTGTCCATAGGCATTAGGCACATTGTTCACATGATTTGCCAAAATCTGTGAAAGCCAAATAATGTCATTCCCCTACAAGGCTTCAACACAGAGGTAATTATATCTCAAAATCATGCCAGCAGTAGCAGAGAATAGAGGAAGAGAAGAAAAGGCTTCAAGGTTTAAGGTAAAGCAATTAGAGAGTTGGTTGTCATTTTCACTGTTGTTCTACTCATTTTGTTGACACTAAACAGCCATCAAATTCAGTCAGGTACACTTTTTTATGACTTAACCTTACCTAAAACCTTAAACATCAAAACCTATCCAAGAAAACCTTATAACTCTCATAAGACATCCTAACATAAAGCTAAATTTCTAAAGATCCTACATCAAAATTGTTCCAAAAGCCCATTAAGGCCTTTGTCCTGCGTCACAATCACCTCCTCAAAGCTTAAGAAGCTGCTGGAATCTCATCAGATTCAATATCTCCATCAAAGCTATCGTCTACATAAAAGCTTTAAATATGCTATTGCCGATCCCTTTCCTAGAAAAACTAGGACTCCTAAATATTAAAGAAAAGTAATTAAGAACTTCTAAAACAAATAGGAAAAAGGATACAAAACAAATAGTAATAATAATAAGACCATGGGCCTCTGGTACAGCTCATTCCAAAAAATATAGAAATTATCAGATTACCTATATATTAGTAAAGCTTAAATAAAACTGAATCAGCAGAAAATAACAACAAACAAGACTCAATTCAACTTTGATTAGCTATGCAATCTCTCAAGAAAGCTCTCCATCATCTAGAACATCCCAAATTAATGCTTGGGCACCAAAACTAACCTCCTCTTGCCTCTTATAAATCTTCAAAGGGGGCCGCAAGTGATGTTTCCCATCACGTTGTTTCCTTTGAATCCTTTATTGATCCGTTTTGGGAGGGATTCAACATGGAAAATCTAAGTATTAGATAATGTGGTATATGATGTTTGGAAAGCAATTTCATAATTCTGATTTACCTAGGTATGGCTTTAGTGAAAGTTTACAGAAAATAAATATTCATTGGCAAATGAGAAGATTTTAAAGATTAAAGATAGTCCCTAATATGTTGGTTTCAAGAGCTATCGTGCAGGACACCATAATAAATAAATAAAAAGCATTGTTTGAGACTCCAACAGATCATGGAAAATTGAAATTTTACATCAAACTTGTTTGTGTATCCATGTCCATATGTTAGTACTCCCATAGTGCAATTGAAATTACACATCAATATTGGCATAATCCCAGTACTTCATAGTGCATTAACCAGACAACTTAATGTTTTAGAAAAGCCATTCATTGGAAGAAAAACTGTGAACAACAAAACCTCATAGTGCATTAACTATACAAACAACTTAATGTTTTAGAAAAGGCATTCATGGGAAGAAAAAATGTGAACAAAGACTAGTTTACTGACATATCCACTACCATCGAATATCCTCACCATTGAAACAGCTCACTACACTAGATAAAATTAATAGAAAGCACAAGATTTCTAATGATTGGAAGGGAAAAAATAAAAAAAAGGAAAACCTGATAATGAATTATTTTAAAATAAAAGAGAGAAAGAACGAAGCGCTTTTTGAGGATAGGACTGTAAATGCATAAGCTAAAGTCCAGGATTCATGGACAGTTATACTCATAGGTTTCTTCTTCTTCTTTTTCTTTTTTTAAGAAATGAGAAAGATATATATATATATATATAGAAAAAGCTACTTTATGCAAAAGAAGCACAAAGTAGTCAAATATTACAAGGAAGAACGAAGAAAGAACAAAGAAGAAAATTAATTACAAAAGAGGAGAGAACAAAGGAACAAAGGGAGGGAGTCAATAGATGTGAGTCCCCAAGACTGAGACTAGTCAAATAGAGAACTATTAAAAGAAACAAGCTGCCGGTCTCCTAAACTGTCCAAGTCCTCAAATGTCTGCCAATTATGCTTCCACCAAATACACCAAATTAAGCACAAAGGAACTAAATTCCAAATGTTTGACAAGTGCTTCTCCAACCAAAAAGAACATCTAAAATCGTTCTTGGTAAAACCCAAGAAACCCCAAAAGAACTAAAAACAAAACTCCACAACCGATGAGCCTTCTTAGAGTGAAGTAGCAAATGATCCGCAGTCTCTCCACAATAGCTACACATTACACACCAATCAACAAAATCAAAACCCATACTTCTCATGAGAATCTTTTCCCAAACTGTGGTCCAAACAAAAAAGAGACACACTGAGGGGCCTTAACTTTCCAAATACCTTTCAAAAGAAAGACTGATAGAGAAGCAACCTCCCAACTCATAATAAAACGAACGGATGTCAAAATCCCCATTTTTCTTTAACTTCCATCTCATACGGTCCCCATTTTCCGTTGAAGGTGTATTGGATTCCAAAATACGAAGGAAATCCACCTCTAAATCCAACTCCCAATCATTCAAATCCCGAGTGAAACATACTTTTGAAATCCTCTACCTTGTCAAGGAAAAATCTACTGAAGCCCCTCTATTAACAGAAATCTCGTACAAAACCGAGAAGGTCAATTGAAGAAGTTGATCCCCACACAGCCAATCTTGCCATAATTTCACTCTATTCCCCACCCCAATCTCAAACCGAGTATTTTTGCTAAAAGTCTCCCAACCCATATGGATGCCACTCCATAAACCACACTCATGTACACCCCAACCCAACTTAGAAGTCATATTATCACTCATGAAAATCTTATCCCAAGTTGCGGTCCAAACAAAAAAAAAAAAGACACGTTGAGGGGCCTTAACTTTCCAAATACCTTTCCAAGGAAATAGTGACAGAGAAGCAACCTCGCAACTCATTATAAAACGAACGGATGTCAAAATCCCCATTTTTCTTTAACTTCCATCTTATACGGTCCCTATTTTCCGTTGTTGGTTATTGGATTCCAAAATACGAAGGAAACCCACCTCTAAATCCAACTCCTAATCATTCAAATCCCGAGTGAAACATACATCCGAAATTCTCCTCTCCCCCACCCCCTACCTTGTCAAGGGATGGTCTACAGAATCCTCTATCAACGGAAATCTCATACAAAACCGGGAAGGTCAATTGAAGAGGTTGATCCCCACACCACCAATCTTGCCAGAATTTCACTCTATTCCCCACCCCAATCGTAAACCAAGTATTTTTGCTAAAAGTCTCCCAACCCATGTGGATTCCTCTCCATAATCCACAGCCACCCCTACCTTGTCAAGGAAAAGTCTACTGAAGCCTCTCTATTAATGGAATTCTCATACAAAACCAGGAACTTCAATTGAAGAGGTTGATCCCTAAAACACCAATCTTGCTAGAATTTCACCCTATTACCCACCCTAATCTCAAATCAAGTATTTTTGCTAGAAGTCTCCAGACCCATATGGATGCCTCACCATAAACCACACCTATGTACACCCCAACCCAACTAAGAAGTTCACCACCCCCCCCCCCCCCCACTTTTCCCCAAACTTCAAAGCTACCACCCTCCTCAAAAGCCATGTCTCCTCAACCCCAAAATGCCATAGCCATTTCCGTAGTAAGGCGAATTGAAGGTAGTAAATTTCCTTATTCCTAATCCATCATTTTCCATAGGCGCACACACCTTATCCCATCTTACCAAATGTGACTTGGAATCACCCCACAGAAAGTCCCTTTGCAACTTCGCAATTTTGTTAGCCATATGAATAGGAATGGTAAAAAGCGATAAAAAATTAGGAAGACTAGATAACATACCCTTAAGCAATGTCATATATATAGCACCCTTAGACAAATAGAGCTTCTTACAACCTAAGACTAGATGTCCTTATAGGTTTTTTTTGTTCATTCTTCTTCCTTTTTGGATTTTTTTTTTTTTTTTAAAAGATAATGTGAAGGTCAATGCATAATTGAATACATCCATAGTTACCACAACAACCCTGTTAAAGTATTGGGTTTAAGATGATGTAATGGCCCAAAAATTTCAGTTATGTTGCAAGCTCACATTGGACTAACCCTAGCTTCTAGCCTCTATATATACCACGTTAGGGCTGTTCACTACAATAATTGACTTAAGTATATGGTAAAGATGTAGTAATTTGGGCTTTATTCCGTGGATGTAGGCCGTTGACAAAACCACATAATCCCTTGTATTCTTCTCTCTTTCTTGTTTCCACTTCTCTGTATTATTTTATTCTTGCCTTTAACATAGTATCAGAGCCGATGGTTGTCTGTGGTTATTTTCTTGTAAAACCTTCAAATCTAAGTTAAATTTGTTAGTTGTTAATTGGTTGCTGTTGTGTGATTATGGTAATTGTTGGTTGTTGTTGGTGATTGTAGCTGTTGGTTGTTGTTCTCGGCAGATTGGCTGCTATTGCTGTTGGTTGTTGTAGTTCTCAGCTTGTTGTCTTGTTGCTGTCCCCAGTGGTTGTTGCTGGTGGCTTTCATTGTTGTTGTCATTGGTGTTGCAGATCCAACCTCTATACATGGATCTGCCTGAGATTCAGATCTAACCGCAACCCAGCTTGGTAGATATCGGTGGTTGGCCTATTTTTTGTCATTCTCAGCGGATTGGTTGTGGTTTCCAACCATCCTCGACAAATTTCAGTTTTTTTTTTTTTTTTTTTCTCAACGTTTCTTGGTGGCCCTCCTGTTATTAGGTTGTTGTTTCCAGCATGTTCATGGCAGATCCGGTGCTCCTCAGTGGGTTTCGGCGTTTACCACTGGTTTTCTGGTCATGGAGGTCACTCACCAGAGATCACGGTGGCTTTGCCTCGATCTCTAGGTAGTTTCAAGTGGTCTCAGGGTGGTTTTCTAAGTGGTGGTTAGTTGTCGTTGGAGTTATTGTTTCCAACGCAGTGGTCACCGCTGTCTTCGGGAGCTGCTGGTGTTGGTTGTTAGTCAAGGTAGATAGGGAAATCCCTTGTTTGCCTATTTGGTGGATTTTGGTGGTTTGGGTATAGGTTTTGGTTGTCCCTTATCCATGATAAGGATAGCCTAACCCCTATGAAACCTTTGTTTGGTTTTGTTTGATATTGAAGAACTTCAACCAATTCATCTCATTTTTTGGTCGGTTCAACTTCAATTTTGACCAGTTCCCTTAAGTTTTGGCCGGTTCACATCATTTTCAGCTTCTTCAAGCAAGTTGGCAATTGTGTGTTACAACCTAGACCTATATGACTATACACTCCAGCTTGAGAGGGAGTATTAAAGTATTGGATCTAGTTAATGTGAGGCCCCAAGAGGCCCAGTTATGTTGTAAGGCCATATTGGGCTCACCCTGGCTTCTAGTCTCTATACATACCATGTTAGAGTCCATTGTAATAGTTGACTTGAGTATACAGTAAATATGCAGCCGCTAGGGCTTTATTCTATGGATGTAGGCCATTGGCCGAACCACTAATCCCTTGTTTTCTTCTCCCTTTCTTGCTTCCGCTTCTCTATATTATTTTATTCTAGTCTTTAACAAACCCAAATACACAAACACACACACTGCAAGCGCAAGAGAGCGAGAGAGCGAGAGAGAGCGAGTACCTCAACAAATGAACTGCCCCCTGGATTTCTCATATCACAGGCCCAAAAATACATATGGCTGCTAGGAAGACTGTCATCACTTATTCTCAGATTTCCAAGCGCTGCTTTAATACTAAAAGATGATGGGAACACCTTAAACCCAAAAAAACAGTCAATAAGCACCATATATTAAAAGTTTACAACTCAGTAAAGATAAAACAAATTTTTTAGCCTTGAGGTTAGGAGAAGATCAAGCAGACCATAATATCCATCAGCAAATTATCTTGTGAGAGACTGGCTAGCTTAGTTTCATCTTCGTTCATCAACAAAATCTGAGCATGCGCCATATGCAATGTTAAATTGAACATGATTCTTGATTTCCCCTTTCCTAGCAAGCCTTTAACTACAAGCTCCTCAAATGACGTTGAATACTTATCATCAACCACATCTTCACTGGAGACATCCTGTTTCATAATGGCTGTCGAAGAGCTATCTCTGAATGATTCAAAGCTTTCATCCTTAATGTTAATAGCATTAACAAATTCCATAATGGCAACAATTGTTTTTCGACGACAGAAGAACGACAGGGTAGCCAGGGTCACTTTGACCTGAATATGAAGTAATAAGTCAAATAATCAAATAATGGGCTATAGGCAGAATTTTAAATGCAGAAAATACCCCACCTGATTATCCATATTATTATATCGTGGAGAGTTCTGGTTATAAATAATTATCTGAGCTTTCACAAAACTATCCAAAGTATCAGTTAATTCAATTTCCTGACTCTTGGTTTGAAGAGCATCCGTAGGGAGTAGACCAGCCATACGGTCAAAACTAGGGGGTTTCAATGATAAAATTTCAGATCCGGATTCATTTCTTGGTGACTGCGTTGGATAGTCAACAGAATCAACCAAATTCTCTGGTGCCTCATAGAAATTATCATCTCCTTCACTTGGAGTTGCATTATTGCTGTCAGTTGCATCATTTTTTTGATAAGTGCTGTCAGTTACATTATCACTTTCAAAGCTCTGACTCCCAGCATCATAGAAGGATGAATGCGAAGCTGCACTCCGGATGACTGACCTCGCCAGGAAACAAGGACGAGACACTCTATTGCAGGAAACTAGATCTTCAATCTCCAAAGATTTCAGCACAGTTCCAATGAACATATCACTCTCTATAATTGAAAGCTCAACCTGTAGTTGCAACGAAAAGCCTCAAAAGAGCAAATACACAAAAACATGCATAAATTGATGCTCAGTTCTATATCTATGTTACCTGACCACCTATTGCCCGAAATTCAAATAGACGACTCTCTTCAGCAAGAAGCACATTCATGAAGCTCTGTTCATGCTGCAAAATTTGCAGATTTCTCAAATCTCTAAGCACTTCCATCACAAGGTAACTTCATAGAGAATAAAAAAACTAAGCTTACCTGGTAACTGTAACTGAAGCAAACCTTTAGTTCATCAAGAAAACCAGTGACAAAGAGCCTCTCCACATTCACATCGATTACATCAAGTTTGTCACTATATTCAGCTTCAGAATCCTCTGGGTCTGATGAAGTTTCCGATAAAGTAGTGATAGGAGCAGAACCCTGCACAAAAGTTAGGGAAATCCCTATTAATTTCATTGCAGCAAAAGGTATTATCTGGTAAAAGGCAGAAACTGATATTGAACAAAAATATATTTTATTTGCACCAGTACTCCTTATATAGCACTGCAGTGTAAAGTACGTCAATTAGCAATAGCCCTAAAGCCAATATTTTTTTTTGATAAGTAAGAATGATATATATACGAAAGGCTACTCTATGCTAGAAAAACAAAAAGCAAACCCAAAGAATACAAGGAGAAGAAAACAGAGAAAAAACAAAAAAAAAAAGGAGGAAAACCAAACAACAAATTAATTACAAAGAGAAAGAGAGCAAAGGAAAGAAGGGAGAGAATCACTAGTCGTGAGTCCCCAAGCCCGAGACCAATCAAAAAGAATTACACTACAAGAAGCAAGCATTTGATCACCAGAACTATCCAAATCCTCAAAAGTTCGCAGATTCCGTTCCTTCCAAATACACCGAAGGATGCATAACGGAACTAAATTCCAAATCTGAGACGAGTGCTTCCCCAACCAATTCCACTAGCCAAAAAGCAAATCTGGGATCGATCTAGGTATAAACCAAGATAAGCCAAAAGTTATAAAGACAAATCTCCAAAACCGATAAGCCATCTCACAATGAAGAAATAAGTGGTCTACCGTCTCTCCACAATAACAGCACATAATACACCAGTCCACAAAAACCAATCTCCTCAATTTCAGGTTATCACCCGTTAGGATCTTATTCCAAGCAACACACCAAACAAAAAAGGAAACTCGCCTAGGGGCCTTAGCTTTCCAGATAGCTTTCCAAGGAAAGACAGTAGAGGGAGAGTTCCTTAATTTGTTATAATATGACCGGATGTCAAAAACCCCATTAGGCTTCAACTTCCATCTCATCCAATCTCCCACATCCAATGGAGGAGTATTAGCTCCCAATATATGAAGAAAATGCAGCCCTTCATCCATCTCCCAATCATTAAATTCTCGAATAAAACGAACATCCCAAATTCTTCTGTCCTCCACCCCTTTCCTTGACAAAGAAGCTTCTACTGAAATCTCCTTATCAAAGGCAATACCATATAGCCTTGGGAAAGCCAATAGAAAAGGTTGATCCACATAAAGCCAATAGCCCTAAAGCCAATATAAAACAGAATCAAGTGCTCTTTGTTATTGCCTACTAGAGATTATCTTGGGAGAAATAAAAAAGGTGTAATTTGAAATAGTACTCATTAATAGACTCAACCAAACTAAACCAAAATGGCTATCTTCCTTACATCTTCAGAAATGTTTAAGGGCATATAAGCACAATGGCTGCTCACCGCAGTTTAGGCAGTAAAAGTTTGAATAGGGAAGGTGGTTGTCTCTTTCCATATTCTTTACCCTAGTACCATCCAGTTCTACAGACATATGGGGAAAATTAACTCCTAAGCTTTCTATGCATCAAAAATTAGCACTAATTAATTGTAGTAGCATTGAGTGTGGTAGCTGGTGCTCAAAGTTTGCTGCTGGTTCTCATGGAGTTTGCCTTTGGAAACATATTTGAAGAGGCTGGAATCAGTTTTCTTGATTCATTAGTTTTGAGGTTGGATGTGGTACAAATGTTCGGTATTGGCATGATAGATGGTGCGGGTAAAGGACTCTTAAAGAGATGTAACCTAGGCTGTATACTCTTGCTCAAAGGAAGGATTCCGTTTTAGCAGATTTAATGAGTTGGGGTGTGGATAAGATTCAGTGGGACGTCTGCTTCTATATAGCCCTTCATGATTGGGAGCAGGAGTTAATGGCAGATTTCTTAGTCTAATTTATTCCATTAAGGTTAGAAGGGATGCAGAAGATAATATCAGTTGGATGCCAACAAAAAGAAAGCAAGCATTTTGAAGTTAAATCCTTCTATGAAATGCTGCATGGTAAGAGAGTAGTTGATTTTCCTTAGAAGGGTATTTGGAAGGTAAAATCTCCTCTCAGAGTAGCGTTTTTTGTTTGGTCCACTGCTTTAGGGAAGATTCTCACAATTGACAATTTACGAAGACGAGGCATTATCGTAGGGGAATGGCATTGCATGCGTTAGCAAGACTTGGAGTCAGTTGATCACCTCTTGTTACATTGCTCTATGGCCAAAGAACTTTGGGTGTTAGCTCTTTGTTTGTTTGGGGTTCATTTCCAAACGAAATCCCTCTTTTTGTCCTGTGGATCATTTGGAGTGAAAGGAATTGCTAGACATATTAAGGCATTGAGCAACCTATTAAATTACCGACTATCCCAAAAGCTTAAGCTATTGGGATATGGTAAATTTAATCATTTAACCACACAATTCTAATACTCCCCTTCACGTGTGGGCTGGAACTATCTTTTAATAGTTGAGGCCCAACACATGGAAATTTAAATGGGGAGTAGAGTGGAGAAGACGGGGATCGAACTCAAGATCTCTCGCTCTAATAGCATGTTAAATTACCGATTGTCCCAAAAGTTTAAGTTATTGGGATATGGTAAATTCAATCATTTAACCACACAATTCTAACACAAACTATAACTGCGATGAAGCTAGCTTTTTTGCGCACTTTATATGAGTGGATGGCTACTATGAGTGGTCATTCCTTCTCTAGTTTGATAGGTTTTATGAACTATTGTACTTTTCTGTAACTTCATTATACTGCTAGTACCATAACCGTGTACTGCTTGCTTCTTTTTTTTTTTTTTTTTCATTTCTTGATTAATAAATTTTTACTTATAAAAAAATACATTAGTAATAGTAGTAGTAATTGAGATCATTATAATAATCATAATAATGTTTGGGATAATATTGTGCTATCTACAATAAAATAAGCATGGAATGTTAAAACTATAAAACCATTAACATAAGAGCTATAGCCCTCCTAATTTCCATATTGTTACGAGAGCTACAGACCTCCTAGTTTCCATATTGTTATGAGTCACAGAGACATAACATTAAGTTATAAGTTTGTGCTGTATGAATAATACTCTTCTAGAAGATTTTGGAATATTCAAGATATGGTGTCCCTAGTGAGATGACCCTACCAGCTGTCACCTCAACAGAATATTCCCCATCTGAATGTGACCACCTCACTCAAATATAAGGAATGAATGATCTGAGGGTTGGAATGAAATGTGATGTCCCAAGTGAGATGTCACTACCAGCTGCCATTCTTGTGCTACTAATTATCCCATTAGTAACTTTTTTTTTTTTTTTTTTTTAAGTTTTCCCATTAGCAACTTTATTTCTTCTCAGTCGTTGTCCGCTTTCTTTTCTTGCTTTATTTCCACACTTTCTGGTATTCCAATTCCTAAAAATATTTAGGATGCACCCTCTGATCATGGTTGGAGATGACCGCTTACATCAAAACTAGACTTGGAAACTTGTAAAGAATTTCTCTCTCTACGATGACCTTGGAAAAGTATTTATAGAGCAGCCACTTGGGTTTGTTACTAGGGGGAATATAAAGGCAATGTCTGCAAGTTGAAGAAAACATTATATGGTCTCAAGCGGTCACTGAGAGCATGGTTTGGAAAATTATCTGAAGTTGTCATGAATCTTGATCTCCATCATTGGCAAACAAATCATATTCAGTATTCCACTCACACACTAATGATGGGTACATGCTACTTGTGGCCTATGTGGATGATATAGCAATTACTAGAGATAACTCGGAAGGCATCTCCAGATTGAAGCAATCCTTGCAACGCTTTCACACCAAAGATCTTGGCAAACTTAGATGCATTATTAGGGATTGAAGTTGCAAGTTCTAGGCAAGGCATCAATTCATCTCAAAGGAAGTAAGTACTTGATATCATCAAGGAGATGGGATTACTGGGTTCTCATCCTATTGACAGTTCCGATCCAAATCAAACACTATTGAGAGGAGAAGGAGACCTATTTCAGATCCTAACTGATAACGTTGATTGGTTGAGAAGCTCAACTATCTCACCATCACAAGGTCAAATATCTCACATGCAGTTAGTGTCAATTCATAGAAGCCCCAAGACTCTTACATTAGAATGTTGCTATTTGAAATATTAGATATCTGAAGAAAGCCCCAAGTCAAGGCATCTTTTTTAAAAAGAATGGTCATCACATGGTGGAAGGTTTCAGATTTCACTAATCCAGACTGAACAGGATCATCTTCAGATAAAAGGTCCACCACAAGGTGTTGCACCTTTCTGGGAGGAGAAAGTCTTGTAACACGGAAAAGTAACACCTTTCTGGGAGGAGAAAGTCTTGTAACACGGAAAAGTAAAAAGCAAAATGTAGTTGCTCGATCTAGTGCAGAAGCTGGATACAGGTAGATGGCACATACTTGCTGGTTAGCTTACTTGGTTTCACTTCAGGAGTCGGGCTTAACAGTATCTACTCCTATCCCAATATTCTGTGAACATAGAGCTACCATACACTTGTGTTCCATGAAAAGATGAGGCACATTGAAGTAGATTGACATTTTGTGAGAATCAAAATTATTAATGGAGCCATTGCTACACTGTTGATATCTTCATTTGTTTTTCTGATAACATAGGGAACCTTTCTAAAGAAGAGCCATTTGGACTCACCTCTAGCCAATAAAATCTACATTGCTGATATCTTTACAAAAGCATTATGTAGATAATGACTATAGTCTATTTGTTCCAATCTGGCTTTATATCATATATATGAGCTAGCTTGAGGGGTGAGTGTTACAGAGTTATAGAGGTAAATTATATAGAGAATATTGTGTTGTACATTTGTGTTGTATTAGTAATAATCTTCAAGAACAGTCTGGAATATTCAAGTGATAAGATGTCCCTAGTGATGTGTCCCCAGTAAATATCACCTCATTTGATGACTCCCCCCCATCTTAGAATACTCCCCATCCTATTGTAAACACCTCTCCGCAATATAAGGAATAAATTATCCGAGGGCTGGCATATAGAATTTCTAGCACCTACTTTCTTGTGGAAAGTATATCATTTATTACTACATATAAAATTATTACAGTAGATGACAAACTAGAAAAGGTACATGGCACAGAAATAAAAGAAAACCACTTGAAAATTTTTAAGTTCAGAGTCCATCAAACCATGATTTTTTGTTGAAACCGAAAATATATTCATGCTGCTTAGACATATAGTGATACAAAAAAGAACCTGTATGTACTAGTTATTAGTTCTATTGAAGAAACCATTAACAACAGGCCACTTTCTTTGTACTTCTAGCACAATGCTAGAGTATAAGCAAAACAAAACATTTCCATTAAACTAACAAAACACCAGAATTATTTAAGAATCTTAAATTTTATTTGATAAGAATATGAAGTAAAGGAAAGCCTCATCAAGCAAGCTTAACACAAAGCACATTAACCAAACTAACAAAACTTTTTTTTTTTTTTTTAAGTAAACAACACATTACTTAAAATTAAAAGACTCTAAATCATCACACAATCAAAGTACATCATACCACCCTAAGGAACCGTGCAAGCCCAAACAAAAAGAGAGATGTTCCACTCACAAATATGACAAGGTTGCACGATGATTAAAATAAGACATTCAAAATTGAAAATATTTTTAGACAAATCAAACTACAAAAAAAATTATTTACCGATGCACGATAAATTGCCCCCTGCAAGCGGCTTTGCCAAGATTTCCTTGAATCATCAGAATCACATCGCAATATTAATGCATTTACATCCTCCACAACCTACATACAAATGATAACTGATATGAACTGAAAAGCAAGATACCATCAAAATAAAATGGACAATATTAAGTAAATTCTCTTAGTTGTAATTTATAAAGACATAACTATGACCTTGCTACTGGATCGTGCAGCACTACAAAGAGCCAAAACATTTTCTACATCACCGACAAACTCAGGTGGAACTTGATATATCTGTTTTCCTCGTAAACTACAACAAGCATATCATTACAAAAATTATAAAATCAGATATGAATGGAAAGATGCAGAAACTTTTTTTAATATATTGTAAATATAAATGACTAGTTCAAATACAAAGACTCCAAAAACTTGACAGATTCTGTAAGACTATAACATTCCCAAAGAGGCAAGTTAGGATTCTTGTGGACACCTAATTCCGAACCAAAAAAAAAAAAAAGGACAAATAACAAGAATTGCACTGCACAACTCAGAATAAGACCTAGTAGGAAAGAAATGTCTGTGCAACTAAAAAAATCAGTGCATAATAAATGTATCATCATAGTCTAATGTCGTTCTTTAACTATGGAATAATTGGGATATTGATGCATATCAATTATGTAGTGAACAAATCAGCTCAACAAATTTATATATCTTAAACTGCTATCAATCTTAAGAAATATGCATTCTGCATATTTGTTGCCTATAATAGAAGAAGAATAAAAGATTTCACTAACAGTCTAGCTTAATCAAGCCTCCTTTGAGATGCTTGGCCAATGACATTACAAATTGATCATGTACATATTCCAAGCAAGAAACTCATCATTTGAGCTAAAAGCATGCAAATGTATATAACTTGGGCAACTAAGACAATTAGGATTCTTTACTAGACAAAGTACATACATCCATGAATGCAATTATGAAATATGTTCCTCATGTTTCTGCTTTGCTCTATCTTTTTCACTACAATGCAATATGGCCAGGATATTGAGCACATTATATATTGCTTTCATTGTTCACCTATTATGGTATAAAGCTAGGGGCAAAAGAGTAAACTCAATGTATACCAATATATATATATATATATATATATATATTTGTGTGTGTGTTATCTCCAAAACACGGTATCAGAGCTTTAGCCACCCTCTGCCGTTAACCCCACAACCACAACCCATCAACTTCCACTGCCGACAACCACCACCCACTTTCTTCTGCCGACAACCAAGAACCCAAGCACTTTCCGCTGCCGACAATGACAATGAACACCGATTTTCTGGCCGGAGGCATCAACTAGCTCCGGCAACTACTTCGTGATTAGCGTGACATTGTTCCGTTATCACCTGACCACGATGTCATCGTGGTTCTAGTTGTCTTCCTCTGGCAACCCACCTACACAATTTTTTGCCGCCAGCCATAACTCCAATCTTCACACCGCAGGAATTTCAGCCTTGGGTATGGATCTGTTTTTATTTTCTACTCGGCGGCCTCTCTATGTTCTTTTTTGGGTAGCCTTGGGTTGACTTACAGTGCTAAGTTTGAGTATTTCCGGTTGCTATAAAGTTGTTTGTGTGGCTGTGGTGAAAGTGGAGTGTTGTACATCACCAATTTTCCATCCCATACTTCTAGTTACTCAAAACAAAGAAAAAACTGCAAAGAATCACATGCTTTCCTGGCCAAAATATTAAAAACATACAAGTTATTACTTTCGTGTATCGGGCTTGTTAACCTAACCCTAACACATAAAATATTATTTATATATAAAGGAGTACAATGATATTACTATTTTGCCCCTAGCTTATACCCGTAACATTTCTAAATTTTTTTTTTTTTGGGCATAAACATTCCTAATATACCAACCAAAAAAAATGCAAAGAATCAAAACCTTTTACTTGGAGCAGTTTCTTTCACTCCAATGTTCCCATTGTTTGATTCAATTTTTCCATCTTCTCTAAATCATATTTCTAATATCTCATTTTATGTTAATATATCGCTGTGCCAATAATTAATCAATTAGGAAAGTTGGCATCTGAACCTGATATACTGCTTATAAGACTTAGAGTCAGGGCTCTCAAGTACATAAAGGAAAGGCCCAACTAAGCAGAAGTATCGCCGCTGCCATACAGCTTCCCTATTTCCCACACCCTATCACATAAAAACAAAAGAGGAAGGGTGACGAAATGTTAGCATATATTATCATATCAAGAAACTGAACCACTGCAAAAGAAAGTGGTGGGCGTGAGAGAGAGAAAGACCTTCCAAGTAAGAAGGGACAGCCACCCTTCAAAGTCAGCTTGATTCCAAGGGCAAAGGAGATCAGAGTCCTCACTATCCTTCCCCTGAAAGATCTTCACTACTTGCATCAGTCGATGATACCGAGCTGGAGAAAAGTGAAAACCCAATGATGGCAGCCGTACAGCAAGCCTTGTTGAGGGATAAGATGGGCGCTCTAATCGAATCTTGACATCAAATTAAAGTTTCAATACATGATATATCACCAGAACATTACAAAATGAACACAAACACAACAATACTGATTAAACTCAAGGACAATGTTGAAAATTACCTGTTGCAGCTTTAAAATAATCCCACACTTATCGATAACAGGCAAGAAACTAACACCACCTATGTTAGTGGAAATAGAATTTCCGTTCAAAGGATTTTGGGGCCAATGGTAATCACCATCAACAAGAAAAGCAGATACATCACTCAAAACCAAATCAAACTGCAAATACATATTGAGCTCCTCAAGCGATCCACCTTCATCCTGCTTACATTTTATAAGCCCTATATGAATATCAGCATAAAAAAATTCAAACAGAAATATTTAAGAATCAACTAGCCTCTGAGCACGCATTTAGAGGCTCTTCTATTTTTGGGTAAAGGTTAATAATTTGTATTCATTATAATTTGAGATTGTTACATTTTCTAATCATAAAATACCTAGGGGTGTAAATAAAAAAATATTCCATCCACAAACGCATAACACTCATCACACCCAAAAAAAATTGTTAAGACTTTTTTTTTATGTGAAACGGTTAAGACTTATTAACGGTAAAAAAAAGTGAAATTTTTTTTTTTTAAAACATGAGTTTAGGTAGTTGAAGCATTTCAAATACCTAAATAGAGAGTGTTCATATTTTGTAGGCAATGTTTTAGTGCAAGTTAAACATGTATTTTTACCTGATTATCCTTTAGTTTTGTCTCCACTTAAACTTAGGAGTTTTGGGGTATTTTGAAACCAAAAAAAAAAAAATCCGATCCAAACAAAGAAAGCCCCTTAAATAGTAGTATAGATATCATAGATTAACCTGTGTACGAATCAGCAAATTTCCCAAATCAAGCATGAGTTTTGTCGGATGGGAATTGTCAGGAAGAAAATCAGTAGGAATCATAATTTTGGGAGCTGCAATATCCAAGTCCAACAAAAACCTGCCATCAAATAAATATTATTTGTTATAAAGATTATTTTACCTGTCCTATTCTGTGAGAATAGTTTCCAATTCAGTCAATAGGCTTTTCTGAAATAAGAGTTACTCAGGGAGGAAAGCATTTTTTTTTTCCACAGGTTCAAAGATCAGGTATAGTACAGCCATATTTTTCCTTTCATGTTGATTTTATTTTCTAAAGAAATATGTTTTTTGTTTCTTTTTGTTTGATATAATTTATACCACAACAGAAGGAAACAACCAGAAAATCACAATAGAAAACAAATAGAAAGCCAAATAATTTTTTAAAAGAAAAGGTTCACTCTTTGACAAAATGGAATGTGATAATTACATTAACAAGTTGCAAAAACATGAAATCATCAATCAAACAAATCAAATCAAAAGTTGAATCAAAATATGTCATTTTAGATTTTTTTTGTTTAAGAATATTATAACATGAGAAAAGAGTAAAGGAAGCCCTTAATCAGTAGTGGAAACGGAAGTTTCCAGTGTATAGGAAAGTGCAAAAAACTTTTTAAAAAATTCATAAGTAAAATGAGTACCTCATGGGTGATAATTTGAGAAGTAGGGGTTTCGACTTTCTTGATTGGTATGTTATGTGTCGCTATTGTGGGGAGACTAGCTCATTTATTGCTACATTGTGAGAAAGCTCACTAGTTGTAGTTTTTGTTTCTTGATCTTTTGGGGTTATGTGGATCTTACCAACGTCGATACATGCTCTTCTTTTTGGTTGGTGGAATTGGTTGGGGAAGCATTCCTCAGACATCTGGAATTTAGTTCCGTTGAGTTTGAAGTGGTGTATATGGAGGGAGTGTAATTGGTGGACGTTTGAGAATATGGATAGTTTGGATAATTAGCTAATTGCTTCTTTTAGTGGCTCTTTGTTTGACTGGTCACGGGCTTGGAGACTCACATCTAGTGAATCCCTCCCTATGTTTATTAGTTCTCTCCTCTTTTGTAATTAAGTTTTATTCTTTTGTCTTTTATTTTTTTCCTTTGTACTATATGACTAGTTTGCATTCCATTGCAAAAAGTAGTTTTTTTTTTTTTAATACAGATCCTTCTTATTTATTTAAAAAATAAAAAAAGAAGCTTAGAACCTTGTTGGATGAGAACATGCTGTGGTTTACAATTGTTGAGATAATATGAGGATTGATTCGGAGGCAAGATCAAAGAAGGAAGAGATTGTTAAAGACTTGAGACAAATGGTGTAGAGCTTTTTATGAAGTTTCTAGACAATTGATGATGGGGCAAAAGGACCAATCTTACCAAGATTCTAGGAGCGGATGATTAGAATGTATATAACAATCCAATGGCTAGATGTAGGTAATATCAACGACAAGAAATGATGCAGGTATCAACTGAATCACATTTTGACAAGAATATTGATATAGTAGTGATGATAAAGCATGGATGCACAGTTTACTAACTTACTGAAAATCTTATTCTAAAAGAAGAAAAAAAAATACTGAATCTGCAAAAGAAAAAGGTTTTTTTTTCAAAATAAAAAAGTGGATTGACTTTGAATTTTAATTATGAATACAATATATACGAGTGATGTTGGTGATACTACAAATTTTATTATATGAAATTTATAAATTGAAATGTCACAAATCATGAAAAAGAATAATGGAAAATGTTGTTGGAAAACAATTGGAATTGTCAATGAAAGAAAATGAACCTTAAACTCTAGCATGTCTATAACACAATTCATCCTTATGCAATTTGCGTAGATGCTATTAAACATGTTTTTTTAAGAAAATTTCAAATTTTTATAATATGATTTTAATTGAAATAGTAATTTAACTCTTCAAAACTTTGGTGATAAAGTTTTTCCATTAACTCATTCTTTTATATTTTACCATTGATTGAATATCCTTTGCATGCCTCTTTTGGATTTAATGAGAGATTACTATCAAGTTTAAACATTTATGGAGTTATCATAAGATTTTATGATATCAGGTCAATGATTAGTTATTTATAGACATATCCTAAAATTTTTATAATGCCACATTTACATTCTTAGAATATGATCGTTTTAGGTTTAAACAATTAGTGAAAGTAGTTAAAGCGCATTGAGCGGGTTTTAGGGTAGTACCTATAAAACCTAAAGCAAATGGCAACAAACTAGGTCACTTGCAAAGCCTTCCATTATGATCTCAGACACACTCTTAAAGAGCACATCAGAATAGATAGAACATTCCAAACATTTTAAGCTCAATATTTCCAAGGGAACACTAGCACCAATAAAATATTATGACTAATGGGTTCCCCCACAAGGTCACTAATCAAAAGTCAAAATAAAGTGAAATACTTGGCATGATCCTTCAGTGCTCTGTTCACTTGTTGCTGAGCAGTGCGCTTTACCCCATCAATCGTCATCTAGAAACAATGAAAGAGACCATCAGCAGGACATTGTTGAAATGAAGCATGCTAGCCATACTTGCTGGAATAGAAGAAAAAGCACCTCTGCAGTTTAGTGAGATTTGGACAAACATAATTCTAAAGGGTGGTGCAGCAATAAAATGGAAAAGATTTATTACAAACTACTAAACTAGACCAGTTTTAGACCTGTACATGAAACAAGGAAAATGCAGGTTGCTTTGATCAACCTGGCATCACAACAACATTTTGCATCTTCATATATTTCAAATCTTGTTTCAAATTCATTAAGCACACAGAACAACACTACCTATGAAACCATTTCAGGGTGTTTAGAACACTGAATTACTCCTAATATTGGTGAAAATCCTGAACCATATTGTAGTCAAGTATTGAAATTATAAGATTCTTGATTTTCTAAGATGCATTCCTTTCTATGATTATTGTTGATATAATTAGGACTTAATTCCAAAAACCCAAGCAATAACCTACAAACAACACATAAATTTCAACAATTAATATGCTCAATTCCAGCAAGCTTTGCTGGTACTCATGCTCTGTTTGTTTCAACATTAATGCTATCTAGAAAATGATTCATTTTCCAAAAAATATTTTCAATAAAAATATCTCATTTTCCTATGCTTGGTAGTAACCTTAAATAAGTTGGAAAATGAACTTCTAACTTCCCTTATTTAGCTTCCCCCTCCCTTGTGTGTGTGTGTTTGTTTCTCAAAAAAAAAAAAAAAAAAAATACTCTTATTTAGCTTATTGTAAGATAGAGTTGTTTTCCAAAAAAAAATTAATGAAAAAAAATCTCTAAAAAATAAGTTATACTTTTTATGTTGACTAAAAATAGTTTTCCTTTAACTCATTTTTTATGATGCTATCAAACACTAAAAACTAGGAAATCAGTCTTCACATAAGGTTTTTCATCAAAACAAACAAAGCATCAATAGACACTCTAAATAATACTTCAAAGGATCAGCAATGATAGAACCAAACCTGCACAGCAGCTGCAGTTTCCAGCGCTATTGTCTGACTAACAGCAGTACTGCTTTTAAAAAATTTGATAATTTGATCAATGGAGTCCTTCAGATACTGACCAAAATACTTGTAATCAGTATGCATGCAACCACAAATTTATGGTAAGAACAATCAGAGAATGTGAGTGTAGCAGCTTACAGTCATGTAACAGGGGGAAGCTTTTGCAACCATGCTCCAGTCCACCTTACTATTGAAAGGCTTATAGCAGAACACCCCAACTAACGAATCATAAGCAGTAGCACTCTGCAAGGAGGTGGGAAAACATTCACCATGGTACAACTAAGAAAACAGCTCCTCTGTCAGACAATCTCAAGTACAAAGGAAAAGAAGAGAGGGGGGGGGGGGGATTCAAACCTCTGTAAGGAGACCATTAGGGGATGACAATTTATATGATCCTAGTTTCACATCAAAGACTTTTGTCTCCGGGTAAAGCTTTATGGTGCAATCAAGGTCTTCACATGATAATTCAGCAAGACAATCCAAGGCCTCATCAAGAAGTTTTGAAGCATTATGTTTCATGTGAACCTCCAAGAAGGTATGAAGAGAATCCATCTTGTCGGTACTGATGAATGACTGCCCTTCTTCACCTTCCTTGTACCCGATAATTTTATTCAACTGTTCCCAGTCTTCTTCGCTGAATTTAAATGACTCAGCTTCATCTTTATCAGATTGGCCGTTCCTGGAAAAGTCCATGCATATAGGTGACTAACATGAACTTAAAACATTACCGGATAAGAAGACTTGGGAAGTATCAACAAAACTGGTTTCAAGCTAAAACTACAAACCATCCAAACGACCACCAAGATTTCTTTGCTTTTTGTTTCTTCAAATTAAGGTCCGATTCTACCGACTGCTCCACAAACTTGTGAGCCAACATCCTGTTCAAACCAGGATTCAATAGTACTTAAAACAGAGGTTAGCAAATTAAATCAAAGCATTGTAGCAAAATTAGAACTTCAGTAAGTATATGCGTGCATGCATGTGATGCAAACAAAAATTTGGAGCTTCAAAGAAATGAGAAAAAATTGGGTTCAAAGAGAGAGTGGCAACAGAATGAGAGAGAAATCTTAGATCAACTATTATTACAAAGGAAAAGCCTCATACAATCATAAGGTGATTTACAATGGCCAACCTTGGCTATTTATACACTACAGAGCTGGTTATCCTTTTTTCTTTTTTTTTTGATAAGTCACGGAGCTGGTTATGCTAACATCATCCCCTTAGTGCTTAACCAAATTGGTTAGCAACCATCTACCAAACTAATACTCCTCCTTAACAAAAAATAGCTGGCACTAACTACTACAACAATTAACCACATGTTTAAAAGAACATACAAGTAATTTCATGACTAATGGACTTATATTCGCTGGGGCATCTTGCATGGAAAACCTATCAAGTGCCCCTACTCAGCCATGTCACCAAACATATCGAATTGCCATGTAGAATACTTGACCATGTCACCAGCATGTGGAATTGCCACGTTAAAATACCTTACATCAGGATTCCCCCTTTAAAAGAAAACTTATCCTCAAACTTGAGTAACTGCTGAGGGATCTTTGTCCACAGCATAATAAGGTAGTAAATGCTTCACATTGAATCATTGGACTCTTCAGTCTTAAACTTTATTTGGGCATGAACATTGTTCATAAAATCTGCAATGACTATAGCCTTATTGTTTATCTTCTTAGGCCTCTATTTCAGCATGACCAATGGTTTTGAACCCACCTTCTCCATCATTGGTAGCAAAGTGTATTGTTAATTCCCCTTGTAAAGAGTGTAGGTGTGCTTCTTCCCATCATGAATGGATTAACGATCATATTACCAAGGCCATCCAAGAAGAACATGACAAGAATCCATACACCGCACCTCATCAATTTACCTTTTTCGTGTGGAAATAGAAACTAAACATCTCTACGCAACCTTGAGATCATTGCCCTTCAAACCAAGAAAGCTTGTCAGGGTGAAGGTGCTCTTCAATTCTTTTTTTTTATTTTTTTGCTGAGAAATTCAGTTCTAAGGTTCAACTTTTGAATCAATTCTTGAGATACCACATTTTCACAACTACCCCCATTTATAATCATACTGCACATTCTTCCACTAACATTACAAGTAGCATAAAAAACTTTGGTTCTTAACCAACTTCCTCAGTTTCATGCTTCAGCACAAGGAGAATCTTCCATATCATAAGTTTTTTTTTTTTTTTTTTTTTTTTATCAATAAGAAAAGAACTTCATTGAAAAAAAAAAAAAGGCGGCCAAGGCCCAAGTACACAGGGAGTATTCCATATCATAAGTCCGTCTTCATTTTCAAAATCTCCTCCAATTAATTCATTTGGGAGCTGATCATAGACATGATCTTTTTCTATTTCATGTTTTGGTATAAGGAGTCTTCCTCATCATAAGTGCCACACCCTCATCACCTTTAAAATTTCCTCCAACTTCCTCATGTAGGGGCTGATCATGGATAGGAAGTTCAATTTCTTGCTTGATTTCCTCTACATCTTCCAACAAGAGTTCTTTACTATTGTGGCCTATTGCATTTTGACAATCTGCTAGCCTATGGCCAGGTTGAGCACACTTCAAGAACTTTAAAGCCACCTCCAAGGGGCTGATTCCTGGCACACAAATGACTGGCATTGGACTGGTTTGGTGAGGGAACAAGAAACTTATCATTGTTTTCCCCCAACAAAATTGCTTCCTTTTCCAATATTCAAAGAAGAACCAGCCTGGGATTAGCTTTGAAATTTTTGCCAAGGCTTGAAACACTTTGGACTTTGCTGCTTCTCTGCCAACAACGCTCAGTTATAAGCCTCAAAAACCATCCAAAACCATATGGAAGGCTTCAGTCCACTAAGATACCTCACCACCATTTGCTCTTTACTTTCATTCAAATTAACTCTTTATATAAGTTGATAGAATGCCTCAATATACCCCTCTACACTACCAACCTGTCTAAAATTGTGTAGGTTCTTGTACAAGGTTACATGTAGTTGAAGGGAAGGAATTGCTCCTTGAGCTTCTTCTTCATCATACACCAATCTTAAATCTTGCTCTTTCCCCTTCTTTGTCATTCATTTGCAATTGCTTCAATTCCTCACACCATGCATAAGACCTTCCTCTTAGCAAATAAACACCAATTTCACCTTCATGTCTTCAGAAACTTCATAGTAATCAAACACTCTTTAAATTGGGTTGAACCAATTGACAATCATCCAGCTTAAGACTCCTAGAAATCCTAAAAGTTCAACCATGACGGTGTTCTCCCACTTGTGTCCAAGCCTTTCAATAGGCCTTTCCCCCTTAGGAAGTCCAAAAAGATTCTCAAAGTTCTAAGCATCATTGGGTTCATCACTCATTACACTAGGAAAATGCAAGCGTTGCACCATCTCAGTTAGGGCAGCTATCTACCTTCTCATTTTCTTGAGGCTGATACTACTGGTCATCATTTTGTTCCATGTGAGGAAAATCAACCCCATAATTGATACTCACTCCATTCCTTTGTCCCCTATTCCATCGAACACTTGCTCCTTGTGCCATGAAAATTAACAACTTATGCTCAAATTCTTGAGGAAGAACTTCAAGAACAACCGAAGTAAAGGTGAAGATGAACCATTACCGATTGTCCCAAAAGTTTAAGTTTTTAGAAAAATGGTGAAGTTAATTATTTAACCAATATTCCAACACTCCCCCTCAAGTGTGGGCGTGGGACCATACACGTCTTTAGTAAATGGGTCCCAAGCCCAACATGTGATATGTTTAATTTTTTAAATGAGAGGTAGAGTTTAAATTTAGAAGAACCTGCTCTGATACCATGATTTAACAATTGTCCAAAAACTTAAAACTGTTAGGAAATAGTAAATTTAATCATTCAACCAAAATTCTAACAATCTTCAAGGATAAACCACATCAGAAAGCTATCTGATGTGCTTAGCCAAGACAAAACCATACCAAAATTTCTCAAAGGGAATTATGATATACTTGGCCAAGAGCAAAGGAAATTATTATAGAAAGTCTTTAGCCTGGCCAAATTCTGAACAATCTCCAGCATATTGAACACTCGTAAAAGGAAGGTCAAAACCTAAGCTCTAATGCCAAAATAATGCCCCAAAAAGATGGAACTTCAAAGTAAAGAGATAAAATTGGGTCAAGATAAAAGAGTAGCAATAGAATGAGAGAAATCTCAAATCAAAAATTCTGATTCCAAAGGAAAATTCCCATAAAATCATAGGATGAGTTTACAATTGCCAACCTTAGCTTTTTTTTTTTTTTGGGGGGGGGTGGGGGGGGGGGGGGGGGGGTTTGGGAAAGCCAACCTTAGCTATTTATATTATACATTAAGGAGTTGGTTATGCTGACATCATTTACTTATATGCTTAACCAAATTGGTTAGCAACTAGCTAAACAACTCCTTAACAAACTATAGCTAGAACTATCTACTACAACGAATAACCACAAGTTTAAAAACTATTAACCATATATTTAATAACAGATACGAGTAATTTCATGATAAAAGGACTTATATTTGGCCAGGTCATCTTGCATGAAAAATCTGTCTAGTGTCCAATACTTAGCCATGTCACCATGCATGTGGACTCGTCATTTCGAAATGCCCAACACTAGCATGTTTCTATGTACACAAGCACCACAGGGTATGCATAGTGGAATTCTGGAAGAAGTATGGTGTTAAAGCAAACTGCCTAGAAAGTATGCAACAAATTGATGCGTGCATACACATGTATGTTGGTCTTTTCTATTACTTCTTTCACCCCTAACATGAAATCATTTTTCCCCTTTTTTCTGCTGCATGAAATCCAAGAGTAATATTCCACAGGTTAATTGAAAAAAAAAAGTGAAATAATAGGAAGAAAAATAAAGAAGAACACAAATTAAAATTGTCAATGCAGAAAATTTCATAAATCTTGCTACATGGATCCAAAATTTGGGATTAACATACAATGGCGCATCTCATAATACATTTAGAAAGGTCTCCAGATCCCATGGTGGAGAACCATTGTACTCAAGCTGGAGATTCTAAACGCAAGTCCTAAGTAACATGAGTTTGGGGGGCTTGCGCAAGCTGATGCAGTTCATTTTTATAGCTAGCTGTTACTAGCTTATGTTGTATAATAAGTAGTTTCCTTTTACTTTTAATAGCTTTTATCACTTGTAACAGAAAATTAGTTAGCTAATAGGTTGTTAGTGATAAGTGTAATAGCTTATTAGTTAGTTAGAGAAGTTAGTTAGGCTTTGACCAATCACATGACAGCCACATGGTGGATTCTTGTAACTAACTCAGCAGTTTGCTTATGTAACTATAAATAAGCAAGCTGCCTTAATTGTAGCTAGTTGAATTTGAATCCAAGAGATCTACCTGTGAGGTATTATTCCAAGGGTTTGTCTCTTAAAGAGCTAGTACATTCTTTCTTTTCTCTAAGCAACTTAGCTATCTAAAACATCTTTCCTTTTCACAATTTTTCCTCCATCACGAGCTTACTTATTAGTAAGCCTAGTGTACAAGTAGCAAAAAAATACCTCTAAATGCTGTGCTCAGCAATGAAAAGTAACAAACATTTAAGCAATTAGGAAATTGTAAATTTAATCACTAAACTTTTTTATTCTAACACTCCCCTCAAGTGTAGAACCAGACTCCCTATTACAAAGTGGGACCCAATACATGAAATCTTGAACTTTTTAAATGGAAGGTAAGAGTGGAGGCAGGAGTGGAAACTTGTCTCCAATCTACCTCCCATTTAAAGTCCATATTTGGTTCCCAATTATTGAGGTGAAGTCTAGGCCTTCATGTGAGGAGCAGTGTCAGTATAATGTTTAAGTGATTACATTTATTCTTTCATATCAACATGAAATTTTGAAATAAGAGGTAAGTTATCAGAATAAAAAGCCGCCACCTTGGATGAAAAAGATTACTCATGATATACACACACACATCAATATTTGCATGGATGCACGCACGCATGCATATACTTTTATATACATATAAAATAATTATCAGAAAAAAGCATTGATACATTTATGGCCAGAAAATATACCTCCACTGAAGTATGAGTTCAATATCAAGTTCACGGTCCAATTCCTCAATGTCTTTGTTGTCATCAACTACTGCCCGACTGAGGTCAGATTTAAGAAGTGAAGCATATAGAGAGATATATCTCTTCCGTAAACTTGTGTACCTCAGAACCTGCTCCCATGTCAATTTCCCACTGTGACAGAGATGATGTTCTTAGATAATATAGGAAGAAATTTTTTTTGATAGGTAAATTAAAGTTTCATTAAAAAAACTACTTCATGTAAAAGAACATAAGGGCCAAAAACATACAGAAAAGACTCAAGACTATGTACAAGAACAAAGGGAATCTACAAACATCAGGAGAGAGTCACTAGATGTGAATCCCCAAGCCCGAGACCAATCAAATAAAGACCCTATGAAAGATGCAAGAAGCTGCTCTACTGAACTCTCCAAATCCTCAAAAGTGCGCATGTTCCTCTCCCTCCAGATACACCACAATGAATCAAGAGATGATCAACTGATTCCCCGTTACATCAGCACATGCAACACCAATTGACTATATGAAAATGTTTACTCAAATTTTCAATCATCGGCACATGCAACACCAATTGACTATATGAAAACATTTATTCAAATTTTCAATCTAGAGAATTATCATATAGGAAGAAATTCGAATTTCATTTCCAAGAAATTTTAATTTTAAAAAATAAAAATAAATAAATTGCTCCACTATTCCTTGGTTGGCATCCGAACATAGAGATTTGGAATAAAATTTGTTTGTCTTTGGAGAGAAAAGAATGCCCAAAGTTTTAAAGGACATGAGAGACCTATCTTGGGGCTGAAGCTTTTTCTTCTGAGATTACTCTTGAGTGGATGGCTGCCAGCACTGAGTTTTCCTTTTCGACTCTCATTGAATCTATATGTATATATAAATGCACTTTTGATTGATATTTTATAGTTGTGACACTTTAATGCTTCCAATGGGGTTGCACCCCTTTGTGCTATTTCGATGAGATTATTTACTAATTAAAAGGTTTTGGCCCCAAGGGGAGGGGCAAGGAGACATTTGAACTACTGACCCACTTCATGAGTAATAGTCCCAGCCAATTATGCTACTCCTTAGGGACAGGAAAATCCAATGTTGTAAAGGACATAATTTTTTTCAGCCTTTCAAATTAAAATGTATGCTTTCAAAATTACCCTCCTTAATTTAAAATAAAACAAAACAAATATATATATATATATATATATAAAAACCAATAATAATAATTAAAAGCTTTCAAAAAAGACACAAAATAACTTAAGAAAGCTTTAAAATTAACTTTTCAAAGAGGACAATATTTTAAGACATTACAAAATGGAATAGAGACCAACAATATGGGACAGACAATGCAATTAGTCTAGATACCTGGCCTTCTTCGTCTGGTCAGTGACAACCTTGTAAGCATACTTCCACCAAGACCTTGGATCAGATTTCACAGAGACATTTGGACGGTAATGAGCATATTTCAACCTTTGATTAAAGGCAGCAAAATTATCAGCTAATTTTAAAACATCCCTATATCCATCCTGCAAAACAATATTACCCAACTTCTTCAGAGCTAATTAATTCTTACCATTTCAACGAAAAAGCATGATTAAGTGAAAATTAAATGAACCTTTGATAGACAGAGTGTCATATCATCCAAGTTTACTACTGCTTTCTGCTCACTGCTATCAGCAAATTCATTTTGCCGCATCTTTATGTATTTTGCATTCCCAGAAACTGGTTGCAGAATGTAATTGTGCTTTTTCATAAGACAATCAGCTGGTTTTCCATCCTTAGTACCAAATCTAAAAACCTGAATCATATATTAAACCATACAAATATGACCAGACTGCCAAAATAGTAAAACATATGCTGCACACACTTTATCTAGAAACAGGACATACTTGAAACCACTCTGAAGGAAGCAAATCCTCCCACAGTTTGTCCAAATGCCATGGAATACTATCAGAATCCCAATAAAGTGCAAGCCGGTCAAGTTCAACAGACTGTAAAAATGATGAGGGATGAAACAATAAGACCACAGTATAGACAAACATAAGTATGTAATCAAATACCCAACTGTTAACTGGCGAAAAATGCTTTCTTTATTTAGTCAATTTTCTTTCCTATTTTTAGGGAGTGGGTCAACAAAAATGAACACATGCATACATGCAACCAGCTCCTTAGATTTTAAAATCATGTAAGCATCGCAATCAAGCTGACAATAACAATATTCTTTTCCGGAATATAATAGTATGGTGATAAAAGAATATTTCTTATGCCGTTAAGAAAAGGCAAAAGGGCATTTAAAATAATGGAAAAAGATCCCACAGCCCATATCTGAAATATGCACACACATACAAGCACATAATACAAAGAAAAAAATGATTCCACTTTTCATGGTAAATAGGAACCTTCTGGAGTCGGTCTAGTGCACCACCAGTAACAAAAGTCTCCTTCCCGTTATCATCAATTGTTACTGCTGAGAGCTTCTCCAAGGTTACACCAGCTGCAAATGGGTGGCCAGGATTGCTACAACATGGGAGTTAAGGATTCAACACAGGTCAATAAAACATGATATATCAATATTCAACGTCTTTTCTTTTTCCTTTTACCTCTCAAGATCCTCATATCTGATGTGAATATTTGAAATGGACAACTTCAAATTTCCAATTATCGTGCTGATCAGGGATCCCAACCATGATTTATTCTTCAAGGATAAAAGTGCACAAGTTTAGGGCAAGTTAAAATTAGGATCCATATGAACAAGCAGTAATGACATTTTTGTTGTCACTTAAGGCAGGTTTGGATCATGACTGAACAAGCAAATAGAACACAAGTACCAAGGTAGATAACAAGAATAATAGTTCAAATAAATAAATAAATTCCAAATTAAAATTTTAAAAATTAAAATATAAATATAAATAAAAACCTCACCAGGTTAGCTGAGCATTGTGCCATTTACATAGTAGTACAACACTAAGAACATATCAAACCAGAAGTAGGAACTCAAATAACATGGACGAGATAAAGAAAGATTTAGAATTACCAACCCAACCCCCCCCCCCCTACACTAGGCTATAGAACTGTTTGGTTCTTGTGGCACACATAATTAAAGCACCACAATTTTTACTTTATGATTGATGTTACAAAGCACACATCTGAAAAAATTCAAAAGAAGCAAATGGATGTTACAAGGCACCACAATTTTTCTTTGATTGATGTTCGTGAGTTTAAATATGTTTTTTGATAATTGACCCAAGAGCCGTGATAATGCAATATTTGAGCAAGCAGTGAAGAAATCAGGATTTTAATCCTATTAAGAGTCCTTATTTAGTCACATGGATATTCATATAAAATTGAAGGCTCATAAAAAGTCAGTGTTTATAAAAGCAAGGGGCGCACTTAAGCGCAAACGCCTCTAAAGCCTAGACGCAAAGTGCAAGTGCGCGCTTAATTGAATTGAAGCGCAGATTTTTAAAAAATAATTTAAAATAATTATTAATGACAAATGCAACAATCAAATTATCATATAAATTGAAATTAAAAAAAAAATTTATATAACTCATATAACATTTAGATAAGCCCTACTTTTGCAAGTTTAACACAAAAATTGCAAGTCAAGTCATTTTATTTTTTTGGATCAACTAGATATGAGTACCTCCATGTAATATCATTTCTTAAATCTCCAACATCCATAATGCCCTATGACTTATTAGTAATATTAGTTAATAACTTGAATTTTTGGAATTTGATTTCAGGGTGCTTAATGTGGATTGTTTGGTTGGAACAAAATCGTCGCTCCTTTGAGAACATGGAGAAGACATTGGATGAGTTAAAGGTTTTATGACAACGTAGTCTTTTTGAGTGGGCTCGTTGTTGGGGCTTTACTAATTCTTCGTCTCTTTCAGAGTTTATGTTTTCCCTTAGATTATCTTTCTGATTTCCTTATCTTTTGTTTTGCTATTTGTTTCTTCTGTTTCTTGTTGTTCATCATCATGAACAACTTGTACTTTTCATTTTTTCTCATTAATAATAGTTCTCTGATTACCTATCAAAAAAAAATATTTAATTACTTAATGACTATAAGTCTATAAGAATTAGTCCGCTATGTTCAACATCAATCACTAAAGTAACTAAACAATTACCACAAATATAATATATCATACTTCTTTTTTTCATGGATAATCTAAAGAATATGAGGACATAGCAATATGGTAATTGGTACGAAGCAGATATCCAAAAGGGAAAAAATAGAATAAGAAGAAAAAGCTAGGAGGGCTACTGTTTCAAGGAGAAAACATCAAGAAAAAATAAAAATAAAAATAGAGAAGAACTATGTGAGGTTGTGGGTTTCAAGACAATTTATACTAAAAAAAAAAAAAGCAAAAATTTGATAAGTTACACTAAAAATATGTCGAATGGGTTTATATCAATAATGTAAAGATCTTACAGTTTTAATTCAGTTTCCTTTTTTTTTTTTTTTTTTTTTTTTTTTAAATATAAAAAAGCGCCAAGCGGACTTTGAGCTTTTTGAAAAAGCATGCCTAAAGCGCACATCTTTGAATGAGCCTAGCTTTTGAGGCAAAAGGTGCTGGAGCCTTGGGGTTCGCACTTTGAGCTTAAGCGATCTTTTACCAACACTAAAACAGTGCCTAGTCACATCTAAAATTGGCAAGCTTAAACGCACTATAATGTTGATGCCCTGCCTCTTAAGTTCTGTCGCATCATTTTGAGTAGCACATGGAAATAGGATCATGATGCACACAGTGCAAAAAATCAATGCAGCAAGTTTTAATAGCACTTCTCCAATAAATGAAATTCAATTTTAAATCATACCATTTCTAACTTCAATTGTTGTGCTTTCTCCAACAGCTTCATCTCCATTTCCTATTTCCAAAGGGGAAAAGTATTAATTCGCCTCAAAACATCTCCTGTCGGGCAAACAGTGTCTAGATATATATATACAGTTCACCATGTCATACCCGTACTCGGCTTCTTTTTGCCTCCTGAACAACATCCTCACTATGTCCTTCGACTTGAGTTGCTGGTTCAGCTAATAAAAAAATGCGATCCAAATACACTAGTACTGGATCTTGGCCAAGCCTGCTCCATGGAACCTTATATTGAAAACACCAAAACCACACATAAAAGACTTACTGATATTAGCTACAAAAGGCAGTACGCAATAATCCTTCCCATAAATCAGAATCAGAAATGGTGGAGATTAAGAAAACATACAGAAATTGAAATTTGGTGTTTTAACATAAACAGTTCACTTCAAACCCATGACAGTAGTAAGAGCATCACTTCATTTGTAACCTTATATCCTTCCACCAACCTCCTCAACCACCCCCCCCCCCCCAAAAAACAAGGAAATGGGGGGGAAAGAGATGGTGGAGATCCTATCAAACCAACTCTAGCATAATTGTCTTGTTTTATGTGTGTGTATTCATCAACTGAACTAATGACGCAAGGGTGTAGAAAATAACCTTACTAAGGGAAAGAAAAACTAACAACCATCACAAGCAAATAAATAACATCCAAGAACCTTTAATAAATGAAGAATGAACCAGCAGTAAATTATCACCATGTGTCCTTTAATTAGCAAAATGCTCTAGTTAACTAATTGCCTAAGAAGTGCACCCACTTAGAAGAGAAAAGGGAGTGTGGCTCCCTTGTCTAAGGTGCATTATGGCCATTCAGCCAATATAGGTTTACCATTAGCCTCACATGAAGCAAGTTTCCACATACAACTTAAGGGTGGTAGGTTTTCCAGGTTGTGACCATTACTAAGTAACGTTGAAACGTGGAATTTCTTTGGCTTTATGAAAAATAAATTGTTATGATAAAAATGACAATGAAGATAGCTTTATATAATTCATCTCCCAAAAATGAAAAATTAAATAGCCCCATCCACTAAATATAGCTTTATGATTCCTGCATAAAAAAGTACCCCCAAAAAAAAAAAACAAAAACCAAAAAAAAAGCTATTTACTTGCATCTGTGTACAAATGTCCAAATGCATGTTACAGTTTCAAAAATTAACTCCCAACACCATAGATTTTAGAAAGTAAATTTGAAATGACAGTTTGCAATATAGAGAAGGACAAAATTAAATTGTGTGGTAAAAAATTCATAACTGAACTCAACTATATTTAACACATAATGTAGATTGACCTTGTGAGACCAAAACCCCCCACAAACCTTGAGTTTGACGGATCCAAGAAATCCTGCCTTGACCTTCACAGGCAACTTTAAGGCATTGAGTGCCTCAGGCTTCAGCTGCATATTTGTCAGCTCCACATTACCTGTTTTATGTTTTAGTCAAAAAAAGAAGAATCACAACTACATCAAGAAACAAAGTAATGCTCACAGGTGAGTTTTCATCAGCATCAGAAATGCATAAGGTTTATTTTTATATATATATATATATATATATATATATTTTAAAATACTGATTCTTAATTCTTAAATTAAGCCACATGTATATGTCAGTGCAAAGTACTGTATATGCATTTTTTTTTATATAGGTAATAGATATTTTCATTAAAAAAAAAGTACATCATGTTCATGAAGTCCTGTGTATGCATGTCTATATATGTTCTTTCCAAAACTAATTTTAATGATTAAAAAAAGTTAGATCTATCTAGATTTTCATTTCATTGTGACGCAGAACAAAACCAAAACAGATGCAGCACCAAAATTTTCAAATAATTTGATGACAGCAAAATAAAATGAACCTAGGAATCAACACCTAGACTTCCTTGAATCAGCCCCAAGAATGGCATTACTATTTTGCCCCTAATTTAAAAGAAATTCAAATTCGTAACACTTCCCCTCAAGCTGGTGTTCGTGTGTGTATATATATATATAATCCCAACTTGTATACATAGAAAATCCACCTAAGTCTTGCACAAAAAGCTTAGGTAAACATAGCAGCGACTTGGGCTCATCATATAGAGAGATATGCAGCTTCACATCAAACTTTAATTCCTCAAGTAGAAGCTTAATTCATATAAGTCCGCATGACATATGTGTGGTAGCCTTAATCAAGAAACAACAATTTGTTTCTTACTTTTCCAAGTAATCAAGTAATACCCTAGAAAGGTGCCATATCCAGTAGTAGATCAGTGACACATAGAAAGAGCTTGATACCCCTTGGTCGGTGAAGGTCTTGATGGTCTCAACAAGATCCGATGACACAATCAACGAACCCAGTTGGTGGATATAATTTAGCTGACCTAATCAACAGTCACATCTGGTGGTTGGGTTCTTCATTGACACAATCGATGTTAGAATTATGGTCGGATATTTAAATATGATTAAATATTTAAATTCACCATTTCTTAACAACTCAAGTTTTTGAAATAATCAATAATTTATCATAATATCAGAGCAAGAGGTCATAACTTCAATCTCTATCACCACTCTACCTCCTATTTAAAATGTTAAAATACCACATGTTCGGCCTCACTTATTTAGGAGGAAATTAAGCCCACACATGAGGAGAAGTGCTAGAATTATGGTTAACTGATTAAATTCACTATTTCCTAATAGCTTAAAATTCTAGGAGAATCGAAAATTGATCATATGCAAAGTTGTCCAAATGCATTCAAGGATAACCAAGCTTTATTCTTGCTAAAAGGCTTTGAAGCTTTACCCCCCTGAAGATCCCTAACTACCACTACCAATAAGATCTCCTCCCTCTCAAACCTCCTCTCACACAAACTACTCTCTGTTGCCCTAATGCATTAAGCTCCAACCCATCAACCGCAGGACTCCACCCTTCAGTTTCTTGATATAAAGTCCCATAAAAATGCACCACCTGATCCACCTCCAAAAGCCCCAAGTTGTTTGGCCTCCCATGAGAATTTTCCATCCCATGGAAGAACCCGGTATTGTTGAAACCCTCCTTAAGCTTTTTGTCCCCGAGAAATCTCTTCCATAGAAATGAGGTGCTCCAATTCACATCTCACTTCCCCCATCTTGCTTCTCTCCTACAATTAACATATGGGCCTGCCTCATTTTCATGCTCATCTAGCCCCAGCTCCATCTACCATCAGACCCACACAAAAGTTCAACTTTCAATTTTTTAATGACACCTTTTGCCTTTGAATCAAATCAATCTATCTCGCCCCAAAATTTACGTTAATTTCCTTTCCAAAATCACAGCAGATGTTGGGTTCTTTCCTCCTTTGATGCAGGTGGTTTTTCTGAGCTTCTGAACTCAACAGTGCCCCTCCTCTGTGCTAGGTTCACCTTGCACTTGGCTGGCGGAACTTGGATGATTCCGCCGCGGAAGGTCATTGGGGCGTCTAGTTCTAACCTACAAGGCTTTCAACGGTATCTCCAAAGGCCGGCCAGCGATGCTAGTTGTGGCCTTCAGGGATGAACTCCACACTTCGATTAGTCCATCCACCATACACCATACACCTCTACAAACAGGAATTGCCCATTGTTGAAGAGCAGAGCATAAATTCCAGTTGGTAAACTGGCCCAAACAGCGCCTACTCCAATTCAAAACGAGGGTTTGGGCATTAAAAAAAAAACTCGTGATTTTTACTTAGCAAATGGTTGTGGCCTTATGTGGTAGAAAGGGATTCACTTTGGAGAAAAGTGATTGATAGCAAATATGGCACTCGCTTCTTTTACTCTATAGAAGTGAGTGATGGCATTTTTTTTTCTTTTCTTTTTTTTCTTTTTCTTTCTTTTTATATCTGAGATGATCATTGGAGTAGCAATGAAACTTAGAGGGATAAATATCCTAATTTATTCAGGTTTGCTAGACTATACAATATAGCAGTGGTTTGGTTACAATGGAAGTTAGAGAAAGCCCTTACCAATCCAATTTACCATCTTAACAAACTCTGATCGTACAAACTCACATTTCAAACACACGGAATGAATGTTATTTCAAGAAATTCCGATTCAATTCAATTTTCCGAATCGGAACCATATTCTAAAACAGTCAAACTCCATTTTCATTTTCATCAATCATCATAGCAAGGTTTTAGAATTTACAAAAGAATGAGAAATGAGCAAACCTTTCCAAACACTGATTTTCAGAGCCTCTTTGTTGAGTCCCCTCACGTAATTCCCGAGGTACTTCTGCAACAAAGAGGCCACCTGATCCTCCAACATCTTTTCTTCCTTCTTCCTGAAGATTTCCTCACCGTCCGATCAGATCATTCTCGTCACGCTAACAGAACAGAACAACGAAAAATCAAAATCTATTAGCAAAAAATTCTCTTGAGTTTCAGAGAAGAGCGTTTTGAAACACTCTTTATAGAATAGTAGTATCAATTTTCAGATAGAAAGAGAGAGAGAGAAAGAGAGATTCGAGGCTTTGATGCCACGTCTACAGTTAGCCCGAGTAGGCGGTAGGTCCACTTTCTTTTTCTGGACGTTTCTTCTTTTTTTTTGCCAGGTAGACATGTTTCTTTGAATATTAAAAAGTTAGAAGATAGTATAACAACACGGAGTGTGTGTGGGGATCCAAATGCAATGAGATTCCGCCACGTCATTTTTAGACTCGCGTGATGTCCGCGTGAGAGATTGGCCGACATCGTGATCGTACTTTTACGAGGGATTGCTTGGAGTGTGGTGTGGATGTGTTTGCAGCGAAGGACTGCTCTGCCGAATGGATTGCTCTTTTCGATATTTGCTAAAATGCCATTGACGTGGACGCAGCGGTTTAAAGAGCTCAAAGCAAGACACGCCTACTGCGCTGACGTCACGTCTATTTGTTTTTGCTTTGGATAACTTTTAAAAAAATAATATTTATAATATTTTTATAATCTATACTATTATTTAAGGGTTTCTTCGACTTGAATTCCTCATTTTTTTATTCAAAAATACCGTTACACTTCTATGTTTAAGTAGACACAAAATTAAAGAATAATTCGGTAAAAATACAACTCTAACTCCCATTAAAACATTACTTAAAAAATAGGATCACTCTTTTATTAATTTTCCAATTGATTTATTCACCTATAAATTAGATTTTCAAAATAAAAATTATATATATAATAAAAAAACACAGTTTTTTTTTTCTACAAAATAGGACCACTAAGTAGCAGATTGTTACTAGTTATTATTGTTTGAGTAAAAACTCAATGATAGGTTTAAATTTGAACCAATAACAAATAATCACCTCTTATTTGTTGTAAAAATATTATGCATGTAACACTTCTCATTTCATTTTCCTTCTTTACAAATTTATTTTGCTTAAATATATTTGTCCAGTTAACAGTGTCCTTATGACATTTGTTAATTAAATTTTTTTATATGAAATATAAAAATTCTACTCTAACATAATCTAAATGTATAAATATGTGAAATTCATCCTTCGAGATTTGAACTCCGGCCCTTACCCCCACACCCCACAAGCACGTATACTTTTGGAAAAACTATCGCATTATTTTTAAAAAGTTTTTATGCCACTTTTATTAGAGATAGAAAAAAATTTCAAAAAAGTTGCCACTTTTATTTTATTTTTTATAAAAATAAATTATAAAATGATTTGCTAACAAATACCTTTAGGGCATTCATTAACAAAATCTTAAATAAATTACTTTTTATATCATTAAATATCCTTTTATTGTTAAATGATTTTTAATTAGATAACTATGTGGTTTTTTTTTTTTACAAAACCAAAAAAAAGGTGTTCTAGATCACTAAAATCGATCTGGCCAACATCTTTGTAGGTTGGCTATGTAAGTTGACCATTAAATTCGATAACCCACTAAAGGAGTTGCCGCAAACCCTCTTAATACATACCTTATCTGTTGGGTAAGATATGCAACCAAAGACATTATGTGTGCGTTTGGATACCGTTTATTTTGCTGAAAACTGAAAATAATAAAAAAATTATTTTTTAGTTACTGTTCATTAATGAAGTTACTGCGCATTTGCCTTGATGCACTATTCATGTCCCATGACTAGTGCACCAGGCACTGGACTTTAAAAAAAAAAAAAAAAAATGCAACTTTCCTCTAAACGCAGACGCAAACATCCTTACCCAAATGAAGCTTATGACTCTGTCATGCGAAGAGCAATCTTTTCCAAAGGAGTAATTGCCATGGAAGTTGTTATAGAGCCATCCACAATACCTAGCTTGCTCTTCGCATCCAATGCCATACGCATAGCCCTAGCCCAATTAGGGTAATTATCTTCTGTTAAAAGCTGAATGACAAGAATTGCACCTGGTGTATCTCCATGATGCAAGAAAAATGGACTTCTCGGATCCTCCATTGGAGAAAGCTCACGATGAGCAGTGGATTGAGAAGACGAAGTTTGTGAAGTTTGATCTTGGTTCGCCATTGACAAAAATACCAAGTTTTGATACCATATAAGAAAAACAAAGAGCTAGGAAAGAGGGAAGATAAGCTAGAGAGAAAAGATTGAAGAGAGAATTTACGTAATTTGCATTAATTATCAAAACTGAATGTACGAGATATATTTATACTTGAACTAACACAAGAAAGAAAATAACTAATTCCTAATTAACTCCACACTATACGAATCCAACCTATACTACCAATCATGACATTTACATAGCTTCTAATTGATCTAAAACTAAATTACAAGTCGTATTAACCATCTCAGTCGTTTAACAAGCTCTATCAAGATTCTTCCAATACTCAGTTTTGTTCATCTGCCTCTCTGCCTGAGCCAACACCTTCAAATATTCTTCCGTTCAATTAACTTGAATTGCTTGCATCTGCCCTCTTCTTTTGTTTCTTATCTGTTTATTCAACCAAGCTTATCTTCTTCTTCTGTTTCTTATCTGTGCATTCAACCAAACTTCGACATCTCCTTGGCCATCCATATAGGGATTCATCATTGTTTGGCCATCATTGAAGTCCTTGTTGTGGTTTCGTCCCTTCTCTAAAATTTTAGCCACTTACAGTCAGTGTCGTCTATGAAAGGTGCAAATTACAAGATTTCACACCATGGTGACCCTATTAGTCGAAAACTAATGAAACACAAAGGCAACAAGTGGAATGGGAAACTAAGGAAACACAACTAATGATGCCAAAATCGCCAGTTGGGTCACTCGTTCGATCCGAAACATTAGATAATCTTGTAGGACCTACAAGATAAAGGAGAGATAGATCGAAGAGACCGCCAGGTTACTCCTAGTGGGGGAGTCTCCGATGCTTAAGTTAGTATCAGCTCATATCTTTTGTATACAGATAGTGTTTTGTAGTAGTTTTTCACGTACCTTAGCTAGTGAGACAGATTGTCTCTTTTATAGATGACTTAGGTAGCTATTGTACATAAATTAGGGTGATTATTACCTTGATTGTAACGTTTTTTATCTTGATGAGAGTTTAAGACCTTTGATGGTCGTTATTGAATGTGTTGAGTGGTTATCTTTGATGGCCTACTAATGATGCAAGCCATCCATATTAATGGACGACCTTAATAATTTTTTTGGACTCATCAGTTGCCCCCCATTCCTAAGTTTGATTTTGCTTTATGTTGGTCAAGCTTACAGAATGTTCTTGACTTGTTTAGATTCGGGCTTCTTTATCTTCAACTAATTTCTTCTTCAGGAATGTTAGTATTTCTATAACGACTTCTAAGCATCTGCCTTTTGAAGGTCTTTTTGGACGTTCAAGGGATCATAGCTTGAAAGTGAGCTGATTTCTTTGGACAACATGTGTGAGGTTTTAGTGCCCTCTTTGGATCCCTTCATCAATCTTTTGTAGCTTGAAATTTTTTGATATTTGGATGATATTATTCTCCTGATATTTATATTATTGTGTGACACATTTTTATCACCCGTTGATTGCACAATTTTATTCAATCAATTTAATTAAATTTTAATACTAAAGTGTTTATATTATCTAGGTTGCGCCATTTGTTGTTTTGACGATGAGGCTTTAAGGAAGACTTGATGTTTTCCGTTGTTGTACGGCAAGTGATTTCATTTAGTGGAAGGAGAAAGTTAAAGCTCTGACCAAGAAGTTGTTGACGGTGCAGAAGGACGAGCGGCTCTAATCGGCCAATCAGAAGATCAAGACCATGGCTGCCAAGGCTGTCCAAGCGTTCCAGCTCACTGAAGAATACATTACTGTTTTGTTCAGCTAGTACAACAAAGGCTTTAAACTGCTAAGGAGATACTCGATGAAGCATGGTCTAGGGGTTGATTTGGAGAACATGGACTTCGAGTCCATAAAGAAATAGAGGCTAACGAAGTTGCTTAAGCTATGATGATCGTCTTCCATTAATTGCTATGCGAACTTTTTGTTTTTTGTTTGACCTTTGCCATATGGTCTACCTCTCTTAACCTCGTTGAAGCGATCCACATCCTTTTAGGGGTCGTACCACTTAGCTTGTCTTTCAAGTGATTTACATCTATTTAAGGAATTTTATCACCTAACCATTTTTAACTGATGAACATCCATTTAAGGAATTTTATCACTTGGCTTCGTCAGTGATTTACATCCATTTAAAGAATTTTATCACTCGGTTTCGTCGGTGATTTACATTCATTTAAGGAATTTTATCACTTGGCTTCGTCAGTGATTTACATTTATTTAAGGAATTTTATCACTTAGCCATTTTTTTGTGATTTATATCCATTTAAGGAATTTTATCACTTGGCTTTATCAGTGATTTACATCCATTTAAGGAATTTTATCACTCAGCCATTTTTACGTAATTTACATTCATTTAAGGAATTTTATCACTTGGCTTTGTCGGTGATTTACATCCATTTAAGAAATTTTATCATTTAGCCATTTTAGGTGATTTACATCCATTTAAGGAATTTTATCACTTAGCCATTTTTAGGTGATTTACATCCATTTAAAGAATTTTATCACTTGGCTTCATCAATGATTTACATCTATTTAGGAAATTTTATCACTGACCTCATTAATACTTGCTGAATTTTGTTAGAAACAATAATATCCAAATAGGTAAATTGCATGTTGTACTATAATAGATATCTTTTGATGAAGTGCATTATATATGAACATAGAGAAGTATTATGTGATATATAAAAATTGAAACTATTTGACTATATGCTTCGTTAAACTAATCTTTGTTAGGTGCTTGCACCGTATATAAATTTTAAAGTAATTTAAAAAGATTTTGGTGAGTTAGTGGAGATAGCGGAAATTTATTGAGACTTAAACTCATGTCTATATTGTGAACACGATCATTTAGCATTTTAAGTCTAGGAGACTTAATAGAACTTCTCAGATTCATGACGGTGAAACATATGCTACTAATAATATAGTCATATTGGCTATGATAATTGTAACAATTTTATTGCAATATTTTCAACATGTTCCATATATGCTTACTAGTAATAATCATGCAAGCTTGATATGCACTTAATTCTAATAAGATAATATTTGGCATGGCTAATTAAAAAGAAAGAAATAAATGAGTTGTCTTGACAAAAGACCTTAAATCACGATACTATTGTGTAAATACCTCGATCTTTTCATTGTTGTAGTCTTCTTGACAAGTTTTAAGATAGCTTAACATGCTATTTCATGTTTGAGGCTTAGATCTTTTTTGCTTCATTATTTTTTAGGTGACTAGACCACATTATTGCCCCCATTCAAACATGAAAGTGCAATTTGCATTGTTGGATGATGACCAAAAGAATGGACTGTCATGGTTTGTACCTGTATTTTTGTTCTTTTGTGCTTAATCTTAGCCCCAAATGAAACCTTCGTAAAATTTCATGTCTAAATTATTAGAACAAAATTTAGAAACTTATAGACCAATGCTATGAATATGTATGGATAGAGATGAGGTAGTATGTTCATGATAGAACATTATTTATAAATTTATGGAGTGAATTCAAAAAGGCACTGCTACTCGTCAAAATAAATGAGTAGAATGGAAGAAATAATTAGCTAAATAAATTATTTCATAATGCAGGGTGATAGCAATTCAATTTTGGAGAAAAAAAAATTGGAAAATGCCATCATCTTTTTTCTCAAATACCATCATCTTAGGTGTGATGTTTTCAAGATATGAAATTAGACAATCAATTAGATGTTTCTAAATTTCTTTCAAAAGAAAATCTGCCGATAATAAATAAGAATATATTGACACCTCAAGCCGAGGTGACTACTAGTAAACAACATATAGGTCATTTACAAGAAACTTGTGTCTTATTTTACCTTCATCAATTATATAACGTAACATATACTTACAAGGATGGCAACCTTATGAAATGATAAGAGAATGTCATGATACGGCTGCATATAATTCATGGAAGTACATCAATGCACACAAATAAGGGAATAAATTCTGCAATTCCAGCCTAAATGACGTGCACATTGATTGCCAAGTCCTTTTTGTAGGAATAGCCTCAATTCGGTTTACATGGTAAAATATATCCACTTAACCATATATAAAAATCTATCATCTCATTTGCTTTCTTTTTACAAAAAATGTTTCCTTTATTGGTTGACTATGAAATTTGTCAACAAATGTTTAACCACATAGCATACGATTATCCAACTCTTGGCCCTTAACATAGAAATTATCTAGACAATATATAGCAACTATGGTTGGGCAATAACTCACCCATAAATAATGTTGCTAAGAGGAGGGTGTAATATCTTCCCCCACATTATGGTGGTTCGAATACTTTTAGAATTTTCTCTATTCTAAATAAAGTAAGTAATGTTATAATATTAATAAGTGGAAATTCAGATATAAGGACCTAACCTAGTAGGAAAACATCAGCAATATATATTCTCAATAATTATTGCAAGACATGTGGTGCTTACACCCTGATCTCCTTCTGCTGGATGATTTATTTCATGTCGATGTTTTTATTGATTGTCCTCGAATGACAAACTTAATGTGAATGTCATCTAAGGAGCATTGGCGGGATCCATCATTTTCATTACGGAATTAAATGTAGAAAAATACACTCATTTCCTTTGTTGAAGAGCTTTTTTGAGATACAAATCAAATTTTTAAAAGATATGTGAATAATTTCTGGTTTTATCAAACTTGGAAAGGTAGTAAGTTTTGAATCCACTTCTTTAATGTCAATTTTAGGCTTCACTTTTCTCAAATGGTAAAATATGAGATTTCTTACCTTTGACGAAGGCCGTGCAATAAAGTTTGACAATTTTCCTATCTTAGCACGATGCATTAGGAAAGAATAGTGATATAAAAAGCCACAACACATAAATATTCATCAATTATTTAACGCTATAAAAAGACACAAACGGCTTAGATTATAATAGGAAATGTAATAAAACTCTTTTTGATGGCCATAATTAGTATATCAAGGCCATAATATATAACTTATATTTAGCTTTATTGACAATAATCTCAAAGAGACCGGTGTGAGTGTGACTTCTTAGCCATTGATTTTCTTCAAAGTGTGTAGGCTATAGCAATTAAGGAATTTTTTTTTTTTTTTAATACAATATAGAAATTCTACTCTAACATAATCTAAGTGTATATATGTGTGAAAGATCCCTTCTAGAGACTTGAACCCTGACCCTTACCTCCCACACCCTATAAGCACTTATACTTGTGGAGTGACCATCGCACCAAGGGTTTGCGGTGGTGCAATTAAGGAATTAATTACCCTTGGCTTCCACACATACCCAATACTGATTGGGTTTAGACTTTCTTTACTTGTTTTAAACTTAATTTCATGTTTAAATTAGGATTCTAAATTTAGAAAGACAATAAAATTTGACTTTTGCCTTTAAACCTCCAAAATTATAATTTTGGTAAGATAATAAATTTTCCCTAATGTTCAAGCACTGAGATTTATTACCTCTTGCAAGGCAGTAATACATTGGCTTCATCTTTCCTATTTAAGCAAGATACGTTTAGAAAGAAAAATGGTGATAACTAGCAAGTGGCACCATACATGTGTTAATATGAACATTGTTGAATTATGTGCCAAACAAGCATCTCTATCATTAGGCATGCAATTGAACAGTACATGTGAAATTGTGAATGATCAAAATGGGATTTGCACCACACTGGGTTGACTGTATTTATCTTAAGTAGCATGTGTATATATATATATATGCACAATGAGTCTCATCAATTGTAGTTTTTTTTTTTTTTTGTTATTTTATAAAGTCTTTAGCCGAGGCTATGATTCTCATTCCTCCCATTTATATATCACCATATATAGCAACTTTGGTATGATCAAATTGAGATCTAAAATAAATATAGATAAACAAAGCTGTGATTTGGGACTACCATTACAATGGTTGACCTATTTGGAGTAATCTAGAAATTTAAAATCGTAGGCCAAACGTAATAGTATCACGTAGAAAAATAACTTTAGGGAGAATAACCCCTTAAACATACTCAAAGAAAGGTTCAATGGGTTAGACCATGTATCTTTGGGGCGATTTTATCTTTGCTCTTACTTCTTTTTTTCTTTTTTTTTTGAATAAAGGTATAAGAATTAGCTTGGGTACTTGACGCGAACCATCTCGTTTGTGCCCAAGATCATCGACCCACAGTAACACGATGACATTTTTTGCCAAATCACGTCGAGGTGATTTGATTTGGCCTCCAAATTTCGTGTGTTTGTCCCTTTAGGTTGGAAGACACTACAAGACTACTTTTTTCACGGGTAGATCTACTTCTATCAGAGGATCTTTACACCACATTCCATCTAGTTGATCAAGATTGACTATGGTATCATGGTGTTCATATCTTTTGAATGAACTAAGTGACCCTTTGTCACAGGAAGAGAATTGTCTGTTCCCAAAGACAGCGCCAAACTAATGATGCCAAAATCGTCAGTTAGGTCACTTGATCAATTCGAAACATTAGATGATCTTGTACACTACAAATAAATGTATTTTTAGCGACGAAACTTAGTGAGGAAATATTTTTTTCGTCGGTAAAATTACAGATTTAGCAACAAAATATGGGTTTCGTTGTTAATAAGGAAAAAAATTATAATATTTAGCAACGAAAAGTAATTTTTGTCGCTATTGTTGATTTGAAACAAGGGCGCCAATGAGGAAAAACTAGGCACGAAATTAATTAATTTATAGTGAGGAAATATTTCGTTGCTAAAACTTGAGATTCTTAGTGACGAAATATTTCATTGCTATAGATGTTGCCTTGAACAGTATTAGCAACAAAACTCATTTCGCCACCAAAGGTAACCAATAGTGACGAAACTAAATCGTCACCAAAAGTCCAATGCATATAAACCGGTAGCTTTAGCGATGAAATCATAATTCGTAACAAAAAAGTTAAAAACAACAACGAAATAAATTTCGTCACAAAAGGGTACAGCTTAAATGGATTAAATTTCAGCAAAAATAATTTCATTTCCCACATAAAATTTCATTTCTCCCACCCACTCACTTAAAAAATTTTCAGCCCTCCCTCTCTTATTATCACTCACTCTCTAACACAAACACAAACACAAACACACACATCCCTCTATCTCTCTCTCTCTCTACCAAACCCCTCCTCCCTCTTGGTCTCTTGGAGATTCTATGAGATTTTCAGTCATCAAACTCTCACTACAACAAAAATGGGCTATTGTGACAAAATCTAGTGAGGATAAACAATTTTGTCACTGAATGTTAGCATTTCGATGAGGAAAAGAAGATTTCGTCACCAAAAATTTAAAATGGGTGACAAAATCAATATTTTGTCACTATAGATGTTTAAAAAACAGTTAAGCACAACTAGAGAGATTGAACCCATGAGCAAGAGTTATTCCACCTAAAACCCAAACAGTAGATTGCAGCGCAATGTGTTCTACTTATATGGAATATAAAATTACCAAAATACTTCCAAAACTTAAAAATGACCAAAATACCCCCTAAACCTAAAAAATGACCGAAATACCCCTGAAACCTAAGGGTGTGTTTAGTAACTGTTTTTTCTACTTATTTTTTGCTTCCAAAAACAATTTTCAATTTTTGAAACTAAAAAACTTGTTTGGCAACTCAAAATTGATAGAAAACAAAAATTGTTCTCAAAACTCAATTTGTAAAGGAAACTGAAAATATGCAAAATATTGTTTTCAGTTTCAAATTTTTAAAAGTCAATGAAAATACGCATTTAATTTAATGAACCTGTCTCATATAATGAGTTAGCATTAGAATTCAAATCCTAATAACAATATGTAGGGTCACAAATTGCAGCCCAAACCCAAAAGAAATGAGTTATAAGCCCAATGAGCCCAATACAATAAATTTGTAAGAGAGTGGGTGAAAGAACTAGGTTTTTAATGGGTTACCTAACGGTTAGTTGAGGTTTCAAACGTGTTCGAGCAGGAAAATACACATAATTCAGGATGGAATATATGTCCGAGGAGCTAGTTTTGAGGTGAAGTTACTATTTATGGAAATTAGTTCTTCACTGTACTACAGTAATTCTCTTCCAATATCTCTTTTCCGGTATTTTTCGATTCCCCTCTTATGGAGGGTTTCCCCCATTATATAGTCCCTTCCAAGCGATTTCCATCGTCTACTTGTTTATCATCCAACCCTGCACTCAAGTCTCTGTCCCATTGAGCAGTTTTTTTGGTTTTCTGTAAGCAGTAGTGGTTGAAAACACTGTTCAGAGGTCTTCTCCACATTAATGCGGCCAGGAAAGCTGCTGCAGTGCATTTAATGCAGTGGTAGCAGCTTTTCCCCAAGATATTTCCGTGGTCTTATCACTTCCTTACGCACCTGAAGTCTATCTTCATTGCTAGAATCTCTTGGAAGATTACCCAAGTCAAGCAAAAGCTTACCTGACTGACATTTGTCAGGTCCGAGGAGGATAACCCTCTTAGACCACTGCCTTCGAACATTTCCCTGCACGACTATCCACTATGGGGCCTTTCCAAACATTTGCTCCTCCTCGGACGCATTTTTGTTAGTAAATGGGGCTTAAGACCCAATATCAAAGTTCAAGCCTTTGCCCCCACAAAATACATTTTAGTATTTTTTTTTTTTTTCATACAACTTTTTTTTTTTTAATTTCAAAAATACAAGAAAACCTAAAAACCTAAAAATGACCAAAATACCCCCTAAACCTAAAAAATGACCGAAATACCCCCTAAAACTTAAAAATGACCAAAATATCCTAGAAACCTAAAAATTAACCAAAATACCCCAAGAACCTAAAAATTAACCAAAATACCCCAAAACCTAAAACTGACCAAAATACCCCCAAAACTTAAAAAATGACCAAAATACTCCTGAAACCTAGAAAATGACCGAAATACCCCCTAAACATAAAAAATGTCCAAAACACCACATAAACTTATAAAATGACCTGGATACCCACGAAATCTAAAAAATGAACAAAATAACCTTGAAACCTAAAAATGTATGAAATAACCCGAATTCTAAAAAATGACCAAAATGCTTTCGAAACATAAAAATGACCAAAATACCTTCTAAACCTAAAAAATGACCGAAATACCCCCGAAACCTACAAATTTACCAAAATGCTCCCAAACAGAAAAAATGACCGAAATTATAATTTTATCTAATAGAAACTTCAAAGACATATTGTCTTTTGTTCTTTTTTTTCTTTCCTAAAAAAGTGTTCATTAGAAATTAAGTAAGCTAAGCATTGTAGTTAGGCTCATAAAATAAAATGATAAAGAATGAAGTATAAATAACAAAATATTCATTGCAAATGGTTGTAGGTATTTAATTTGATGAATAATTTCAATTATAGCATATGTCATCATTTATTGTGAAAATTTAAATATTGTGATAATTTTTTTTATTATCAAAACTTAGTTGTTAATTGTTCGAAGATGATGACGTTTGTTATCATTCTTAGTATAATTTTTTTTGAGAAGATGCTGTTTTTAATAAATAGGTTCTAAGATTTGTATAAGTTTGGGGTTTCAAATGAAAAAGAAAAACATTATAAACTTAGGATTTTAATTGACACAAGAGACAAAACTTTGGGATTTTTTTTAGGAATATCCCCTTATTTGAATGTATCTTATATTCTTACGTACACAATCTCTACAAATATCCAATCGCTTTCATTGATTCCGAAAATATATACGAATATGAAATTCAGCATTCATGATTTGATTGAACATAAAGAGACAACTTGTCGGTAGTTCATTCTTATTAAATAAAAAAATAAAAAAATAAAAAAAATTTGTCGGCAGTTGACATGCAATTAAGTTTTAATTAGCTCAACTGGTAAAGTCTCTGATGGTTAAATAAGAGATCTAAAGTTTAAACCCTACCTACACTAAAAATCGATTGGTGTCTTAGTCACATGGTAGAATTTTAAGGTACTATACTTAAGTTTTATTGTTTTTATAAATTGATAATTTTAGCCATTTTTTTCTTATCATTTAAGCAATGGGGAAAAAAAATATAAAACAAATCATCAATATCTTATAGATCTAATTAAATGTTGCCAGGTTGTTTTGTTATGGATTAAGCTCTTTTTAAAATTATGGTTAAGAATTAATTTTTTCCCTTTTTATATCTCTTATTTGGGATTGGCTAGATGCAAAAGTAAAATAAATTATATATTTTTATTAACAGGATTTTTCATAAAGAATAAGAATTTAAATAGTTATTTTGTATTGTTTTTGTCATTTTGATTTTTTTTTTTTTTTTTTGAAGGAGTCATTTTGAAATGTTAAACTATAGTTCTAATGAATTTGCCATAATTTATAGTTTACATTTTGTTTGTCATTATTTATTTGGAGGAAGATTTAATTTTTTATTATTATTTACAAATATAAGGATAGTATAAGAAAAATAAATAATTCATTTAAGATTCTTAAAAATAAACCAAACATTATAATCTCACATTCTTAGAAATCTTATTAGATTTCCAATTAAACCAAATAGGCATCCAGATTGCAAAACATCACATTCCTCGTAATCTAGATACCAGAAGTAATGTAGATTCATCCATACTAAATGCAAGGTAAGTACTAATCGTACCAAGAATCAATTAGTAATTCGGGTATTCTTGTTTATCTATTCTATATATATAACTATAACTAACATGATCCCTTTTTTTTTACTAGACTTTTACGTGGTTCAAAAATACTTTCACACCTTACATTTAAATTGTGACAAAACTTAGAGTTAAATACGTAAAATAAACCCACTAACCCCACTACACTTTCAATTTGCAAATAGACCATAAAATAATAATATAAAAAAGAAAAAACATGTTAAGAAAATCTTTTACCTCACAATCCATTATAATTCAATGTTTGCGTTTTATTTAAATTCAAATACTGGGCCTTAGCCTATTGCTCCTTAAAAAAAAAAAAATCTTATTTTTATCTTTATCTCAATTTCTCAAAATAACAACCACTATAATCATGCATTCATGCGTTTATTTGCAAATATTCAAATTATATAAATATATATATATATATATATATGGATATATATATATATATATATATGGATATATATATATATATATATATATATTTGGTTTTGGAGGAGGAAGTTAATGGTGAACATGACAGTTCAAACCGTGTTAAATTTGTACCTATCCATATATATATATATATATATATATGGATATATATATATATATATATATATATATATATATATATATATATGGTTTTGGAGGAGGAAGTTAATGGTGAACATGACAGTTCAAACCGTGTTAAATTTGTACCTATCACATTTGCTTATTGGGCCCGCGTCTTTGGACCTCATTGCTAAAGACATTAATATATCAATTTCAAAATGGGCCTAATCCCACTGAAAAGTTGTCACGATTGTAACACAAACCTTGTGAATTGTGACCCTTTTCTAGTTTTCTGTCCCCGTGAGAAAATAAAATTTTTTATGCTTCACCGATATTCACGATATACTCATGTTATAAAAAGTAAAAACATATTTATACAGTAAGAGTATGTATTCTTTTTTTTTTTTTTTTTTTTTTTCTTCTTCTTCTTCTTCTTCTTCTTTTCTTTTCTTTCTTTTTTATTTTTTTTATTTTTTATATATAATATAGAAAACGAAGATAAAAGTGATTAATATAGCATAGAATCCAAGAAATTTGGAGGAAAAACTTAGTCACATTATAATTATAATTTTTATTTTTATTTTTTACATCGTACCTTATGGGTATTTTTTTAGAGCGGTTGCAATGAGTCGTAATATGGGCCCCCAACAATCCTTCACAATGATTTTATCGCAACTCGAATCCATGAATATGATATTAGCTTTGATATCACTTATTAGACCATGAGATGTGCCACTTCACCTAAATATCAATTGTTGATGAAAAAAACACATTTAAGTCTGTTATGACATTCTATATCACACATATTAATGTGGATGCTTCTAGTTGAAAAAGGATCCACGAAGTTTATTTTCATTCAATTAAGAAAAATTAATTAGGTTAAAAATTGTAACCGTATAATGCTAAAATTCCTGTTAAAAATCTTATTGATTTAACAAAAATTACGTATTTAATCTTGATTAAGAATTGATTCTTCTAGTGATAAAAATTCATAATGATGAAGAAATTGAACAAAATGTGAATAATTAGATAAGAACATATTGCATGAAGTTTAGAAATGTACAAAAATATTGCGTGAATGTAGAATACCTTTTAAGTTTTTAAAAAAAAAATTTATAAGATTACTAATAAGATCAGGTATCATCTTGTTTGAGTCTAAGCCACCTTTTCATTGATCGCAGTGATCTAAAGTCACTCAAAGGTTAATTAATTTGACTAGATTTTGGGTTCGATTCTGCCTAATTTAATAAAATTTTTATGTGAAATGCACAAGTTGACAATGAAATTGAGGAACAAACCTAAATCAATAAGCCTAAGAGTATAAACCTGTTATACGTGATATGCACTCGAATTGATAATAGACAGTTTACAAACTTATGAGCATAAAGCCTTGCATAAGCATGCTAATTGATTACAAGTTGTTCTAATACAAAGAGAAATGATAGAGATGATTGGTGACCTTGAGTGAGCAACAAAATATTGGTTTACACTCTATGGTACTAAATATAATCTATTGATAAATAACGTGTTCATAAAATGATCCAGCTAAAATAAAAATGTTATGATGGATAAGTATAAATAACAATTTTTTTTAAGAAAAGAAAAAGATTTCTAATGAAGAAATTTGTTTAAAGATAATGTGCCTCTATCAATCAAAAGATTAGGGAGAATCGTTTTAAATAGTTTGATCATTTGTAAAGGAAAGCGATTGATGCATCAATAAAGAATAATGAGTTGGTTCAAATAGAAAGGACAAAAAAATTGATGAAAATCTAAAATATCATTAGTACAAGTAATTAAAATGACATATCAATTATATAATAATGAAAAAAATACAAACTAATAAGAGTACAAACACCAGTACTAACAATCAGTTTGATGATAAGAGTACAAATGACACTGACAGCTATTATAACCTAATAAATTTGATGTGTAACATTTCTAATTTATTATTTCATATCTATTATTTCACATGTAATTTAGGTTTTATATAGTACACTTATTTAAATATATATTTTCAGTTTTTAAATAATATTATATGTATTTTTATATTTTTTTTACTTACATATTTTTACACATTTTTAAAAAAATACACTTTTAATTTTTAAGTGCATATATTAAATATCCCCTTATATTCTAGGATGGTCCCTCTTCCACATTAAAAGGATTGGCCACGGATTAAGAATAATGGGTTGATTAGACCTATAGATAGATATCGGGAACACGATACTCGTAGCATTAAAGGATGACTACGTAGTAAGTACGGCACATCTTCACTCAACCAGCCCCATACCGACCTGCACGAAATTTCCCATCATGCAGAAGGGATAGGTTTGGGTACTCTGCATTCTGCAATTTTTGGTAATTTATTTTCTTAATATTTATTAAAGAATATAATTTTTTTTAGTAACTTTAATATTAAATGTGTGATTAAAACTAAAAATTAGATTATTTGTAAGAAATAATTGGACAGAAAAAAAAATTACCCTTGTTTTGTCTTGCCCCAATTTTTTTTTAAAATTAATTAATCAAAAAAAAAAAACACAAAAGAGGCAAAACCTGGGAGGAAGGCAACGTTGGGACAAAGTGAGCAAAATATTGTGTCATGTCATCCCTAAATTGCTATTATAAACCATCAATTAGTATTATAGGTGTAAAACTACAAAAATTACTATTTTAAATCATTAAGGGGCCGGTTGATAACCTTGTTTTAGTAATGTTGTTTGTATTTTTTTTAAATACGTGTGGGTGAAAAAATGTGTGAAAATATGTATAATGTTGTTTAAAAACTAAAAACATATTTTTAAACAATTCTACTAGACGGGCCAAATCACCAAAAACAAGCATTACCAATATTGCTATTTCTTAAAAAAAATTGCAACCAAGCTACAATAAATTGTTACTTTTAGAAAATGTTGTTCTTGATTTATAAACTTATATTTCTTTATTTTATTAACTTCTCAGTCACTCCCTCACTTCACTTTTTTCTTTATATTGTTTATGGTTTGTAGATTTATATTTAATTGAGTAGTTTACATTATTTTAGTGAGTTGTATATTAAAATAAAAACTAAAATGTTAGGTGAGTTGTGAAATTATATGATAAAATAAATAGAGTAACTTTTTTTAGTGTAAATTAACAATTTTTTTAAGAACCCAAAATGCTAATGCTCAAAGTGGCATGGATACAAATGAGAGTAACAATGTGTTTACATATAAAGGGAGTGGGGGGATATAATATAGAGTGTTTAATTAATTTAGTTTTGGAATTTTTAAGGGAGTGTGAAAGGGTTTTAGCATATTTAGTGAGGACAATGTTGGGAATATATGTGTGAGTGAAAGTATCACATTGAAGAATAATGAGAAAAGTTGGTGATTAATATAATATAGTTGTGCTCAAACTCAAAGGGTTAAGCCTTTCAAGTTAAGTTGTGTATCTATATGTTATACTAACCATTTAACTGGAGGCTCCCAAAGTGTGAGGCATGAGATTCCCACAAACAGGTTGAGTTCTCTTAGATTAGCATGTGGTATTGATATGTGGATCCCATGGATGAAACACAAGAGACCCATATGACGAGCTGATGAGGGAAAAACTCATAAGCAAAGGAGAGTGAGTAGAACTTATTCATAGTCTAAATAAAGGTCTAGAAGAGATTGTTAGGAATACATGTATGAGTTAAGTCCACTTTGAATAACAATGAAGTAACTAACATAACATAGTTAAAACCAAACTCATAAGCTTAAGCCTTGGGGCTAAGTGATGTTTTTATATGTTATATTAACTGCTCAGTTTAGTTAAGCAAGCTTCCACTTTTATTTTGAAAAAAAATTGTCAATTTTGTTCTGATGATGTCAGTCAATATCCACTTCTTTAAATTGATCAAAAGAGTAGTATATTTGTCAATGTATATAATGTCTTATTATTTTCTTTCTATCTCATTTTAATTTTTAAAACATAAAAGTATGGAGAAGAGAGGTTTTTAGTTTTAGAAACTATATTGTTAAAAGAACTAAAAAATATAAGTGGTTTAAGATTTCAAGGTCAGATCATGGTTTAGCCTGAGGCCTAACCATGTTAACGTAAAATTAATTAAAAATGCAAATAAATAAATTCAATTTGTAAAAACTAATAAAATTGTCTGAAAAATATATAATAAAAAAATTAAATACATTTCAAATGTATTTTCACTATAAATTAAATAATAACAAAACATAAATAATATTTAATTATTTCTCTCACATCCACAAACATACAACAAATAAAAAAGGACTTAAATTTAAAACTAATTTTTATCTCACAGTCTCTCTCTTTTCATGCTTATTTTGAAGCTATATTTTATTTTGGCTAAATTATAAATTATATCCTCTAATCTGTCTTAAAATTCAATTCAATCAATTAATTCCAACTTTTGTTCAATTCAAGCCCCTCAAAAAAAAAAAAAAAAAAAAAAAAAAAACTTTGTTCAATTCAATACTTAAACTTCATTTAGTTCAATCATTTTATTAAAGTTTGCTAGCTGATTTGTTGTTAAATGCCTTAAACGATATAGTTTGACTTTTTTTTTTCGTTAATAATTTTTATATTAAAAAAATATATAATTAATAATAAAAAAATATTTCTAGAAAAACAAAAATTTTAAAAATTCAAATTTAATTTTTCCACCAAACTAAGGGATGAACATCAAATTTCATACTGATAATTTTTTATTCAAATTTCATATTAAAGAAAAGAATATAAATTTGTCTTAAAAAACTCAAATTTAATACTCAATATTTGTTACCCAAATACAAATTTCGATACAGATTTTTTCAAAAATTAAACTACACCTTTAACCTAAAATTTCAATCACGATACAAAATTTGTGTACATTTTTTTTATTATTATAAATCAATTATACAAATTCATCCCCAAACCCAATCACAATTCAAGTTCTCACCAATCAAACCAAATTTTCGAAATCATTATAAGAAAACAAACAAAAAATCAATTTCATAAAAATTCAAGGAAACCCTAACCTTAAATCAAGAAAATATAAGATAAAAAATATATGAACCAAACACATTATCTATGAGAAGGTTTGCTGTGAATGTGGAACAAATAACACTAAAGATTCATTGGTGTCACAACTCACAACCCCTTGTCTTTGTGGAGCCTTCATCCTACACCATATTCACAACGGCCTAACCCACTGTCTTCGTCCTTTAATCTCTACATTCAAATATGATAAAACAACACATTTATTCAAACAAGACATACAAATGAAACAAGTTACTGTGTTGCTAACAGGACTTTCTGGAGCTACTGGGACTGTGGTTAGTGCTAATGGTGACTTTGTTCTCGTTTCTTAGTTCATGAGTAAAAGAATTCAGAAGTTTTGGCTCAAAGATCCCGACTATAGCCCAACAAAATCTTCCGTAAACTTTTAAGGAGATCCAAACAACATGAAGACAAGAAGATTGCACTTGGAGACTTTTTGGGTGTCACTAATGCAATAAAAATGGGAACATTATTATTATTTTTTTGATAAAAATTTGGGGAAATGGGAAATTTTTGAAAGAAGAAATGTTAAAGGAAGATGGTTGAGGAAAGAATGGGAATTGGGGGAATGCATACCGAGGATAGGGAAAACAAAGATTTGAAAACTTTTAATAGATAAAGTAAATTATTAAAAAAAAAAAAACTAAAGAGACTCTGTTTTAGGCACTTAAATTGCGTTTGGTATTGACTTATAAAACTAATTTTTTTTACTATTTAATTAGTTTTTACTATTATTTATGTACTTATTGCGTTTTTTGATAGTACTATTCAAGAATCTTCTATAATACTATTTTAACTATTTTTTAATTTTATGTACAATACTTTTATTAAAAAATTTTAATTTCAACAAGATAATCTGTTCTCAATCAGAATTTTAATGATAGATCAACTAACGAGTATTAACAAAACAAGTGGGTTGAATAAAATTAAAAGTTGAAAGACTAAATTGATTAAAGTTGAAGTTAAAGGACTTAATTGAATTTAAGGCAAAGTTAAAGGGTATAATTTGTAATTTAATTCTCTCTCTCACTTTCGTTTGTGTAATTTCTTCCGATCCAAGGCCTATACGTGTATTTTGGAGTTTCTAGGCGTTTGTCCCAATGATGGGCGGGCTTCTTGAGGATGGTGGCAACCGATTGACATGATGCCACTATGGTCTATGGCAGCCAGTTCTTAACAACCTCATGGTAGCTAACTAGGCTCCACCTCCAAACTCAACACACGCTAGCTGCTGCTACCGAGTTTATATGATTGAGCACACAAAAAGGCTCAAACAAACAAAGGCATGGGCAACAGACAAAAATCATCACAATGAGAGCGAGCATCATCAATGACGTTACTACCTAAAGCAGCCAAACAAAACCCTTCCTTCTGTATCATCTTCTTAACGACTTAAAAATCTCCTAATTGAACATAGGTCAGGCCAAATTCCTATGCAAAATCATCTTTCTCTTTGGGCTTTTTAATTTTAGAAAACAGGCTGTCCAATTCATGATTAAAAACTATGCCAAAATCCCATTTCCCTATCAAGATATTATTTTTCCTTTTGAATTAAAGACTATTTTAAAGGTTAATAATTTAAATTTATATAGAGAAGATATTCCGTGGAAACGTCCACACCGAATTCAGGTTGCTGACTCTTTGTTCCTAGAAAGCAACAATTATACTTTTTCCCCACAAATGCTTTTCCCAATTCAACACTTTCTTTGCTTTTTGTGGGTGCTTTACTACGAGTACTTTCCTAATTCGCCGCTAGGCCCTCTTTTTCCGGTTCACCAGGAAAACTCCACCAACACCTCTCTCTCTCTCTCACACACACAAACACACTTTTCAAAGTGAATTTAAGAGAAAAAAAGCTCACCAGCCAGCAAGTAATAATAACAAGGAAATAACAAGGAACATTCCTGGTTACAATTCTTCACTCAAAAGGCTGAAGCTTTTGCATTACTAGATATTTAACAGGACATTATATATATAATTAACATTATAAAAAAAAGAAAAAAAAACCCAAAGAGCTAATCCCATGGAGCAGGTGATGCAAGCAACCAAACACACTTTCTCCTCCTAATTACGATTCACAGTTTCAACATACACAAAATTCTCAAATGGGTCTCTTTCTTCTTCTTGTATCTCGCGGGCCCTATTTCTCTTCCTAAAACACAAAGCATAATTTTTTTTTATACTTTTCATTTCTTTTTCTGGTAATATATTGTGGTAGTTCCACATCTTTGTTTTTTTTTTTTTTTGTTTGGTTAATATACTTAAGCGGCTGCTACAGTGCTTGTACGAAACGGGTAGTTCTTCTGGGTTTTGTTTGGGGAAGTGGACTCTCTCTGTTGCTTTTTCCTTAAAGCCTTCATTGAAGAAGAAAGATTCCAGTTCTTCTCCTTTGCTTCATCGATTTCTATTTGTTCCTGTCTGCACTCTACACTACAGAATGGAGTGTCCCCTCTGCAAAATCAAGACTTTCATTATTAGTCCCATCTTAGTATTTCAGATCCCAATCAGTGGGAAAGAAAAAGGTTACAAATTTCACTTTCAACCAAGAAATTTGGAGAAATTCCAATTCCAATTTTTTTAAGTTTTAACTAGTGCCAAAAGGTAAAGCTTGTTCTTTTTATTTCCAAATAAAGACTACAAGATCATAATTTCCAAAAATAAAACAAAGTAGACCAACAAAAATACAAATGCGAATCTTTATTTCCCAAAAGAAAGAAACTTGATTAATATAACAAGAAGAAAGAAAGAAAGAAGTGGCTAACCTGTACATGAAGATGTCTTTGTTATCCCCAAGTGGTTTCTTGCAAAGAAAACAGGCTTCCAAGAAATGGGGTTGGTGATCCTCGAATCTTGCATCATAGAACCTAGGCCCAGCAGATCTCGGAGACAAAGCCGAAAGGTTTCTCAAACTACCCCTCCTACTAATATTATACGAGGCACTGTAACACAGTGTCCTAGAGAAGAAAGGGTGGTTTTGATTGTGACTATGGTGGGTATGATTATGCTGGCTCCCAGTTCCAGAGATCCCAGCTTCCATGTCAGCCAAAGAAGCCAACCCATTATCTTCCTCGATGAAACAAGGCCTTCTTGTACTTGTGTACTCCATCAATTCAATTAACAAAAATTATTGTATATGTGTGGTTCTAAAACACTCTCAATTTTTTTTTTAGTGTTTGTGTTTCGGGGTTTTTTCTGTTGTTCTTGTTTTCTCTTTGGGGTCTAGAATGTGTTTTAGAGAGAGAAAGAGAAAAAGAGAGAGATGGGATGGAAGAAGTGGAAGGCAGATGGGTTATAAAGAGTTGGTGAAGACTATGAGACAGAGAGAGTGAGAAACAACGGGCAGGTTTCTCTAGAATCCGTGCAGGTGAATCCATTGGCCCAAAATACCTGCATCTCCAAGTTGTTCTTTTTTTTTTTCTTTTTTTTTTTTAATTTGATATTTGGTTATAAATTAATTGTTATTTAATAACCACTATCTTGTCCAAAAAATACAATAATGCCAAAAGAGTATGAGAGGTGTGAATCATTAATGACATAGATTTAGTGGCATTTGTTGTGGTTTATCGGGGTTAATGAGGGTAAAAATGTAAGATGGATGATATTCTTGTCAGGGGGACCAAAAACTTCCACTCTCCGAGCATGTAGCCCCCACTCGCGACCTAACTGCACATGATCACACTCAGCTCCTTTTTTTCTCTTTTTAAATTCAGATCTCTACGTTCTAAACGTCAAGATCGTAGTAGGGAAATAAACCTGGGTCCACGCTCGTTCCATGCGCGTAAACGTAACGTTCACACCTCCCTTGGTCCCAAAGTCTTCCCCCCGGTCCCAAAGTCACCTAGACTCTCACTTAGTCCCTTCCTCACCTTGCTCGTTAAGTAAAACAATCAAGAAAAATGCTACCAACACAACAACAAACTACACATTAGTGACATTACCACAACTTGTCATAATTAATTCACCTCCAAAAATTAAATGCAAACGCGTTCTTTTTTCTTCTTCTTTTTTTCCTACAAATAAAAAACAAAAAAATTTAATATAGTATGACTAAAATCAACTCCTACTATTTGAACATGTATTGATTACCTGAAATTTTCTTGAAACATTGTATTTAATATGGATTCTAAAGGGAACTCTCACTTTTTTCATATTATGTACATGTATGACTGTATGAGTATTAAATGAATTTTCAAAACATGCATGTATATTTTGATTAAGTCAATTATTTGATTACATTTTGGATTTGTGTTTGAGCTTAGTGAAATAGTGAAATTAAAGTGTGTGTGTTTTAACCGTTAGTTTTTTTTTTTTTTTTTTTTAAGGATTTGTTCTCACTTCTAAAAAGAAAATTTCAAGACATATATGTATTTATTAATTAAGTCAATGTCTTGATTACATTGGGTTATTCAATTGGATTTGTTTTCCACGTTTCATCTCTCTATCCTGCACTAGTTAAAAGTTAAAACAACTTTTTGTTAGAAAATGATGGGAATAAAACCTAATATTTACACATGATGGAGATGAAAATGTCCTTGAAATTGAGTTAATAAATCAAAAGATAAACTACAGTAACTCTTAAGGATATTTATCTAAATTTTGTTTGCAATAGTTTGGAGTTTATTTCATTGTGAATAACATTTTAAAATTTTATGATTTAACCAAAAGAGAACATTGTTTGCAACTTTTCATATTATTAAATTAAGATTAATTATAGATTATATATACATGAGAATAATGTGATATTTTTATTTCCAATTTTCATATTTACACTTAAAACTAACTATATATAATTCATTTTAATACAAAAATATTTATTTTTCACCCACATAAGACTTTTAGTAATGTTGAAGGGTAATTTTTTCGTTTTAAAAAAATCTAGAATGGAAAAACTATTAATTAGTTAGTTACTAAAATAATTTGTATAAGAATATTTTATATTATTATGATTGATATTTTTAAATATGTTTTCAATAATATGATAAAAAAATCAAATTTTAAGCATACCTTAAAACATAAATGTCTAACTCTCAAGAATTTTAATTATTGGGAGTTTGAAACTCTAAAATATCTATAACTCTCATGGTTTATAATTCCTAGCAACCAAATAGAGCCTAATACTTTTCTATATAGTTTAAATTATTAATTTTTTTCACAAGTTTTTTTTTTAACAATTAACTGGTAGTGTTATTGGTGACATTTCTCAAAGAATTTCGCTACCATACCCTAAGGAAGCAGTTGAAGCATCAGTCATTAGAAAAACTGATATATTTGCTAAGACATTAGCATTTTTGATACTATTGTTGAAGGCGATGCAAAGGTGATCATTAAAGCTTTGAAAGCTAAGGAGGTGGATCATCCAATATATGACCATATTTTGGCAGACTCCCTTTCACTCTCCTTGAACCTCCATTCGATGTCTTTCCTTTATGTCAAAAGATTAAGTAATTCAGTTGGCCATTATCTAGTTGAACATGCAAAGTTTAGTGAAGAGGTTCAAATTCGGATTAAATCCATCCCTAATGACATAGCCCATCTTGTAATTCATGATTCATTGTAATTTTTTTTCCTTTTTAATAAATGACCCCTGATGTTTGCTTTCTAAAAAAAAATTACTAGGAGGATTTAAATCCAAGTTCTCCTCATCTAGAACTAGAAGGTCATACAATTGAATTAGGTTACAATGTTATCTAACATTTTTTTCACAAATTATTTCCACCAATTTTATTGGGAAAAAAACACCATTTAATTTGAACCTTAAAAATAAATCTTTTATCCCATGTTTCTATCTTGCTTTACATTTTTTTTTTTTATAAGCTATCTTTGCTTTACTTTATTATCAAAGAAAAGATAACAAAAATATAGACCCAAAAAAAAACCCCCCACGCGCTAGAATGCAAGTGATAGTTTCACAAATTCGAGCAACCAAACAGTACGTGTACCATAGCTCCAAAACCCACGGCGTCACCTTTTTCTCCCACCTTGTTTCTCACTCAAAACCCACCCCTATTCTCACTCCTTCTTAATTTAGCAAAAAAATAAAGTAGTACCTCTCCTCAAAAATCTTACATCACACACTCTCTATTACTGTACCCCACTTTTCCAAGATTCTTTTGTCGTTTTCCTCCAACCCCACCACTTGGCCCCACCCACCTCCTCGAAACCAACAAAACCACTGGCCCCACCATCCCCGTGATGACGATTATGACTGGTGGGCCTTCATTACTGGTTTTAAGGCTTTCTGATTAATTAACTTTACAAAATACAAAATATCATAAAAATATTTAACAATTTTATTTTTGTTTTTTTTTGGTTAAACAAAATTTTATTCTTCATAGTACATACAAAGGTTTTTTCTTTAATAATTTTATAATTTTAAGTGGTTTACTGTATGCGATGAGCACAATTGACACTAATCGACTTATCATTTATTTTCTGTCTCTATTACTTGCACTTTACCATTTTAATAATTATAAAATTTTATTTTTAACTATTCATAGAGTTGATAAAGAATGAATAAACTCAATACAAATCATTAAAAACCAATTAATTTAATTATTATCACTCTAGTAACATTGAATAATTACAAAGAAACAATCCAATTTTACAATCTAATGGTTTACACCTTGCAATCTATCTTTCACAATCACAAGTAAAAGTACAAAAATTTGAGTGTGAAAATGGTCATCTAGGTGTGAAAATGGTCGTGTGTTCAAATATTTTATGTCACACATCACTTTACGATGCTTACTCATAATGGCACGGGTTAACAAATAGTGAAATTAAGAGTAAAAAATAGTGAAACAACCCAATTTTACCATCTAATGGTTTACCCATTACAATTTATCTTTCACAATCACACGAGTCAATAAATTGTAAAAGTACAAAATTTTGAGTGTGAAATTAGCCGTGTGTTTAAATATTTCATGCCACACATCACTTTAGGATACTTACTCATAATGGTACTAGTCAATAAATTGTGAAATTAAACGTGAAACATGGTGAAACAACCTAATTTTACAATCTAATAGTTTACCCATTACAATTTATCTTTCATAATTGCACGAGTTAACAAATTATAAAAATATAAAATTTTGAGTGTGAAATTGGTCATGTGTTTAACTATTTATGACTTGTTTAGTAATTTTGTTCTAGTAATATTGTTTGTATTTTTTAAAAATATATATAGATAAAAAATATATAAAAATATATATAATATTATTTAAATACTAAAAATTATTATTAAAACAACACTAATAATAAGACTCTTAGGGCCCGTTTGGTATATGTGTTTAAAAATTGAAAATTGTTATTTGAAAATATTTGTGGAAATACATGTGGGTAAAAAAGTACATTAAAATATGTGAAATGTTATTTAAAAACTGAAAATAATTATTTAAAAACACAAACCAAACATTCCCTAATGTCGGACATCCCTTTATAATGCTTATTCATAATGGTACGTATCAACAAATTGTAAAATTAATTTTTGAAAATTGGTGGGGTTTAAAGGCGGACTGGCATTTTGGGGATTTGATGATTACGCTCCCCAACCCCAAAACCGAAGCTCTTTTTCCAAGGCTTTTGTAATCTTGTTCCCCAACTCACACAACTGCCCGTTTGCCCGTGGGGTCCGGGCAGCACTCTCCAAATCTGCCCGTTTAGTTCTTTTTACACGTGTGCTGTAATGCTGGGTACCACCGCAGCACCTTGCGCAATTACTCTACACGCCACGTGGCTTGCAACGGACAAAAGCAATTACGTCCGCTCAGTCATGTTCAAAGATGCTCCCTCTGATTTCCCATTTCTTTTTCTTTTCTTTTTCTGATGCGATTCCTGCAATCTTAACCGTTCGATTTAATTACTCCTCCTTGAGATCCCGTCCATTTCCTTCTAGAACTCCCTTTCACTTTCAGTCAATTTTGTACTATCTGTAATTTAATTTTTCTCTTCAAAAAATTAAAAAAAAAGCATAGTTGGTGAATTTTGAAGTGGACTGTATTTATTTTGAGGTGGAATGGTCATTTAAAGTACCTTTTATTTTTAATGCTGTATTGGACTTGAACCACCGTCCAATGCTATCATCTAGGGTCTAGACACCTATTGGGTGAAAATTAAATCAAAGTTGGTGTTACATTGATTCACTATCCTATCAACCCAACAAAATTAAAAAATTAAAAAATTGATTCACTATTGCACTACTAACAAACAATATAGGCTTGTTTGGTGTATCAGTTTAAGTAATGTTGTTTAAGTATTTTTAATATATGTGTGGATGAAAAAGTGTGTAGAAATATGTGTTATGTTATTTAAAATGTGTAGTTTTGTGTTTAAGTAGGGTTGCCAAATAGACTCTATATCATTACATGATTATTATCACCGGAGAAATATATGTATATCCCAATCATTAATAAAAATGTGTGTAAAATTTGAATTTCATACAAGAATTACAAAAAGCTTTTGATTTAAAAATATGTATTATCAACCGGAGAATTTGCTAAGTACACTTCACTTGGCAATAAATATGTATCAACAAGTTCACTATTAAAGATTGGGTGCATACATTATTTACAAGACTTCCCTTACACAAAGTTAGAGCACTTGCATGTAAAATAGTGCAAAATAGAAAAAGTGTTGATATATGCATATTTTGACCCAAAAAACACCTACATCAGTAGGTTAAAAATTGTACATAAATACACAAGTTCTACAGTAATCGTGCATATATGCACGGATACTGTAGCTTGTGCATATAATATTTTATTATTTTTTTTGGTAGTGTTAGGTATGTGAGAGAGAGGGGTAGTGAGTGAGGAAATAATAAAAAATTGTAAATGAATGGATATTTTATTAAATAAATGTATAAAATAGATAGACTGATGTCGTTGTTTTGTAAAAATAAGTGTGTAAAATAGAAAAAATAGGTTTTTACTGTAAAATAAAAGGAAACTTTTACACTTATTGATGTGGTTGCTCTTGGACGATATGTATTTGTGTTTTCCTCTTGTTAGTAATTGCAGACTCTTACCTTGTGCTTTCAAAAATACCTATTGCCACAAGTTAATTTGTCGATCACAAAACCATTCTCTTGGTCACTTTAAGATTTTCTTAAGATTTAATGTTGTCTATATGGTTTCAATAGTAAGTCCAACACAAATGCTGTGAAAAACCTTTTTTTTCCAAGGTTTAGTTCTGCCTTCTTCTTTTTCACAATTATTAAAGTTGAAATGTGACTTAAATACAAGTAGGGTTTGGGTTTAAGGTGACTATAAACATAGTTTTGAAATGAATTAAACATTTGAAATTTCTATAATAGGGTCTTAGTAGACCAAGGGTCCAAGAGTCTACCGATACTTTTTATCTAAATCATCATTATTGCACGATGGAACTCATTTGTACACCCATACTTATTACATAATACTAAAGTCAAATTAAAAATAAATTTTTTATGGAATTAATTAGCAAACACTAAAAATCCTAATCGATGTTATTCTATACTCTGAAATTATTGATCCTCCTTTACATAATGTTGGCTTCATTACGTAAAATTCATGACTTTGTTAACTAGGAGGAAAACGTGTATTTTAGGTGGATATAAATATAATTAAAGGTTCTATTGTTTATATCGATATTCATTGGATTTTAAACAGTACGTAGTACAAATTATTTGTGTCATTTTCAGTATAGAAAAGTTAAAGAAAATAATATTTTAGATGGATTAAAATGACCTTTTGTGATTCCTGATTAACACGACGAAAATCCAATGAATAATTGAATATAGTCAAACCAAAACCTGCCTAGACAAAGGTGTCCCAATTACCTCCCTATTACAAATGGTTAAAGTTGGTGACTAAACTCAAATATATTTAAGGTCATGCCAATAATAGTTTAAAGCCCCAAGAATTATTTAATTATTTTAGCAAATCCAAATTTGTAGAGTTAACAATTTTTCAACCAAGTCTACATCACAAAGGTGTGTGTGTCTTCATAAGAAATTTTACAAATTGTTTATATGGGTTGAAAGGCAATCAAACAGTGATCAAATTGTTTATACTGGCTTCTGTAGAATTCTTGAAGCATCGCCCACTGAAATTTTCATACGTGTGACCCTTGATAGTCTTGTAAAAACTGACATCATCTAGAATTAAAATACAACTTTGATGTCATGAAAACATGGGGTTTTGAATGCATCTGAATAGAAAATAGGATTTTATTTTTAAGTCATTGTCAAGGACATTGTTATTATACTTTCACCGGACATTTCATGGAGAATAATATATATATAAATATAAAAATAAAAGTGCAGACAATACTAATATTCTTGGCATTTAATCATCACTTAAAATGCATATTTTCAAAAGAAAAGAAAAGATTATCACTAATTTACTGATATTTATATACATAATTTGACTTCATTTGTTCGGAAATTTTTTATTTTTATTTTTAAAACAAACAAATATGGAATGCTAACACATTAATTGGGGCCTTAGGACACTCTTGGGTTTTTTTTTTGAATAAAATGTTTGAGTATCTTGTATAGTATAATAATAAAGTAGTTTATTGATCTATTTACAATCTTAGTTTTTACTTTTTAACGATTTAATTTTATTTAATTGCGATATATTGAATTTTTATTAATGTTTAGACAACTTCTAGTCCACTAACATAGTCCATCATTTTATGTTGCGGTAAAGATGTGGTCCTGGAATTATTATTGCTGAAATGGAATGAATTATGATAGTGCTAACATTGGCACATGCGACTTGTACTCGAAGATGGGGGACTCGAAAAAGGCTCTAAAAAGTTATGATTTGATTCTCATGAAAAGTCCTGAAAGTGGAAAATGCTGTCATAATTTTGATAATTTATTTTAATTAGTAATGACCTTTTCAGGTAAAGTTCTTGTCATCATAAGTTATATACCTTTATGGTATGTTTGAATTGGTATGAAAAAATTGAAAGATATAAAATAGTAGGAAGATGAAGAAATAGCAAATAGAAAAATTTAATTTTTCTTCTTATATGTTTAATTGGTTGGTATAATGAATAAGTGAAGAGATGAAAAATTATTTTGGGTTTAAAATAAATATGAGAGAATAAAAAATATAATTTGTATAATTAAATTTACTTTCATACTTTTATTACATTAAAAAAATTAATAATTTGTAAGAAAGAAAACTAACATCTGGGTAGGTAAAAAAACCATGGGTTAAAAAATACAATAACAATGCCCGTATACAATCTACCCCAATTTTCTCCCCAAATTAGGGAGATGAGATTTAGGTTAGCCTAGGGATTTAATACTCGAGCCCCACAAAAATTCAACCCCCCATCCCTTCCCAACCAAACAACATTCCAAATAATTTTCCTCCCTATTTTTTCCTCTAATATTTCCATCATCTCCCAAATCACCATAACCAAACACAATATTACTGACATGTTGCTGAAGCCTAACCCTATGACTTCCTTCCCTCTCTTCCCCCTCCATCTCCCTCCCTTTCAAACATGCCCTAAGTATTTTGGTACTTTAGGTGGTTAACTGCTTTTTCTAAAAAGAAATTTATTTATTTTATGTTTATTTTTTAAAATTTTATTTATTCTCTAGACAACCTTACTTTTGTATTGCAGCTATAACTTATTCTCAAATCCAATAAATTAATAAAAATAAAAACTCCCCGCAAAGATAAACTTCTATGTATTCTCAAACCTACATTAATTTGAGATGTGGTGTTACTTAACAAGCAAATCATTGACATGGATGGAAAGCCTACGAATTAGAATGAAACCCCTAATGTGAGGGAGCGGATCAAAATTTTTAAATCTTAGAGAGCAAATCAAAATGACCCTAAACTTGAAAGATGTACCTTACATTTTAGTTTGATTTTAATATTTCCTTTTCAAAAATCAAATAATTTCTCTCTATTTGGGTGCTTGTTTCCATTAGGAAATGATATAGAATTAATACTGAAATTGAGATAAAATAAAATAGAAAATTCGTTGAAAAGTATATCTGAAAAAGTAAGTAAAATATATATATATATATATATATATAATTTTATTTTTCCCTTAAATTTCGGGTGAAAAAAATTAGACATATGCGAGAGGAATGTATAAAAGATGTGGTAATCATTTTTGAGTTTAAAGAGTCTACACATTTCACAGTCATTTTCTTTCTTTTGCGAGAGGAATATATTTTGTTTAATTTCTTTCCACAGGTTATTATTGTGTCCAGACATCATGATGCTTTACAGTCACAGGCTCACAGCCTCTCACTTTCAGTTCTTAAAGGTCAAGTATCCTGTTTAAATAGCTTAATTAATACATGAAAGATGAAACCAAGGGAAATTAATTCAAATGGAATCGTTTGCAAGAATAATATAAGAAATTTGAAGAAATTCGATGATTCTCCTTTTGTTTTTTACAATTATGAAGATATTCTACGAATTCATTGGCACAACTGGACATGCATGGAACCAAGGGAAATTTCAGTAATATTGTAATGGAGGAAGACTTGACACTTTCAACAATTCCATCAAACTTCAGAATTTCCACGGTTCACATACTTATTACTTTGTTGACAAACTATGGAACTGCTCAAAAGTGAGTCAGTCACATTACATAAGCTCACATTCAATTGTTCTTTTTGCATTCCACAAACAATTGCAAACTTTTTTTCAAATTTTTTTTATTTTGCAATAATAGGAATTGAAACAAACAACTTTTCACTTCCCTTCAGAATGTGTTCACTTTCTACCACTTTTGTCAAAACAAAAAGAAAAAAGAATGTGTTCACTCGTAATCTCAAGAAATTGTTCAATACATAACGGGAGGACGATCATGTGGTCCTGCTAAATAAATTTTTTTTTTTTTAAAACGTTATAAATTTTTATTTTTAAAGAGTTCAAATAATCACTGAAACTCATAATGATTTATGTTCACCCGCACTAGAAGGTTTCATCATCTGCTCAATATTTTCTTGGTTCTTTTATGATTGCAACTTTTACCTTCGAAGAATAGTTGGTTATGAGCAGTAGACAATTATTTTTTATTTTATATGTTGAGTAGTGGACAATTATTTCAACATAGGTCCACTATCTTTTTTTTTAATACCACTCACAGTTGATCATATTAAATTGTGGTAAAATTTGTGACACAAAAATTGTGTCCCTAAGGGCCTGTATGATTTGAGCAAAAAATTTGTGTATTTTGTATTCATTTTCATTTTTTTGTGGGACCCACCATTAAAAAACTTATTTGATTTTGTATTTGTATTTGGTTTTTATTTTTAGTATAAAAAAAAGATTTGAATACAAAAACCGAATATAACTTTTTGGTATTTTCATTTTTTTGAAAATGAATACAGTGGCGTTTTTGAAAAAAAAAAAAAAAATCAAATTTGTGGGTCTCACTATCACTTACTTGTCATATAAAAAAACACTCTCTCTCTCTTTATATATTGGTTAGGGGTGTCAATTCGGGTTAGCGTGTCGGGTTCGTGTCGTGTCGAGGTAGGGGTATTCGACTAAATGGCTCAACCCTAACCCGACCCATTTAATAATCGTGTCATGATCCTTCAACCCTAACCCGACCTGTTAATAAGGCGGGTTGACCTGACCCAACCCATTTGACATGCTTAATAAACGAGTCGTGTTGGGTTGACACAAATGTAACACAACCCATTTCAACCTGCATAATATTAAATATAACATCCATCTAGAAATAATTTTTTTTCATCCTAAAAAACAGTGCATACCCTTCAAGTTTTCAACCCACATTCAAAATAATATAGTTCAACAAAAATATAACATTCATCTAGAAATAAGTTCTTTACACTTCAACCCAAATTCAAATAACAAAGTTTAACAAAAATAAAATAACATAGTTCAACAAAAATATAATATTCTTGAAACTCGTCAAATGCTAAGTATTAATATTGAAAGAATTTGAGCAAACAGTAGACTAATCCTGACTATAACTATGATTATCATCCATAGATTCTTTGTTGATGTCCAAATTCATAACATCTTCCACAAGCTCATCCAATTTCATTTGTGTAAGTTCTATGCTAAAAAAACAAAAAGTATTAGTAGTTCTAGGGTGTGTAAAATTTTAATTTCCAATTATATCCCTTATAAATTTTTGTAATTACTCACTTTTCTTTTTAAATTTAAAATATATGTTGGATATAAAAGGTATTTGATAAATCTAAAATAAAATAAATATTTATTTGTTATACGAGTTAAATGAGATATGTTAAGTGGGTCATTTTGGGTTGACACAAATAAATTGGCGTGTCAAACGTGTCTATTGCGGGTTACGCGGGTTGACTCGTTTATGACCCATTTCTTATCGTGTCGCTTTCGGGTTGACTTGTTTATGACCCAAACCCATTAAGGCCCAACCCTAACCCGAAAAAACCGTGTCGGGTTCGTGTCGTGTTCGCGGGTTGGGTCGAACATTGACACCCCTAATATTGGTGGTTGTCATTAAAAAAAAAAAAAAAGAGGTAAAAGTGAAGGGAAAGACAAAGTAAAAAATGATACCAAACAAAATAATAAATGAAAACAAAAAATGAGTACAAGATTTAAGTATAGAAAATGAATACAATCTTAACACAAACTAAACAGACTCTAAACTTTCTCTAATATTTTATTTTTGTCCTTTCTTGATACTTGCTAGTAGACTAATATAAATAGTGCAACATGATTCAAAATTAGTGATTTTACACAGTGATTACAAGATTTACAAGGGGGTTAACTTTCCATGAGACTTCTTTTGACCCAACTACCATTCTCTTTTATTGAGATTTCTTCCATCAGTATGCACTTGTTGAAAAAAAAAAAAGATAAGTACTTTTACCAAACATTATTTACAACTTGGAATGGAAGTTCAATTTGTCTTTGAACTGGGAATTGCTGTGGCGTGTAGTTGACACATTCAAATGATGTGCAATTTGTTATCTTTTCAAATCTCCCTACTTCACATCATCATGCATATCTAATTTTCAATGGATGTCCTATCAAATAAACACCTTACCTACACAAACCTAAGCATTCATGCTATGCTACAAGTTTTACCTGTTAATTGTAACAACTCCATCTTAACATTCATTTTGAAATTAACCCAAGGTAAAACTTGTGAACTTACTTTTTTGGAGGACGAGGTTGGGTTTAGTGCACAAGACATGGATAAGGGATAATTATTTGATATGCATCCAAATCTCAATAGATATACTGGGTTCAGTTAATTCTCTCTTTTAATACTTTTTGAAAATTTCCAAGCAAGTGAATCCCACCACTCAAAAACTTTTTGAAAATCAATAAGCGTAAATGCATATGGAATCCCAGTATGACATCTGTAACCAATCCTTCTTGAAAAAAATTGAATGAGAACTTACAAAGAATTGAATGAGAACTTTTCTAAGGGCATGCTTGATTCAGTTCATATTTCATTCTAGAAGAGGATGTGCAATTTTTTAAAAGAATTACTCAATGAATACATTTATATTTTTATATAATCAACAAAATAAACTTATCCAAACATGTATAGGCCTTGTCAAATAACTTCTCCTTTTATAATTTATGTTATATTACTTGTCATATTTATTTTGTTTTAACGGGAGTGATGATCATTCTACCTAGAGAAATGTCGGCAATGTTGGGATTAGTGATGTCACATTTTAAACGTGGTATAATTTTATTAGGGGTGATTATATAAACACCAATAACATAAGTTAAAATAGAATAGATAGAATCGACTTGCTGTTATATAATTAAATACTTTCCTCTCCTTTAAAAAGTAAAAACATTACAAACTAATCATCCTGAATTATAACACAAAATCATTAGATTTAACATCAATCCATGATAACTACTCTTTTAAAATACATCAATGATTTTTTTTTTTAATGGCTGTACGGTTCAAATTTAAATCCTTTATTTAACAATAAAATATCATTAGTTGTCTCATCAAAAAAAAAAAAAAATCATTAGTTGAGTTGATTGAAACAAAACACGTCACAAAATCACTATCTTGAAATTAACAACTAAATCATGATAATTAAAAAACGCTAAACCCTTTTACTTTATATATAATTAAAAAAAAAAACACAAGGTTTAATCATCCTTGATTAGCACCAAAATAAATTATCATATGAGCAGGTAAAGAAACCATTTCACTTTTTATGAGTCATATTAATGAATGGCGTATGAGTATGAGTTAAAAATCAATAAAAACTCAATTACAAGCTGTAATGCATACTTGAAAAAAAAATACAAGTTAATAATTCATTATGATATTTTTTAAAGAACCAAATCTAGTGTGTATTTGACAAAAATTAAAAAGTCAATTTATTTTACTATTCAGCTTATTTTTACTATTATTTATAGGTCATATTACACTTTTTGATACTATTCATGAGTTTCACTGTACTATTTTAGTTCACTTTTACCTTTATCTATAGTATTTTCAGTAAAAAAATTTCAATTTCAACAAAATAAACAGATCTCAAACAGACTCTATTATATTTACGTGTGTGTGTTTTTTTTTATAGATATATGTAAATAGTTTAACTTTATTTTTTGAACAAATATGTACAAAACAATTATTTAATATAAAACATTAAATACACCTTAATCATTAGAGCTTTCCTTTATGAAATAATTTTTGAAATAATTTTTTGAGGAAATTTTTACAATTTTTACAATTTTTCATAAAAATGAGATACTATTAAAATTTTCGTATACCCGTAACCCTTTGTTAGATAAAAATGTCAAAAAGAATAAAGATAATGATTAAAGAAGATCAAGAGGATTCGACCCCGGATTTAAACCCAATAATTTTTTTACACCAGCAATTATTGGGTACACTTACACACCACACCATTGATAAACTTCCATTATGAAACACGCAATTCGAGAAAAGCGTGGGTGTGAAACCAACAGTTTGGAGTGTAAAATAAGACACCTTTAAAATTATGAAAGAGAGGTTAAAAACAAAAGGAAAAGAGAAGTGAACTTCTCCGACTGTGGAGGAAAAGCAAGCCAATGGTACAGAAAATTCCTTGTTCTCTCCAGCACAATGTTCGAGGCCTTTAAACTAAAGTAACACTAAAACAAACAAGCATGGCTCTGCCACGTGGACTGTTTTTGTTCTCCCACGTTTGTTTCCGAAACACCGGACATGTCCTTGAACGCGAAACCACTCTTGCTTTTTCTGAGCCGTTGTTCTTTTTTTTTTTTTGGTCCTGATGGCTGCCTCTTTTTAACCCTTTTTAATTTTTAAACAATAAAACTAGAAACGTAACAATAATTTACAAAGTTTTTAAATTAATAGTGGGTCTTAATTTAGATTAAAAAATTAATTAGTATTTTAATTTGATGATAAAAAATTAATATTAGGAGTCCACGCCACATGTTGAACTCTCTTACAAATAAAGTTTTTAAATTAGTATATCAATCCACTATAATATACAATCTAATTTTTTTAAGGATATAATAGATTAAATTGGGAATATTATGAAATTGTTGTAAATTGTTGCACTCATATTATACTCAAATTTAAAAGAAAAGCAATGTTAACGTTGTTTTAAGTGTATTGGTTTGAAAAATAATTTTATAATTTTTTTATGAGAAAAGAAGAAATAATTAATTTTTGATAATTTTTTTATATTTTTCATGAAAATAATATTAAATTTTTTTAAAATGACTTATTAATCATTGTTCTAAGGACATTTATAATAATTATGTTTCAACTTATGATCAGCGCATAAATTGACATAACATGTTCAAGTAACCTTAACAAATTCATAAAAGTATTGAAATCCAATCACATTAAAGAGAGGTGGGTTTGATTTTAAATTTCTAAATTTTCAGTTGTCAAATTATTTTTTTAAATAAAAAATTCCTTTCTTTCATCAGACTTCTCGTTTTATGCAACCCAAGAAACTTTGCTTTTGATTTTGGTAAAAGTAATAAATAAAACTAATTTATTAATACAAAAGCACTTTTGGAATAACAATAAGTTCATAAATTAATCTTCCACTATGTTTATACTGTGGTATCAAAACTTTTTTTTTATTTAAATTTATCATTAACAAAACCATTTTAGAAGCCTCCAGTTGTGGAGTTTGAAGATTCCCAGCAAGCACCATAAAAGTTTGAGTTTGACAGTCACGTACGGAGCAAAATGTGACACACGTCCACAGCTTATTGTCAAATCAAAAAACTTTCTGACATAACATAAATCAACTAAACTATTTTTATAGTTAAAAAAAAACCTAAACTATTTTTATTTTATTTTATTTTTTCGAGGTCGAAATCAACTCAACTATTTAATTGCACGTCTTGTCTTGTGCAGATATTTTCTTTTTGCTGAGGTAGGGTGGAACTGAACAATATATTTATATTTTTTTTAAAAGATTTTTATATTATTAAACTATGCAGATTTTTATATATTTAATGTTCGGAGTTCTCCGGTGTCCAGAATCAATGGCTTTTACACGTAAAAGAATGGAGAAGTAAAAATATATATACTATTCGTGCGGTACTGGTGCACTGGAATCATCGGAGTTTGGGTTGTTAATTAGGAAATTACTTGCCGTATGCCTTTACTTTTTCTTTTTCTTTTCTTTATTTCCCTTTGACAGAGAATTCAAATTGTTCTTTCCTACTGTCTAAAACTTCTTGTTTGTAGTAACAATTTGGATTCTAGCAATTTCCATCAATAAAAGAATATCAATTTCATCTCTTTTTGTTCACTAAATTTTGAGGAGGAAAGTAGGTTGAATTTGTTTAAATTTTAAAAATAATAAAAGATAAAATGATTGTAAATTGCCAAGAACGTGGGTAGAATGTTTTTGATGATGCAATAAAGTAATTTTAGTGATAAGTTCAAATTAGAATTAATAACAATTGGCCACCTATGATTTGATGTAATTTGATGTGAAAATATTATGAAAACATTGTGTATGTAACACTTTTCAAAATTATGAGTTTTTATTCTATAAATTTGTTTCCCTTAATTATAAACTAGTAAGTGAGTAGGGAGAGAATATTTGGGATATTCAAGACTTAGAGTGACTTAAATAGCTTAGAAGTCTCTTAAATAATACTAGTAATATAGATGGATATAGAAGTATAGAAAATCAATTTTATTAAGATCCCTACAAAAACCCATCTTCTTGAAATGGCCTTAATTTTTAAGTTATTTTATAGTATATATTTGTTTAAAACCTTACTTTTTTATTATAATAATATTTGTACTTTATCTATTTTGGTGCATTTTAATTAAATAATAAATTTACTAAATAAAAAAAATATATTAATGAGATCAGTTTCATGTAGTTAATGAGTCTTAGGTGATTAGTTAGATTCTCTCTCCACAAAAAAAAAAAAAAAAAGAAAAAAAAGAAAAAAAAAAGGTGAGAAGTTAGGGTTTTAGTGAAAACCAGCATCAAACACGAGAGAAGTCCTTATTAATTTATAAGTAATTTGAAACTATATAGGTGTCTAATGCACAGAAAATTTGTCTAGTGATCATTTTGACCATTTTTCTTTCAAAATATTTGTTTTAATTCTTTATAATTGATTTTGTTTTCATATTGATTTTGTGTTGTTACCATCCATTTTTGTTAGTAATTTGACTATCTAATATATATATATATATATATATATATTGCCTATAACAATTAAACTTCTCCATTCCATATTTTGCAACGTTGAGAACCTGTATTTATGAGATAGTTAAACATTAAGGCATTTAATAGTCAATTACTAACTAAAGTGGACAACGGTGCCAATGAAAACCCAAAAAAAAAAAAAAAAACAAAAAGTGAAAATGATATGATATGTAAAATGTTAAAATACAAACAATTACTCCTCAAAAAATAAAATAAAAAATACAAACTTTGAAATGTAAAAATGTATTAAAAAAAATTTTTAAAAAGAATTTCAACTTATAAGATCTGTTTTTTATGATAATTTTTTATTATTAAATCAAGACACTAATTAATTTTTGATATAATCGAGAATTAAATTTCAAATTTTTTATTCGATGACAAAGTTTTTTTATTAATTAAGTTAATTGAAACCCCCGACATAATTTGTAAAAGCAACAACACACTTGCTGTTTAAAAACCATGAGAGATTTTTGTTATTCACGATGGGCTTAAGGACATAATTTGTAAAAGCAACAACACTCTTGCTGTTTAAAACCATGGGAGATTTTTGTTATTCACGATGGGCTGATTAATGGTTATGTTGAATGAATTATGTTAGGGAAGATGGCAGAAGCCGAGTTGTCATTATCACGAGATGGTTAATTTATAGAGAAAAGGAAACGAACTTTATTAAAGTGTGATTTGATTCTTATATGAAATAATTGAGCTATGAAATGACAATCTCGTTATTTTAATCAAAGCTCCTTTATTTTCTGGAGTAATCAAAGTCCTTTAAGTGCTGTTCTGTTCTACCTAAACTTTAATTTAATGACATGCTTTTAAAGTGCGAGATTTGTTGTAATGGTTGGCCGACTAAGGGTCTGTTTAGGATCTATTTATTTTATTTAAATAAAATTTTTTTGTTCAAAATACTGTAGATCAATATAAAAATTAGCTGAAATAGTATCGTGAGATCCATGAATAGTATTTTTAATTTAATGACATGAATAGTATTTTTAATGACAAGCTGTTCTGTTCTACCTAAACTTTAATTTAATGACATGCTCTTAAAGTGCGAGATTTGTTGTAATTGTTGGTCGATTAAGGGTCTGTTTAGGATCTATTTATTTTGTTAAAATTAATTTTTTTTTGTTAAAAATATTGTAGATAAATGTAAAAATTAGGTGAAATAGTACAATGAGGTTCATGAATAGTAGCAAAAATAACATGAATAGTAAAATAAACTGATTTTCTAATTTGGAACCAAACACACACTAATAATCTAATGCCCTAATTTGGTTCACTTTCTCGTTATTTTTCTTTTAAACAAAAATTTTTATACTGTTAATTGTCTCCTCCCATTAAAAAAATAAATAAATAAAAGGAATATATTGTCATTATCTTTATTAACTATTAATAGCCTTACTCTTTAATGATCTTTCTTTTCTTTCAAAAAGAGAAGTATGAAATTTGATAAAAATAAAAATTATATCGATATTTCTTCTCTTTCAAAATAAGAAATAAGAAATTTTCTAAAGATGATAATATACTGGTTTATTTTGTGTAAACGATAATAGCTTAAGAGGTCTAATTTAGTGTAAAGTTATAGTTATCTAAGGCTTTACACTATGAATATTGTAAACCATTAGGTCAAATTACGTAATTTTCGTGTTATCTCTCTCCAATATTTCTTGGTATCTCTTTAATTTAAAAAAAATTCAATCTAAAATAAATAAGAAATTTAAAGGACTAATGAAATTTATAATTCATCCATCATTTGACAAAAAAAGAAAAGAAAAAGAAACACATCATACTAATTTTTTTTTTGTTTGGTGGGCGTATCATATTAACATTATTTTTTTTTTTTGCTAATATATCATATTAACATATTCTTATTTGCCTTAAAAAAAAAATATTCTTATTTCTTAACTCATTAATTTGCATATTTCTTGTAAGTTGGAAATATTAATTTTTCCTTTCTTTTTTGTTACTACCATTATTATTCCTTGTGCTTTCGGGTATTGAGAGGAAGTCAGGCTATATTATTCAGATTTCATGATAGCAATTTCATAGGTACATCTTATAGTAGCTGCTAGTAGATATTAAAAAAAGAAAGAAAGAATTAAAGTTAATAGTGTTTTTTTTCCCTCCTTAATTTTGGCTATGTGTAGTCGATTAGTCATTATTCAAATAGAGACATTATTATAAGGAATGCAAAGACTTTGGAGTTTGGACTCTTCTGTTGAGCAAGTGGAATGTAAAAGCCCACGGATTTGTCATAGTCATTAGCTGGGCCACTAATCAACTTGTCCTCCTAGGGGATTTTTTTTTTAAGAGATATCTATAGTTTTCACACTCGTTTTCTGATGTTTTTATAAGTCCTTTTTTTTTTCTTTAGTTGTTAACTTTCTTTTTGCTTACGGAAACAAGAAAGATTTTCTTTTTGATTATTTGGGTAGATACTTTTCTCTAATTTTGTTTTTTTCCTCCTCGAACTGTTGAATTCTCGGAAGACTACTTCATTGCTAGTTATCATGATATGATAGACTGATAGTCATGTTACCGGACCACAATAGAAGCCTCTGGTTTCCAAATTAAAAAAAAATTAAATAAAGAAAGAGAGAAAAACATAAGTCACTGTCTTGAAGAAAATTTGGTGCATATATGCCAATGACACAACTACACCTCTTATTTTCTACTATTCATCCCCAAAGGTCAATATAAGATTTTATCTAATGGATATCGTAAGTCGCAACAAATGTTTATCAAATTAAAATAGGGTGGTTATTAATAACTAGACCATAAATTTTTTATTTATTTTTGGTTGAATGAAAAAGGAGGTTTCTAATGTGAGCTCATCGATCCCACGTCACGTGACGATAATAGATAATACCACATGTACCATATGGGTCTTACTGAGACAATCGCTCGAACTGCTCCCCTCTAAGTGCTAGGACAAGGATTCTAAACTCTTACCATCAAGCCACACTTCGTATAGTAAGTAGACCATGAATTCAAAGTATGGTAAAGTCTAGCCCTTGGATTGGTTGAAAGGTAAACGAGCAAGAGCATCTTGTGGTCCTCTCTCTCTCTCTCTCTCTCTCTCTAAAAAAAAAACTCTCTTCATGGTTGTGGTCCACGGTGTGGAGGAGCTGTAAGCAACCTTCCACCCAATACACACACACAGAGAGAAACAACATGAGACCAATTGGAAAATAAAAAGGCAATCATATTACTACCAATGATATTTTAATGCAAGAATATCCACAAAAATGATAGAATATTTTGTTTTAATTATTATTATAATAAATTTGATAGTACATTGAAGGAGGGGAAATTTGAGTCCTGAATATTTCCATTGAAAATACTAGAAGGCCATAGTTGAGCTACAATGTTTTCCTCACCCAAGTCCACAAATTTTCATCCTCTAAATTTTGGAGGAAAATCAAGGAGAAATGAGGTTCCAAATACTAAATTACACATTTACTCCTCAAAGTGACCATCCAAATCAAGTGAGTCATGAACTCATGATTAGTTTCCCTATTTTGTTGACATCCTATTATACGCGTTGGTCCTGGATCAATGGGTAGAAGATGAAACCCATCTAGAACGCGAGTTTTGTTTTGTATATATATTGTCTTCTTTTTTTAATTTGTGTGTGGGCATTTTCTATGAGAAATCATTTGGTAATTTTTTTTTTTTTTAAAGTTGACTGATATACTTATAAATGTATTTAATATGTTTGTGGGAAATAAAATAAAAAAGAATAATAATCTTTTATATAATAGGAGCATGAGAGTAAATTCATTTGAATTATATTTTCATACTCTCATTTTTCTTCCCAACCAAATACACATAGTGGAAAACAGAATTTTCTATCATCTCAGTATTTTCCATCCCTCTACTTTTCTATCTCTTCAACCAAACAGAGCCTTAGCAACTCATACCTGTGCATGGGTCAGGTTGAAGAATTCCTAATCCAATATGTTAGAATTATATAGTTAATGATTAAATTTATTATATTCCAATAATTTAAGTTTTTTGGACAATCAGTAATTTAACATGGTATTATGGCAAGAGGTATAGGTTGTGCATACATATTTCATGTCTTATAATTTTTTTTTTTTTTTGGTCAACTATTTAAACACATTTTTACATAATATGCTTAAATTATATTTCATATTTTCAAATACATAAAAAATTATTTATCAAAATACCAAAATCAATCAAACAAAAAATTAAATAAGGCTAATAAAATAAATATATATATATATATATATATATATATATATATGATTAAATAGAATGATAAAACTATCACTATTAACCCAACCTAATCTGAGGTTCAAAATAGAATTTCAAGTCAACCCAACCCATGAAATACTAACTTTATAGATCTTAGCTAGGTTAATTTGTCAGGTTGATGGGTTGGATGCATTGCACAATGCCATCTTAAAGTGGTATCCCAAGCGCACCACACCATGCTTTGGTATTTATACTATTTGTAATTATTGTTAATGATAGCATTGATTAATTAAATACTTCTAATAAATTGAGTCTCTCGAGGACTTTGAAGATTTCTTACTAAATCATATATTATTATAGCCATGCATGAGGGCAAAATGATACACGTGTTAAATATTTTCGTGTGATTTACCTAGTGAAGCAAATAGCTTGTGACAAAATCTATGCTCAGCTGCTCAAATGCTTCTGGGATGTGCTTTTGGAGTCACCTAGTGAAGGGCTAGGCTAGGAATGTGCAGCCCTTAAAAGTTCCTAAGATAATTGTTTATTTCATCGAGCGGCCATAACATAGCGACTTGGAAGGTGAATGATATGCTTGATTTGAAATGTTGGTTCATTTTCTAATTTTTTATACTGTTAGCTCACGGATTACAAGAAAATTTTATAAAATTTAGGTTGATTGAGAAGTTTACGGTTCCAATTTTAAGCACATTCGATATTTTCGTTTGTACAAATGCATGATGGGGAGTTGGTAACGTGTTTGGTATGCGATGGGTGTTTCTTAAATTAATATTTAATTATTAAAATGATCTTCAGTCAAAAAGTAAAAAAGATCTCAAAATACTGTAAGTAATGAATAGGTTTCCAACCTAACTCATTTCCCCCCTTTTTTTTACCTATATGATAGAGATATACTACAAGAAAATTTGCCTATAATATCTTGTAATCCATGCGATCCAAGAGCATATAATTGACAGACAAGAGAGTCCCACAATTTTTAGGTACAGTCTAAATTACTAATTAGAGTTGTGTAGCCAATCCATCGAACTGCCAAAATTGACTCAATCCAATCCAATTTGGTAGATTGGATCAACTTTTAGTGGTTGATGAGTTGGGTCGAGTTGCTAATTTTTTTTAAAGCGGGTTGGGTCGGGTGTGTGTTAGCAAATTCACATATCCGTCGAACCTAATCCGACCCATCCATATTTAATATATATTTTATGGTTTTATTATTTAATTATTGTAGGGATATGGGCCTAGATTCGCGGATTGGGCTTTGGCCTGGATGGAAGGTGGTCCAAGGAGGAACTCCTCCTCGGATATGACAAATGCAGCTCAATTATCTATTTTAGCAACTAGAATGACCTTCTAGGAAGCTCCATTGATGGGGACATGTCTCTTGAACATACGAGAAGGAAGGAAACCCAAAAATATCTAAGGAAAAGCTACTACCATCGCATTAAATGCACTGCAGCTACTTTTCTGGCCGCATTTATGTGGAGAAAACCGGAGAAGATGTCTGATGGGACAAGTACTTAAGTGACGGCTTAGATGATCAAAAAGTGTAGGATGAGGATGATCCAAGGAGAGCTATATAATGTAAGAGATCCAGCTTGAGAAAGGGATTGGAAAAACAGAGAGAGAATGTTGTAACAACCTAAATTGTCTTTGCACCTAATTGTGATCAATTTATATAAGTGTGACCTCCTCGGACTGAAATCCCATTGATATTAGAACCTCTTATTTGTGTCTGATTGTGATTTAACTCAGTACTAGCCGTTACCCAACTCATTAAGGCCTAGTTCTTTGACCAATTCTCTATAAATTTATTGTATTTGGCTCATTGGGCCAAGACCCCATGCATCTTGGGCTTGGATACCAAAAACGTGTCTTTACAATTATTATATGGTTCAATGTACTAATAAAATCGTTTGTGTTTAGTGCTATACACAAGTTTATAAGGTTATAAATTTGTCGTTATTTGTATTGGGTTGGTGCTATACTCAATTTTGATTAGTGCATCATACCAACACAAATAAGATTATAAATTTGTTGTAATTTGTGTTGGTATTCTTATAAATTTGTTCTTCTTATGCTTAGTTTTTTTTAAACTCTCCAACCCGATTCACATGGGTTGGGTTGGACACTTGTCAACCCAACCATATTGATTTAAATTGAAAAAACCCTTTATCTGACTCCTAATTTAGATGAATATAATAAACTGAATATTATACTTTGCCATTGTAGGAAGTGTTATATCATGGGGGAAAAAGGATTGTTATACTCTTCAAAAGAATGTTGTGCAAGTTGACATAAATTACACTCTTTTGTTTAAATTTTTTTGGAGATGATTTTAATTGGGAATTTTGTTTTGTTCAAACATCTTCTAAAGCAGCTAACTATATTATTTCATACTAAGATAAATTATTATTTGTTCCAAAAGTTTAAACTATTTGTAAAGTATGAAACATAGTTATCAGAACCAAACTAAATCAATGATTGAACCATTAAATTGGTAACCATATAAAATTTCGGTTCAATATACCAAAAAAAAAAAAAGATTAAATCTTAAAATTGTCATTTTTTTTAAATTAAAAAAAAAAAAAAAACCAAACTGCACAATTTTATTCAAACAATATGAATTTTTTAATGTTAAATTAATTTGATCAAATAATCATTTTCCTTCAATTATGCATTTTTATATATAAGATTTTAAGTTTGTTAAAGGTACATGCCCACCTCAGCAACAACTGAGTGCTAAGAGCATGGCATGCACTAGTCATTAGGACAAGTTGCATCAGGTGCAGCACAGAGTGCACCTCATCATCAAGGTAGGGTATAATTAGGTGCAACAGAGAGTGCACCTCAACATCGAGGATAGTTGTAATCTAGTGCAGCATAGCCTACGTTGCATCATTAGGAGAAGACTCAAAGGGAAGTTACAACAAGATGGATTCATGAAGTTGTAGAAGACTTGATGGAATCAATTCCACATTATGATTAGATGATTTTGATTAGTGTACACATGTAAGCTTTAGGTAGATTCTTGATCGTAACAAACTTCCCTGGAAATAGGGAATCAGCTATTTTTCTATTTTAGCATTAGCTTGTATATAAAGGTAGGATTAGAAGTAAATGTACATTCATTCATTCATAATCAATAAAGCCCAGTTTCTATTTAGAAAGAGAGTCCTAAATTTTACATGGTATTAGAGTTGTGGCTGCTTTTCTTCTAGAATCTTCTACTCAATTCTTTCTCTCACCTTTGAGGTCCTTTAATGTCTTCCTCAGAAACTGATGCTCCCTCTGAACCTCACAACACTCAATCCACACCACCAAATACAAATTCTAACAGTGAATCCAATGCTCCTAATCCATATTTTCTTAGCTCCAATGAGAATCCAAGTAATATTCTAGTCACTCAGCCCTTGCTTGGCATGAGAAACTACCACTCTTGGTTAAGAGTAATGGTGCTTGCTTTCACTGCCAAGAAGAAAATTGGCTTTGTGAATGTCAAGATTTCAATGCCAGAAGTTGATTCACCTCCGTATGAGGATTGGAAGAGCTGCAACACCATGGCACTTTCATACTTGATTAACTCTATGCACATTGATGTCTCTAGCAGTATCATGTACTGTGAGACAGTTAGGGAGATGTGGGTCGAATTGAAGAACCTGTTTTCACAAGGAAATGGACCTAAGATCTACAACTTGCAGAGGGAAATTTCTCAAAATCAAATGACAGTTATTGAGTACTACACCAAATTCAAGTGATTGTGGGATCAATTGCTGAATTTTGAGCCATTTCCAGAATGTTCTTGTGGAGCAATGAAGATCTTGAGTGCTTCATATGATAAAGCCTATGTAATGAGGTTCTTGATAGGATTGAATGAGAACTTTGAGACTTTTCGAAGTCGGATACTCATGTATGATCATTTTCCCTCAATGAGCAAGGTTTATTCTTTGGTACTTCAAGAAGAATCACACAAGAACATTGGACATGGAAGTTCAGCTTCATCACAATCTGATGCAATGGCTATGCACACCAATTCTAAAGGAAATTCCAATTTGAATAAAGGTAATGCAAAGAAAGACAAGCCTTTTTGCATTTACTGCTACATGCAAGGGCACACAATTGAGAAGTGCTACAAGTTGCATGGATATCCTCCAGGTTACAAACCTAAAGGGAAAGGTTGGAGCAAATGCTAATGTCAATCAAGCTTCTTGCAATTCTGTTAATGGTGCGGAGCAGGCCTTAATGCCATCAAATTAGTACTCCATTTCTAAGGCACAATGTGAGCACTTGCTTGCTTTCCTTAAGCCAAGAGCTGCTGTTGGTGATGCACATCATGCTGCAAGTGTGAGCATTTCTTGCATTGCCATTGGTGGTGAAGGAGCTTCTGGTTCAATTTCTGATGTGGTTGGTACTTTTGCACAAACTAATCTCAACTTCAATTTAGCTTTAATTTCAGGTACTAATCCTAATGTGCTTTTTGTTTCCACTTTAAAACATTCTATTTTTTTAGCTAAGACTGTTGATAGGAAAATTTTTATAGAAACTGATTGGGTTATAGATACATGAGCAACTAACCATATGGTCCACTCCATATCATGTTTCACTTCTATTACTGCCACTCTTAATACCTTTATTAACCTTCCAAATGGTGAAATAACATTGGTAACACATGTAGGAACTGTGTAAGTATAAAAAATGCTTATGGGCTGTTTGGATTTAGTGTTTCTGTCACCCATCACTCTATTTTCATCACCCATAACTCAAAACTGGTGGGTCCCACGTCTGTTTGGATTTGTTTTCAATTTTTGTTTCCATCACTCAAATCTCTGATTTTTGAGTGATGAGTTGTGGAAACTGAAAACAACTTTTAGATGTTTTTAAGTTATGGAAACAGAGTTATGATGGCATTTTGGTAAATTCACACATATTTGAGGGACCTACAACACGTAAGTAGTCAAATCCGGTCTTTTTTTTTTTTTTTTTTTTTTTTTTTTTCACATTGGGTTTCTGGGTTTGGTTTGGTTTTGTTTTTGTTTTTGTTTTTTTTTTAATTCCTTTTCACTGGGCTTGGTGAGTTTGGGTATTGGGGGTTTAAGGAAAAAGAAGAAGGTAAAAGCTGCACCAAGTTAATTCGTGGGTCCCATAAAAAGTAAAATTTTTTGAGTTATCAAAATTGGAAACAAGTGTCAAACATGCCACCTTAGGAAGATATGGTATTTTCAGTGATAAGTGATGAGTGAAAATTGAGTAAGGAGTAATGAGTAATGGTTTTTTAAAAACCAAATAGCCCCTTATACTTACCAATGTTTTGTGCGTTCCATCTTTTAGCTTTAACCTTATTTCAATTAGTCAATTAGCTAAAACAATTCTTTGTTGGCTCATTTTCTTTGGGAATATGTGCTTCATCCAGGACCTTGCTTACTGGAGTGCAATTGGTCTGGGTAGAGAGTTCAAAGGCCTATACTTGTTGGAAGAGAGTTTATCAACCTCAAGAAATTGTTTTTTTGCAGCTGGTTTTGTAAATAATCTTGTTGTTCAGCCAAGTATTTAGCATTTTGGATTGGGGCATCTATCAAATGCCAAGTCGGCTTTGATAAGATATAATAATGTACCTCTTTCAAACACTAATAAAGAGATTCCTTGTGAAATTTGTCCCTTGGCCAAGCAAAAAAGGCTCCCTTTTACGCCTAGTACTTATGTTTCACTTGAATGTTTTGAGTTAATCCATTGTGATTTGTAGGGTTCCTTTTCTGCTCCTACCATTGATGAACCATTGTGGATGATTGCTCAAGGTGTACTTGGGTTTATCTACTCAAGCATAAATCTCAAACTCAGCCTACTTTGGAGCTATTTTACATTATGATTGAAACACAGTTTTTGAAAAATGTAAAAACCATAAGAATTGACATTAGAACTAAGTTTCTTTTGTCTAATTTTTTTGTTGTTGTTAAAAATGGTATCTTGCATCAATTAAGTTGTGTTGAAACTCCACAACAAAATGCCATTGTGGAAAGAAAGCATGAACACATCTTAAATATGGCAAGAGCTCTTATGTTTCAATCCAACGTGCATTTGCATTTTTGGGAGCATTGCATTCTCACCTCAGTCTATTTGATAAATAGAACACCTTCCTCATATTTAGCTCATAAAAATCCTTTTGAGGTTCTTTTTGGTTATGCTCCCAGTTATGGTCATTTGAAAGTTTTTGGGTGCCTTTGTTATGCTTCGACTCTTTCATATAATTGATCCAAATTTGCTCCAAGGGCAAGAAAGTGTGTTTTCTTAAGATATCCCTTTAGTGTTAAAGGGTACAATGTCATGCCCCAAACCCAAAATTGTCCAAAGCATGAGAAAAATATCTCAAAGTTACTTGTAGATTTTGTTCCTTTTGGCAATTCAATCCAAATAAAATCATAACAAGTACCAACATCAAGAATTATCCTAATAATTCCCTTAAATATACTTCCAAAATAAGTCAGAGCTCTATGCAATAAATATAATGACCATTGGTCACAAAAGAATAGAGGTTTGAATAAATAATTACATAACATCAACTTGTTCCATTGGTGGAAATAAAGACATAACCACTATTAGATACAAGGCGTAAATACACTTTTAGTCCCTACATTTGGACTTTTCCATTTTAGTCTCTACATTTTATTTTTACCACTTTTAGTCCTTAAACTAATTAATATGCTCTTTGTTTAAGTCCTTGAAGCACCATTCCGACACCAAACTAACGGGGAACTGATGGATCAATAAAATAATATGATTTTTTTTACACGTTGGTCAATAAAATAACGGGGAAACTCACTTGAAGGCAATTTGGCGCGCAAGGTCTCCACATATTTTGTCCATTGATTGGTGCTATGATTGTATTTGCTTCTTTTTGTTCACCCTCCTTATGTGGTTCAACTGCCCTTAATCTGGGTTGTGTTCCGATGAGGGCTTCGAGAAGCCAAAGGCTCACTAATCCTAGGCGTTACCTTACATCGAGAACCCATGAGCCCCCTTCTGCACCTACTATAACTACTTATGAACATCGGCCTCAGTTGTTGCCAATTCACTCCGGAAACCAGTTAAACCTTGCAAGAGCCACTTCCATAAATTTTGACATTTCATTTCGGAATCTAACTGCCATGTCAACCCAAATGCTAACCTCACTGCCCCTCGGATAGTGGCGAAGCCAAGATTTTAGTTTGGGGGGGCAAGGTTATGATTGAAAACAAAATCAATCTAAAAAATATTAGTCTGTATTAATAAAAATAAATAAATAACTATATAATAAATAAATAAAGATAATCAATTCATATTAAATTTAATTATTGTATTTATCTACAATTCAAGAAATTAATCAATGTACTAAAAAATAAACAGTGAGATTAACTTAATATAAAAGTGTCAAAACTATAACAATATATTTAAAATGTTTGTATAATGACTCATTGGGGCATCAGCTATAGACTTACTGCTTTAAGCTAAAGTGGTGAGAAATTTTAAACTTGGTTTAGTAGAAGATTATTTTCATTAAAAAAAGGAATTAATTAAGAAATGAAGTGATATGAAAAAAAAAAACGTTTTGACTGGCTTAAAAAACACTATGTTTCAGGATTAAGAAACAGAGCATATGTCCTAACATGAAAGGCAATTTATCCTTCCCTTTAAAACAGTAGGTGGATGATAAATTAATTGACCTTTTAAACATGTAGATCAATTTAAAAGCCACTAGAGAGCATTCCCTTTTTAACATGTAGGTCAATTTACCCCTGCCCTCGAACTTACCCTTTCTCACTAGAGAGCGTTCCTGCTAGTCGTAACCAGTTGATGACCATGGAAAGTAACACCCCATTGAACTTGGGTACAGTGTATCCATTGTATTATGGAACTCACTATCAAAGTAGAGAGTCTCAATTAGACTCCCGGGTCCCAGAAGAGCCACATTCCAATACTATATATGTTGGCACACCAATAAGAACATCAACTTCAGAGCCTGCCGAAATTGGTGTCTTGCAAAACCTTTTTGCCAATAAGAACTCTGAAAATACTTCAAGAGGCTTTGCGCAAGACACCCAAGAGAAGCCACGGGAGAGAGAATGTGTTTTATCTTTGAGGTTGGGTCTATCTTCTCACTTATGTATGAACTAGACCAATGTGTAAAAAAAAAAAAAATCATATTATTTTATTTATCCGTTAGTTCCCTGTTAGTTTGGTGACGGAATAGTGCTTCAAGGACTTAAATGAAAGACGTTAATTAGTTTAGGGACTAAAAGTGGAAAAAATAAAATGTAGGAACTAAAATGGAAAAAAGTCAAAATGTAGGAACTAAAAGTGCATTTATGCCTAGATACAAAAGAATTGGGTCAAGCCTACTCTAAGCTGTACATCATCAATTATCTCCATCACAAAAGTTAGCCTCCATCAACAGTTAGTCTAACTACTGCTAGCCACTAAAAAGCTGTTTCAAAAAGAAAGTTGCTTACTCTAAAACAGTTTTTAAAATAATAGAATGAGATAGAGTCTAGTAAGAAGCATAATTAATGGGGGTGGGGGCAATGCAAGTTTCATGATTATAACAATTTACAAATCATGTTTTAATTTGGGAATTTCCAAATTATTTCCACAAAACCATTTCCAAAAAGAATATGACAAGAATGAATAAAATGACATGGCACAAAACTTCTCAAAATGCTCTCATGAAACTACATACTATAATTTGTGAGCAATAACAATACAATTCCAAACGCAACGCCACATGATAATGTCGTCACAAAGACAGAACTAATCTATCGTCACAAAGACAAAACTCATCACTGACACACAGTTGGAACTACATATGCCGTCCCAAAGATGGAACTCATTGCCATCACAAAAGCGGGACTCAATAATCATCACAAAGACGAGTGCTAAGATACCAATTTTACACAAACTATAGTATCTAGCTAGGTAATCACCAGGTAATCACATGTCACAACACATGGGTAGAACATAAAGAGTTCACAAATTACCTTTAATTCAAAATACGTAATTCACTTCCAAGTAGTTTCATAAAATATTTAACGGTTCTTAAAGCCCTCAACTCATTTCTTGTCAAAATGATTTTGTATTAACCTCCCAAATTACATAGGTCAAGATAAAGCATCTATATATTTTGCAAATAATGCAATAAATCCATAAAATTCATTCTCAAGAATTCAATCAAGATGCTAGTCTTTTCCATGCTAACAAATTATGCAATTCCCCATATGCAATAATAATATGCACTTTCATATATAATCATAAATAGTAGGGTCACAACAAAAAATTTTTTAGAAAAACATAGTTCCACCGTTAATTTTTCAAAATGTGTTTGACCCAAAAATCCCATTAAAAGCTACTTACCTCGCAACTTGCAAAAGCCTAATTTTCCAAGCTCCAAATGAAATTAGCTAGAACCTAAACAATACCAAGCAAACCTATCACAATAAGCATAAAGCTTGAAATTGTATCTAGCTACATATTAGAAATTGCTAACTAAGAAATTAATTAGGCAAGCCTATCATTTAACCTCAAAAATAATGTATTCCACTTCCAAAGTTTTCTCAACAATTTCATTACAAGACATAGACTCCAATTTCATTACAATGTCATTCCAAATTTCAACTTTACCATAAGAGATCCCAACACTTTATGAATTTCTTCCTCAATATAGATGTCATTTTCAAGAGACCTATAAAACAACAACATATATAACAATACCCACAATTACAAACCCCAAATGTAAATCCTTCACTAGCTCCAAATACATAATAAAAATTAGAATCATCAACTATTTCACATTAGAAAGCCAAAACTCCCAAATCTTCACCACTTAGCTAACCACCATTGCAAAAATCATAAACCCACTCATCAAATACATCCACCAAGACCAAAACCCATACATAAAAGCACATAAATATCACTTCTAATGCTCATAAATCACATGGGTATTATTATTAAAGCTTAGATAAACATAACCTCAAGCAAAAGCATATAAACCCAAAAAAGATTAAAAAATTTTACTTCAAATAGTAGAGGTGAGTGAGCATTACCATTTTCCCATGGAGTTTTCCGGTGATCTTGCCAGAAAAATGGTGGTGGAAGAGGTGAGGAGTGGTACCTGTTGGAGAGTGAGGGAGTTATGAGAGAGGAGTGTTGTGTAAAAAGAGAAGAAAGAAATCAAAATAGGAACAAATGGGATGGCCGGCCAAAGAGGGAGAGAGGGAGATATTTTGCAAGATGTGTGGTTGGGAATGGGTGGGGTAGGAACGTGTGACACTAAAAAAAATCTGACCCTTTTCCTTTTAATTTTTTTTTTTTTCACTTTGACTGAGACATTACATACAAAGTGCTGGATTTAACTACCATAAATATTTTCATCTCTAGAAATGTAGTTTTTCATGAAACTATTTTTCCTTTTGGCAATGCTGATACTAATTCTGCAAATCCTTTTATTTCTGAGGTTGATACCACTTCTGAAAGATGTTTAGGTCCATTTGTTACTCCTATTAGTATTCCAAATATGCACACTGGTCATTCTGAGACTTGTTCCTTCTTCTTCATCATTATCATCCACTTTTATATGTTCAAATCATAATACTTTGCCTGATCCTTTGCCATCTGATTCCATTGCTGTTTTGTTGGATTTCGTACCTTCTATTGTCACTAACCCCATAGTTGAAGATCAACCACTCAAAAAGTCTACTAGAGTTCATAAACCACCAATGTACTTGCAAGATTATGCTTGCAATTCAGCCTCTACATTATCACGTGTTTCTACTGGTAGTCATCCTCCAAGGTCACCCTATGATTTATCAGCTTGTCTCACCTATTCCCATTTGGATCCTCAATACAAATCCTATCTAATGACTGTCAACCAAGGCCATTCAACCCCTTAGTACTTTTCTCAGGCTGTCCAAGATCTCTTGTGGAGGGAAGCCATAGATAAAGAAATTCATGCCTTGGTGTTAGGGACATATTTTTTGTAATTGGCTAATCTTTTGACATATTTTATGTTTTGTACTTCAAGAAACAAGTGTTCAAGTCAAGTGTTCAAGTCACGAAGATATGACCAAGAAACAAATGAAGAAAAAGCTGTTCATTAAAGCTTGACAGCAATCTCGACAGAAAGGACTTCTATTGAGATTTAAAGTGGAAGCTCGACAGAAGCTCGATACATACCGAATCTGTTGAGACTACAGGATTCAAAATATAGCTAGAAATGTTTTATTCTACAAAGGCTATTTTTTTATGGGTTTGTATAATTCTTATTGGACTAGGAAAGCCCAAGGTTTGTGTAAACCTATTTGGAATAGGAGAGCCCTTTAAGCTCCTATTTGAAAGAGGTAGTGGAAAAAGAAAAACCTAACCCTAGAAAGCTTCATAAGGTTTTCTTTTTGAAACCCTAGCCTCCTCTTACAGAAGAAAGAGTTCTTGCTGCGTTTCTTGTACGCCTTTGGGTTTTGTAACCAAGCAAAGTCTCTCACACCATCATTGAAGATCTTATTGGTGTCTCTACGTGAAACCGTTGCAAATCAACTACATCAATCAAAGGGTTGTTATGGAGTTAGTCACGTACTGGGATTCGTGCAAAGGAGTTAGTCACGTACTGGGATCCGTGCATCATTGGTTAGTTATGTACTGGGATTTTGCATTGAACGGAAAGATTGCCGCTACAATACAAATCCAATTGGGTATTGGGAAAAGGTTTCAATTGTAGGTTGGTATTTCGGGATAGGCCAAATGGTTTGGTAAGATTCCTTATACTTGTAATTGTTTGTTATTGATAATAGTGGATTCTTGAGAGTGGTGACCTTAAAATAACCCAGTGGGGCTTTTGCCTTGGTAGTTTTCCCCATTTGTAAACAAATCACAATGTCAAATTTAATTTACGCTGCATTTAGTTTAGTTGGTAATTTATTTATGCTACCACGCCATTGCATGAAATTTGATCTAATTAATTAACTTGGGTAATTAATTATTTAATTGCAAGGGGTCAATTCATTTTGCCCTAACACTTGGAAACAACTAAAACTTGGGTTCTTACACCATTACCTCCTGGTAAGAGGCCAATTGGTTGTAAATGGGTCTATAGGGTGAAGCTTAACCCTTATGGCAGTGTGCAAATGTATAAGGCTAGGTTGATAGCTAAGGAATACACTTAGAGAGAGGGTCTTGATTTTTTGGAGACTTTCTCCCCTATAACCAAGACTGTATCTGTAAGGGTTCTTACTGCTCTTGCTTCAGCTCAGAGATGGTCCTTACATCAGCTTGACATCAATAATGCATACCTTCATGGTGATCTTGAAGAAGAAGTATACATGAATTTACCACCTGGTTATCACAGTAAAGGGGAGTCCACTTCTTCAGCTCTTATGGTTTGCAAATTGGTTAAATCATTTTATGGTTTGAAGCAAGCTTCTAGGCAGTGGAATGCCAAGCTCTTTGCCACCATTTCAGCACTTGGTTTCAAACAATCACAAGCAGACCACTCACTCTTTGTTCATTCTAGTGGTTCTAAATTTATTGCTTTGCTGATCTATGTTGATGACATGATCATCACAAGCAATGATTTAGCTTGTGTGGCCAATCTGAAACAAGTGTTAGACCAGAAATTTGGTATCAAAGATCTTGGCTCACTCAAGTATTTTCTAGGGCTTGAGATTGCTAAAGGTGCTAAAGGAATTAGCATCAATCAAAGGAAGTATGCACTTGATGTGCTTAAGGAAGCAGATGCGTGGTTGTAAACCTGCCAAAACATCAATGGAGTAGCAACTAAAGTTGTCTAAGTGTGATTGAGAGGTGCTCAAAGATGTAGGACAGTATAGAAGGTTGATTGGGAAGCTAATGTACTTGGCATTAAGCAGACCAGACATAACCTATGCAGTGCATAGGCTTAGTCAATTCTTGGCTCAACATAGAGTTCCACGCATGAAGGCTTAAACCAGAATTCTCCAATACATAAAAGGCACACTTGGTCAAGGAGTGTTCTTTCCAGTAGATTCAGATTTGCAGCTTAAGGCATTCTGTGATGCAGATTGGGCAGGCTGCCCTGATTCCAAAAAATCTTTGACAGGATATTGTGTGTTCCTTGGTGATGCTTTGATTTCTTGGAGATCAGAGAAACAAGATATAGTTTCAAAATCTTCTACAGAAGTAGAATACAGATCTATGGCCACAACCACATGTGAGGTGACTTGGTAATTGTATTTGTTAAGAGATTTACATATTCTACATAAAAAACCAGTGTTGCTTTACTGTGATAACCAGGCAGCATTGCATATATTAGCTAATCCAGTGTTCCATGAAATATCAAAACACATTAAAGCTGATTGTCACATAGTGAGGAATAAAATTTTGGATGGAATAATTAAGACCTTTTATGTTTCATCAAGAACTCAATTGGCAGACATTTTCACTAAGTGTGTGTTTGCGTTTCAGCAGGCCTTCTTTTTTTTTTTTTTTTTTTTGGTGCTTATGAACAGTAACAAGTACTGTTCATGCACTGTGTAGGAGACAAATTTTATTGTTCATGTACTGTTCACGCATTATTCATGGGGCCTACAACTACTTTATTCAGGGAAAAAAATATTAAAAATGGGTCCCACGGTACTATTCACACATTTAAAAATTATTTTACTACAGTATTTTTCAGTTTTCAGTTTTTAACTGTATCCAAATGGACCCTAAGGCATTTGGTGTTGAGAATTTTCTGAGATTACTTGCTAAGTTAGGGGTTATTAATATTTTTAGTCATCACATTCAGTTTCCAGATTCCACAAAAGAAATTGAGGAGAGCAAGGAAGCACAAATAAGAGCTTTGCTCTTGAGGGGAAGTGTTAAAAGCACAAGCCCACCTCAACAACAACTAAGTGCTAGGAGCATGGCATGCACTAATCATCAAGACAGGTTGCCATTAGGTGCAGCACAGAGTGCACCTCATCACCAGGGTAGGGTACAATTAGGTGCAATAGAGAGTGCACCTTAGCATCGAGGACAGCTGCAATCCAATGCAGCACAGCTTGTGTTGCATCATCAAGAGAAGACTTAAAGGGAAGTTACAACAAGATGGATTCATGAAGTTGTAGAAGACTTGATGAAATCAATTCCACATTATGGTCCGATGATTAGTTCTATGATTTGATTAGTGTACACGTGTAAGCTTTAAGTAGATTCTTGATTGTAACAAACTTCCCTGGAAATTGGGAATTAGTTATTTTCTTGTTTTAGCATTTGCTTGTATATAAAGGTAGGATTAGAAGTAAATGTACATGTAACACCCGCCTCACTTAAATTTAATTTTATTGCTTCTAAAGTGAAATTGATGAATTATTTAAATTTGGAAGGTGATATTATTTTATATCATGATATCTATTCATATTTAATTTTTAGTCTCCTTATCAGTTAAGGAAAAGGATAAGAGATTAAAACCTATTTGGATTAGGAGTTTAAGTGTTATTGGAATTCTTTAGAGTTTTAGCCCATCTAAACAACATTGATTTGAGTTTAATTGGGAATTAAAGTCTCGGAAGCTTATTTAAGTTTTAGTGGGCCTTAAACTCTAGCCCAAGTGGGAATGTTATTTAAGAGTACTAATTGGAGTCGGATTGATCTTCCTAAACTGAATCAGAGTGTTAATTTAGAGGTTTATATACTGGGTCTTTTAAGTCAGTCACGTGAAAGGTAGAGAGAGACTGCAAGATTTTTTTTTTTTTTTTTTTAAGGAAGACGAAATCAATGTTTAGCGTATAAAAGATTAAGAGAAGAGAATTAGGGTTTCTCAAAATTGAAGGGATAGAAGATCGTGGCACTACTAGTGGCAGCCAGCAAATTCATTATATTGAGGTAAACATCAACATATGCACGCCTTGTTGATATCTTTGAACACATATTTGATTAAGGAAACTTCGTCTCCAGGCTGCTTGAAAAATATTAGAATATACTAACAGTTGCATAAGAATAGAAGTAATCTTGGAAGTGTTATTATAGACATGCATTATTTGATTTGATTTTTGAAACAGATCCTCATATATGTACGTGGAGTAGCATCACATCCTGCATAGGTTAAGCACTAGTAGATGTTTTGTCGTTGGGATTTACACAGATTGGTAGTGGTGCTAGCTTCATAACTTTTGTAATCTATATAATTGTTTCGAGTTTCTAATTATTGTCAATGCATGATACAGGTTACTAGGTCCTACAGGTAGGAATCTTATTGGATGCCATATATATGTAATTTGGGATAATATGATCTATAAGCATAAAATTATTTGGAAGCCAACTTGTACTTGGAGAATTAAATAATATAGAGATCTACATATTCGGCTCATTATAATTGTTTACTAGGTATTGATTTTAAGAGTAAAATTTATATTTTCATTGCTGCCTTAGTGTATCAATTCTTATTAAGTTGTCTTATCCTTATTTAGGTTTTAGTTGACATTGATTCAGATAGTTGAGTTGAAACTATGAGTATTAGCAACTAGAGGTAAGTGGACTTTAGAACATGACGTCTCTCAAGACGTGTATATTTATATATATTTTTGGTAAAAATATATTTATATAAACATAATTGCAAAAGTGAAGTTTTCAAAAACTTATACCATTATCAATGCTTTGTACGCATACTTGAATGTTATTATTTCTTTAGTGTTACCTTGAAATTGTATATGTTAAGAATGATTCAAAACTATATTTTTGAGAAAGCATTTGTTATACAATATATGATTGGTATTGACAATATTGAAATAAAGTAAGAATGATTTCAAACGGTCAGCTAGACAATCTGTAACTTTTGCCAATACAGGGTTAAATGTTGGTCTTCGGCTGATGTAGTGTTATTGTGGTGTGATGTAGTGTTATTGTTCCCCATGGGAATCACCCACCGAATGTTTAGCAGCTTATGTCTTTGTTTGACTAATGTTTATTGTTTTCCATATCGAACTATTGTTTTATTGTTATTGACCTTTACAAGTGGAAAAATTGTTTATTACTAATATATATTGGTTTTACCTATTTAGTGTATTTTGGCTAACTAAAGTGGTTATTATTTTATTTAATGATTACAGTGTTATAGTTAAATGTTTTATTCTTGACAGTTTTATGGAATATATTATATTTCTGTTAAAGTTATTTGCAAATGCTGTGTAAAGACTATATTTTGTCAATGATACTAATGTTTTGTTTCGAAAGACAACCTCATGTTATGTAGTCTCTTATTGAGCTTCTAGCTCACCCCCCTTTCTCCATCCTTTCAGATTAAAGCAATGGAATATCTTTTGGTGGTAGATCATTGGAGCAATAGATTGAAGACTTCTTTTGGAGTTATGTTAATTGATGGACTGTTTTAGTATATTTTCTTAGGATAGTGAATTTGTTATTTGTGGAACTCTTTGAGATTGTATTTGGAGACTTTATTGTTAAAGTTTTTGTTTTATGGATTTCATAGGAAAGATTTTGATGGATTGAAGTTTATTTGTGGATATTTAATTACACTCTGTTCTATTATATTAGTGCTGATTATTTATAAGACAAGTTATGCATCTAAATCCTTGGTATGGGTTTGGGATGTTACAGTGCATTCATTCATTCATAATCAATAAAGCTCAGTTTCTATTTAGAGAGAGAGTCCTAAATTTTACAAAGTTTTTTGCTTTTAAACTTAAGAAATGCAATGTCAATAACATTTTCACAATAAAATTGTAAGTGGTAAGTTGTCACCAGTTATTATTGATGGGCAAAAAAGTAATTTCAGTAGTAGATTTAAATTTAAACCAATAAAACTTACCACCTATGATTTTTTGTAAAAGTATTGTGAAAATATTATGAACACTACACTACTCTTTAAACTTGATTTAAAGTCTTTTGCAGTTTTGCTTTTAAACTTGAAGCAAATAGTCAAAAAATCAATTTCAATAACCTATTTTTAGACATAATTCATAAAATAAAATAAAATTCTATATTTGATTAAGGTTTTTGAACAAAAATATTCTATTAAATTTCACTCTTTGGTATGCTTACATATTTATGTTAAGATTGAATTATATATATATATATATATATATATATATATTAGTTTATTTAATGTAATTCTTTAATTTTTTTTTTCGATATCTTTATAAAAACAAATCAATTATTAATCCAATGGTTGAGCTAATAAACCATCATACCAAAGAAGTTCAATGCTCAATCTGACTATGGTATGAATTTAACATTATATAGACAACAATGGAAACTTTAATGGCGTGCTAGTCTTTTATTTTTATTTTTACCTTTTTAAAAACAATATAGAAAGCAGGCTAGTCTTGACTAAAACAAAACAATCAACTCAAATTTAGTTGCAAACGAATGATGGAATATGTAGGATGGTTGGATGAGATCACCGGTTTAATTTTGCTAACGTGTGTGTTATTTGTACTATTGTTAAGATAATAGAACTCGTTGTTATCCATCGTAAAATGCTTCAAAATGCATGAATACAAAAATCACGGTAAATTTAAAAAAGTAGTACACTCACACATAAATTACAAAAAAAAAAAAAAGGGGTCAAATATCAGTCAGTATTATTGAAGCTATTCTTGAAGGCGATGCAGAGTTGATCATCAAGGCTTTACAAGAAAAAGAGGTGGAACATCCAGTTTATGGCCATATTTTGGAGGGTACTCTAATTCTCTTTTTAGGTTTCTACTTGGTTTCCTTCTTTTATGTCAAAAGATTAGGCGATTTCGTTGCCCATTATTTAGCTAAGCAGGCAAAATTTGGTGAGGAGATTTAGGTTTGGATCGAATCCATCCCTGATGACATAGCTCCTCTTGTAACTTGTGATTCATTATAATATTTCTTTCAATCAAATAAATGATTTCTAAGTTTGGTTTCTTTAAAAAAAAAAAAAAAAAAATTCACACTTGAAGTTTTGAAACACAATACAAACTCTCTCTCTCTCTCTCTCTAAAAATAAAGAATAACCTCATTAACTAGATAGCCATCAAAACAAAACCATAGCTTTAAGAACTCCAAGTTCTCCACTTTTTTACTAGAATTAGTGCTTTTATATACACAAATGTACTCTAAACGATTTAGACATAGGATCAATATGAAGTGTGAGTTTCTCAAGTACATAATTTTTTTTTTTTTTTTGGGACTCAAGTACTTAATTTTTTTCGAAAAAAATTAAGTAAAAAATTTAGAGTTTTAACACCTTATAATTTTAACATTTTTACTGAAAAATGATATCCAAACATACGAAGGTTATGATTTTTATGACTTTTAAAAGTTATATATTTTAATTGGATTCTCTCGGCCCATTTGTTCAAAGTACATGACTTCTGCAGCCCGTAAGGTTAACAAGCTCCGGACGGCCTTCACCCTTCATTCATTTTAGGCTAAATAACCATTTCGAGCAGATTGGCCTTGTGCTCTTTCTTATTGACAAACATATAAGTAACTATGTACAACAAATTAGTTGGGTCAAATTTGGTTCAACCTTGAAGACTGTTCTACAATACTCACAAGGCACCATGTATCACATTTGGGCCTTCAAGACTGACGACTCTATACTGTAATGAACAATGAACAACTTCATCGATTCTACACCTTGGGCTCCTAAATGGTAACAAAACAATGGTAATTCACTTGCAATCTTGGCCCATTTTGTTTTTTAATTGGGCAGAATCAGAACCCATAACTAGAGGAAAGACGAGGGCATTTAATGGGCCAGCAAAAGAATGATACATTGGACACAATAAAATTAGCCCATGTCAAAATCCCAAAAACCAATATTTTCTTAATGGATTTAAGGAGTTTTAAATTTCTCACCACTTTGTCCCAGAGCCCTAGCTTAGGCCCAATCAATAAACAAAAAGTGGTCCTTGGATTAATTGAAGTTGGTCTTAATTTCAAAATTAAAAAATTTTTAGAACTCCTATCCTTATCAATGGAAGTTTCTCATCAATCACATGTTGGTTGCAGGGGGAGAAGATCTATAATGCAAGAAATAATAATGTTTCCAAACTTATTTTGATTTGAAAGGCCATACATAATTGTCAAGTGGGAGTGTGGGACTAAGCTTATGAGCAAATTTTAATATGTACCCACCAAGAATACAAAAGAAAAAAAAAAATGTCACCATGTGTTTACAAGTTTGTTCTTACAATTATTATCGTTTCTTTTTTCCTTACCGTAAAAGAAAGGAAGGTCAAAAGTTCAAGTAAATCAAATTTGTACGTTTTTCCTTAAAATAAATAAATTTAAAAAAAAAGTACGTTTGAGAAATTTATAGTAAAAAACCAATCCTCTTTAAAATTTCCTTTCACTTGCCTGCTAAGGCATCATCATCACTATTATTCATCAGTAGTACTAGCTAGTAGATGTATATCTGTACATGATTATAGAGCATTTTGGAGTTTTCTCCTAGTCTGTGTCCCCATAAGAACACAGGCCAATTGATCATGATTTTATCTTGCTATTCCCATTTGGTTGGTATTGTTCATAAAAAGAAGAAACTGGTAGAGCTTCAATCCCACCTAACAGAGAAGAAAGCAAAGCAAAGGAGCAAGCCGTGCAGGACAGCCTGCTTGTGACAACAAAAAAAGAGGTACTGCATGTACCATCCATTTTGATTATTTTACGCATCTTGTAATGTCATAATCTAGCTCTGGTTTTATACATCATAATATCTAGGTGTCCCCTTGATCTTTTCCTCTTGTACAATGCCTTGGAGACATTACATTTCAAACTCTCAACCGTAAATGGGACACATATTTATTATGCATGTTACATTTTTCTTACAATTATTGGAAATATACGAACGAAAGTTGAATTTTTTTTGGGCACTCTCTAGCTATTCAATTCTTGTTCAAGACCCATAAAAGCTTAATTCATATTGATAATGATATTAGTATAGACAAAGTTTAACTACAAAATTGGCTGTAGTTTAAGGCTACAATTTTCTTTTAAAAAATTAATATTACTATGTATTTTGATAATCTAACTATTGGATTACATGTTCTTTACGCTCTTAATACACATGTCAAATTTTGTACCAATCAGATATTATTTACTTTATGATCTATAAGCTTATTTTTCATGCATAATTTTAAACTACAAAAACTTGCAATTTAAACAATTTATTTATGACATAATTATTGATCTTTAATTTTCTAGAAATTATGCAAGCATGGAGGATATAGGAAGAAAATGCAATCCAATGGTGGATTTAACAATTTATTGATGACATAACTATTGATATTTAATTTTCTAGAAATTATGCAAGCATGGAGGAGGATATAGGAAGAAAATGCAATCCAATAGTGGATTTGTCAAAATTAATTTCCAATAAAAAGATATTGAGTAAGATTGTAACCTTAAGTTACAACTAATTTTGTAGCTAAATTTTATCTTATTAGTATTATACAACTTTTTTTTTTTGTTCGATTATTAAAATTGTACGTGCACGGTAAGATTTTCTCCATTAAAAGACTTAATACGGCTCACATGGAGTTTATCTGAATAATTTATTTATTATATATTCAGATTTATCTTATTTATTTGATTAAGAGTTATAGATAAAAACAGGAGTTGTTTTTTGTTGTAAACAGACACTTATAAGTTATAACATTGTTTGGTAAATAGGCGTTTTTTTTTAATGAACATACATACTCCTTGATGGAAGGAATATAAATATAGAACCAATATTGATTAAATTGAAAATATCCCTAGTAGCCTTTGAAAAAAATTTGTATTCTCTATTGAATGGTGTCTAAGGAGAAGGCTGTAGAATAGAAGAATTCATTCATAAATCTTCATTTGGAATAAGTTATTTTATATAATTCTTCATTTTATAATAATTTTTTTCTACAAATTATTTGGACAAAAATTATTTGGGCAACAATGACACGAGGTCTGTTGATTTCTTCCACCGTTTAGATTACACACACCAAATACATTTTTTTATATATAAAAATCTAGAGCCATCCTTCATGTTCTTTATGTTTGGAAATATTGTTTGAGTTACCCCAATACTGACCAAATTATTGGGGTTTGATGACCTTCTAGACTTTTTAGGATTATTACTGTAGTGTAATATCATTATCATCACCTTGTGGCTTAATAGAAACAATAAAATATGACTACTTTTAAAATGATAGGGAACTTTATTGAGTCCTTTCCATTGCCATTGCCATTGCCATGTGTATGCAAATATCTCTTTATGCAAGAGGATCTTTTGCTCATTTTCTTGTTGTTCCCCTATAATGCCGACTTGCTTTCACATCACTTTCGGTAATAAACAATTCTTACCGAAAGTCTTTGGTTGCTGAAGTTGGAAACGCAATGAGAGAAGGACAAAACTAGGGAATCTATCTCACAACTTAACTATTTTACCACAATCTTGAAATGTGAGGACCAATTATGTTCTGTATGCAACAAAATGATGATCCTAAAGAAGAGAAGCTTCACTTTTTTGCATATATGGTGTAGAGTCACTCATTCAAATTTGGAGAAAAATGCTAGCTGTAATAGCATTTGCTGCTTTGAAGAATATCTCGCTAGGCTAAGACTTAAAGGGCTCAACTTGTGTTTTATGTCCCACAAAGGGCCAAATCAGTGGATTTCATGTTTTAATATGCCACTTTGTGTGAGTCATAGTTGCGAATTGTCTTTGTCACATGGTTAGTCGAAATTAGTTTGGAGCATATGCCTAATTTAAAGTTCCATCATTTTTAAAATTTTCCACAACAGAATCATGCATAATAATTGACCTAACTAGCTTTTATGTAATTTAAGGCTAGATATTATTTTGGATGTCTAGTCAAATTTAGACCCGGTTAGTAGGTATTTTCACCGTATAGGTGATGTGTTATTCTATACCAATAAATTAAAAAAAGAATCCTAATACAAGAACTAATTTTTGAATTTATGCCCCACTTTATATTAAATGTCATTTAAAAAAAAAAAAAATTTACGTGAGGCATCGTGTTACTATAGGAAGAATACCTAATACTTTTTTGTGAGGAAAACAGTTTATTACTATGTTCGTTGACATCTCTTGAAGATTTGTCTACAACTTCATTTATTAGACATCTAGAAGCCTAGGACAGTAGCTGGAGTGGAGGACAGAATTTGGTGCCACGGGTTTTGTTCATTAATAATCGATGAATTTGAAAAAAATTGCTATAGGAAGATTGGATCTTATTCTTACCCATATTTCAAAACCTTCCATGTGCTATTCATCATGTCCTGTTTGCTTGTAGCTACGTCTAAGAGCATCATTATTGGTGGAAGCATATTGCTATAATGCTATATTTGCCTCCTCAAACTACAAAATATTGTACTACATTAGTGGTGTCATAGCTAAAAAAATTTAGCTACATACTATAGTAAACAAGTGCTAGTAACCTATTTACTGTAGCATTACTGTAGCAAGTAGCTACAAGGAAAAATGTTGTATCTATTTCACAAAACTCTTACATCTAAGGTTTGGAATATGTGATTAGTAAGTAGGCTTATTCTCGAAATTTTATTTTGAAAAGTTGATTCCCAAACTCAAACCTACAACCTAATGATATTTGCCAGCAACTTAAAATAATATGGACTTGTATAACCTTATCTATTGGGAATAACATAGCAATCTTCATCTATTTTAAAGATTACAAGACCTAAAAATAACTACGAGTCCAAATTTGAACCAAAGACATTTAAGAGACCATACAATTAGAGTAGGTAAATGGCATCACAGTATTGGTTAGAAGTGAAGCTTGGTTTTAAAGTTTTCCTATCCAGGCTTTTAAAAAATTAAATCCGTATTTTAATATCAAAATTTCATCACTACACATCTTTGATGCGATGGTCACTTTACAAGCATTCGTATTTGTAGGGTGTGGGGAGACAAGGGCTGGGATTCAAGTCTTCAAGAAGAAATTTCATATACATATAACACTTAGATTATGGTAGAGCAGAGTTTCTATATTATATTAAAAAAATAAAAAAATAAAAAATCAAAATTTCAAGCCCAAAAGCCTGGTTTTAAGGTTTTCCTTTTTAAAAATGCATTAGCAAATGATAACATGAAATATTTCTCCCTTTGTGTGATCCCTTAGTTCAAACATATCAACAGACAAACCGCATCATTTATCAAGAAATGATGAGATCCTAATAATCGCTAGAGCCGCCTAAAACATGACTGCAATGGCATTGTCGAGTTTTTAAGTCTTTCTTTACATTGGTCCTTTGTCAGTCTAGAGCTTTCAATAATGATTTTCCAACTAAAATTGTTTTGCCTTTTCCTCTGAAAAAAAAAATATTGATATTAAGACTGGTGTGTTATTCTTGATGCATGCATTAAGGGAGATATGCCCCTAAAATTGGGCAAGTATTTTGTTTATATTGCATTACACACATTACTAAGAGATAATAAAAAGTTAGGTACCAATTATAATTGGGTATTGTGAGGGTGCGTAACAACTTTTCCACTTATAACCAAACCTTCCAATATGTTTTCTAGTTTCAAATAGGTTAGGGCCGGCTTAAGGTATTGTGGGGTCTAAGGCGACAACTTCAAGTGAGGTCTATTATTATAATTTGAATATTAAGAGAATATTTATTTAACTTTTTTTTGTTTTTTATATTTAAAATCTATTTTTTTAGAAAAAAATTACAAATTAAAACGAGCCCATCGCATTATTCAATGACTATACAACTAAAATAAACACTATTCATTGAATGAAATAACCAAATACTAAAAAATTATGATTGAAAATTTTAATAAAGTTATTTATTTGATATTTCTAAATATAATTTGAGTATAAATTTATTTTACTAGTGTAAGATTAATGAATGCTGTTAACATTTATGTGTGAGAGATTAAATGATTGACCCATCCAATGAAAATATTTTTCTTTAACTAGTTTTTCTTTGATAAAAAACAACAACTTTTTATTTATTAGTGAATATTTAGGGCTTAATTAATACTTCTATTGGTACAGGAATATCTCTATTGGTAAAAATTTAGGGGTCTTTTTTCATTAGGGGCCTTAGGTGGTTGCCTATTTGGCTCACCCATTGAGCCAGCACTGAAATAAGCTTTATTGAGTTTAGGTTTATATGAACTAAGCTTAGGGAAAACCACCATTGAAAAAAAAAAAAGTAAAAAAAAATAAAAAAAATTACTAAGGTGATCCATCGCACCATTAAGAAATCCCAATGGTTGGTGGCACTTCATACATTCTACACACGCCCCCCCATGCACAAGCATTGCAAACACAAGTAGTGTAACTGACGCACCCAAGCATCGCCAAGATACAGGGACCATCATCTCATCTCTTTTGCAAGCTCACACTTAATTCGACATTAACCCCAACTCTTGGGTTCAATGTTGGTCACCGGTCTCGATGTTGACACCATTGTCGTACCAATGGCTTGTAAGGACTAGAAAATCAATACCTTGTCAATTTTGTTATAGAGAGGTTGTACTTGTATTTATTCTTCTAATTTCTATTGCAATGTTGAAACGAGTATTTTCAATCATGAATATTATTTACTAGGTTTCGCAACAAAATGAAAGATGATATTTTAATGGACTCTTTGGTTTTGAACATAAAAAATAATATAGTTGTGAAATTTAGTACATAATTAATCATAGATTATCTATTTTCTGGATAAAAAAGAACATCAAGTTCTATTTTGATATATTATAAATAAGTGGGGGTTGATATTTAATTAAAAACCTAACCCACCGGTCGAAATGGTCCGCTACCCATCTCACATTGGTTGGGTGGGTTGGATTTTTTGGGCCCTTGAGCAACCCTAAGAAAAGAGAGGGGGGCGGGGGGGGAGGAGGGGGGTGGTTGGTTTTCAACAAGAACGAATCTGTTTTATCATGAATCATCGTGATTTCATATTCATACTCATCTACCATTATTAAAAATTATATTTAACATTTCCTTCAACATCTGAAAATAAATGTCAATTTCGATTTCCTTACTATTTCTGATTGAGATGCATCACAACAAAGGAAAAAGAAAATAAGGTTTCTCACCTAACAGAATTGAAGAAAAGAAAAGTCCAAAGAGTTGTACTGAAGAACATGCATGTTTAGATAAAGAGTACCAAAATAATGCATCAGATCAATGTCTCTCTTTTGTCAAAATGCAATCCATGGTGCATAATATCAAGGGCCCCTTTTTTCACACTGCTTTTATCACTAAATTTATTTTGAGTTGTTCGGCTGAAAATGGTACCTGTTAGATACTTAGATTAATTAAAAAGACAAGTGTATTTTTAAAGCTTAGGCTTTGTTTGGTAGCTATCATTCAATGCAAAAATGATTTTAAAGAACAAAAAAAAAAAAAAAAAAAAAAAAAAAAAAAAAACGTCATGACTACATAGACACATCCAAGTGCTAGGCTTAATGTTTTGGGTAGAGATTAAAGTTTAGTCCTAAGTGATCACTACCATCTCTATTGCGTATATGCTTTATTCGTAGCCTTTCATGTCTTTGATATAATGCAAAGCTTTAATAACTATGCTTGAAAAGGACTGAGATAAAATAATATATGGCTTCTCTATATAGGAACCTATAGTAGCATTTTTTTTCCATGGTCCAGTAGATAATGGGTTCGGCTTCTATATTCCACTCTTGTGCTAGTGTTGGGTTAACACATAATACTAATAGGATGAGGTGGGAGGAGATAGATTTTAGGTTCAAATTTTCTATAGAAGAATAAAAAAGAAATAGAAAATGGGTGGACCATCCTCACCCCAATAAACAACTAAAGTGAAATTTAACCTTAGCCAAGACCATGGAATAGGCATTAAGCCTACTACGTTAAAGTCATGTTCAATCAAAATGATGAAACTAAAGATTTGGACACAACCTTTATTCATAGAGATACAAAAGTATAAATCAAATACCAACTTGTTTAAAAAGAAGCTGCTCACCATAAATAGTGTGGTAGACTTATCATGAAAACTGAGATCAAATAGCGACAATTATAGCAAGAAGACAGGATGATATATCTGTCCTCCACTTCCATTGATGAAAAAGTGTGGAGGATACTAGGCAAAAGCAAATGCTTTCATGGACGGCATTTCTATTTTGCTTTGTATGTGTCAATTGCTTGCTTGCTACCATGGTAATTCCTATGAGACCCATCAAAGTCCTTATCATTACCTGACTTTCAAACTTAGGCAGGCAAATTTGTTCCACGAATCAAACCCTTTAGTTTGGTCCCATTCCCATATATATTTATGTAATATATGCTTAATCATGCATCAAGACCTTAACATAGTGGACTGGTCATGTGGACAACAATCAATAATGGGTATGTTAAACGTGCATTTTTTTTGTCCCATCCTAGTGTTATATGGACAGGTCTAAGATTTAGAAAATTGGGATATGGTAGGGTTGATGATATTTAATTTATAAGCAAATTTTAGGTACATTTAGAGTCCACTTGAATGCAGTTCAACTTGGGAGTGGAATTCTCAATAAAGCTAAAAGCTTTGTTTAGGCAACACATTCATTTCAACTTAGTGATGCTTTAGCTTCTGCTATTCAAAGCCATCAATAAATCTTGTTTTAATCATTTAAGGCACTTTATAAGAATTTAAAGATGTCAAACTAGCATAGGAGCCAAATTTGTTAATCATATAATAAGAAAGAAACGAAAATCTATAATATGGTCTTGATGTGTGATCTAGAGGAGTGAGTCAGTAGGATTGTAAATGAATCAAATTGTTTATAAATAACTCACTCGTGAAAAAACTTGTTTATATTCATTTGTTTAGCAAAAAAGACACTCTCAAGTCCAACTTTAGGCTCGATTATTAAATGAGACAAGTTTAAACATAATAACATGTTTGGAAACAAACTCATGAACATGAGCCTTGATTTACCTATAGATTATATTATATTTTTATATGTATAATTGTTTAAAACTATTCATACATAGACTTGAAATTATATTGAATAAGTTTGTAATGGGTTCATATGATATTAAACTATTATTCGTTGTTTATCGATAATATAATTAGTTCATGGACAAAGTTTACAGTCTTACTAAATATTTTTTTATTGGATGTGAATTTTAACAAATCTACCATTAGATTACATTTTCTTTTTATATCCTCTATGCTTGCAAAATTTCTAAAAAATTAAAGTCCAATAGTTATATCATCAATAAGTTGTTTAAATTGCAAATTTTTGTAGTATAAAATTATTTATAAAATATAAGTTTATAGATCATATAATAAATAATATCCGATTGACACAAAATTTGACATGTGTATTAAGAGCGTAAAGAACATGCAATTCAACCATTAGATTTTCAAAATATGTAGTAATGTTTATTTTATTGAGAATTTTATAGCTAAACTTTGTTCTTAGTTCATTCATAATAAAAATTCATAAATTTGTGAAGGGGTAAAAATTTCTAGTCATGGTTTTTTTTTTTTAATATAGGAAAACAATAATCAAGTAATTCATGAACAAGTTCGAGCTTGTTTGACAACAAAATGAATCAATTTTGTAATATTGTTTGCAGATGAACTCAAACTTAATTCATGTTTGAAATAAAATTAAATAAATAAGTTTGAACTTTCAATTTTCAGCTCGACTAAACTCATTTAGAGATGTGTGAAAGTGCGAAGAAAGAAAGAGTGATTTACTTGTAATTGTCTTTCTTTCTGCTTCATTCTAGATAAGTTTGCGTCATTCATGGCCTCATGCACCAACTTAATTAGCTAGGATAAGAATCTTAAAGACTTAAATAACCACGCCTCCCCGAAAGTATAGTTTTGGTCCAAATTGAAAGGAATCGTTTTACAATAAGTTAATTGAAATGAGTGAATAAATGGGCTTTACTGATATGAAAGGAATCTTATTTGTCCTGAAATCATGACAGCTCAAAAATTTTGTTCTTTGAACCATGACAGCCATGAATTCTAACAGCTTCTACTCTACTTCGATTGAAATGTAAAATTGGACAGCCTCTGTTGTGATGTAGCTTATATATAGCACAGCCAATTTCCTTGAGAAACTCAATACCTGTGGTTTTTACCCTTTTTTTTTTTTTTTATAATAATTTTCAAATAATTTTTTTAAAAGCTTTTCTTGGGTCAGCACTCAGCAGGAACTGTGTGACGTGTCCCCATAGAATTGACACACCTTCCAAACTACCCTTGATACATACATGTCGCTGCATTGGACAAAGTGGTGTGTGATGGCCATGTGATCATACAATCTCATTCCAGCTTATCAGAAAGTCAGTAACAGTTAGGACTTTGGAGCTAATTTATTTATATACTAATTAAATGTAATTATGATCTCAATCTGTCCTTGGTCAAGTATCATATTCAAAGAAGGGCCTCTATATATATATAAAGTCTAATTAATTGACCTTTTTTTGGGTCAGACTAAACTAAATGCATGCCTTTGGGTCAGACTAAACTAAGTTTTCTTTTCACCTTTGTGAAATCTGTTAATTAAGTGTGCATTTGCGTAACGGCATTTCTGCGTTTTTGTGCGTTTGCGTAGCGGTATTTCTGTGTTTGTGTACGTTTGCGTTTTTTTGGTTGGTCCCATTACATTGTTCATGGACCAGCCAAGTGATAAAAAATGCGTAAACAGTATTTTCAGCAATAAAAAATATTTTACTATAGTATTTTCAGCAATAATTTTTAATTTTTATATAAAATAAACGGTATCCAAACAGACTCTAAGTAACTCTTTTTAATATTTATTAAAGATAACTTCTTCAAAGTTGCCAATTTATCATATTTTCTTCTTCTTCTTAATTTGTAGTTTAATTTTTTAGACACGACTTGTGTCTAGTGACCAGTTTTACTAGACATGTTGGGATACAAACACTTATCTGCACCCTAACATGTCTAGTTTTACTGGCCACTGAACATAGGCTCTTCTCTTATTTTTCAATAAAGTACTTGACTGCAAAATGGTTTGGAATTTGGTTTAACATTCTTAAGTTTTATTTATTTATTTATTTTTGTTTGTTGATTTAAGAGAACAAGAATAAATATATTTTCGATTGCTAAGAATTGAAATCCACTGAATATACATGGACCCAAATGAGACATCAAGGAACAATGTCTTCAAAATCAGTGTGGCTGCCTTTTCAATGCACTAGGAAACGCAGCTGCTTCACACTGAAGATTCAACGGTCTAAATCCAACGTTTTGTGTACAATTGAAGAATTTGCTTCCCCTTTAGAAGGTTCGCTTTTACTAGATAATAGCAACATCAAGAAGTGGTACCATTTTTTCTATCAACATTAATAATTCAAACAGTATGAACAGTTTAGACATCTATTTGCCTTGGCACTTGGTAGTGTGTACTAAGAAAAAATTTTAGCTACTCTCAGGAAATGTTGCTTATTTCTCTCCCATTTATGGTAAATCTCACTATGAATTTAATGACTGGATTCCATCATGAATATAAAAAGAGAGAGTACAATTCTCTATACTTTAGAGATACCTAAAAATCACTTGTGTATTAATATAGCATTTAAGTTTTAATTGGGCCAATGTCAAGAATTTCAGAGTCATATTACGGCATCTCAGAAGCCACATTGGGCCTCGGAGTCTATGACTAATTTACAACTGTATAATTAATGTCTCATGTCATGCTTACAATATCTTGACGAAGCTCAACAATTTCACAGATTGAGAAAACTCAATTCTGTTCTCACATTCGTTTTGGTCAATGAAATGGGTAGCTGTTTATAACTAAATCATGATTCTCCTTAACTTTTATTTTATTTTTTTTTTTTGCTCCTATTTGGGCGGAATTAGTGGAATACTGAAACCTTGAATTTCTGAAGCACTATTTTGGCTTTCAAACTTTAAAAAGTAGTGGTAGAAATACTCAATGCACTGTAATTTTTATTAGAAAAGGGTTACAATATTTTTATTTATTTATTTTTATAAAAACATAAAATAGTAAAGTACAAATTAATGTGGAAATATAGAGTTGTTATAAGCCACACAGATCAGACATATCTGTCTCCAATGAGTTTGACAGACCAAATGTGTCATCAATTGGTAGGTACCATTGGTCTTACTCGGCAAGGTTACAACTTACAATGACCAAATCATTTTTACAATTGAGCTGTAGTAGAGTTTTAACAGCTACCATTTAAAAGGCAATTAAGAAACTGTATGTTTGCATTTAAATGTAAATGTAAAAATACTATTAATTGTTTAAAAAAAAAAAAAATTGGAAACCAGACCAAATTACTATTTTGGGCTTGAAGTCTAGTCTGGGCTTAAAATTTTAAACCTTGTCGGTCTTTATCTTTATCTTTTCTCTTCTTCAAGAGTGAATTAAAGAAGAACAACTCATGAAGTTATGTCATTTCATTTAGTGATGCCCATGGGATGGGGTGGGATCAGATCATAGGTACCCCATCCTCCATCCCATCCCTCTTTTTGGGACAATGAAGACCATCACAACAAGAAGGACTAGATGGATTGGAAGCATTCTACTATCCATAAAGAGCTGATTCCGACATTGCCCATCCCCCTTTTCAGAACAATGAAGACCATCACATTAATGAGGACGAGATAGATTAGAGACATTCTACCATCTCTAAGGAGGTGATTCCGACATTGTGAGATAAGAATGAAACATAAAGATGAATGATGAACTTAAGAAATGATAATAAATTCTCTAAAAATAAATAAATTTTAACACTGATATGTATTAATTTTATGCATAATAATTTATATTTATATTATGCTCTAGTGTAATTTAAGTGGAGACTTGAATTTTAACACTGATATAAATTTTATATTTATATTTATATTATGTTCTAGTAGAGACTTGAATTTTGGCTTTTTGTCCTCCACTTCCCGCACGCACTTATATTCGTAAAGTGACCATTGCGCAGTTAATTTAAATTTATATTAAATAAAATAAAATGTATATATACATTTAAGAGTTTAGCGGGTCAAACGGGATGGAGGGACTTAGTTAATTTTTGCCATCCATGACCTTCATAGAGTAAAAAAAATTCAGTTATAAGAGAATCCTTAACCTAACAAAGAACTAAATGCCTCACAATATTAAGGCTGAAAATAAAAGTTTCATTTGGTTTACGCAACTCCAACCAAAGCTAATGGAAAAGGAAGAAAAGTTTTGGTCCATTGCAACTAGAGTGATCTAGAAGATGGCTATATTCAAGAGACTCGATTTTCCTAGTGAAAATGATGTGTTTCTAAACATAAAAAGTATCACAAACAAACAACTCAATCTTGCAAATCAAAAATTTGGAAAAAATTATTTGCAAGTGGAATTTACCATGCATGCATAAAGACAGGTTTGGAAAGCATTTCATTATAGAAGTGGCACATGCTTTTACAACTTAGGTGAATATAAGACCTTTCACATCTGAAAGCATTTCTTTACTTCAAAAAGAAATAATCATCTGTTCATGTAATATATAAAGACCTATCATAATGTCATTCAATGAATCCGTAGTACAAATTGACAACTATTTGACAACACTACACTATGCATGCCTGTTAGTGTTGGGTCATTTGAACCCTAATAATCTAACACAAAAGCTGGGATTCTTGATTTTGTGCTCGATACTGCTTATGATTGAAATCTAGAATAATGGTTCATCAACCCAAAAAAAAAAAAAAAACTAGAATAATGTCCTCTCAAGAAAATTAACGCATGTAATAATGTAGCATTATGCACATCGATAAAATAAGTCTCAAAAGCTGTTATACCCCCCCACCCCCCACAAAAAAAAAGGGCCTAGTTTTTACTATGGCTGCACTAGTGTAACGCTTTAGGATCAATACTTAGCTAATGCATAATGCTACATTAATTAACAGAAGAATCAATAAAACACGAGGATAAAAAAGTGACTATCAAATAAAAGAATTTATAATATTGAATAAAATTTAAAAGAAAAAGAACCAAAATCAATGCCACTACCCATGTGGCCCATGTACATCACCTCTAGGTATTTCCACTCCAAGAGGGGGAACCAAAAAAAAAGAAAAAAGGGAGAGATTGTAATTCTTATTATACTCGATATTATTTTATTTTCCTTTTTTTTTTAAAATAAAATTTTTTTTTATGAAACAAAAAAAAGAAAAAAGAAAAGGGACAATCATCTGATTGGGCCTCTTACCGGGCCTGGGCTATCGACAATTTGGGCTTTGAGCAAAGAATAAGCCCTAAGAAAGGTAAACTTCAACACTGGAGTTTCTCATGATGAGGCAAAGTGGGCAAGCTTGAGCCACTTGGTCACACTCTGTACAGAGGCACAGATGCCGACACGGCAACAGAACCACCGACGCAGCACGTTTCCGACACGCTTTACAACTCGGTCTGGACACGACGACACGGTCCGGGTCTACGTATGCTGACTCGGCATCCTCCGCCTGACCATCTACGCCCACGGCGCACCCTAGCTGATCCTCAACCCTCCTGCTATCCTGCGCCGAGGCGCCTCCGCTCATTATAGCCCTCTGGAGTTGGACCTGTAGAGACGCAGCCTGGGCCTCCTGGGCCCGAGCCTTGGCTTGCCAAACCTGCGCCTCGACGCTAAGTTGCGCTGCGCGTGCCTCCAACTCCGCGTTCTTGCGCGTGGCCTTCTCCACTTCCGCCTCTTTCTCTCGCAATTTACGAGCTACCGACTCTTCTGCTGCGCCCAGCAGAGCACGGTAGTGCCTCTGCCTCTTCTCCACTAATGTGCGCCTCAGTTGCTCTCCCTGTTAAACCAGAACAAAACTTTAATAACAAATTTTCGTATTAAAAAAGAAAAAGAAAACCCATTTGAGCAAAGAGAAAATGAATACCTGGGCTTGAAGGAATTGCTCGAGTTCATCACGCTGTTGTTTGATTTGAGTTGCATAGTCATCTGTTATTACAGATTGAAAAGGAGATGAGTGGCAAACATGTTGTTGCTGTTGTTGCTGCTGCTGCTGCTGTTGTTGTTGTTGTTGTTGTTGTTGTTGTTGCTGCTGCTGCTGCTGTAATTGCTGTTGTTGTTGGTGGTCTCCAAAGGATAAGCGGAGGCCTGTGGAGACCACATTGGGGTGATGGGTATTGTTGTGGAGCTGAGAAAGTTCTATAAGCTGAGAAGGCTGTGATTGCAAAGAGAATATTGGATTGATTGGAGAAGATGATGACACCCCAATAGTTGCCGCAACTTCTCTTCCTCTCTTCCTCGGATTATTGCAATTAGTCCCCACTGTCATTTATCAAAATTCAAACTTCAGAGTTAGCCCATTTCAATGGCATAAACGAGAGTAGTTCAATTGGGTTATAAAGAAAGAAAGAAAAAAAGTGTACCTCCATTGTTGAATAACATATGGGATTGATCAAGAAATCCTCCTGGTTGAGGCTGTAATGAATAATCATGCCCTTCTTGCCCGTTTCTACAAATAGGCAATCAAAGAGAGAAAGAAAGAGTTAGGGAAATATTAGCTAGAGAAAGAAGAGAGAGAGAGAGAGAGAGAGAGAGAATGCAAACCTGTTTAAAAGGAGAACATTTGAAGGGTATTGAGCTTGGACAGCCATGATATATAAAGTGATAGTATTGAATATAAGCTTGATAGATTGGAAGAAGGTGAAGAGGCAAATGGTATGGGCAGAGATAATATTGATATGAAGAATAAGATGGGGTAGGTGGTCGATGAGGAAGGCAAAGGATTTGAAGGGGTTGAAGAGATTGAGAAGATGATATTAAAGGAGCGCAATGTGAAGGGCCAACAATAAACGCTAGCACATAAGAAGCATGAAAGAGAAGGAAAGATACCTCCCCCAGCACAAGGCGGACTCTTCAATGACAAAATTTATACCTCCAACCAAAAAAAAAAAAAAAAGAACTTGTAGAGAGAGAGAGAGAGAGAGAGAATCAAAAGGAAATGAAATTATGTCTGTTGAGAGGGCAACACCACCATCCTTGCCCCTCTTCTTCTCATTTCTCTTTTGTTTATATTTCACCTTGCACCTACTTTTCTTTTCTTTTTATTTGCCTTCTTTGTGTTTTGCTTTGTATGCTATATATGCTTTGAAGAAGAAATAGTATATAGTGATGAGAGAGAGAAAGTAAAGAGAGAGATAGAGAGAGAGAGAGAGAGAGAGAGAGAATAGGTAGAGAGGAAGAGATAGATAGATAGATGCGATTGAAACGAATCAGTCCAAGAGAGAGACACCCTTATTATTCTGCTCTTTCTTTCTTTCTTGCTTAGCTTTCGTTTGTTAGCTTTGCTTCTTCTTCTTCTTGTTCGCGTGGGGTTTGGTTGGCTTTTCTTGAGGGGTAGTCTCGTGTGTTTCTTATTGCTTGTTACCAACACCAAATATTTACTTTTTTTTTTAAATTAAAAACAAAAAAAACAAATTACTCCTGGTTTTAATTACTTACTAGCTAAGGAGTAAAAGTTAAAAAAAAAAAAAAAGTAATAAATAAGAGAGAGAAAGAGAGAGAGAGAGAGAGTCAGAGAGGTGTGTGTGAGAAATGTGAGAATTGAGAGGTGGTAGTGGGCTTTGGTGATGAATAATATTAATAATTATAATAAAAAGATGGGTGGTGAAGTATTTGTATTTGTATTTGTATATATATATATATTGACGTAATGTAAAATGGTTTGTTGGAGTTGGAGTTGGAATTTGGAATTGGAATTGGAATTGGAATTGGAGTGGTGTAGAAGTAGAACAGATTTTGTTGTTGTGAACGGGGCGTGTGCAGCTGGGTCTGTGCCGTTACCGCTGCCGCTGGGTTGGGACTTTCTTTTTGTTTCTTTCTATATGCCCCCATGCGACTCTCGCCAGCTTTGCCTTCACACACACTCTCTCTCCTAATACCCTCTAATATATTTCTCAAAAATATTTTAATTTTTCTCTAATATATATTTCTTTTTTTTATTAATTTATTGAGGGAAAAAAAAATTAGAACTCTAAAAGAGCATGTTTTGTACCCCATTTTAAAAACAGTTTAAATGATTTTTTTTATTAAAAAAAAGAAGTTGGCGGGTCCCACTAAAGTTGATTTGTTTGACAACTCTTTTTCTAAAATCAGTTTTAATAAGCAAAACTATTTTCCGAAAATCACTATGGAGTGATGTCTTTTGCTTTTATTTTTTGTTTTCCTATTCATTTTATAATGGTAATTAGGTTAGGGGTTGTGGATTTTGGGGTTAGGTTGTACAGTTGTGGTGTAGCCGTGGGTTTTGGATTGAATTTTTTTTTTTTTTTTTAAGAGAGTTTCAATCTATGACATTTGTTCTTGATAATAGCTCTTTGAGCAAGACTTAGGTACAGTACTTAGGTGCTGTTCCTTAGGTACCCTTTTTAAGATTCTGCCATGTGGATTTTTCCTCATGGGATGAAAGTGTATTTTTTAATTAAGTAGCCACATGGCTAAATCTTAAAAGGGGAACCTAAGGAACAGCACCTAAGGTATTGTACCTAAGTTTTGTCCTAGCTCTTTATCATCAGACCAATACACCAATCAGTTTTTGATGTATGCGGGGATTGAACCCCAAATCTCTTATACAACTATCAGAGACTTTACCAATTAAGCTAACTGGAACCTACATTTTGGATTGAATTAGATGACCACATACCATCATGAGACCACTATAAATATATGGTTTTTTTTTTTTTTTTAATCTATACTACTATTTAAAGGGTTTCTTCTGTTTGGAATTCTCATTTTTTTTATTATTTAAAAAATATCCCTACACCCCTATGTTTAAGTAGGAACAAAATTAAAGGGCAATATGGTAAAAATACAATTCTAACTCCCACTAAAATATTGCCTAAAAAATAGGACTACTCTTTTGTTTTTTCAAATTTTTTGTATCCACTTATAAGTTGGGTTCTTAAATAAAAATTATATATATAAAATTAAAACACGGTTTTTTTTTTTTAATTCTACCAAAAAAAGCCTCATCGTATGCGCGAAACACGTGTGATGAGGCTAGTTTATTTTTTTATATTGTTGTTGGTGATCGATTTTTATTGATTTGGGTTTGCCGTGGCTAGGTTTGCTGTTTTTTTATTTTTTTTTATTTTTTTTTTTAATACAGTTATATTTTTCCAAAATAGTAAATAATTAAATAAATTTTTTTATATAAAAAACTTATCCAAAATGCACTAAATTAAACAAAAACTAATTTCTTTGGAGATAATCAAAACGGTAAAAGAGGTGTTAAAAATTCAAATTTACCTCAATATTATAAGGCTCCCTCTCTTGGTTGTCTACTTTAACCATGCTTGATATATATATGGTATATAAAAGTTTTTTTTTTCCTTTATTATTTTTAAAAGTTATTAATCATTATTTGTATTGAAAAATAGTGCAAATGGAAGGTGAAAAAAATATTCTTTATTGGAATTAAGGCCAGTACTTATATATATATATATATATATATATATATATATATATATAAAATCTGTATTATTGTTTTAACAAGTCAGCATTTGTATTGAAAAATACTGCAAATGAAAGGTGAAAAAAAAAAAAAAAAAAAGCATTACGAGTTGATGTGCCAAATTAGCTGTCCTATTAATTATTGGAATTTCAAATAAAATTTGAGTTTGTCTATCCCTCTATTATTATTATTATTTTTGGTAAATCTTGTTGAGAAAAAAAGATTTTTGAATTTTGCCTTTTTTTTTGGCAGAATGATTCTGAGATTAACTTGGTTTTTAAGAATGTTCCTATTGTTTATATTTCTTACAGATCACAATACCTCCAACCTAATTGCATGCTTGTTGGTTGAGTTCTGTACTTTCCTTTTTACAATGTTTTGGTGATTGATGCAAGATTTCGGCTATGACTCTGTCAAATGACTGATGTAGTCATTTTAACCCTAAATTTAGACAGTGAGACAAGTGAACGATGAAAGAAAACTTCTAATTGAATTTGCTTAATTAGTTAAAACAGCATTGTTATTATTAACAAAAACGTTTGTTCTAACCTTCATAAGTCATAAGTATTTATAACCCTCGAGTGGCTAAAAAAATTATTTCCAAGTAGCACAAAGTGTAGGGATTAACAAGTCTTAACGCCTTTATGCTCTAAATTTAAGGCATTCATATATTTCTCTTTGAATCTTTCTTTCTACATTTTTTTTTTCTCTATTTTAAACCCTTTTTTTTTGGGTTACTTAGCAAGCAGGAGAATCATTATTCAAACATTCAACAGTACAAAGATAGTTGCCTTAATACCAATCGCTATAAAACCCTTTGAGACACATCAGCTTTCTAGAGGCTATTCATATAAGACGAAACTTAGATACAGTATCTTAGGTGTTGTTTGTTAAATTCTCCTCTTAAGATTCAGCCATGTGACTACTTAATTAAAAAATATACTTCTATCTCATGACAAAAAATCCACATGGCAGAATCTTAAAAGGAAGAATTTAAGAGAGAGAACCTAAATAACAATACCTAAGTCTTACCAATTCATATATGTATATATATATATATATATATATATATAGAGAGAGAGAGAGAGAGAGAGGCTGAATTATTAGATAGTTTTATAGTTATTGTTGCTATAATAATGGTTATTAATTTTCTTTGCTGTATACTGTTTGTTTTTCATTTGATCTTTTACGGTATCTATTGGTATACTCAATTTTATGATTATGAGGGGTCGGTAACCTTCTTATTCATTTCAATTTTATATTATATTAAAAAAAAAAAAAAAAAAAAAAAAAACCCCATATGAAGTTGTTCCCCAAAGATCATTACGTACCTACATAATAAATTGAGGAACGATGAATATCACCCTACAATAGTAAAACTCAAAGGCCGTCTAGACCATGCATGAAAGTATTAAAATGCTCATTAATTGAATTACATTTAAGAGAAAAAAGAATTTTTGAATAACTCAACGCAGTAGTTTTTTTTTTTTTTTTTGAGGAAAAAGACCTAAAGTTTTATTAATATAATGGCATGATTGCTTGATAAATATCGAAATAATGAATTGAAACATCCTCCGTCCAAACATTAAAATTTGTGACATGACATACATGTCCGACAAGATTATGTGCTACTTTGTTACTCTCCCTACCAACACGTTGAAAACTAATTCCATTGAGCTGTGCTGCCAACTGTTGTGCCTCCTGAATCAGCAAACTATAGGACGCCAGTGATGGTGATGGATCTGTTAGGCTAGTTGTACAATTTTAATGCTAGACTAGATTAACGCTAGTTGTTGCACTACTAAGTACTAAGTACCAAAAAAAAAATGTATTGAAGATTCATTGGAAGAAGCACTCAGCGTGGTCCATCCCATAATTATGACTTTGTGTGTTATATCAAAAGGGAAACCAATAGATTGAAGATCAACCAAGTTCAATTTTCCAAATAAAAATTTCTCAACTTATTTATTCGTACACTTCAATTTTAAAAAATGGATGTAAGACAAAAAAAAAAAAAAAAAAAAAATTTATAGCCAGTAGTGGTGGGCATTGTTTGTGCATTAGAAATTATTCAAGAACACAGAATATAATTTATATTGGTGGATATTCGATAAAAATATTGGGAAGAATGGTTCCAAAAGAAAGGAAGCTACCTTTTAAATTTTTATAATTTTATAGTGTTGAAAAAATTATTGTTATCTTTTAATAATGCGTTTTACCTATAATTTTTCATGCTTCTACGGATGATGAAGATTATTTTAAATTTCTTGATCTATCGAATAAGTAAAAAAAAAAGGGTGCGGCTTGTGTCCAGTGAAAACTTTCACTAGACACGTTAGATTGCGGACATGTGTCCACTCTTGGATAAGAATCTAAATCCTGCCGTGTCCAGTGAAACTTTCACTGGACACAGATCCTTCCTTAAAAAAAAAATAAAAAATAAAAAATAAAGGCAACACTCTAGAATTGTAGGAGGAAAATGAGATCTTAGAAAACGATAATTTCAAAGGAAATTTTTATTTTTTTAATAAAGAAAATTTAAATTTTAAATAGGGTGACTGTATATTGTCTTCTCATCTGCTTTTTGAGTGCGTAATCCGATATGGCATTGATGGTTGCACAAATTTAAAAAAAAAAAAAAATCTTGGATGGGTGCTTCACAACTTACAAGGCTGAATTATTTGGTTGCTCATAGAGCCACATACATTGGAGGGGAACAAAATGAAAATAAAAGCTCATTCGAATATAGTGGGAATAGCTTAAGATAGGATAGCATAGGGATTAGTGTGGCATTTGTTGCGGTGTTAATTAAAAATTTTCATCTGATACGAATCACTTAAGTTTATTTTATTTTGAATGAAATATTAGTAGGGTCCCATTTCTATAAATTGGATTGTTTATTTCTTCTATCTCCCTTTTCTTTTTAATTGAGAATCTTAAACTGTAGTTAAACCTTTATTTGCATTTGAAGCTAAGTGAGGCAGCAGTACAATTTTATTTAACAATTTTTTATTTAGGATAACTAAAAAACTTGAAATTTTAAGTTGATCTATAATGAACAAATTCATTGGTTCCTAGTTTATAGAAAAACTATGGACAATAATTTTTTTTTTAAAAATTAACCTCCTGTGGTTTTTCTTTTCATATCTCTTCTCTCTCTCTCTCTCTCTCTCTCTTCTTTTCTGTATTACAGCATGACTTTTGAAATTTATTTTCTTGATAATTAATTTTTAAAAAAAACTAAAGTTTTCTAGAATTTGCTGCTTAGGTATTTTTATTTGACTTTGTGAATTATTCTTAATTCAACACTCAAAAATAGTCAAAAATGAGATTGGGGTGTGTTTGGATACTGCTTATTTGATTGATATTGAAAAATTATTACTGAAAGTACTATAAATAAATGCAAAAATTAGTTGAAATAGTACAGTAGAATTCATAAATAATACCAAAAAATGAGTGAGGCCAATAATTGTAATAAAAATAAGTTGAATAATGAAATAATTTTAATTTTTCATCTGCATCCAAAAGGTTGGAAGAGAAATATTTTGCCATTAGTATTAGCAAGGGTATTTGGTTAAATTAACAATTCTGAAAATTGCCAATATTCCTGTTACTGTACGTTAGTGTTACTGTGAAAAAAAGAGTGAAAAAAGAGTAACTTGGCATCAGAAATTGGAAAAAGAAAAAGAAAAAAATGAATGAATCTCACAAGAAAAGTTATAAGTTGGTATTGGTGATCTTCCCCAAAACCAAGAAGGATTTTTAACTTTAATTAATAGAGGTGACAAAGAAAGAGGGAAGCCACCAAAAAAATAAAAAAGAAAGAGAAAGAGAAGAGCGGAAAAATGTGAAAGAGAGTGCTTGGAATGTCACGCAATTTGTCTTTGCTTTGGTCCCACTTTTAGGGTCGGCTTCACCTCTTACCTATTAATCATCTCATCACTCTCTGTCTCTCTCGTAATACAGCCCTGCACGGCAAATATGACTCTCTCTCTCTCTCTCTCTCTCCACTGACACATAGAAATACACATTAAACACAAACACAACTCACGACTCATTGTTTTCTTCTCCCTCTCTAAAGACAGCCTTTCCTTTTCCTCTCTTTCTGTTTGGTTGTTTTTTGTTTGTTTATTGTCTTAATTAGTATTTAGTAGAGTAATACTACATTATTTGTTTGCTTACATTGTAAAACCTAAGCAACTCTCTCCTTGGTTTTTTATTTTTTACACGGTCCTCGGATGCATGTATTTGAAATTGAAACCCCGTGCCTATATATTCTACATCATTCTATATTAAACTTTACGTTTATGATTTGATATAAAATAACAAAAGAAAAGACTTAATAATGTTGACCTTTATTTGATGGAATTACATGAACCAATGTTTTCAAATCCTGTTGATCGAATTGGTTGACTGTATGCTTAGATTTACCCACCAAAATTATATCTATGGTTGATCTAGAAGTTGTACAAATATATTTTCTTAACATTATTTTTTCCTTGTCACCGAATTTGTTAATTCAACTGGTACGATACTTCTCCATGCACTAAGTGCGTGCACGAGATTCACTATTCAGAGGTTAGTTTATGATTTCTAACCATTTAAAAAAAAAAAATATATATATATATATATATATATATATATATATATAATTTTTCCTTCCGTAGAAATGTTCAGCAACTTCGAGTGTCCACTAATATGGGGCACTTAACGTAGCTTACAACCACTACAGAGTTAAAAAATATATATATAGGTTATAAAACCCTAAACACAATCTTCATGATTTTATCCCTTAATTTAAATCAGTGAGTTATTGATGAATGACTATCCGGAATACTTTCAAGCATTGATGTAAACAATGACAGAGAGTAATTGAGTCATTCATGATCGATATTGGCCAAGTCAACACGGTCATGTTTAGCAGCAAGTGTTAGAATACTGAGGAATTTTCAACAAAGCCTTTTTTGAATCATGCTTTGGTTTTATCTACTGGAAGCTACGTACTGAACTTGTGCTTGGGGCTTGGGGCTAGGGACAAGGAAAACTGTTCATGAAATTGTGAATTACTATAGATATAGAAATAAGTAACTGAAATCTCCATTAATAATGCTTTTGATTTCTTGTCACTAGGGCCGGATGTTTTATATTTCCCATAACTAATTTGTTTAACTTTAACATTTGAAAGAGTAATTAATTGGGCAAAATGTTGTATATTTTAAGTATGGTCGATCCACCAATGAAGCAATTTTTAAAATGCTATTTACATATATATTATCAGTTGTTATATATTCTCAAAACAGAAAGTATAATTCATGTTAAAATGCTATTTACATATTAGCAGTTTTATATGTCTTAAAGATGTCTTGTGTAGTAAAAAATATTGCAGCTCAATTGATTATATTTTCTTGTGTTTTTAAGAGTGGTTTTTAGGGTTCAAATTTTATCTCTCTCATTCATCCAATTATCTAAAAAAGATGTATTGTGTATGACATATTATTCATGTTACAAAAGTTGCATTCCTTCAAACAAAAAACACGTTTTCGACCAAAAAATATTTAATGTTAAAAAACAACTTATTCTCTAGTGTTTGGTTGAAAATGCTCTAAAAAACATAGTTTGTACGAATAATATAACCTAGTTAATCCAACAATCTAATATAATGAAGAGAAAATTAATAGTATTACCCTCTACCAGAGAGTATAATATTACAAAATCTAATATATATATATATATATATATATATATATAATCAAAATATACAACACCAACATCTAATATCACAACAATCCAACCAATACAAGTAGATTCAATTGTGCTATGACTTAAATAATGCTCCCAAGTGCAGGATTGTCGTAAAGTAATAACTCGGTAAGTTCGAGGTCAAATTCACAAGGAAAAGGGAATTGATTAGCAAACCACAAAAGAATAAAACTAAAATAATAAAGTTTAATTGAAGAGATTTTTGATGGTTTAGTAAAGTTAATTTAAATTGAGAAAAAATAACAATATATTAAAGCACTAAGGTTTAGGGATCCACACATAACACATTTATTGATAGTCTTAACAATATTTATTTTATAACTCAACTAAAATTCATACGAATGATGATCTTAGTCGGATGATTTAACAATAAAAACTTAAGAATTAATTGTCTAAGGTAGTTTTATGAAATTGATTGATTTTAGGCAAAACAAAACTAGTGAATTAGTTCGTGGGGAATACTAAGGGTCCGTTTGGATTGAACTTATTTGTTGCTGAAACTGAAAACTAAAAACTGAAAACACTATAACAAAATAATTTTTAAATGTGTGAATAGTATCGTAGGAACAATTTTTAATATTTTTAAATACGTGAACAGTACTGCTACGGTATATAAATAGTACTGCTACAGTGCTGCTACAGTGCTAGTTGTCCCATCGCCTAAAGCAAAATGCCTGAAGTGAGGGAGGGGGGGGGGGAAGTGGAAAAACACAACTCTGGATTCAGCGGAAAACGCTGAATCCAAATGGGCACTAAGCATTTAACATTCTTGGAGTCTAAGATAAATCAAAAGATTATACAGAACTAAACATTTTTCTAGATGAATAAAACAATCAAAAACATAAAAACATAAGCATTAAAACTAATAAATAATTGTTAAGAACATATCAATAAACGGTTGGGTTTCACCCTTTATCTTAGCAAGGCTTCTAGCAAGCCATAACACAAATAAAACTCTAAAAAAATTTAAAGAAACTTTAAGAAAACCTAAATTATGTTCTACTTCTACAGCAACTCTCCATTGAATTTTTCCCTAAAGAGCCTTTAAATAAGTCAAGGAATCCTATTAAAAGTTGAATTTCCGTTTGGAGAAAATTTCAGGTTTTTAGGCTTCACTTAACCGACGTTTTTGGCCTATTTAGCTTCAGAATTCGGACTTTTGGTAAACTACAAAGTTGTAACCTTTTAAGTTAAATTTCCGGACCAACTTGAATTATCTCAACTGGACATCTGAGTCGAAAGTTATGCTCCAAATACTAACTGGTGCACAAGCTGGAATCCTAATCCGAATTGGACTTAGATTTGATATAAATTTCTTTTAATTCCTTACTCCAATTGGACTTGAATTTAATTGAGTTGACATTCTTTAACTTCATCATGATCCTTGTAAAATTAAAGTCCATTAGCTTTATTCTTTGAACAAATCCACTTATTTAATTTCATTATCTTACAAAAGATAAATTCACGCATTAAAATTCAATTAAGCACAAAATTGATTATTTAATATTATTACGAAATTGACTATAAAATACATGAATTAACTCAAAATAAGTATGACAATACTTTCTAATAATGATATAAATATGCAAAATTAAGTCATTATCAAATTGATTATAAAAGAAAACAAAAGCTCAAAATAACTGACGTTGCTCTTGTGGTCTCCCACTCATCGATGCTAATTACTTAGTGTAAAAGTTAGCTTCCGGATAAATGTATCTAACTCTAACCTCTACGCGCAACTCCCAAACAGGTAGGTTCTTTACGATCAGAAAAAAACGTACAAAGGCTCAGTGTGGGTTTGTTAGTTGTGATATTCGTTGTGTGGCTTAAATTAATAGAGAAAATTCTCAACAAGTTTCTTAAATAGTCATGGATGATGGATCAATCATATACCTCCATCCTTGTCGGCAAAAGATTGCCTTCAAAGCTCCTATTCTTGTTCAGTTTTAATTTTATGTGATTCTCTTTACCATTTTGAAGCATATGATGTAAATATATATATAATGATATTTTTTTGTGTTATTAAAGTCAAGCTCAGATGTGAGCCATCATTTCCAAGAAGTTTCATGAAATGAGGCGCATTTTCATGGATTGAACTGTTGTGTTGAAGACACACCAACTTTATTTAAAGACAATTCTTTAAATCGTAACCCAACCATTCCCCATCTATTTTCTTGACCACACACTCCAAAAACAACATTTCATTTTTCTTTTTCTTTTTCTTTTAATTTTTTTCCTCTATTTCTTTATGGTTAATTTGTTGGGCTTTTTATTTTTTATTTTTATTTTTTTGGATAACGTAGTAAGATCCTCACTAATTCTCTTCCTCCACCACACCTCTATAGTATACCCACTACCAATTAATAATTTAACACCCTTTTTTTTCCCACACCAAAAGCCAAAAGCACTCTATCTCTATGTCCAAAGTAAGTCCTAACCATACCTTATACCTAATCACAAATTCACAATCCACAATCTTATCAACGTTTAATTAAAAACATTAATAAATTTTTTTTTTTTAATTTTCAAAAAGTTTTATGTGTTTGGCAAGATTGACAATTGTTAATTCTTGTTTATTTAGTGGTATTCTGAAATACCCAATTGTCTTGCACGAGCCAATTTTTGTACTTACATACTCCATTATGGTTTAGAAGATATTTTATTCATGATTTCACGTCAACGAAATTAGTTTGAGTGGAATGCTACGAGCCCATCGCTTATAACAATTATTGCAAACTAGGTGTATATCCTACATGTTATACTATATTATCTTTCATGGGTATCATCTGAGCTAACAACCAAGGTAATGGAAATTTCAAATTGTCCATAGCAAAATCGTTCACAAAATCAATGGTAGATGGCAACTTAACTAACTCAACTATTTTACCCAAAATTTTCCATTTGCAAATTGTGGCTGAACACATCATCCACAACGGACTTTGTAGACCATTTGGAAAGGAAAGAGGAGAAGACTTGAAGATATATATACACCATTAGAATCAATATGTTGTATATTTTTGTTATTTAAAAATAGAATAGTGTTAGGAATAGTACAAATATTATTTTAAAAAATGTGTTTTAACTCGGATTTGTTGCATAAGCTTATTATGAATTCCACGCAGATATCACAATCAATCTATATCGATCATAATTATAATATCAAATCACAAAAACATATTTATCAACTTTGTAGTCTTTGAGCAATTTCTAACCCGTGCTCAACCCTAACACAATTTTATTGACAACCAAATTTTGACATTTTTTGGCACTAGGATTTTCCAACGCATATATGAACCTAACATACTAAATAAGCTTTACAAACTAATGTGTCATTATTCATAAAAGGTATTAATATATTTCTTATTATGGTGTTAAAGTAATATCAATCATATTTATTATCATGTCAGTTTTTAAGGTTTTTTTTTTTAATATAGAAAATTTGATAATAATTTTAGTATTTTTCTAAGAAAATACCACATGATCTTGAAAAAGAAAAAAGAAGAAGAAAAAGACAGTAATATTTATTAGACAAAACTTAGTTACAACTCATTATGTGTAGTACATTAAGTTCCTCAATTCAAATTAAATAGATGGTTATATTGACCAATGAATTACAAATAATTTTATCTTTACTAAACTATTAAATTTAATGTAATAATTTCTATGAATTTGATTTATAATCTAATATACTACACTTAAAAAGGATTTGTAACTAAGTTTTATATTGATTAAACAAACAACTAATGCGGACCATTTTTTGACAAAATGAATGAGAGAGAGAGAGAGAGGATGGGAATAGTGATACCTCTATAAAGTATAAACAGGGCACATTCTACATCGTAATTAGATTATAGGCCACTTGGCACTTAATCAACTGCATCATTAGCTGATTTGAATTATTGGCTTGAAACCCCTCAAAGTCATCGGACATACAGCTCTAATCTCTTCTATGATAGGTGCAATTAATTTCCCACTTAACATTAATTTTTTGTTGTTGTTAGAAATGCTACTAATTAAACACTTCGAATGATGGTGGTTACAACTGCCTCTACTTTCATTTTCAACACTAATTGCAATTTGATTATCAATAAATACATTTTGGTCTTCTTTTGTCATAAAAGATAAACCTATTACGATTTACTTTTTTGTAAATTTTACTTCACGTAATTGATAAAGTGGTCCTTAAAACTTTGAAACATGCCTATATTAGTGCTCAATAAATGTTAGTCCTTTTTTTTTTTTTTAATGGTTTGTTCTATTCTAGAATAAGTCCTTTTGTTATTTATTTTATCCTTTTTTATAGGATTTTTATCCTTTTAATTTCACTTTTTTTTTTTTTTTTTGGTTTTTTAAGTAGAAGAAGAATTATGGCTTCTTTTAAAAAGCCACTAATAATTCATCCCTTTTTTTTTCTATGACATAATGCTTACTTGTTTAATGCAAAATCCACTTTTTTTTTCTTCTCTCTATTAATTTTCAAGGAAAACGAATTGACTTTTACTTTCACAGGATGAAGCCGCAATTTTCGTTAAAATGGATAAACCATTTTCTCTACGTCTTCTGAGTTAAGCAATTGCTTTTTCTAACTTTCACCTGAGAAAATAATTTTACATTAGGATTACAAAATCTAATTATATGATTTTTTCTCCTTAGTACCTTTTGTCCAAATATAAAATTTAATCATTTTTGTAGTTCTTAATAGACATTTTTTATGATTATGTTTATATATATAGCTATATATTTTTACCATTTAAAAAATTTATTTTTATCCTTTTAATTTCACTTTTTTTTTTTTTTTTTTAGGTGGAAGAAGAATTACGGCTTCTTTTAAAAAGCCACTAATAATTCATCCCTTTTTTTATGACATAATGCTAACTTGTTTAATGCAAAATCCACTGCTTTTTTCTTCTCTGTATTAATTTTCAAGGAAAACGAATTGACTTTTACTTTCACAGGATGAAGCCGCAATTTTCGTTAAAATGGATAAACCATTTTCTCTTCATCATCTGAGTTAAACAATTGTTTTTTCAAACTTTCACTTCAGAAAATAATTTTACATTAGCATTTCAAAATCTAATGTCAGTCAATTTGTACAATGCACAGGAAAGTTATAAATTAATAAATTATATGATTTTGTCTCTAATTTTTTTTTTTAAAGATGATTTTTTTCTCTTTAGTACTTTTTGTCTAAATATAAAATTTAATAATTTTTGTAGTTATTAATAGACATTTATTATGATTATGTTTATATATATATATATATATATATATATATATATATATATATATAATATTTTACTATTTAAAAAAATATATATGATGCACCAATTTTTTTTTTTTTTTTTTGAGAAAGATGATGCACCGAAATTCTAATTGAAGGTTTAAATATAAAATAATATTTAATTTCAATTAAAAACTACACGTATTAGAATAATGATGTATAAAATTATGAGGTCTTAAGAATCCTTATGGTACAATATTATTGATTATAGATTACAGATTATACAACTTTGATATTATTTAAGTTAGAGTTATTTCCACTAAAAGCCTTATAGTTCAGTGACATTATTTGATCTCTTTTATGAGGAGAACTAGGGTTCCAATTCTCACTTAACCGCTTGTTATAACAATTAATTAAAAAAAAAAAGAGTAAGATTTAGTTCCATATTTTCTATTATTTTGATTATTGATCATAATTAGCAGGAGTGGGGTCATATACAACATCAAGTTTCATTGTTTAAGTTATAAATCACAGATATGGGTAGTTTTGCAAGGGTTTGATATGCCACTCTTTTTTTTTTTTTTTGATTGAAAAAAGAAACAACCGTTTTTTTTTTTTTACTTAACCTAATAAGATTTCATAGATTAATTAATAGCTTAATCAGTGCCGACAGGCTTCTATATATTAAATCCTTGATATTTATCTATATATGAATCTTCAACTTTTTTACCCGAGGGATCTTTATAATAAGACGAAGAATGCGGTGCATTATTTGTACTTTTTTTTCCTTTTCTTTAGCATTATTTGTACAACAATCAATTCTTGCATGTCATGTCAAAAATCAATATAAATTATATAACTAGAAGACTTCTTATTTCTGTACCGAAATAGAGGAGTGGTTATTCAATAAATTTGTGCTCTTGTTTTTCAAAAGAATAGGCCAAAAGGGGTTGAAACTAATTATATATGGTGGGGAAAAAAAAAAGAAAGAGAAACTAGAGAATGAATGATTCAAACCAGTGAGTGACATCAATCCAATAAGGACTCATCACTGAACCACCTCGAAAGTGTGTACAGGATATATATGTATTCCAAGCTAAGTAAATAAATATATATATGAAGAAGAAAAAAAATAATGATGCATGCAAGACTGGAGGTAGAGTTTTTATTTATGAAAATTGTCAGTGGGAGGAGAGGTGGGTGGTGCTATAATTTATGAGTCTGTGGTGGGGGGGATTAGTACACTTTGGCCTCAGTTTCTTCTGATGATGATAATTTGAGTCACAAGAAGAAAGAGAAATGTCAAAAAAGAAAAAAAGATAGAGAGAGAGAGAGAGAGAGAGAGAGAGAGAGAGAGAGAGAGGCTCATGAGGAAGCAACATCAGACTGTGGGGTGGGACTATGACTATGTGCTAGGTGGTGCATGGTGGGGGTGGTTTTCTTTGTATTTGACAGCAAAAGAATCAAACCCTCTTATTATTACACTGCAACACAATAACCCAACCGCTCTTCCTAATTCATTGTAAGGTAAAACTTTGGAACTATCTATAGGGCCCATGAACTCTTTTTAACAATTTTATTTTATTGTGTCTATACAGCTATACTATTCGTACTCTGTTTTCTGATTATCTTACCTTGGAGCTGATGGATGATTCTCAAAAAATAAAATGAAATAAAAATAATATCTTACATTGATGGGAATTGATATATGCTCGTAGAATTTGGAGCCGGGTTACATAGAGTGGTCCACATCCATATTATAAATAAATAAAAAATTGCACATAAAGTCAGGAAATCAAAAAGAAAGAAAAGAAATGCACACAAGAAAATATCATTAAATATCTGGGGTTGGATTTTTTTTTTTTTTTTTTTTTGTGTGAATTCTTTTTGGAAAATTGGTCAAAAGGAAACTTGAGAAGCTCTCGCTCTCTCTAAGCAAAAATGAGTTTGACAGCTTAAAAATTAGAGAAAAGTAAAATGAAAATTTTGATATTAGACAAAAGATATTAGGCATTTTTAATTTAATTCTAAACCAATTTGGATAGTCAGAAAATTGAAAAATTTTCAAGCAAAGTAACAAATTCAGAATCTGGCCCAAAAATTGAATGATGGGAAAGCTTCTATTGCCACGAAAAAAAGGGTCCACAAAAAAAGTTGACCCTGACTGGAGATCTCCTTCATTATCATTGGAATTTAATCAAAAACCTCCAAATTTATTACATTCTGCTGTATTGTCATGGGAAAGAAAAGTAGAAAACACTGCAAGTTCCATGGCATCACGAATGTGAAGCAATTTTGGTTAAAAACAAAAGTCATAAATTCACAAAAATCAGTGGTCCCCTAATCCGACGGATCTCATCAGCAGAGGTATCAAATTAATAGAATACTACTAACCCATCACATCACGCATATTATAATGAATTTTTTTTTTTTTGTACTGGGTCACACAAATTTCCATATACATATAAACTACCAATAGAGAAGGCACTCAATGTTTTTGCTGCCTAATCTGACACACACACACTGCTAAATTAAGGGTTGCATCTGTATATTGGGACCAACTTTGAGGTATACTGGCTTTATAATAACTCTTACCAGAAACACACAAAATAATTTTGAATGGCCCATTTTAGGTGCACAATTACTTTGCAGTCCTTGTGGTAACAATCAATAATGTATGCCACATTGCCATATAATTAGGACTTGTGTCATTTAGAGAGCATTTGGAAAGCGTGATTTGCGTTTCACACGTTTGCGTCTAACCCTTTTTTTTTTAAGACCAGTGCTTGGTGCACTATTAATGAGACATGAATAGTACACCAAGACATATGAACAGTAAATTTTTTATTATTTTCAATTTTTAGCAAAATGAACGGTATCCAAACAGACTCTTAGTATAAGATTGAATTAGGAAACAGAAATAACAATATCAAAGATATTTGTTCCAGATAACTCAACTGGTAAAGTCTCTGATGGTTGAATAAGTGATTTGGAGTTCAATCTTCGCCTACACTAAAAACCAATTGGTGTCTTGGTCTGATGATAAAGAGCTATCATTAGAAACAGATGCCATAGGTCGAAAATTTCTCTCTCAAAAAAAAAATATCTATCTAAAATAATAATAATAATTTCAAAGGTATCCCTTTCCAGCAACAAATTCCAAAAAAATATTTTACATATTAACTTCATGAAATAACAATCCATGCCAGAAACGTCTAAAAAAACTAATGTAATGAATCATGATTGTAGTTTGCATAATTAATCTTCATGATTGTTAATTATAAAAAAAATCTTAATGATTGTTAGAAGCCATTTCTAGTTTTGATTTGCGAAAGACACCTTAAATGTAACTTAAATGGCCAACTATTTTTTTTTTTTTTTTTTATACAAGATAAAATTCTACTCTACTCTAATCTAAGTATATATATATGTGAAGCTCCCTTCCGGAAACTTGAACCCCGGCCCTTACTCCCCACACCTCATAAACATTTATATTTGTAGAGTAACTATTGCACCAAGGGTGTGCGGTGGTATTGGCCAACCAAATTCTTAAAGAAACCATATATGATCCTTTTTTTACTCCAATCAATTGATGGGAAATTATATATGATACAATATGCACGGTACTACGTTTAATATATGAAGTATATGATAATTACAACATTCTATATTTTGTGCATGACGAAAAAAGAAATTTAATATTGGGGGTTGGCCCGTGTGATGCGCATTGCGCAAAATCAAGGGAAAAAGAAGTTTAAAACACTGCTTGACTTAAATTATTATAGACTACAAAAATGTCACTATCATATTCATGTCATATAGAAAGAATAGAAAGAACTTTCGCTAATTTTTTTTAGGGGAAAACTTTTCTCCTTCTATTTTTGAGATAGTTTACAATTTCTCATTTATCTTTAAAATTAACAATTTTTTTTTTCTATGTTTGAAAAATGAAAAAATATTCACAATCCATTACTTTTTAAATTAAATCAAAACGTAATTACAATAGTTATAAATTTAATGCAAAAAAAAAAAAAAACAATGCAATCCTCAACACATTAACTAATAACAAATATAAAATGGAAATACAATTTAACTGTTGTAGCCTTGTAGGATCTAAGAATTAGAAAAAGGTTCTATAAATAGAGAAAGGTTTGGTTCTAAGCATGTTTAAAGCTATCTTTTTTCAACTATCATATGGTGATTGAACAGATCATCCATATATAATTTGAATCACATCACTTATTTAAATAATTCATATAAATAATCTTATAAAATTTCAAATAATAAATTAAAAAAATAGTTCTAAATATATTTGGCATCAAATTTTGTTTCTATAAATAATCCTCCTCCAGGAAACCACAAGAGAATCCACGAACTCAGTTTGTTTTTTCCATAAAATTTCTACTGTCCGTGGGAAAGTGTAGCGGTGCTACAAGATTAGGAGTGCAATGTAATATAAAATTGAGAAAAGTGTAAATGAGGTCTTCATTTCATTGGAAAAACAAATAAAGCCTATACAATTCTGTAAGATTAATAAATCTTACTTTTAAATTATCTTTTCAAATAACTACCTCTTTTTTGTTTTATGAGAAACAAATAATTACCTCATTTTAAAAAGGTTTTATGCCATAATCCTTCATGTTAAATTAGAATTTCATCCTTTGAGGCTAAAGGATGAACCAATTTTTTTTAAGAAATTCGAAAATGTATAAATAACTACAAATGAAACCAATTTAATATTTATTATCTTATTATATGCTCAAAATTTTTCTAATACATTAAAAAATCACTATTCATATATAAAATAAATTAGAGTTCTATATAATACATTCATTTTTTCAAAAAAAAATCACAAAATCATATATTACAAACCCATAAATCAAACTCATTACGCATAAGTCAAGAGAAAATTTTACCATATATAAATAAGCAAAGCAAATCTAAAATAAACCTTGTCAAAATTGGCTCTACATGTAGAGGCTTGCCCAAATTCTCTTGTATAAACAAGATTGGGTTGTTATATACTATATGACACCTAATTTCAAATAATAATAAAATCAATTTTGAGAGAAAGAAAAAAAGAAAAGAAAAAGAAAGATGAATTGATGATATTGACAAGAAGATCGAAAATTTTAACTTTCAATCATATGCGCATCCAATTTAGCTAGGATCGATCTCAATATACTTTTAATAGAAAAAATAAAATAAAATAAACTCAGAGTTTCAATAGATCTTTCGTCTCCCCAAAAAATGGTTTTTGAAAAATATCTTATACAAAAAAAAAAAAAAAAAAAATCATTTTTTTTAGGAGAATGACAAAGTCAGCCAACCAATCTAATTCTTGGTCCCCTTTGGGTCACTGAATTCCTGATGAGATCATTTACAATTTTTAAGAACCAAAACTATAAACACTTATCTTAGTTCTTACTGTTACATCATGGATGATGGATTTTAATACTCTTAATGATGTTCAAAATATATTTATCCGTCTGTAAAACAAGGATATAAGGAGGAAGATTCACCTATGTGAGCGTGAAGTAGTATCGTTTCAAAAAAATCTAAACAAGAGTTAGGATTTTCTATTTTAAATGATCATTAATCCAGAAAGTATCACAAGGTCAAAACAATGCTATCAAATTAAATATGAATTTTTCTAGTGTAAACCAAGGTTTTCAGACCCGGACCGTTCATTGAACCGTAAAAGGGAGAGGTTCAAGGTTTTTGAGGTCGAACCGAGGTCGAACCGGGGTCGAACCGTGATGACGTCATAATTAATTTAATAATTAATTAAAGCCTAAATATAGATATTAAATTTATAAAACTAGCAAAATTGACAATATATCTATATATGTGAGGGAAATTTAATGATTTTCAAGCATATATTTAATAATTAAATAAGAAAGTTAATAAAATAAAACAATAACCATGAAAACATTAAAATTTATGATTAATTTTTGAAGTAAAGTTGAATATCTTTGAAAAATTTTAATTATAATTTTTTTTATTCCTTGTAAGAGATGGATAATTTAATTAAGTAAAATAATATTGTGTTAAGTTGTTTTTTTAAATATAAAAAAAAAAAAAAAAATTGCTAAGGGGTTGGACCGCACGGTTCTCACCGGTTTGAGCGGTCCAATCCCGGTTTTAACGGTTTACGGAATTAACAAAAAATCCGGTTCTTTAGGCTTAAAAAACCGGTTTTCATCCCGGTTTCCGGTTTTCACGGTCCGACCTCCCGGTCCAGTCCGGTTCTGTAAACAGTGGTGTAAACTGTAAAGTATGCTTTTATGTGTGTGTTTTCTTTGGCTGTGAGACTAAAAATTTTGGTTTAAGTTTCGGCCACCATTAACTTCTTGGGGTCTTGAGAAGATGAGATTATCTAATGGATGGTACAATCCCTGTGGGATTGTTTTATATATGTGCATATGCATGTAGGGTGTAATACGAGTGATCCTACTTTAGTGGTAGAAGAATGAAGAATGATTAAAAGAAATAATATTGTGTTTTAGGAGTCTTGCTTGAGCAAGATACAAGCAAAGGATAGGCAAACTTTTTTACTTGACCTTGGTCAAGTGAGGGACAAGTGAGCAAGGGATAGGCGAGCTTTAATTTTCGGACTTGAAATTTTTGAAGAGCTTGCTCGAGCAAGATAGACATGTCGCTCGATTACAACATATGATATTTTTGCATAATATTGCGTAAAGACAAGGGAAAAGAACCCTTTTAAGTCCCTAACATCTAGTAATAGCCAAGTGGAGTGCTTGTTCCAACTATAGTGACTTTTTCAAATGTGAATTTTCAATGACAATAACTCTTAAATTGATTATAAATAATCATCCATATTAAGTTATTTTTTATGAATTTAACATTTTTACAAATTTTGCAGACTATTGGAGAAATTCACATAAATTTTCAAAATTGCTACTTCAAGTATCCAAGCTTAACTTGTAGCCTGGAGCCTAGAGGTGATTTTCTTGTAACTTGTTAACCAACTCAATTGAGTGTAGCAAATTCGTCGTATGGAAAACGATTAATTAGTGGCTCTCTAAGTCTACTTTAATTTCATGTTTTCCATTGATTCCTCTTAAAATTCTCAAAATTTGTACTTATATGGAGTAGTTATAATGTGCAATACACTTGAAATTTTAACTTATTTACATTGCTTGGCCTCTTCATGAGAGAATTTGAATTTAACTAACTCTTTCCCTTTCTCACCCCAAAAAAAACCTAATTTTTTCCTATTTAAAGTCTTTCTTTTAGTTCACTTTTTCTATATTATAAAAAGCTTTTTTATTTTTTATTTTTAATTACAACAACGGGGAAGTATTATTATGGAGGTTTTTATAATTATAGAAAGCATATTCAAAATTGTTCCCATTGAATGATAATTGTCAAATACATGTTGGAATTGAAGACCAGACTAACAAGTGTCAATATCCGAAATAATTGACGTGATCATAGATTTTATAAAAATAAAAGGTTAGATAAATGGTGTCTATCTTGATTCTCCCTCAGTGATAAAGAAAATATAATATAAGTGAAGGAGAAATTATGATAAAGCAACATCCGGCCCACTGGAAGAAATTTATAAATTATCAAAGTTTAAAATTTTCTCAGAAAGAGTTTTTGAACAATTCAATGGAAAGCACATCAAAATGATCAAGCTAATGATCAGTAGTTTTTATATGCAGTTTAGATTATTCAAAATTGGGCCCCTGAAATTTTAACCCCAGAAATTTGAAAATTACATTGTAATATCCAAAAAGTTGTAAATGTATCAAGTTAATTAGTCATTTAGTAACAATTCTGTTATAGCTAAAAACTTAATAACTCAATTAACACCTTTCAATATCTCTAACAAAGACATTTATGATTCAAATTTCCAATCTCCAACTTATAGAATTATATATTTAAAAAATAACGTTTCCGTTGTAATTTTTGCTTATGTCAAAATTTAATGAAGTCACATGACACTTCATTATAATAATTAAACTATGAAAGAGCTAATTTGATATAAATAGAGATATAGATCACTTTACTTCTGTGAATCAAATTTAATTTGAAAATGGCCTACCCTCACACACACACACACACACACACACACACACACACACACACACACACACACACACACACACACACACACACACACACACACACACACACACACACACACACACACACACACACACACACACACACACATATATATATATATATATATATATATAGAGCGCGATCCTATCAACTTTTTTGGGGTGACTGACCACAAACCACCTTTATAAGGTAATTTCTTCAAACTTACCTTATAAATTGTTGTAAAAAGTAAAAACCAACTCATAAATCTCATACTACCAAAATAGTGAAGGCAAAAAAAATCCATTATCTTCAAATTTATGGGTGCTAGCAACATGCAGTGATCCACGAGGAGTTGCTTACTTGGTTGCCGATCATTGAATAATTTGGCTTGAGAAGGGACTAGTTGTTTCTGCTATGGGAGTTGGGACAACATATACGTTGATGACTCGATGTTGAGGTCTTGAAAATCTTGTTCAAGCAATGTGTGCAAAACCTAGAGTCTCTTTCATGTGGTTTTGTTTTTTATTTTGGAGGGGAGGGGGGGCTAGAATTTAAAATTTTAAGAAATTATTATTTTTGCAAGGAATACGCATATGTCATAGTGTTTCAATCCTGATCAGTGATCACCTCTCTTTCGTCCTCATTGATATTACCATCTTGAAATTAATTTTCTTTTTTCGTTTTTTTAGGAAATTTGTAATTATTTATTAAGATAGTATTCGTCATCTCAACACTTGAATTTGGCCATACTGACCTCATCAAGATGAAAAATCATTTAGATTACTTGCATATGGAAGCCATGATGCACAATGTTGAAAAGAAAAAGAAATAGAAAAGGATAACTTTACAAATTAATTGAAGAACTTAAAATCATAATCTTAAGTAATTTTCCAAGTACTCTTAGAAGATAAGAACAAACGGTGGTGATATGACGAAATCCTAAGTTGGGTATAACTAAGTTATAAATTATTGGATAAAGGGGAACACATATTTTTAATACAAAAAATATAGATTATTTAAAGGTGAATATTAAAGATGAAATCAAATGGAATATTGAAAATAGGGATATAAGTCTATGGGAGTAAAATCCTAAAGAATCATGTCGTTGATATGAATAGAAAATATTCCCCAAAATGAAATTCAGTCATCTGTTAATTAATTGTAATTAGGTCACACCATGGTCTTAATAAAGAAATTTAGCAATTAATGAGGAAGTTAGCAAATTAAAATTGTTTTCCTCTATAATATTGGTGAACAAACAATTATGTAAGGAGAATATGAAGAAGAACACACTTGATAAACACGTATAAAGAAAGCGATTTGCAGCTAATAAAATGGATAAATGATGAGTAGCTACCCACGACTATGATGCAAAGCCAACCATCATGGTTGTAGCAACCTTTTCATTCTAACCACTGGTGAGAGCATAAGGCACGACCCATACACCCCCTTTTGAATTAGCCTTGTCCACACTTAGAAGCAAAATATGCCACTACTCACAACACAGATTCTCTATCTCTCTCTTTGAAAGTTTCTCCATCATGGGGACCAGAATAGGTAGGGAATCAAGCTTTGAAGCCGTGGGTTGGCATTCTTTGGAATGACTAATGTTAATTGGCATTATATTGGCTTTAGATGCAAACAAGAAAAGTTTCTCTTCTCCTTCAAAGTTGCCCCATGGAATATTATAATTATTTCAACTAGCTTCCCCCTTTTTATCTCTTTACTTTCCACTTCTTCCTTAAGGGAGGGGAGGGAGGAATTGTCTTTTTCAAACCATAATTTTCCAAACGTAAGGAGGGATGAATTTGGATTCTCAATTGAGAGAAACACTTTTTCATAAAATTTAGAGGTGCTTTCAGGCAATCACTAAATTAAAATAAAATGTTAATTTCTGAGGTAATAAATAAATCAAGTTGTTTATAAATAGTTCAAACTCATTTCGAGAAAAAAGTGTTTTTATATTCATTTATTTAGTAAATAAGTCAAGGTTAGCTTATATTTAGTTCGACAACTAAACAAACCATGGTCAAGCATAACAGTGTGTTTGTGAATAAGTTCGTGAATATGAGACTCGATATATATATATAAACAAGCATAACCATTGGATTTGATTTTCTTCTTATACTCTACATACTTGCAAAATTTCAAGATGATATAAAATCAATAACTATGGAATCGATCAAATGTTTCAATTTCAAAATTTTGTATTTAAAATTGTGCATATAAGATGGATTTTGAGATCGAATAGTGAATAACATCCGATTGGTATAAAACTTGGTATGTGTGTTAAAAACATAGTAAACATAAAACATGTAATCTAATGGTAGGATTTTTAAAATATTAATCCAATAAAAGGTTATTAAGTGGTGTAACATTACTTATAGTTATACTTAGATTTCAAGTTACACTTAAAGTAACTTGAATCCAACAATTGCTTAGGAAAAATTACACTTTTACACTCTAATCTTTCACCCTGATTAAACTTATCCTAGAACAATTGGAATGCACGATTGATCATGCAAAGTTATAATTCCGTTTCAATGTCCCCCTTACTATTTGTTTTGGTATTAAGAATGAAAAAATTTTAACATTGAAAGACCAAATTGCCCATCTCTCCAAAACAGTCATCAAATGAGTAGATTAGTCTTTCAATGCTAAATTTTGTTAAATTTAACAATAAAACAAACAATATAGGGTTAAGTATAACTAGGGTGATAGTTACCCACACAATTTAGATTGGATTGTGTAATTTTGTAAATAATTTCATTAAGATATCAAAATTATCATGATAATATCAATAGCACATTTTGTAGTTAAAGTTTTATTATAAAATTTAATAATATATACAAGGTTAGTGGATTTGAATTTTATAAGTTTATAAACAAAATTTTTTTTCTTAGTAACTCTAATAATATGAACCAACAATAATTTAGTCATTAATTATTAGTATAATTTTGTGAAGCAATAAAAAAAAAAAAAAAAAACCAGTGTTTACTATATAATAATAATAGCAACTTGTGAACCAGTTTGAATTCCGACAAGAAAATGAATTAACTTATAGTCTACTTTAACATTGGATTCAAGGTGCTCGGTTCACATTCAAAATAAAATTACATAAAATAATACTAAACTTTTAATACTTAGCTTATAAGCTACTAATTTCTGTGGGGAAGATTTCCTCTTAGCCTTAGTATGATCATGCCAGAAGTCTTATTGACTTATTCCATACTTTAAATATCATTTTATAAAAACTTTTCTGATGAAGTTAATTAACAAATTTTTTTCTAAAACATACCCTCCGAAGTTGTCAAGGTAAATGTATTGTGTTTCAGGTACTATTTCTTCTTAATCATTCATTGCCATTGGTTTTCACTTTTCACATTCTTTAATATATATATATATATATTTCACCATTACTTCGAAAGTAAACAAATATAGTTTTGAAATGAAACAAGGAAATAGAAAACGAGAGTAATGCAACATCTTTAGTGAAAGTTTGTAAATGGGCAAAATGTAAACGCATCTTTTTATATCAGTGCTACGTTGAGGAATGCAACAACGTTTGTCGTCACCCTTTCGTTGTTTTTAGACCGTACTCTTCTCATTACTTCCACCATATCGTGTCTTGCTCAACCCCAGAAATCAAGCAGACCTTTAAACATTTTTAAAACATTGGTGGACCAAGCTAACCGACTTGCGATTTATAAATTGGAATTTTTTTTTTCTTCTGTAGGGTTAGAATAATTATTTGGAGTTTATGAAGACTACGAAAATTAGATGAAAACTCCATCATCTTGGCCATGTAAGATTCTTAATTAATCATGATTGTGTAGCTTTTGCAAGTTGCACATTATCATATTAATTGTTTAATTTGAAATAGAACCATTTTAAAAAAAAATCATATTAAGCTTAAAGTCAACAAGAAAAGACACGTCAATCTTTTCTTGATCTAAATTATGAACACACTTATGGGGAACAATCTATTCTTATTATTTCTTTCTTTTTTTGGGTAAAAATCTATTCTTGTTTCAAATAGTGAACATTAATTACTCTAGAAAAGGTTGCTGGCTAATCTAAGTTAAGGCTATATGCAATTAAAAAGAAAAAGAAAGAATATATATATATATATATTCGTTTGGTTAAAAAAAAAAGAAATTTTGAGATAAATAAAATTTGATGAAGAATTTGTTGTTGGCATGCATGCGAACCACAGAAAAGGGGAGAGGATTAGGATTCCTATTTCCTACATATATAGTTGCCTCTTCAGGTGGACATAAGGTATGGCATGGATTGGATCATCAGCAATATCTTGATGATAATAGTAATAATAATAATTATAATAACAACGATGCTTTGCTAATACTATCAGATTCAGAAGAGACGTGTGAAAATGTGAAATTGTAAGAGAAACTCTCTTATCTCTCTCTCTGATCAGTCTTTGGCTTTGCATCACTTTCTCACACTCTCTCTCTAGGAAAACGAAACGCATTAATAACGTTCACGCGTCAGATACACATGCAATAACAAAGAACCAAGAAAGATAGCCTCACTCTCACACACTCTCTCTCTCTTGAATGATTCTCACAGCTTTTCAAGTTGGAATCTAACAAAGCTTGCAAACAAACAATAATCACTCAGAACTGGTACTACATGAAAATCTTTAGCATCTTCATTGTTTTTATTTTTTCTTTTCCTTTTCTTTTAAATAACATATTTTATTTATAGGAAGTTGCATGTGAGAAGTGTAAATAAATGTTACACAGTGAAACAAATAATAGATAACTCCCTCTATGTGAAGGTATCTTGGTGGTGTTGGATGGAATAAGCAAATCCATAGCTTTCATTTTTCTCTTGTTTGTTTTCCTTTGATTCTTGTTGAGGGGCTCTTTTAGAGTAGGCTTTTTCCCATGAGTTTTGGCTTAATTATAAGGGGGTTATATTCAAATTGCTTGTGTCTTTTTCATATAATAGGGGGTAAGAGTGACACGTTTGGTTCAAGTCATTTTCTAAAGAAACCCATATTTTTAGCCTGAAGTGATGAGATTTAAACATGTAAACCCACCTTTAATTGCTAAACAAATAGAATTCTATGCCATGTGGGGGCACTTGTCATGTTTCAAAACTTATTTTCTTTAAGTTTCATTCAAGATTGTCATGCAAAAAAAGTAAAAGCGATAGAGCAATCTTCTATACCGTTCGAGCAAAGGAGTTCAAATCTAAAGCATTTTATATACTAGCTCTCACCTGCCATGTCCTTTTCAATAGTGATCATCCAAATTTGACTAATCAAGTTATCCGCTAAAGAATGGTTCTTTAAAATATCTTAGTATCGAATAGCGACGGAATGTCTAACCTTCACACCGCTTATTGTGAGCCATTTGGAATCTTTAAATGAGAGAAGAGTATTATTATTATTATTACTATTACTCATATTTGATGCTTCACCTATTAAAAGCCACAAAAAGTTTTTCTAAACTATTAAAAAAGACATTGTCCAACTTTTTCATTAATAATTTTCAAACTTGAATAATTATATTCAATAAAAATCACATTTTTTAGAATTAGGACAGTATTTTTTTTATAAAAAAAAATTATGATATGGTATAGCTTATGTTCCATAATAATTTTTTTTTTTACTACTAGACAAAGATAAAATTGGTTTCTTTTTTTATGAAGGTAGAATTCAATCATATATCCAATATTCGATGATACCTATGCTAACACAAAACTCACAATTATGATTAGTATCAAACAAGACAAGAGTAAGAACAAATTCCACAAAACAATTATAAAAAATTTAAAGGGAGGTTGCTAGTGGTTCTACAGTCATATTCTTCATGTAAACAGGGTCAAAAGAGCTTTTTACTGTGATAAGAACAAGATAAAGGAATCCTCATCCTTACCCCTATCTCTGTTGCATGTTTTCTGAGTCAAGAAACTTCGAATAAGAGACAAACAAAAACACTATATATAAACTTATTTCCTATAGTACTGTGATTGGAAAAGATTGAAACTTTAACTTACTTTTTTATTTTATTATTATTATTATTTTTTTTTCCATTTATGAGTAGAGATAGAAACTTCAACGGGAAGACAGATTCATTGAGATTTTGAATAAAAGGGAAGTGGGCATATTAACTTTTAGAGAGAGATTGTTTACTTTAATAATTTTTATAAAACTTTTGGGGTGTGGAAGATAGCTATAGAGAGTTATATGATGTGAGAAGATAGGCATGGGTGGGTTTGAGTCAATTCTCAAGTATGGCATATATCCCGCTCGCAACCCCAACCAACATTATTAACAAAGAAAGTCTCTAATGGTACAACCTTCCCACCATCCCACCCCAAAGCATATGGTGTCAGTATTTACTTTCCTTCGCCTCCACGTTGCTTTTGTTGCCTGCGCCCCTCTCCCTTGACCCTCTATTATTCATGCCCTCACTTATTTTGCACATATCCCTATTTGAAATCAACTCCCTCTCTAACTTGTTCACCTACCTTAGTAAATACATAGCGATAAGAAAACTTTTATTATAAAAAAAGGGTATTGAAACTTGAAAGATGGAGATGATGACCTCCCTTTATTTGAATCTTTCTCCAATCTTGGTCTTCTTGATGGGGCCTTAATTAAATGGGAAAAATATCACATTATACTTGTTTCGATCCACCATTTTAAAAGTGAATATATATATATATATATATATATATATATATATATATATATATATATATATATATATATATACACACAAAATAGTTTCATATGTTTCATGACTTTTTTAGGTTTTTCAAATTAGTTTTTCGCAACCTCGTTAGGCATGTGATGCATTCCTCTCTCTGATTTATAGTGTATTAATAGCACTAAAACTTGTGATAATTACTCTGTTACTGATAAGTCTCTCCTTTCTTGAGCTAAAAATTGAATTCTAAATCTTCAAACTCCTCTTATATCTTTTTATTGGATTTAAATTTTGAAAATCCAACGTTTGGATTACATGTTTTTATTATATCTTTCATACTTGCAAAATTTCAAGAATATCAGATATCAATAACTATATCATCAAAAAAATGTTTAAATTTTTGCGATTTAAAATTATGCATAAAAATAAGTTTTCAGATTGAATAGTAAATAATATCTAATTTTAATGAACTTTGACATGTGTTAAAAACATAAAAAACATACAATCCAATGGTTAGATATTCAAAATTCACTTCCAATAAAAATATATAGGAGGAGTTTGAAGGGTTTCTCTCCAAATTAGTTTAGAAATAAACTTTATCTATTTTTTTTGGGGGAACTCTAAATCTTTGAAAATCCCACCATTTAGATTATATGTACTCTATATTATTAATAGGCATGTCAAATTACATACTAATGAATTATTATTTACTATTCGATACATAATCCCACCATTTGAATTACATGTACTCACATTTCGTATATATAAACTTTAAGAAATGATACACTCAATAAATTTTAAGAAATATTATACCGCCTAATATTTTTTACTGTAAGTAAAAATCAAGTAATCCATTGTTGGATTACATTTTCTTCTTATACCCTTTATTTTGGCAAAATTTTAAAATGATAAAAAATCAATAACTTTGTCATATATCAAATGTTTAAATGTCATATATGTAACTTTAAACATTTGTTTCACCACTCAAATTTTTTTACTACATGCGAAGATAATTCATTGTTGAATTATATTTTCTCTTCAACCCTCCATGCTTGCAAATTTTCAAATTATATTACAGCTATCAAATGTTTAAATTTCATGCTTTTTATTTTAAAATTATACTTAAAATTGACTTTTGATCGAATAATAAATGACATTCAATTGACAAAAAATTTGACATTCATATTAATAACAAAGATAACATATAATCTGTGGGGACCGGTTGTCTCAGGAGTACTGTTGAGGCTGTATAGACTGGGCCTATGGCCCAATCCAAGGATGCGAACAAGTTCTAGGACGGTCAACTAAGGTGGTAACAGAAATGGCGTTGAAGGAAGGAATGAAAGTTATTTATGATAGTCCTAAATTTATCCGATGTGAAAAGTCACCTTGGAAACATTTATCCAAGGTGGTTTGAAACATTCCTATACTCCTGAATGCTACTTAAAAGTGACCTCATGATAGGGAGTCGAACATTGGATAAGGGATGAAGGAGGAGGATAACAAATATCTACGAGAGCTGTTACCTCCACATTAAATGCTTCCCAGCTAACTCTCTGACCGCATTAATATGGAGGTGATACCTGAACAATGAACGAGCAACCTTACAGCTAATAGTAGAGAGTTCAGGGAGGTGTGAGATGGGACAAGAAGAAACTCCTAGAACCAAATTTACACGTGTATGATAAAGATGATACTCAAATTATGATATATAACATGAGAAGGTTGCAAAAGAGAGGGGATCGAAAAAACACCAGAGAAAAAAGACTAAAGAACTAGTTACTGAAAAAAGAACCCTTGGATCTTGATTAATACCGAGTTACTTAGGCTATGCCGAGGACAATCTTTGTATTTTATACTCTCAATACTTCTTCCAAACCACCCATGATCGTTACTTCTTTTCTAAAATCAGACTAGTTCTTTCTCCAATACTCTACAATTTTATTGTTTGGGCTTGTTGGACCAAAACTCAATCTTGTTTAGGGTCCAAACAAAAACTGGTCTTTACATAATCCAATTATGAGATTTTCAAAATATTAATCTAATAAAAAGTTATTAAATAACATAATATTATTTAAAATTACACCAAATGTTATATATATAGAACTATAGCTTAATTGACCTTCCGCCATTTAAGGTGTGTTTGTTAGGAGGTGAAATAAGGTGGATAGAAAACTTTGGAGAGAAAATAGAAATAAAATTTTTTTTGGAGTGTGTTGAGTTGGGTGGGGAGGAAGGAAAATAAATTGTAGGGCCCCAATGTTTTCTCTTTAAGCCCACCAAAAAGTTTTCTTTCCAAAATGGGAAGAAAACTGAAGGGAGAAATTGGGCATCATTTTTGGATGAAAATGCCCATGTACAGTTGCACATGGGCTTTGTTCACGTTGCTCTTCTTCATTTTTTTTTTTTCCCTTCCTCCTAGTCGTTGCCTCTTCTTCTTCTTCTTCTTTTTTTCTTTTTTCTTTTGATTTATTGGGTAGGCTTCGTCTAGTGCTTATATTCTTTTCTTTTCTTTTCCTTTCTTTCTTTGCTTTCTTTTGTGTTTTGTGTGTGTGTGTGTGTGTGTTTTTTTTTCGTTTTAATTGGGCATCATTCTTTAACAAGGGTATATGCGTAAATTTGTACAAACTCACTTTTTTCATCCCTCTACTTTTCCACTCCCAACCAAATAAAAATAAGGGAAATTGAAATCTTTTCTATCCTCCCACTTTTCCATCTTCCTATAATTTTCTTTCCTCAGACTTTTTCATTTCTCCAACCAAACGGACCCTTAAGATATTTTGTGTCATTGTTATAGGTTTTATGAATTTACAATGTATTACCCTAGATCTCCACTGAACTGAAGAAACATTAGTATACTTTACTCACAATATCCATATACTCCCTCCACCCAAATTCTTAATCTTATTTAGAAAACTCAATTATTTAAGAAAACATACTTTATTGTATTGTTTCTTAAATATAAAGATAATTTTTTTCAAAATTACACTTAAAGAAAGTTATCTAAACTTTCTCTTTTTTAAAACAAAATTATCAATAATATTAAATATTAAATATAAATTTTTTTGACAAATTCATACATTGCACTTGAATATACTAATATTGACTAAAAATATTAAATATAAAATCCACCAACTTAAATATTTTCAAAGAAAATTTTGAATTAAGGTTTTGAGTATAAACCTTTCTCTCTAAAGGAACACGCTAAAGTTACTGATATATTCTTATAAACTAGCGTAGCAATAAATGTGATTAATATCACTTTAATAATAAAATAAGTTTTTTATTTTTTATTTAATTATTGATGATGCATCATTTTGTAAGGTTTATCACTCATATAGCAAGGAAAATACTAAAGTTACTTTAAGTTATAACACATAAGTAAAACTTACAAATTGATGTAACAATGAATATAACGGCCCCACAAATAAAAGTGTGAATATATATATTTCTAAAGGACAAAATTTAGGTACAGTACTTTAAGTGCTGTTTCTTAGGTTCCCCTCTTAAAATTCAGCTATGTGACTACTTAACTAAAAAATACACTTCCATCTCATAAGAAAAAATGCATATGGCAGAATCTTAAAAGTGGAACTCAAGGAACTGCGCCTAAGTACTGTACCTAAGTATTGCTCATTTCTAAATAAAAAAAGAGAGTTCATAAGAGTGGTTATTATCCTGACTCACTTGAACTCTACTCATGAATGGTGTGAAATCGCCTCCACATCAGTAGAACTTACCCCTCCTTAAACCCGACAATCTTGAACTCCCAATGTGATAAGTCACAAGAGTTCTCTACTTCTAAACCAGCTTCATAAATGATAATAGAAAAAGTGGGATACTGCGATCTGGTTCAGCTAATATGTTAGCATTTCTTCAATAGAAGTGCGAACTTATTAGCTGAAGAAGATTACAATCAACAAAAGTGGGAAATACTTTTTTAACACGTCCATCACGTTTGTTTAGATGTTTATTTTGGGTTATGTGACAGCATGTAATATAATACCAACCCTCATTTTAATTTTATAGTTAGTGTATTTATGATCTATCTCTCATGAGTAAAAAAAAAAAAAGTCCGACTTATAATTTTTTCTCCTTTTTACTCATTTCATTTTCTCACCTTCTTGAAGGACAGAATCTTCAGTATCCAAAACGGAATGAAATTTGACAAAACAAGTTTGGGCCCACACACATCATAGTTGGGCTAAACTCATAGGACCAAGGCAGGTACACTTGTACCCGATCCATTGACAGAACCATATATTGCATCATGAATATGGGGTGTAACTTGTCTTCTACAATGACCATAAGGGACCCAACTCTTTCACGATCTTCTTGCTTTGTGTATCTTATCAATGAAATTCAAATCAGGCACATCATGTGCTCTACATGTGGTCTTGGAAGACATCAAAATACAAAGAACTAGTACAAATCTAGTACATGTTTAAAAGGGTCCATTAGTACATCTACTATTACTATGGACCCATTCTATTTCCACTTGTTTGGTGTTGATCAATTATACTATACGTTCTAATATTTTAAATCCAAATCCTATCTCTCTCTCTCTCTCTTTAAGAGTGATTTTTTTTTTTTTTTTTTTTTTGGCTTCATCATGGTGGATTAGGCCTGATTTCCACCTTCGATCGTTTCAACTTTCAACAACCCAAACTAGAAGGTCGGTTCTTTTAGTTATAAAGATAGCTAGAATTGTACAAATTAAAATTAATATATTAGAAGTAGCTAGTGAGATTGTAAATCTCCTTCTCTCTATGTTAGTATTAATTAATTTATTTGTTAGATATGTTATGTTGGGTTGTGTCTTGTAGCCAACACTAATATTATTTTATCATCTACTATTAATAGTCTGGTTGTAACTTGTGTTTATATATGAAATCATTCAATAATAGTAATGATTAGATGGTCTTACGACTTTTACCTAAGTGAGTAAAGTAGTGGTCATCTCGACTATTGCATTAAGTATTATAAATGGGTCACTTGCCATCAAAATTAAGAGAATTAAAACAAACAATTAGTTCAAAATTAGACTATAATTAAAAACCTGTTTGTATTTGGTTTAGATTTTGATTGTACTTCAACTATAACATATCATATATAATTTGCCACATCAGTATCACTGTTGTAAAAATATTTTGTGAAAACTTATATATATGGCTTTTGGAAACGCAATATATACTATATATAGGTGCCTCTTCCTCTTCATAAGAAGAGATTTCTATTTAAATTCATGAGAAAAGATGGAGACTAGGGTTTAGGAACGCCAACTATTGTCGTCAATAAGAATACGACTACCACTAAGTTCAATAAGAACATAGACATTTATAAAATCTATTCTCTTCATCTTCCAATGGTGGTTTAGAGGTAGAACCCAGTTTAAATCATTCTCCAGTTATTGGACTTTCGTAAACTTAACCAAAATTCTGTTGCCTAAAATCTTGTCCAGAATTAATTCCCTTATACAATCTGCTTAATTATTCTAGGATTCCAAATTTACATTCCCTTGCACTATCAGCTTAATCGAAAATTACCACATTTCTTCACGTTCAATGATTCTACACACCATTTACAATATAAAATAATAAATAAAAAAATATAAACCATTTTAGTTCTTTCTTTAAAGCTTTTATTATTGTCGCATTGAAATAAAGAAAAAAATCGTTTTAATAAATTCCAAAAATTTTCAGAAATTTCTTATAGGACCCCCCCCCCCCAAAATGGAAGACTTTTTTTTTTTGAGAAACAAAAAAAGAAAATGAAAAAGAAGGCTTATAGTTCAAAAAATATTTATACACTTCTTAATTGAATTGACCTACTTTTTTTTCTTCTATTTTTTTCGGTGTGTGTAGCAGAATCGACCTTCTACTTGATTAGGGATACATGCCAAATTTAGTGTATACAGTTTTGATTTTTTTTATTAATATTTTTTTTTGTTTTATTTGTCAAACTTAATAAAATATATATATATATATATATATATATAGAAATAATATCTTTCCTATTGATATTGCCCTTCAAGAGTGTCATAAGCTCAAATTATATATATAGTTAATTTTTATTTTTCATATAAATGAATAAGTGATAAATTTTGTAAATAATTATATAATAAACTTCATTATTTGATATTGTTTTCAAGTTAAACTCAATTTTTTTTTTAAAATTGAAAAATGGTTATTATTGTATGTTTAAAATTGATATAATTTATTATTTTATGAGTTTAACAATAAACTGTATTTGAAGTTTATCTAACTATTAAAAATCATTAAATTAGAAATACAAGTGAAAATTTTACTAAGAAAATTTCAACATTCGGTTATTCAAATTTAAAAAATCCTATGAATATACTATCATTTCATGAGTTTTTCAACCTTAAAATATCGTTAATTATTCACCTAAATATCATTTTATTGTCTTTTTTTTTTTTTTTTAATGAATGTCTGTATACTAGTGTTTTATAAGTATTATGCATTAAATCCGCATACAATATGTGTATTTATGTATATCTACGAATACAGAGGATGAGAGAGGGGGAGCTAGGGGGCCCTGGCCCCTCTTAACTTTTCAAAAATCCTCCCCCCCCCCCCCCCCTTGTATTTTTGGTAAAAACAATAATTTTGGATTTAAATTTCGATAATACCCCGCTAGATTCTTCCTAAAAAAAATGTAATGCATTTTTTCTTCTCTCTAATTACTTTTATGTCATACATTGCTCATTAAATTAAAGTGCATTTAATGTATATATAATTTAATTATATTTTTTTTATTAAATTTAATTGTATTTTTTTAGACATGTCAAGATTTACTTCTTCTTCTTTTTTTTATATACAAAGATGTAAAGATTTATTTGATGTATATAAATATTTTGTTTACATAAGAAAATATATGTTAAATCAAAATTCCAAACATTTCATGTATAAGTAATAAATATATTAATATTATATATATATATAAACTTTTAGAAGCACTTTTCCATTTTGCCGAAATCTAAGTTTTCAGTAGAATATAATATGTTAAAATGATCAAACATAAAATATAATATAAAAGACAAGACCAATTTTTGTTTCATGTAGAACAGATTCGTACACAAAGGCAGACATTTCTCTTCCTGAATTGAAATGATAGTGCCATTTTATATCTTATTGACCTGACTGTAGGCAGCCTTGTTTGTATCAAAGAGAGATAAGTTTTTCAAACAGACATGAGTCTCTAACATGCATGTAACATTAAAGTCCATTAATTAACCAAATTGAAAATCAAATCCCTAGTCCCCCCGGTAATCACAGCATATATAATGCTACAAAGTCATGATATCCAATCTTTGTTGACGGTATATAATTCAAGTGGTGCGCCTGCTATTGTGGAAGCTATTTTGGCACATATATATAAGTAAACAAAATTAAATTTGAATACCTTACTACTTTTCTTATATTATGGGGTAGATAGCCGGATTTGTTCTAAAAAATTCTTGAGTGCCCATCAAAGAAAGTTTAAGTAAGAAGGGAAATTTATTAAAAACACAATGATGAGAGACTTTATATTGATATTAATACCAATAAGTACTGCCAGAACAAAATTAATCAGGAAGATTAAGTTATTGTTCAACTAAAAGATTTATTATTCATTATACAAACACTGTGCCATATCTTTAAATCTTCATGTATCTTGCAGTCCAAATAAAGAAATAAAACGTTACAAAAAAAAAGGATCATTAAAAAAAAAAAAAACGATGGGACACAGAAAAACACATACACACACAAAAACTAAAAACTAAAAAAATAAAAAATAAAAAAATCGAAATCGGCCGATAATGCATGCATGAATGCACATAATAATGCATGGTAATGACACCCTATATAATAGGGTGCATGAGTAACAAGTCTTTAACCTAATATTTGGCGTTTTATGCAATGCCGACACCGTTCACTTATTGCATTTTGGTCCAAAGAGGATACTCTATATATCTATCATCCCTATTATTTCAACCTTGCCTGACAGTCTCAGCACTTTGACCAAACAGTTTTTTTTTTTTTTTTTTCTCCCACTGAATTCAAAATATATATATGATCCACTTTTGTTTTGTATATAAACACAAAACCAAAACCACAACCACTTCCCTCCTTGCTTTGAAACTATCAACTCTTCTGCGCAGTACAATAATAATTTTCTATATATGATCTCAAGGTGAGTTGCATTTTGTTGAAAAATTCTAAACTCAAATTTAGATTATGGATAGGATTTGGAAGGATTGTGGTGTCTTTATTTGAGCTAAGAAATTAGTAAAAACAAGTAACAAACAAAAGTCTAGTAGTACCGAAAGCCATGGTCATAATCTTATTAGGTAGTGTTAAGTGTGCATAATCATTTAAGAAAATGAAGAGGTTGCCAAATTATGATCTTATATATTTTGTCTTTACATAACTCTAGAGGGCCTACTTGCTTATGGAGGTTTCAAAGAAATTTAACTAAAGTTGATATCAAAATCTCTATCCCTATTAAGTACTAACTATTGCACTTAATAATAGAAATAGAACACTCATAACATCAAAGAAAAACCGCTTTAAAAGGAAAAGTTAATATAAGCATACGCTAACTACAAAACTTGGAATTAATCAACCATGCTATTATTATTATTATTGTAATTATCATCATAACCATTATTATGGTAATCTAGTGAAATAATGGAACCATGCACCCACACATCGGTTAGGACGTAGTAGAGTATAGGAAAATTAAAATTGTGGGTGTCATTTCTTATTTGGATTTATCTATATTGGGATTATCCTTTGTATTTAGATGCAACATGTCGTAACACGTTATGTTGAATGAATGGAGTTTCCACCTGCATCCCTTGACCCGTTACTATAATCACATATTATTTGTGGCGTGTCAATGAAGCATTAATCTAATCTAATCAAATCAAATAAACATTTTTTTCCTGGAACCCGAGGATAAGCCAAGCCACTCCAGCCACTCCTATTGGAATGTCTTTTGGGTTAATGGTTGTGGGAGGGACAAATTTGCAGCTGTTGAGGGATTAAAAGCTCTAGTAGGGACCATTGTGAGGTACCAATCTTGAATTTTATTATTTCCTCAGCTTTTGCCTAACTAATATGTCTAATGAGTCATTGTTTTGGTCATTGTCACCTGTAAAAGATGATGGACTCACTAGATATAATTAGGGGTTAACACTTAATTTCCACACACCCAAAAAAAAAAAAAAAAAAAAAAAAAGGTGTCATATTAGACTCAGATACTAGCTGAACCAAGACTACCTCAAATTAGGTTCAAGTCGAACATTTAAGGCAGATTTTTTTCCTTCTTAATCAGCCCAATTGAATTAACAGTAAATATGAAGTACCCAAAGCCTCAAACTAAAGCTAGGAGAGCCATTTAAAATGTTGTTAGAGATTCTTTCTTCAATGTTTTGTGTTCTCTACTTTCTCTAAGTTCCAAACCCTTACCCCACAACAGAAAGAACACATGATTTGCACTTGACCATGAAGAAGGCACCCAAAAAAAAAAACCGTACCATGTGGAAAATTTTCAGCCCTATTAAGCATGTCCTTCACGAATAGATTTGTTAAACATTTTTAGAAGAGTGTGCAATTCCATGTGGACCTGTGGGACTAGACAAGCAAACATGACCTTACTGAAATCTTTTCTAGCACAGTTTAAGCCATGAAGTAGTGGCATTGGAATGGCAGAAATTACAGCTCGAACAGTACCAATACACAATTATAGAGAACCCATGATTCTTGGCTGCACATACACATGGGGAAGACTTTTTAAAAAGCAGGAATATGTAAACCGAGCATCACAGAAAATGATGCTTCCCTTGTCAATATGAGCTTTCTTGATAGCCATTAGGGCAGTATTGTATCTTTCTTTTAAATTAATGGGCTTGGCATTGGCAACACAACACAACACCATTACCATGTGATATTCTTAGCTTTTATGTAATCCTTTATCACCAACATAATTATAGTTCGTCATCTCGTGGCCTAAATTAAACAAATGAACTTGAATCAAGAAAGGCTCCAAATGACTTTATCAAAAAATAAAGGATGGCATGTGAGAAGAATTGTCCTACAGTATAAATAGTAAATACTTCATGAAATTCATTTCGTATTTAATATTTGTGTGCCAATAAAAAAACGATTTGTTGAAAGGGCTATTGTCAAGAAATATTTTAGTAATTCAAGGGATAAACTAATATACCAAAAAGTAACCACTTGAAAAGTTGTTTAAACTTAGGAAATCTAATGTCATTTTCCAATTTGTATTTTTCTATTGCTGCCTATTAACTTTAACTATTTATTTATTTATATTTTTAATGGATCCTTTTTTAACTTCGAAATGATTTGTACCTAGCATAATCAGGATCCTCCTTGGCAATAATATCTTCACTCCATATTGGTCATTTGGATAATACTACATGTCTTCTCTCTTTATTTGGTGGGCTAGTAATTTAGTCTTAATGAATTAGAATAAATTAGAAAGAATCATGATTAAGATTAATAGGTTGAGAGCACTCGTCATGATAATGCGATTGATAAATTTGCAAAAGATCCTTTAAAAGTTGATGTTGAGATGAGTAGAGCCACTGAAGTTGAAAGTATATATTGACAGCCTTGTTTCAAGGGAAAATGGCCTAGAAAGATTGATATCCACCAAGAAAGTAGTTGTGGGTTGAGAGGAATGTAGGAGAATAAAGCAAGGAAAGTCATCCCATTAAGAAACCCACAAAGCTTAATGGATCAGAAAAGCTTTACCAAAAAACTCAGAAAGATGCAATTTTTTTTGGTCATAATAATGGTATGTGCTTTTAGGTTAGAACCCATTTAGGATTCCCTTTCTTTTTTTTTTTTTGGTTTTTTGTTGAGGCACCAGCAATCCATCTAAACTAATATGACTTTGATTCAAAGGTAAATAATGAATTATGAAATCGCTAGCTGTCCTTTTGAGATGAGAATTGCTTGTTTCCTTTTTTCTTTTCCACTTGAAAAAAAGCACTTGGAGGAACAGTATTACTAACATGAAAATGGCATAATATCATTTCAGAATCTTATTACCGTAATAATATGGTGATCCTTTTACTTTTTTTAATTTAATTTAATTTATTTTTTTGCCCAATTAAGATGGTGGATTTCTGATTCCATGAGAAAACAAAATCATAGAGAACCATTTTCATTGGCATACAAACAAACCGTAAATTATGACCAAGGAAAAAAGCAAATATGATGGATGAAGCTTTCAAAGAGATCAGGGACATGATATCACTTGAAAACCACATATTCCAAATTGAGGTTTCTTGCAAGATTGAGAATATGATATGAAAGAGCAATAGTAATAAATGATGGAATATATCGGGCCTGCTTTGAAGTCTCTTTCTGCTACCGACCCACTTTGTTAGCCCTTTATAGAATAGGCTGCCACCAGGTTTTCTTTCCTCATTTTTTAAATTTGTTTTTCCTAAAGATAGACGGTGGTGGAATTGGTACTTGTTATCTTATATGTGTTACACTTGAAAGTCAAAATTTTGAAAAGTCAAAACTATGAGAGCCCTGGTATATTGAACAATGGAACTCTTAGCTAAAAAAGCATAAAAGAAGAAGAAGAAGAAGAATAAGAAAGACCAATTGTTCTAGACCATCATGTTGATTGCATCATGCTTTATAAATTTGTAGAACTTCAAACTTTCAAAACCATAATAAGCAGCCTGCACAATTGGTTGGGTATGTTAGGACAATCAATGTTTGGACTTTAGACTAGTGTGGTTCAGGTGGGACTTTTTTTGTTGGAATTTGATTAATCAGGTTGGACTTAAATCCACGTACAAATCCAAATCTAAATTTAAAATACAGAGGATCTGCAAGAGATAGGTTCGAGGTTCAACTAAACTCTGGATATCTATATTATAGAATATAGTGTAGTATATTTAAGTTTTATTGAAAATGTTAACCATTCTTTCTATGAATAAGGGGAAAAAAAGAATCTCCAACCAATGGATAAAACCATTCATATGTAATTTTAGTCACATAACCTATTTAATAAGAGAAAAAATTTGACAACAACTTAATTATAGCCTAAAATTACAAGTCCACTCAATATCTTCTTATTGTATGTGAATTTTGACAAATCTATTATTAGATTGCATTTTTTTTCTTATAATATCCTTTATGCTTGCAACATTTTTAGAAGATCAAAAATCAATAGTATGTTATCAATTGAATGTTTAAAAGTTGACGTGTGTTAAGAGCATAAAGAACATACAATCTAACGATTAGATTTTCAAAATATGTTGTCATGTTAATTTTTTTTTAGTGAAAGTTGTAGTCTTAAGCTACAACTAAGTTTGTTGCAAAACTTTGTCCTTTAATAAGTCATGTGAATTATTTAAAAAATACATATAAATAGTTTTATGAGTTATGTAATGGGTTGAAGGAGATTCCTCAAAACCAATTTGTATGAAAACTTTGTTCATATTAACACAGTGAATTTATCTAATTTTGCACTTTATAAAGACAATATCAAGAATTAGATTGAACTTTAACTGTTGGATATTCAATACATGTTAAGTGATATATCTTATACCAAAAAAGACAAATATCTAATTTTACATGGTGAATTTATCTAATATTGCACTTTATAAAGACAAATATTAAGAGTTAGATTGAACTTTAAACCATTGAATATTCGATTTTGATACATGTTAAGTGTTATATCTTATACCAAAAAATATCTTCCACTTGGACTGTTTTTGCCAAAATAGGATTTCTAGAAAATATTTTCACATTTTTTGATGTTTAGTAAAGATGAAAAACACAAGACAAAGGAAAACAAATCAATATAGGCTTCATTTTGTTTCAAGAAATTCCTAGCCCATCACATGTAGAAACTAATCTGATCCAATTAGGTTGGTGGGTTGTACATACATATTTTATCAATGTAACAAAAAAAATTATCAATTATTTAAATACGTATTTCTATAAATTATTACAATTCATATAATATGCTTACATTATATTCCAAATAAATCAAAACTAATTTTCAAAAAATAAAATTATTAAAATAAGGATAATAAAATAAATTTATATACACACAGTGAATAGGATTAGGTTAGATGGATTGAAGAAACTATAAATTTGAACTCAACCCAACCTGAAGCTCAAAATAAAATTTCAACCCATCCTAACTCACAAAAACCAACTTAAGGCATATATATATATAGACAGAGAGAGAGAGAGAGAGAGGGAAGTTTGTGATTTTCCATAGAAAACATTTTTTCCACACATCGAATAAGAAGTCGTGAAAGTATTTTACACTAAAACAAATGAAGTAATAGTTGAAAAAGGGAAATGTTTTATGTACGATGTATGCTCAACACAACACCACAAATAAACTACATGCCATTAAAGAAAATATAAATAAACTCTATGTCATTAGTTTTGCCTCATCTCTCTCCATTGACCAACTGTTAATTACAGTTAACCTTAATTGGCATTGACCAACGGATAACCTTTTTCTTAATGAAATTTTTTTATTAAACCAATCTATTCCTTTTTTTTCTGCCTAGATATTCTTCTTTTGGTTCTATTTTCCCAATTGAAACTCTTAAATGGAGCAAATTTATAAATAAAAAATAAAATCTCTCTCTCTCTCTCTCTCTCTCTCACCTATATATGCTAAATGGTCCATTCTTTTAATAAAATTTTTTATTCAAATAATTATTAGGAGTCACAAGTAATTTTTTTTTTTTTTTTTTTTTTGGGGTGCAAATTAAACAACAAAAACTATTTTCTTAGGGTCACAACCAAACACAAGAGAATGAATCAGTTTTCAGTAACTAGAACAGCTAGGTTAAAATGGTCAAAATTTACCGCTCCTTTTTAATCTCCTGAATGACACCATATTATTAACGAAAGGAAAAAACAATTCTTGATGAAGAGATACCATCTACCACACCATTCAAACTCATGAACAAAGAGGATGGAACTTTAGGAGATGGGGATCCGTCCTTAGCACGAAAGAGCCTAGCTCAACAGGCAATATCATGAGCCTAATGGCCAATTTAGATAGAGGGAGAGGGAGGAAGGAGTACGAGAGTAGAGTAGAGCCGGCCGGAAATTGTTTACAAACCAAAAGGAAACAAAATATAATGGAGTTCTAATTTTTGCAATAATAGAGGCTACAAACCAATGGAGAATAATAAGAGAGCAGACTATAGGATTAATTACACTTAGAGCATCACCCTCTAAACTAAAGTTGTTGAAACCCTCTCCAAGCATTCTTTCCACTTAAAAAAAGCCGCTTTAGCTTTCATCCATAAAGAGTCACCTGGATCAGTACAGATACTAGACCATAAGAATTAAGTAGAGGATTTTAGCTTTATGGTTGTGGCATATGGCTGAAAGTATTACAGAGGAATTAAAGACTGCTACATCAAAATTTCTTAGCCTAGGAGTAGGACTCCAGTGAACTTGCCTTGAGGATTTTACTTAAGCCAATTCCCTGGCCAATTGTTTTTATTGAAGGTATTGAGGTTTTAATGTTTTTTTCCCCCTTCTAAAATTAGAGGATCAATTCGACCAAACTCCCTAAGGACAGAGTTTGAGCCATCCAAATCAGCTTACAACATATAACAGTAAGAAATAATGAGATTCTCCAAACTGGATGTGTAGTGTCTTGGTAGCATTCAAAAGAGTACTAACCCAGTCAGTTGAGTTGTTAAAACAATGAGAAGAGGGAGTGAGCCCAGATTATTTGGGCTAGAGGGCATGAGATGAAAATATGGTTAAAGTCTCTGGTTCTCTACCGCAGAGTGGACATGATATATCTTCAATTAAGAATCTTTTTATCAGGACTTCCCTAATTGGTAGCACATTCCAAGCTATCTTCCATCAAAATAAAAATAAAAAGTTTAGATGTTGCCCCTTTAGGTATGGGACAACCTGTGCTTTCTACAAGAGATAATTATCCCGTGAACTTAATAGTTATCAAATGGTGTAGGGTGGTGAGAGATGTGCGTGAGGTGTTTGAGAAGTTTTCAGAATTAGTGACATTGGTTAGAGTGGACAAAAAGGAGACAATTTTGATTAAAGGTGACTTTGGTCAATTTTGCTCTGATACCAGGTAAACTTTGTAAATTTGAATCTGAACTTTCTACCTTACATTAATAAGGTGGAGGCTATTATATTTGTAATAGGATTGGTTGCAATTGTTGATAGAAATGTACAAAGTATAGGAATCCAAAATACAAAAATATTCTATCTCCTAATATTTGCTTTATCCATTCTAAGTTTATCACTTATTAAGATAGTAGATAGAGTTCTATCATGCTTGTTTGTAGGGGATGGATATGCACTGCCATGCTTTTCCTTAACATATATTATAAACATCACTGTTTTTTAAAGGGGAGAAAATCCTACTGTCTATCCCTAACTAGCCAAAAAGTAGCAAATGGTCACATAGCATTGTTAACAATACGATTTTAACTCTCTTCATATCAGACTAGAAAACAGATAATACTAAGCACCATTCTCAGAGTCAGAGTAGGAAGTTAAATTACAACCATATGGAGCATCTTGAATACGATTTCCTAACATATGACATTGAAAACTTCCTTCTATCCAATACCTCAGTGTCCAAACAATAACTTGCGACAACATGAGTCATTCTTCAACACCATATACAATTTACAGTTAGCATACAATGAATATTACAAGGAAAAGATGAAATTTCATTTTATAATTACAGAAAAACAGTAAAACAGAAGTTATCAGAGTTTGCTGTCCCAGTGTGCTGACAGTGTGGGTCTGCAGTTGTATTTTGCAGCTAGTATTTGAGTTGTTGGGCTTTGTTGTAAATCTGAGTTTTATTTTTTAATTTTTTATTGATAATAGAATCTTATTCATAAAATAAAATAAAATAAAAAGTATTTAATCTATGAACTCGTGTTTTTTTTTATAATCTTAAAATTTTTTTAAAAAAATTATAATTAAAATAAATCCTTAAATTTGACTATTTTTTAAATGAGGGACTGTATTAGGACACTCGTTTCTTCATAACATGTATTCAAAGGAACCCAGTAGAATGCATTTTGATTTGTCGATTTAAAAAATACTGAACTTTAATTTTCATTGTCTTTTTGCTTGCAATCTTCTCTCTTCTACTTTGTTTTATTTCAAATTTGAAGATGAAGTTGACTGAAAAAAAAAAAAGTTCAAAGTAAATGTGAATTGAAATTTAGGTTTTTAGAATTTATCATATTCCTATCCTGACAGAATTTTATTTTTAATTTGTTGTGATTTCTATGATGAGTGTGGACACCAAACAAAAATACTCCAATTATACTAAACTGGTATGGATAATCATCAAATAAAAAGTTATTAATAAGTATTGTATGCATAACTTAAATAATACTCACTCCATCCCAAAATAGAATACAAGACTAAAAATTTGGAATGTCCCAATATGAAGTCCTCTTTGAAAAGTCAATAAATAAATTTCCAAACTTATCTTTACTTTATTTGAAAAACCAATACCATTTTTTCATTAGAGTTTAAATTAATGAGGATAGTTTTGGAAACTTGTACATTTTTAACTAATAGACAATGCATTAAATGATCTTTAAAAGTTGGATTTTCTAAATAGGACCAACAATATTGGACAAAGGTACTAATTAGAAATGTGATTTCGGTTAGGAAGAGGAATTTCACCTCTAGCGAGCAATGTTGGTGCATACTTGACACCTAGGCTTGTTATTTGTTTTTTTCATTTTGGATAGGTAGATAGAGGGGGTGGGGGAAGGGGTTTGAAGTAGAGATATTTGTTAAGCAAAGGACAAGGAGGCCTCTAAGGCAAGCTTTGAGTCGAGCTTGTAAAGGTTTTAAGGATATTTGGAGGTTTTTAGTGTATTTTGATCATTTTGGAAAATTTAAGAGTATTTTTATCATTTTAGAGGTTTTCTTGGGTATTTTTGTCATATTTATGGCTTTCGGGGTATTTTTAACAGTTTTGAGGTTTCAAGGGTATTTTGGTAATTTCTAAGATTTTTGGAATAATTCTGGTATTTTTGAGGTTTCTGTTCTCTTGAGGTTAAAAACGGATGCGAATGTTTTACACCCCTAAAAGGTGTGATACATTTTTAGCTTCAAATAAAGTGGTTTCTTGGTCAATGAAAATCATTTCAATTTAACCAAATTTTCAACCAGCCCAAACGCCATATAAATGAGGAAACTATTTTTCCAAAAATGTTTTACGCCAAAACAAACAGGTGATCATTTTAATTTGAAGCCTATGGTCATCTCTATTGTTTGTTTTTGTTATTATGGGTAGAAAAAAAGATAGAGAGCAGGAAATCATTGATTAAACTGTGTATCACCTAGTGCTTGTTCATAAATCAATTTGGCAACCATAAATATAGATGATAGAGAGACAAATCTCTGTTTAGAGTGAGAAAGTTATTTCTAGAAAATCAAACCTAGTTACTTGGGTGAAATATAAAGTTTTATGTTGCCCATTATACTCTCCTTTGTTATCATCCAGGATAATGGAAATGAATAATGAAGATAGGTGGGGACTTAAAATTGAAACTGTTTCGTAAATAAACTTCTTTTAGTGCAACAAATAACAAAACTTAAATGCGAAAACCACTTTACACAAGTTTCACTCATGATTGCTTACAATGTGGTAGTACTTCTCCTTTAAAAGGTGCAGGTATGGTTAAATAATAATAAGGATAAATTACTTTTTAAACCTTAGAGTTTTGGGTGTGTTTCATTTAACCCTTAAACTTGCAACCTAAGGTCATTGATCAACAAATTCAACCCAGAGAACAGATGAGCCACTACTTCTCACATGTGAATTAAATCTTTTAGACTGCTTATCTCTTTCTCTTTCCAGAACTCCTTAGCCTCTACTAGAATCTCTAATAAGCAGGACACATTAAAGATCAGAACAAACCTGAAACACATAAAAACACATATTTTCTGAGGAGCTGCATCTTGCTCCATGCTTATTCGACTCTCTTGTCAGCAAGAGCTTGCTTTAGCTCTGCTAGCTCTTGCCCCAACTGCTCCACCTGCAAGATAATATAAAAAAAAATGTTAAACCTTGTAAGCAAGATGGCTGACAAGGAGTTTACGGGAGAGGAACTTATGGTACTTGGAGACTCATCCAGTTCCGACATAGAGGAGATGATGACAAGCATTTTACTTAGTTGGATGGTAAAATGATCTCATACTTTCATCTCCATCAGTACATAACAAACTAGTGAGGCAAAATTCAAATATAAATAGGATCACAAAACAAGACCTCTTAAGATTTTCTGTTTCATGGATCTAAAGCACTAATTAGTAGCAAATTGTGAGGCAATAGAAATCTTAAATTGAACAATATTGAGTGGGTCTTAAACTCAACCCTACCCTTCACTCCATATTTATGGGAGAGGAAGTTCCATTTGAGCTAAAGCTCACAATATAATACTTGCAGGATTGTAGAGAAACAGAAGATATCCACTCTCTTGCAAAAGGTGTTGACACATAAAATGCTTTAGATAGGCTATTTATCACATGAACTGCAGCAAGTTGATAAAAAGTACATAAAGGATCCAACAGAGCTTTAAGGGGAAAAAAATCCAAAACTCTGCGAGAGAGAGAGGAGGGAGGGAGGAAACCCAGACACATCCTTTTTAATGCTATAACAGCACATATATTTTGCAATGTAACAAAATAAGCAGACAAAACTACTTCAAGAATAAGTTTCTTAATAAACTTTAGATATACCCTTGCGCTCAATTCCCACTGATTATCTAGTTTGACCATTTTCATAAGTTCTGTTTCCAGCTCTTCAGCCCTGGAAAAGAATAGGGGACGTGTTGATTAAATGATTGTTTTCAGAAGCAATATTCAACATCTTTGTATGTCATTATAGGAAACCCCAATAGTTTGAAACCAATTTCCATCACTGAGAAACTCTTTAGAGAAAAATAGTTAAAAGAATCGGGCATAGAGTTGATTTTGTGAAGTTTCAAAATTACAAGGGCAGAAAAGGGAAAAATAATATACAAAGAAAGCACGAGCATTAAGAAGGTTAAATACATTGAAGTTCACTGAGTAAGGAAATTTCAGTCACTCCAATCTGGGTACATAAATGCTGGGTGGATCAGGTAAGAAGAACATTTAAGTGTAGGACTACCACTGCACTTGGTACTTGGTAGACCTCCTATCTCTTGTACTAATGTTATAATTTTATGAGTGTTGCAAGTGTAGTTTTTCATTGTTTAGATGACTTGACTCAAAAGATGTGCACAAAGATTCTGAAGATTATATATAATTACTAAATACAAAGAGCATAAATCCTACAAGCATCATCATCATTTGGAAGTGAAAGATGGGGGAAGAAAATTTATGACAAGGATATTTAAACATAACATTTTCACATCAAGAGTCAATTCTAAGTTCTTTTTCCTCCTTCCTCTTCATTCTGGGGTTTAATAATGATATCTCCCCCCAATATATAAACAATGAACTTATTCAGGGCAAGGCCAAAGCAAACCAAAAAACAGTGATAAAGTTGAATTCCTCACATGCAACTTTACACAAATCACACACACATTCTAGTACCATGTAACTCCATTAAAGCAAGTGCAGTTCAAAACAGCATAACATGATTTCCTTCCAATAGAAGCACTTTACCAAACTTGAAAAACTGTATACAAGGTTTATGCCTATATATTTGGAACACTAAACAATATGCAATCCTCTTGGACTGGTCATAATATGATAGAATCTAATGTCATTCAAGCAGGAGCATTTCCAGACTGCTGATCGTTTATATTTAGTGAGACCCCATTATGAATGTATATGTGTACTGAAATATGATCAGACTTTCCAATTTTATGTCTCCTTGACACTCGAGGAAAGCTGTCTTCAGTTTCTCTGAAAACACAAACATGGAAAGAAAATCAGAAGACAAGGAAAAAAATGAAAAGAGAAGAAACAAAATTAGGATTTAATTCTCACAAAAGAAGCAAAAGACTGATTAGAATTAATGCATGAAGTTTATCAGCTACAAAACTTTCAACTCAAAAAAGTTTTCTAGATACTTATAAATCATCTAATAAATAAAAACTGAAATTTAAAAAAGGATAACAGATAATCTCCAAGGAAAAGCAATTATAACACGCACGTCAAGCAGAGCAGCAATAAATGATAGCTTTTCTACAACTACTATAGGAAAATAAGACATCAAGGATCTAGGATTTGTTTTGCAGCTGCAGAATTTTTTATCAACAAGACAAAAAAAGGTGAGGACTCGTTTAATATATGCCCAACCAAAAAAAGAAAGAGCTACTTAAGTTAACGCCATCTTTCAAATAAAATGCTAGTTCTACTGAAACCTCTTTCAGAGCCATCTTGCATTGAAGATCCAGCACTTGTTCTCATAGTCCCTCCAGTACCAACTTTATTGAGGGCTTTCTTACCCTTTATTCACCTCTGTCATAAACTGATCCAATTGAAATAAATCATCCTCTTCAGCCACATTCTCAAACTCAAGTGGTCCATCTGCACATCGAGGAATCTCAGCATCGACATCTTTCTTTGGCCTGTATAGGGTTGAAAGCATTGGCTGAGCAGTAAACAAGCCCTGATCATACACATTGTATTGATCATCAGTTGCAAATCCAGAGTCTATTCCTTTTTCCTGGTTGAACAGTCTTTGATCATACATAATCTCTTCTCCTCTTCCTGTTCCAGCAGAAGCCATGCCAAGAGCTACCTTCTCACTAACATCACGATTTCTATCTCTTGTGATCTTGCTCTTCTTTCTCATCGCAGCATCCTTGGCCTCCAACTTTCTCTCCTTCTCCCTCTCTCACCGTCGCTCCTCACGAATTTTCTCACGCCGTATGCATTCTTCCCTTTCCTCCCTTGTCTCCTTAGGCAGATCCTTCTCTTTTTCCCTAGCGTGCTCACGATCAATTCTCATATCAGAACTATCCATGGCATTCTTCTCAGAGGGGATTGAAACAGCAGCAGGGGGTACCACACCAGTTCTCTCAAAACGTGCTTTTTGAGTTAGTGCCCTCAGTTCATGTTCTTTCCTTTCCTTCTCCTTCATCATCATCTCCTTTTGAACCTTCGATCTTATGGTTACAGCTTCTCGGGCCTTCTGCTCTGAAACATACAATGCTTCTGAAAGCTTTGCAAAATTATCATTGATCTGGACATCTTGAAGGCCTCTACCATCAGCTGCAAGACGCTTATCAAGAGGAATCGTATAACCTTTTGGGTTCTTCCAATTTGAAATGCAAGGTGGGACTTTCCAATCTTATTGGTCCTTCACAGTCATGGACTGAGGAGGAGAACGCATCACTGGTACAGGTGGGGACCCAGAAGCCTTTGGAACATGCTTATGCTTGAACTTAGGAGGCTCAAGCAGATCCACAGGCATCTCCATCATCCTGATTATCCTCTCTTTAGTCCCTGAGTTGAACGCAGCTGATTGCTGTGACGGTTTATACTTGATAAAGTTTGAGTCAGAAGACTGTTTTGGCACATTTTTTGGTTGTGCCGCACTCAACCTCACATTCACAATCTTTTCAAGTGCAGCTTTTGTTTCTAGTGTTGTCTTCTCAATCTCTTTCTTTAGCTCTTCATCATCACATTTCTCTTCACAGTCATATTTCATAACCTTAGGTTCAAGATCTTTATGCTGTGAGTAAAGAATCTTGTTTGAATTCTCATTCTGCCTCACAATCACATCATAGGCAATATTGCCATGGGTATCAATAATAACAGGAACAATCTTCGATCCAGGCTTCAACAATCTGTCCCTACCCATGTCAAGAGGGTATTGCTCAATGTGAATTTCAGGAAACGCACCCCCATCCCTGAAATCCTCTGCCTTTCGAGGAACAAAACCCGCACGCTTTAACCACAGATCATTTGAATGATCATAATACGAAGCAGGGGTTGATTTCGTTGGCGGAAGAACAAGCACCATGATAAAACAAAGTCCAGTTACTGCAAACCCAAATTCAGACCTGCAAAAAAAAAGCCCAAAAACAATGAAAACCAATTAGTGCACAGATGCAATTACATTTTTTTTGAAAAAATTAAAACAACTACGAATAATCAACCAATCTTTATCAAACTAATTGCCTTATATTGAGCAAAATATAGAACTATGATCTAGTTGTCCTACAAGATTAGAAACTCTTTATATAATTAAGGACACTTCCCTCCCTTGACGAGAACTCATTAATCATACACAAAAACATACATAAACATATCAAAACAATGAACAAAAACTCTTGGATTTTTTTAGAAAATAACTACAAAACCCAAACAATATCATAAGTTAGGAAACGTTCCAAACTAATTTGATTTCTAGCAATTCGAGTTTAAAGGACTCGATTTATGGTTTGTTAGAATGGCCACGTAGGCCAGAAATCGAGTCCATCGGACTCAGTTTCTAAGCAAAGAAATCGAGTCTACTGGACTCGATTTTCATGCATGGAAACCGAGCCCAGCGGACTCGATTTAGCAACGCAGGGGTGAGATTCCAGCAACCCAGAAAATTCAAAAACGAAGAAGAAAGAAGGGGTGAGATTCCAGCAACGCAGGGGTGAGATTCCAGCAACCCAGGTGCCGATTCTGACCAAACCCAGCCGGTGAAAGCTTCAGGCGATGCAAAACGCCTCATCGGACGTGTCTCGCCGCCGCGACAATGCAAAAACGATGAAACCCAGGCGCCGATTGGACGTGTCTCTCTACGTTTTGCATCGCCTGAAGCTTTCGCCGGCTGGGTTTGGTCAGAATCGGCACCTGGGTTCATTCGTTGCTTCTTTCTTCTTCGTTTTTGAATTTTCTGGGTTGCTGGAACCTCACCCCTGCGTTGCTAAATCGAGTCCGCTGGGCTCGGTTTCCATGCATGAAAATCGAGTCCGTTGAGCTCGGTTTCCATGCATGAAAACCGAGTCCAGTAGACTCGATTTCTTTGCTTAGAAACCGAGTCCGATGGACTCGATTTCTGGCCTATGTGGCCAGTCTCACAAACCATAAATCGAGTCCTTTAAACTCGAATTGCTAGAAACCAAATTAGTTTGGAACGTTTCCTAACTAATGATATTGTTTGGGTTTTGTAGTTATTTTCTAAAAAAATCCAAAACTCTTCATCTAAGTATTATATTGAAGTCATAGGTTTGAAAAAAATCAGACAACCGGATCATAATATCTCAAGCAAAGCAAAGCAGAACTCTAGATCACTAATAACATGGGATAAGCACATAGTACTAATTTTTAAAATAAAATAAAAAAACAACCTAAGATTTTTCAATTATAATTTGAAGAAACCGTACCTGAGATTCGATTCTACAAGGGGTGGCTGAAGAGGTTTTTTTTTTTTTTTGAAACGATAGGTACTTATATAGGGTATTATTACTTGTTGAACACGAAACCGTCACCGACTTGGAGAGGAGGGAGGTTTGTCTCTCCGACTTTCCTATGATTTCGTTGCATCTTAAATCCGAGGGAATGTGCAAAATAGACATATTCAGCTATTCAAAATCGTAAGTTAAACATGGTTTTAAAGAATTTTGAAAACTAGCATCTCGAGTTTTAAAAACTCGAGATTTAAGTTGAAAAGCGAGTCTCAAAGACTCGCTTTGCTGTTTTTCTGAGCTGGTGTGGTGGCAATATGTGCCACACAGATCTCGAGTCTTTAAGACTCGAGATCTGTGTAATTGAATCTCGAGTCTTTAAGACTCGAGATTCAAGTACATATATCATTTGTTTAATGGAATCTCGAGTCTTTGAGACTCGAGATTCAACCACATATATATAACGCTTATTTAATTGAATCTCGAGTCTTTGAGACTCGAGATGCTATTATTATAAATTCTTTTAGAACCGGGCAATTAACTATATTGTTAGACTAGCATTGTTATTTGGCAAGGGGGTTCTCTTAAATCCTGATATTATCTGTCACCAGTTTGTTGAGAGATTCAGAATAATATGGGCCAAAATTGGGCTCAAAAGTTTTTTTTTTTTTTTTAGAAAATATTTGGGCTCAGAAGTGGTTGGTCATGTTAAGTTTATTGGATGGATAAATTTTGATTAGAAGAATTGTCCTCTTATTTTTTGTGGAGATATGTACTCCAAATTTGATTATTTTAATAAAAAATTCTAACATTTTCTATTAAAATTTTAATTTAAAATACTATTCCAGCTAAAATTCAATTATTAAAAATTTCAAGAAATTTAACTGTGGGGGAGCAAAACCTGGGCCTATGTGGTGGGCTTAGGTACAACGTTTCATCAACAATACGTCCGAGGAGAGGAAATCATAAGGAACCCTCGTAACTAACAGTAGAACGCGTAAGTATCCAGAGAGGTTGATCCGAGAGTAGTACCCTCCTCGGATATGGCATATGTCGGTAAGAGGAGCCTCGGCTTCCCCTTAGTCCACCTTCCAGGAAGTTCCGGAGGTGAAGATAGACTACCGATGCACATGGAAGGGATAAGGATGCAGAAATATCTTGGGAAAAAGCTGCTACCACCGCATTAAATGCATTACAGCAGCTTTCCTGGCCGCATTTATGTGGAGAAGACCCCTGAACAGTGTTTTAAATCACCTTTACCCCCAAAAAATCAAAAAGTTGTAATAGAAGAAGTGGAAACTCAAGTACCAGGCTAAATGGCAGACAAGTGGACGATAGGATCAAACAATGAAGGACTATATAATGGAATAAGACCTCCAGAGGAAGGGGATCACGAGAGAAAAAGAAGAAATATCAAGAAATAATTACTGTAGCATCTGGAAGAATACAACCTAAAGGAAAACATTTTATCTAAGATCCTACCCCTCGGATCTTGCTCGAATCCATCAATTAGTCCAAAACTTGCTCCTCGGACATAAGGTCTTAACTTGTTTATGTGTTTTAGTCTCCTCGGCTAAGTTCCTATCTTTCAGTAACTGTTGTAAGATTCGTTATTAGCCCAATTCTCTGACCCACTCTCTCACAAATTTATTGTATTGGGCTTATTGGGCCTATCTCCTGTTTCCATTAAGGTGTGGGCTACGATTTGTGACCTTACATTAACATTTATATTAATCTAGATGAAACTAATAAAGTTTCAAGTGTCTCACGGTTTTGATAATATTTGTATTTCATTCATTTATTAACAGGATATTAAGTTGTAAATGGGGCATTTGTCCTAGTGTGTTATGCAAGGTCTTGATCTGCCTGTGATAGATAGTTAGGTTGTTATTTTGCTTTTTGTGTAATTAGAGCATTTACATCAGTAAATGCTAAATAAATAAATAAAATGCTCAATTTTATACATCCAAGCCCCAAATTCATCCATGTCAATCAAGTTAAAAATATGTAAATTTGTAAAATTGCTACAAACTGAGCATTCACATCAATCTGTATAATAGAAAAATGTGTAACATTTACACAGTTTTGTCTAAAAATGACCTATATCAGTTTGTGTATAATTATATAAATTTACAAGTTTGCTATAGTAACCGTGTAAATTTATACTAACATTATTCATTTTGTATTTAATTTTTTATTCTTTCTTTATGTATCTCGAGGATGAAAAAAGAGAATGAATGGTAGTTGTTGTGTACAAAGAAAGATAAACAATTTAAAAAATCAAGAAAATTTTTTATTTTAATGAAATGTAGTGTAAAATAGATAATCTGATGGATGCTTTGAAAATTGGGTATGTAAAATAGAAAAAGTAAGTTCTTAAACTAATGGCATGTTTGGATGGAGGGGAAAAGGAGGGGGAGTGGAGTGGAGGGGAGTAGAGTAGTGTAGGCTAAAAATAAACTAATTTTGTACTAAATCTACTCTACTCTACTCTACTCCCCCTTCCCTCAATCCAAACGGACCATAAAATAGACAGGAATTTTTACACGAACTAATGCAAATGCTTATTGTATAAATTTACATTGTCATTATTCATTTGCATATAGATTTTTTTATCATTTCTTTACATATCCCAATGACAAAGGAAAATAGTGGATGTGGTTGTATGTGAAAAAAAAACAATTAAAATTTAAAAAAATATATATTTTAATGAAATAAAATGTGGAATAGATAATTTAATGTGAGTGATTTTGAAAAGTAATTAAGTAAAATAAAAAAAGTAAACTTTTATACTAAAATAAATATAAATTTTTGCACGAGATAACATGGATGCTCGATAGTATATTTCTGTAGTTTGTCGGTAGGCTGATGGATTACCTTTGTTGTATAGGCACTATTGTGCTTGGATTCCATATTGCAGAGGAGTCCTCTATTACTATCGTGCCCTTTGGGATGTGTAATCTGTTCGTTGTTTCAATAAAATTTTACCAATTCGTCAAAAAAAAAAAAAAAAAATTCTTTTTACGTAGAATGTTATGAGTTAGTAGTTAATATATATCTAGCCCCTCCTGAGACCTGTCTCATTTTGCTTCATGTGCCTCTCATCGCACCCCATTGCATCAAGTATCTACCAGAGATTTGGAAACAAGAACGTGAATCAAAACTGAAATATGAACATAATGAAATTTGCATCAAATGGGCAACGGAGGATTAAAATTAGGAAAAAGTCGCTATATTACATCATAGTACAATATTTAATAATCAGCTCTCATAAGTAAAGCTAATCTTAAGTCTATTTCCAATTGGAAATTTCCTCCACAAATCATAAATCTTCTATCTGCTCAAGGGTAGAGAAATGCGCATCAATCTTATTAAGAGTTTCTTGATCAAGTTCTGTTGTGCTAATAATTTTTTTTGAAGAAAACGACGATTCTTTTCTGGGTTCCAGATCAGTTTTAGGATTCTGATCCTTTGGTGCTGCATCTTCAATTTCTGTTTGATTGGATATTGTGTTCCGATTAAAGATCTGCAATTTCATATCAATGCAAGATTTCAGATCCTCCTCGGTCCGGGCTTTATTCAACTTGTCAATGAGATCACTCACAGCCAAAGCCCTTTCTGGCTTCAAACTTTTTGCCCTTTTTGGTCCATGAGATTCATCTTGGCCACTTTGGTCATTATTGCCATCATCCAGGGCACGCTTCTGAAGCTTTTTTAATCCCCGATCAACAATTTGTTGTACCCTCCTTCTGAAGCTATCAGTTCTTATAGAGTTTGATCTTAGCTGCAACTTCAACCCTGATACCATCAATTCAGTGTTGTCCTCCGTAGAAGTAGGGTTAGGGTTTGATATAGTGGGCTCATCCCCATTGGACCTTTCAAGAATAGATTTCATGGAAAACACTTCTTCAAGTAAATTAATATTCTGCATGTATCGGTCAAAAGCTTCATTCTCCACCTCAAAGTTTTTGTCCTTGAATTCCTTTATCTTGGAAAATCTCCATTCATTTATCACTGCAGCATCCTGAAATAACTTCCCAAATCAGGACATATTCTTAAAATAACAATATCACAAATATGAATATTGATTTTTCCATGCACCTTTCTAGTCAATGGCTTTCTTGAACGGCTTGGTATTTGCACATTATTAAACTGTGAAAAAGTGTTGGAAAGTTGCCGAAATGATGCAACTCTATGCGCAGACCTGAAATAAAGCCCAAAAAACAAAACAAAATGTTAAAAACTAAAACTTGAAAAGCTGGTGATACAATTGACATAATTCGTAACAAGAATGTTAAAGTGCTGAAAACAGATAATTATTAGAAACATATGGGAACCTCAGGAAACAAAGTATTAAGAGGGGAAAAAAGGAAAACTTCACAGATGGAAACGTGAATTTAGAAGACTATAAAACAGAGAAGTGAACCAACAGAATTCTTAACCCAATTGCATCCCAAAGGAAGACTTAAAAGTTGAAACATTGAAGAGGGCCAGTTTTTGAAACCTCAGCTCAATTCTGGTTTGGCAAATGGGAAGAGACACTTTAAACTCAGGCAAAAATGCACACAACCATAGACATTCAGAAACTGACCATAAAGTCAAGAACGGAAGAGCACAAAGCACTTTAAAAATTAAAAAATTAAAAAATTTGTAGGTTGTTGTCCTAAACACTAGAAACATAGATAAAAATGATATGAGATGGAATTAGATGCAAATCTGGGTTATTGATGCTCATTACATACCCTGAGGGAGATGCCTCAGTCCCCTGATGGTCAAACATAGAAGTGCCTGAATTGGGTGCCTTGTCCGGAATAGTTGCATTTGCTTTCAAAACTGCATTCACAGAAAAGAAAATAGGAAATGAGGTCATGCTCATAATATGACAAACTGACACCAAAAAAATATATGAAAAAATCACATAGATCTCCTTATCAGCATCACAACAAGAGTAGAATCAAGCTTTACTAGGCATGGTCCTCGGTCAAAAGTTCATATACTTCATTCAACCAATAAAATTGAAACTCAAACCCCCTATGAATTGTCTGATGTATAGCTTGGTCCTCTAGGTTTTAGTAAAAAAATTTGGATCCTGAAAGTCAATCACATCTATATTAGTAAATTTCAAGTGTTTATGATACTGCTTCATAATGTCTTCAGCTTATCGCAATTATTAGAAAAAAACTAATTTTCTTGCAGCAACAAACTTAGAGTCTCTAATTTGTCATGCATGTTTGAGGCATATAATTTAATATATTATAAGGTACCCTTCTCCTAAAGAAAAATTGTAGTGTTTATTCATTAAACATTGTTGATGGGCGGTTAAAAAGTATCATGTTTATATGGTTTGGTCATGTGTAGAGAGATCAATGCCCCAGCGAGAAAAGGTGAGTTAATTCAAGTCTAGGGAACGAGGAGAGGTAGAGGAAGAGCTAAATTAACATGAGTAGAAGTTGTAAAAAATGACATGTCAATTAAGGAGGAAACAGAGAGTATGACCTCAAATAGAATAGAGTGGTGAAAAACAATACACTGACTAGATTCTTATAAAAATTAAAATTAAAAATAATAAACTGACTAGATTGTAGAGGACCCATAGCTGACACCCAAATTTTGGGACCAAGGCTTGGTTGTTGTTGTTATTGTATTCATTAGACATTGATCATGACTTCCAACCTTTTCATTTCTTGTTTCAATTAGCATTTTCGTTACAACTACAAAATCAAGGTTAGAATAGATAAGTTCCAAAACAGAAAAAACAAAATTCATGCATATATGGATATATCATAATCACAAACTGACTTCCTAAAGTCACTAATGTTCAACTATTATTATTTAATGTTTTGGATGACAGCACCCAAGCTCTAAAATACTCCCTTCTGCAATCTCCTCATACTAGAAAATTATTCAGGCATAAAAAGTGTATGAGTCTTGAGTAGATTCCAAGTTCTGCTTGCGAATGTATGGCTCAAAATGAGTGGTAAAAGCCACCATCTTCTTGCTCAGCTGACATAGCCTTTTTAACTTGTACAAAGGAAGAACTACTAGGATTATGAAAGTTTAAGGTATCTTCCTATTAATCTGTAATAGAAATTTCAATCTACGAAAGAATATTCCTAGGCGACAACCATTTCCTTTCCTAGTAATTTAATGAATAAATTAACTTGCACTATTCCATTAATGAATTGTATGCATGAATTTGAGAGAACTCCCAAATGAATAAATAAAGTATAATGCATCCAGCAAGACCTTTTTATTGATGTAATCCTCAGTGTTTCAGAATGCCAATAGCACAAGGCAACCCCAATGCATATGATAGAGGTTGGTTTGGACTTTCAAACTAAAGCCTGGGCTCCACAAATGCCTGGCGTTACAAGCTCAGATGGGTTGCAACTTTGACACCATGATTAACTAATCACTATGACACAAGTGCACTTGCTATATCATTAGAATCTACCTTCTTCACCTTATTTTTCATACCACTTGTACTCAAGTCTCATGTACATTAAAATTTTTAATAATCTGGTGACCCAACAAGTTAAGAATAGTTGAATACAAAACCTCAAATCCTACGCAAGCAAAAATGTAGGAACCACCAACCCAAACCATATATCCATCACAGTTTTTTTTAGTCTGAAGCTTGTTCCACAAGTAAAAAATATTAACAAGCACAAGGTCAAGGTTTTCTCTTAGAGGAAACTTTAAGTACATCCCTGACTAGCCAAAAAGAAAGTAGCATATAAAACTGCTTCTAACTTTCTACATATTAGAATTGCAGGCAGCAAAGGAGCTTTCTCATGTTCAGAATAGGAATCTAAAATGACATCAATGTGAGCATGCTTGATATAACTTTCCTATTATATGCCACTAAAACTTCAAATATTCAACAACTCAGTCATCTAACAATGACCGACATACTTCAAGTTAGCATACCGTGAATAGGACAAGGATTTTGATCTCTTGAACAGCAACTCTTGCATGACTTGAATGGACACCTGCATGGTTAATTTTTATCAGAAAATATATATTTATTACCACATCACGTATAAAATATAAAATAAAAAATATTCTATCCACCCCCCCCCCCCCCCCAGTCGTCCTAAAATGTCGTAGGAAGCACCACTTCACAACTCAAGTAAGTAGCACAATCTTCCAAATGTTCACCGTAGACATACTGGTCCGTATTATGGTCCATACTCCGTGTTATTTGTTCTTTAATATTTCAAGAGGCTCAAGGCAAAGCAATGCAATTTACCCAATTCTTCTTAATCTCGATACAATGTTGTATAGCTCAAGGCCCATTCTTGTGCCTAAAGAAAGACCTTCCTTTGTATTTCAAAGTACACCACACCACCAGTCAATATCCTAAACCCACACCGCAACATCATGCTTCTTGAATTAACTTTAATTCAATAAGTCTTGCGACACAACAATTTTCACAGACTTGTTGTGATTAGGTGCATAATAAAAATGGATTCATGTGACAAAGAATCATGCTACAATTTTCACAACAATTGAGTTGGCAAATTTTAATCGGTTCTCATCTACCATTTTCAACTTGCCATGCACTTGTGAAATATTTCAAATTCGTGACTAATTAATCCCGCTAAAACCATAGCAAGTAGTGAAAAAATAAATTGTATCTGCTCTAATTTTATTCCAAAAAAATAAAGGAAAGAAAAGAAAAGCTCGAAGCAAAGAAAAACCAGTTTCCAGAAGCCAATTAAACATACCAAACAACAAACAAAGGCAGAAGCGAATTAGAGTCCAGTCGAGCCTTAGGCCCAAGAAACAACAACGATAACACAAAATTCTAGGGTTTTGAAAGCTACGCAAGTGGGGGGGAACGAATTGAGCGAAGAAGAGAATTGACCTGGAGCGAGCGACATTGCCGCAAATCTGACACTTGGGCTTGTTGAGTCCACGAAGGGTCTTGGGCGGCGTGTCCGTACGGTGCGCCATGTTGGTGGCCGTGGTGGTGGTGGTGTTGTTGTTGTTCGTTAGGGCTGGCGATGTGGCCGCCATTTTTTATGAGCTCTTCTTCTTCTTGTTTCTTCTCCTTCGAAGCTTTCAGAGGGACACAATATTCAAATTAAAAGACTAAATAAACTTTTTGGATTTGTATTTGTTCGCTTTGGCGCTCCGACTCGTTATGGTTGAGGGCACTCGATAGAAAATAAGTACTCTTTTTTTTTTCTTTTTTTTTTTTTAAGGGACGACAGCATTGCGGTAGTAATAAAGGGTTCTTATTTTGTGGGCTAGGGTTAATTATGGGCCGGGTCGGTTTGTGAGCCTCTTCTTCAAACTAGGGTATTAATTAATATAGAAATTTGAACTTTCTTTCTACTTCTTCTTTTTTTCCCTCTATTAAATTATGTCCGGTCCTTTCTAAAAATAATTATAATTTGATTCTCAAAAATATATATATTTTACAAATTTTCTGATTTCAATTTTTATTTCTCAATAAATATTGAATATATGATATTTATATATATTTTTTGGTAAATTAGCTACTAGTTTAATTATAAGATTTTACTTACTTAATAATAAAAAAATAATTAAAAAAGAAAGACCAAAGGTAAAAGACTTTTTTTTTTCATAATTCAAGTTTTCACCTTTTTATTTGACAATCCTTTTGAATTATAAGTTACCAAAATTTAGAGTTTTTTTTTTTTTTTTTACCAGGCGTATTATATTGATTTAATTAAATCCATGAAATAAGAAGCCACAAGATATATATATATATATATATATATATATTAAGATTAAATCGTAAATTACACTTTTAAATTTTTAGGTAATTTTAATTTTACACTTTAAAGTTTCAAAAATTTTATCAACTTCCAACAGTAGGCATCATTTGGATTTTCTTCCTTCTATATATATTCATTAATGAGTTGGTCAGTAAAGTGCCACATCATCACAAAATGATATGCTTTTTAATAATTACGCCATTTTTTTCATATCATAAAAAAGTTGAAAACTTTTTTCCCTTTTTCCATCCACATCATAAAAAAAATTATATTTAAAAATATAAAATAAAGAAGCAAAACCAAAAGCTAAAATTCAGTCCGAAAAGTTTTTTTTTTTTTTTTTTGTTAAACAAAGTACATAGATTCTAAAGCAAGAGAATCATCAATCCAAATAACATTATTTAGAATGTGCCTAGCATAGCATGTGATGATGCCAAAATCGTCAATTGGGTCACTCATCCAATCCGGAGCTCTTGACAATGTTATAGGACCTGTAAAATAAAGGATGGACTGATCAAAGAGACCATCAAGTTGTGTCCGATAGGGGAGCCTCCGATGCTCAAGTTATTATTAGCCCATATATTTCGTATGTAGATAGCATTTTGTAATAGTTTTTTGATGTACCTTAGCAAATGGACAAATTGTCCATTTTATAGGTGACTTAGGTAGCTGTTAGACATAAATGAGGGTGATTATTACCCTAATTGTAACGTTCTTTGTCTTGATGAGAGAGTTTAAGGCCTTTGATGGTCGTTATTGAATGTGTTGGGCAGTTACTCATCTATCTTTGATGGCCTACTAATGACGCAATGACCGTCCATTAAGATGGACGACCTTAATAATTTTTATGGACTCATCATCATGCTAACAAGTGGACTACATAATTTGCCTAACGACATTGTATGATGTACTGAAAACCAATTGAAACTTGCCCAGGATGGCCCAACAAACTTTGAGGCCTAAGACTATATATTTAAATGAAGCATTTCTATTATTACTTAAATAATATTTAACTAGTTTTTAATATCATAATTCTTTTATAACAAAAATCCATTATTTTTATTTTGTAATATGGTTTTTTTTTTTTACTACAAGAAACTTACAAACGACATAACAATGAATGTGATTAATGACACTTCAAGAAGATATTAAACAACTATTTGAATGAATGATGTTAGAGATATTATAAATCTTTCAACATAAGGCTTATAAAGATGTATCACCAATCAAAAAAAATAATTCAAAAATGCATTTAATAGGTTATTGATGTCCACAAATCATATTAATTGTCACATCAATTGTAAAGGTTTTGAAGTAAAATTTATAGTATTTCTAACATATTCTTATTTGAATTATTTCTTGTGAACAATGACACATTTTTGTAAGCCCTATGTATTTAAAATTGTATTATTTCTAACATTACTCAATCCTTTGGGACTTCTTAAAAGTAGAAGAAAAATGTATACTATTTTTTTTTCCTATATCTCAAAAAAATATCAATTTTTGCCCCAAATTTTGGGGCCTTTCCCTAGTAGGGGGTCCTAGACGATGGCCTAGGTGGGCTAGGCCTAAGGCCAGCCTTGAAACTTGCAAGGAGAACCTAGAAGATATCTAGAAGGACATGGCCATGCTAAGAAAAAAGATTCCCATAAGCCATAATAGATCGCATGACATAATTATTGTCACCTTCGATAACAAGGTCTCTAAACCCCACTTCAATAGAAAATTCAATTACTCTTCAACAAGCCAAAAGCTCAGCTTCATCACTATTAGTTTCAAGTAACCCTTTTGCTGATAACAAACTAGTGATGGCAATGGGGCGAGGTGGGGCCAAAGGATGAGGTCTTTACCCTTGGCCTGCATGATTTTGTCTTACTCTATTCCCATCTCGTCTTTCATGACAGAGAAAATTTTCTTGCCCCTTAGGGCCATAAAGCCCCACCCCACAATGTAAAACACTACTTCTTGTTAATTTTCCCCACAACTAATACAATTTTTTTAATAAAATATGTTTCATTAATAAAAATATACTTGAAATTACAACTAACTTTATCTCATCAAATCAAACTAATTTTTAGCAAAAATTGAATCATATTATCAAAGTGTCTATCAAGATAATATTATAATAAAAACAAAAATCTCATAGTATAACACATGGCAAAATAGAGGCTGAGAACTACATTGAGTAAAATAAAATAAGCTAATATTGATATGTTTGTTTCAATATTAGGGTTTTTGGGTATGAAAATTTTATAATTATAACTCTTATCAATGCAGGGCGAGGTGGGGATTGGGTGGGGTGGGTCGAAAATGTCTAAACCTATCTCCATCTTGCCCCATGGTGCGGGGCTAAAATCTTGCCCTACCACCTTTATGAGATAGGAAAAACCCGTACAAGGTAAAGCGGGGAGGGGCGGAGCAAAATTGCTGTCCCTATAACAAATGTTTGTTTAGCTAAAAATATAGATATTTTTTAATTTTGTCTTAGCTTAAAAAAAAAACTATTTTTTTTAATAAATTAAATTTTAACTTTTTGTTACACATTTAACATATAAGGTAGCAAAAATACTATACAAATGTTGTAAAATGATAAAAATAGATAAAACAAAGCAAGAAGAAAACAAGAAATATATATTGATAAACTCTTGTATTCAAGTGGTCATCTACAATCCTTTTGATATCTCTTATATGTGTACAATTATAGTAACACAATCCCACATATATTTAGAACCTTAGAATGCTTGTAGAGTTCATGGGATAAGGTTGCAATAATGAGTACAATTATTAATATATATCTCCCTTATAGACTTTACATATTTCAGCCTTTACACCTCTTAAATAACTTTTTCATTGCCCAAATTTTACACATTCTAATCAAACTTTATTTTTAACAACAAGTAAGCTATTGGAAACTACAAGAGTTCCAAAGACACACTTAATTCATAGATTTTGGCTTTGTTTGGTTAGGAGGATGGAAAATATTTAATTTTTCATTATATGTGTTTAGTTGAAATAAAAAAAAAATAAAGGGTTGGAAAACTTATTTGTTTCCAACTCTTTGTTTGGTTAATGAGATAAATTAGACAATGAAAAAGATAGTTAATATAAATTTACACTTCTTCCATTATTACATATGTATAATATATAAGATGTCAATTGTGGTAGATAATTGAAAGGTACCAAGAGGATAGAAAAATAATTGAATAAGTTGAAAGTTTTTTCTTTCATGCTTTACATTTTTGTGGGAAAATACAACCAGCTTTCTTCCCTCTTTTCATTTCTCCTATCATCGATCAACCAGACACACAAAAACACAAATTTTTTTCCAAACTTTTCTCTCTCCTGTTTTCCATCGCAGCCCCCAATAATCATCCCAATCAATCACACGCACTAAAGGCTTGGAAGTTGGAACTCAGATTCCTAACTACTCCCTACTGCTGTGACTGATTTAGATATTTATTATTTATGGAACGATTTTTCATTGAAGTTTTGGCACCTTGCGCTGGCACATCGTTTACGAACAAATGCAGGCCTCACAAACTTCATGTGCAGTTGAGATTTGTGATTGGAGATTGGAAATCAGCATTCAGCAATAAACGCTGGGAAAATAGACAAACACAAAGGCAAATTGATCCACGCATCTTGACTCTTGGGTCAACGGAATTTATTTTAATGTGTAAACAAGGCCATCATATCATCCTTGTCTATTCAATGTCCTTTCATCGAATGGACCACTACAGGAAGCAACATGTGACTATTGTAACGACTAACGAGTTTATCCCCAAGAGAAATGATCCGTATATAATAATTTTACAATATTTTTATAATAAATCTTAATTGATAGGTTGTTATTAGATGTTATTGTTAGAGCATTAGTATTAGAGAATGCTAATGTTAAATCTAATAGAAATTTGGAATTTTAAACCCCAAAACCATTTACATTGGAAAATGCTAAACATCAGTATTACAAATTTTTTTGCAATACTGCTACAATGCAATTTTAAACATAAAATTACACTGTAGCAAGTATTGTAAAAAAAAAAAATTTTATTATGTAAAGAGAGGAGAGAGATGGGAGAGAAAATATATAATTTTGAGATATATTATTTTATTATGTAGATATATTATTTTAATGAGTAAAAGAGGGAAGTAGAAATTTGGGATGTGAAGGTATTGTAAAATGGTATGGTATAATGATAAAGTAGTTTTTTAGAATTGTAAAATAAAGTAGCATTGGAATTTTCCAATGCTAATACTCTTAGATTAAAAAAGTAATCTCAATGCTAAATTCAAATTTAAACAAATAATAACTAACTACTTATAATTTGTTATAAAAATATTTAAAAATATTATAGACATAGTAATTCCCTTCCCCTAACCTGCTTTCTGCTTTAAACTTACCAACATCCAAAAAAAAATCCACAGCGTGCCCCACACGTTTTCATTTTTTAAATGATGCAATCGTTTATTGATGCGGTTGTCAATACTTTTATGATAGAAAAAAAAAAAAAAAGGCTACTGCCTCCCAAAAAAAAAAAAATCTGCATGTTTGCACCATTTACGCGGCATTTACACGGCAAATAGACGCAAATATATATAAATTTAAGAGCTTTGGAGTTCAAATTACTATCTCTTAATGTTTTTCAAAATAAAATAGGTTTAACTATCTCTTAATATCTCTTAAATTAGTTACTATCTCTTAATACTTATCCCTCAACCATGTAACTATTGAATTATCCATATTTTTTTGGAGACAAACAAAATATAGAACATTAATATCCCGATAGGCTTGATACAATCTCAAACAAAAGATAGAAAAAAATATTGTCAATAATAAATTTTAGATAATAAGTTGTTATTGGATTGTTACTGGTGAGGAAAAAAAAATTAAATATGAGCTCATATAATCATATTAAAACAAAAAATAGCTTACAGTAAAAAAGAGAAAAGTGGTGTTTACACTACTTTACAGTAAAAAAGTATGTGCCTGGACCTATTGAAAATAAATAAATAAATCTTGCTAGGAGAGAGAGAATAACGTTTTTGTTCACATGGCATGCATTCAATTAGACAGAAAAGAGAACATAAATTAATGGGGGATTGGGATTAGGAAATCAAATTTGTTATTGTCTTTTGATATCATACTAATTATTAATTGACCGCTTGAATTTTTTATTTGGCTAAATACTACTTATGGAGCATCTTCGATTGTCGTATCCTAATTCCTAAGTCACGTTTTCAAAAGGAAAACAATGTCTTAGACATTATTTATTATTATTTTCCATTTTACTTAGTTTTGATTCAAATCTATTATAGTATTTTAGTTTGGACTTTAAATTATCTGTTATCATGGTAATGGGGTGCTACCATGCTATTTCAACAACCCCAAAACTGTTTTTTTATTGGTTCATAAGGTTTGGTTAACGAGTGTCTGTAGATAATAATTAAGGTCGAATTTTTTACTATACTCAATTAGTTTTTTGAGCGTAACTGCACTTCAATCGGTTAAAGAAGTATTTGTTTATTTATTATTGTTGCTTCACAATAAAGTGAAACCTAATAAATTCCTCCTTAACAAAAACCCAATGACACTTGTTTACAAAATCCTTAATATTATATATTCTTCTCTAATTTAGTAGTTGGTGTAATGACTAATGATTGGTGCAATGTTTCAACACCACAATGTATTATTTCTTCATCACTCACTCATATAATGGTAAACTCAAGTGCTAAAGTGACAATAGTGGAAACTAATTATAAACTAGAAATGAAACCTAACTCGTCGATAAACCCTTCTCACCAAACCAATGTATTGGAAAAATTAAATAAAGCACATTTTTGTTGTGATGGACAAAAAACCCATCAAAGATGTGAAACCTGGGAAGTATCGAGTTTGTATGGTCATCATAAAAAGAATCTCAAAAAGTACACAGCGAATGGGTATCCATGGAATTGTATTTCGTGGCCTCCATTCCTATATCCTAATCTGCCATGTGTAGCATTAAGCTTAGAGGTCCCTTGCAACGAGAAATTATAAGGTCCTCATGATAGATAAGTGATGTAGTATAATATTGTTTAAAAACTGAAAAGTGTTGCTTAAAATTACGTGCCAAATGGCCCCTTAATATCCCGATAGGCTTGATACAATCTCAAACAAAAGATAGAGAAAAATGTTGTCCATAACAAATTTTAGATAATAAGTTGTTATTGGTGGGAAACAAATAATTTTAATGATGAGCTCATGTTAAAACCAAAAATAGCTTGCCGAATAGGATTTATTATGATATTGTTTTATTATACTTAATTAGTTTTTTGAGCGTAACCATACTTCAATCGGATAAAGAACTATTTGTTTATTTAGTATTGTTGATTCACAACAAAGCGAAACCTAATAAATTCCTCCTTGATAAAAATCCAATGACACTTGTTAACAAAATCCTTAATATTATATATTCTTCTCTAATTTAGTAGTTGGTGTAATGATTGGTGCAATGTTTCAACACCACAATGTATTATTTCTTCATCACTCACTCATATAATGGTAAACTCAAGTGCTAAAGTGACAATAGTGGAAACTAATTATAAACTAGAAATGAAACCTAACTCGTCGATAAACCCTTCTCACCAAACCAATGTATTAGAAAAAATTAAATAAATCACATTGTTGTTGTGGTGGACAAAAAACCCATCAAAGATGTGAAACCTGGGAAGTATCAAGTTTGTATGGTCATCATATAAAGAATCTCAAAAAGTACACACCGAATGGGTATCCATGGAATTGTATTTCGTGGCCTCCATTCCTCTCTTAATCTGTCACGTGCAGCATTAAGTTCAGAAACCCCTTGCAACGAGAAATTATAAGATTCTCATTATGGACAAGTGATGTGGCCCATAATGGATAAATAACGTGTTCCACTCGTAAGGAACGCAAAATTTCTCCCTTGCAGCCAACGTGACGATCGGGCTCACATAGTCAACGTGACGCATACGTTGTTGACGCAATTGTCCACTAATTAACGTTGACGCGTATTGCCCACCTTATCCGAAAGGTTTCCACATCACTGTAATAAAACTGGAGTGAAAACGACACCGGCCATTGGTATTACTGACATGTAGTGTACTGCGTACTACAGCCATAATCGACCCACATGTGGTGCCATTATTTGCTTGCTTGCTTCTTCTTTGCTTTTCAATTTTTTCCCTTATGATATTACAAATTTTGCGGAGAACCCAATTCCTTTTGTGATATTACACTTCTATCATGTAAACTAAAATACTAAAAAGGAGGTCATGAAGTTGTAATGCAAATGAGTATCGTGTTGACATGACACCTTGGATAGAGATGGTGATGTGGCACTATTGTCTAATACAGCTATTAGCTCGGCTTGATGAGGTGGCACTTGGAGAGAGATGGTGATGTGGCACTTTGGTCTAAATCTAATGCAACTATTCGCTTGACTCGATGAGGTGAAAGTTCGACCATCCTCAACGAGGAGTAAGGTTAGCCAAGTCTGATCTCACCCAAGTGAAAAAACGACATAACCCTTCGAATTATATACGTGGAATGACATTTAAATCCCAAACAATTACTGAAGTTCTTAGGGTCAAATCATTACATTTGTGGGTGGTTAGCCATTAAGTTAGAAAACATGTTTGTTAGAGTGAAAATTCATCTTCAGTTGGGTAGTTCATCCAAAGATGCTGATGGAAGATCTTTTCAAAGATATGGCGATGGAAATTTTGACGACTGTGTAAAAAATAGAGGTCTAATCGGAGGAGGTGTCAGTGTGGCACCAGCCTAAGGGCCTTCAATTTTAAATTAGGACTAAAATGTCAATATTCTAATTAGTAATAACAATGTCAATATTCTAATTTCCAACCACATAATGGAATTGAGGAATAAATTTCGTTTCACATAAAAATAAATGAAAAATAATCAACAATGGAATGTATGACAATAACTTAACCTAACTTCCAAAGTATACTTAGTATTCTCATTAAACTTTTGAGAAATCTAATTGACTTTCAGCTTGTTTGGGAGGAGGAAAAAGAATGAAATGGAAATAAATGAAAAATAATCATTTTAGAATATTCACTCCATTTCCTTGTTTGGAATTTTAAATGGAGGCTTGTCATTCTTATATTTGAGAGTTTAAGTAGGAATGAATGAAATGAGTAGAAAAAAAAAAATACTCATTTATCTATATTCCCTCAAAACCTTAAATTTTCATTCTCCCAAAATTTTGGAGGAATTTGATGGAATGAAATTAGATTTAATGAAGTTTTTATTAAGACTCTTAAATATATTATGTCATTTATTTTAAAACATGAGTCTAATAGTAATATTATCATAAAATAATTTCATTATTTTCCCTCTATGTTACTTCTAAACAAGATTACTTATCTTCCATTCATTCATTTTAAAATATCCAAACAAGATTACTTAAATACATTCTATTTCATTTTTTTGTGAACTCCCAAATGAAGGGTCCCTTACTGACTTTTCAGGTATTTTCCATTTTCTTGGTAGGTGTTCGCCGATCAAGATCACTCTTGCGATCTATTGCATCATTAAATTCTTTTATCAATATTTGTTTTTAAAATACTAGCCTTTCGGTACAAATCCAGTCTTATTTCCTTCATGGGTATAAAATTTAGATAAAGAATTTTGAGATAGAATTTGACTCAAAGTCGGAATTTATGAATTATCAATTTTTTTTTTCTTTTGTTTGGTTTTTTAAAAAAATAACTTTGAATTTTCAAGCACCAAATCCAAAATTTAAATTCCATAAAATCAAACTCTAAAACTAAAATCTTTGCTATTATCATACCATCAGACATTACTACTTTTCAAATTATTATGCCACTATTACTGGAACATCATCTTCACCACATTGCCACTTGCCCTTGCCATCGCCATCACCATTACCATAATTGTCTTTGCCAACACTGTCGTCACCACCATCACTCGATGTTGTCGCCATTGCCACCTTCCTCACTTGTTAGCATTGTCCACATTGCCACCACTATCATTACTACAACTACTATTACCAGCATGCACACCATACCACCTCCATCATTAAGTTATTGTAACTACCATTATGGTAATTACCTCATGCACACATTGTACACATGGTTAATTAAAGATTTTTATTTTTTATTTTAAAGATTTCATTGTATAATATTCTTTCTATTCAAGGTAGATGATTGTTCTTTATTTATTTATTTATTTATAAATATATTGTATAATATTCTTGGAAAATTATTAGGTGACGTGGTGCTCATTTCTCTTATATTCATGGTAACACATAAGGCTTTGGCACTACTATAACGCTTTACTAACTTAAGGCACCTCGCTATGAGAATCTAGCAAGGAGCTCAATTTAGTCCTATTAATTGGAAAAATTTTGGAAAATTTTAAATCTTCATTTGATTACAAAGTTATGGATAAATAAAAAGAAAAGTTTGATGAGAAATGAGAAGATAGAAAATTGAAAAGGTAGAGAGAAGTGTGAAAATAATTAGTAAAAAATAGTGATAAAGCGTATGATTAACAAAATGCTAATATGAATGCCTTAAAATGCTAATATCAATTTATAATGAAACTTTTTTCTCAAAAACTTTTCCAATGAAACTATCTATTTAAATATTATCCTTAAATGAATGCTTTTGTTGGACAATGGTTAACATCGATGATGTTTTGGGAATTTTTTTATGTGTAAACAATGGTGATTGAAAACTACCTACTACTTTCATTGCATAAGTATCTATTTAGGAACAGCTTATTTAGTTGAAATTGAAAAAATTTTGTTGAAAATACTATAGATAAAAGTAAAAATTAGCTGAATAATATAGTTAAATTCATGAATAGTGCCAAAAAGTGCAGTGGGACCCATGAATAATAGCAAAAATAAGCTAAAATTGCAAATAAGTTGAAACTTTCAATTTGTCCTAAACGCACGCTAAATATAAGAGCATGTTTGGTAGACTGTAATAGGCGTTGTAATGTAATAATTATTCATATGGTTTAATTATTCTTTAGTTTTGTTTTATTTTTATTACAAGGATAATCATTCCTTATGAATAGCTATTCTTTAAAATGAGGAATAACTATTCCTCTTTAAAATGTTGTATTAGCTATTCCTTAGTAAGTGCAATAATTTCAAATTTTAATATATTTCCAAGTAAACAAACTTTCCATATACATTTAACAATTATAAAAATAAAAAATCATAAAAAATAACACATATCTCTCTTAAATTTAAAAATAACAAATTTTTAAGGAAATATAATTGTATGAGTAAGAAATTTTCAAAAATAAATGTTAAATTTCATTCTAATGTTATAACTCACAACCAAACTAATGAATAAGTTTAGTTATTATATTACAACACATTTTATTCCTAGTAATAAAGATTATAATTCTTGTCGTAATTCTTATTCAGTGTACCAAATGTCCCCTAACTTTCGAATAGACAACACATTATCATAGTCAAGAAACTATTTAATTGAATATTATCCTAAATTTAATGGTTTTGTTGGACAATGATTAACAAAAATGATTTTTTGGGAATTTTCCTTGTAAATAGTGGTGAACTGGTGATTGAAAACTAACCACTATCCTTTTGCTTAGTTAAGCAGCGAGAATATAACTTTTAAATAGGCCACACATCATCAATGCATCATAGTCAAGGCATTGTCATCATTTATTTAGGAAAATAAAATTTGATATATATATATATATATATTTTGCTTAGTTAAGCAGTGTGAATATAACTTTTAAATAGGCAACACATCATCAATGCATTATAGTCAAGACATTGTCATCATTTATTTAGGAAAATAAATTTGCTATATATATATATACACACGCACTCTCTACTACTAGAACCCCTCCCAATCCTCTCTCTCAAGTCTCAAACCCTAGGTACTAATACCCACGGTGGCAAAACCAATTGGGTTATTGGCAAAGTATTCATAATGTTAATCTTAAACAATATACTAATTCGAAGAAATTTGTTAACGACATCACAAACTAAGGGGAAAGAAAAACTGAGTCACTTATTTTTGAGAAACAGAAACTCGAGACATTTGATTACTTTCTTTTTTAAAAGAGTTTTAACTTATGACACCTGCTCTTGATGATAACTTTTTATCATCAGACTAAGACACTAATTGGTTTTTTGGTGTAAGCAGAGATTGAATCTAAATTTTTTATTCAATCATTAGAGACTTTACTAATTGAGATAAATGGAACCCATGAGACATTTGACTACTTCAATACTAATGTTTAGTTTTGCCAAGGTCACTAGCTGTGAGATATTCTACAACATATTCATCAGTGAAAAAAGTAAAGTAAAAGGGTAAAACGTTAATGAAAAACCAGTAATATCTCAATTTAAAATGGGAAGAATGCTTCCAAAAATAAATCATAAGCACTGCAATTGACTCTATATCCCTTTGCTTTTTGAAGCTTTGATGGTACCCCTAAAAGAGAGAGAGAGAGAGAGAGAGACAGAGAGAGAGAAGAAGATCACAATAATTTTTCCTTTAGTCTATGTTCTTCCCTTTAATAATGGTGATGTCAGTTACTTCTAAAATTTAATAATCATTAGAGTAAATTCATGATATCTTTTATAGAACAGAATTTTACTCTCCGATAGTTGTTTGGGAACCATTTAATTCCCATGAGTTTTCATTTTCTATTATAATGTCATACGTATTGCTAAGATTATCACGTAGAACGATGAACTTCACTCGAAAGTACATTGAAAATGTATACAGCTCTTGTCAAAGATGACATTCCTTGAGGAAAAATTCTAAAATTATATATATATATACACACACACATATTGCTAAGATTATCGTGTAGAATGATGAACTTCACTCGAAAGTACATTGAAAATGTGTGTACAGCTCTTGTCAAAGATGACATTCCTTGAGGAAAAATTCTAAAATGATATATATATATATATATATTATTTTTAAAAACGGATTTACTTTTTACGATTCAATTGTTATAACAAGTGAGATAGTGGTGATTCAAATCCTAATTTTCCTTATAAAAAAGACTAAATAATGCTACTGAACTATAAAATGTGAATCCTACACAACTATGGAATCCACGTGGAATCTACTAGCCCAACAAACTTTGTTTGACATACTCCCAACCTGATGCATTGAGTTGGTTTTACATTGGTTGACGTGTTAGTTTGGGTTATGTTTTTATTTTATTTTTCAAGTTTAGGTATGGTTTGGGATGACAATATTTTCAACCCAAGTAACCCCACCCAATCCACACTATTAATAGTTTATAAAATATATGTATTTTAAATTTGTTATTTTGATATATTTTAGGTTTCAAGACTTAGTTTAAATTTGTTAGTTTGATTTATTTTAGTATTTTGAGAGTTAATTTTTATAAAATTTGAATATTAGGCCTAATTGTTTAACTTGTAATAATTTATTTTTTGATTAATAAGTTTAAATAATTCAATGAAAAGATCGACAAAATGGCTTAAACCAGATGACATAAAAAAATACCTCAAACCCAACCCAACCCTTGCATAGAAAATCTTAGCTGTTAAATGAATTCTATTACCCATTTTAAGTAAATGGAGAAGTTCCTATTTTTCCATGCACATCTCTACACACATACTATGAAAGGCAAGATGCATGGATAAGATTGTATTATTAGTAAATTATTTATCGGAGATAAAAATGCAAAATTAAGAAACTCCTGAGGATCGAGGGCTAATTCGAAATACCAAAAAACCACAAGGGGTTTACAAAAAAAAATTAAAAAGCATTGTTTAAATACGTGAAAGATGCAAAACCCGGATTGAGCTAATTTAACCTGTAAACTGTGAGGTCAGAACTCAGACCAACCCACACGCACACGCGCACGCAGACGCGGACATATAAAATAGTGTTCATTTTCATTTCATTCTTACCTTCATTTCTTGCTCAATTGCCCTACAAACCTATCCTCCACCTCACTACCTTCCCTTCTTTATCTCTTCCTTCAAAGAAAAAAGAAAAAGAAAAAAGAGAGCTCTCTCTACTGAGTTGTAAACATGGCTGAATCGGTGGAGCTACCGGGTCGACTCGGCATCCTTCCCTTCCGTAACAAGGTCCTTTTACCTGGCGCCATCATTCGTATTCGATGCACTTCACCTAGCAGGTACTCTCTCTCTCTCTCTCTCTCTCTCTTATTGTTCAAAATTCAATACATATTTTCCTGGAAGTTCAGAATTTCTCTCTGTTGAAAATTCAATATTTAGCGGTTGTGGTTATAGTTTCGTTTGGTTACTGAGAAAATTTCTGAGATGATAAACATTGCAGGTTTTCTTTTTAAGTGTTAATTGGGAACTAGAGGAACACAGGAGTAATTTTAATAATTATTTGTAAAAAAAGAAAAATTAGGAATTAGAGGAACAGAGACCTCTACAATTAGCTGCACCGAGCTAACAGCTAATCGGCTTAACGTTTTTTTTTTTTTTTTTTTAAGTTTTCTAGTTCGTTATCTTTTTCTTTGGTTTTCTTGGAAACCAATCGGAAATTATACTCTTCCTTTTTAGTTTTGGTGGTCGATAATTCGATCTACTTTACTTAAAACGGTGTCGTTGAGTTCGAGGTAATTCTGCGTTTGGTTGCTCGGAAGTGGTAGGAATTGAAAAGAAAACCTGAAAATTTCACAAGATTCTTCTAATTTCAACGTCTCAGTGTATAATTTGCCAAGTTTTTCTTATATACTCTCTCTTTTGCTCTGCAATTAAGGGGAGGATTTTTTTTTTTTTTTTTTTAAATTTATAAATTTTTTTAATTTAAAAATGTAATTCAAAAAAATGGTTTGGTGTTAATGTAGTGTAAAATTGGTGGAGCAAGAGCTGTGGCAGCGGGAAGAGAAGGGATTGATTGGCATTCTTCCAGTTCGTGATGCTGCTGAGACAGCAGCAGCAGCAGTTGTCCCCATGTTATCTCAAGGTGATCTTTTGACTTATTCACTCTTTTGGTTTCTATGAGCGACGAGTTTGTTTCCATTGCCTCTGTATGTGCAAGATTGCGCCTGTGTTTTGATGGCATGGGAAATTATTATTATTATTATTTTTTGTGTTGTTGGAATTTATAGGCGTGGGAAGTGATTCCGGAGAGAGAAGCTCAAGAGTTCAAGTTGGTACATCTGATTCTCAAAGGCTTGATGTCAAAAATCAACAGGAAAATATTCAATGGCATCCCAGGTATGCTTCATTGCAGCATCTATTGAGTTCCGCGCTGGAAATTTTTGGCTAACATTTTTATTGTTGGATGTTTGAACAAGCTAGAATGTGAACTGTGAGCTTGTTATGACTTGGTATCTTATTTCGCAGAGGAGTCGCAGCTCGTGCTTTACATTTGTCAAGAGGAGTGGAGAAACCAAGTGGGAGGGTCACTTACACGGTCATCCTTGAAGGTTTGTGCCGATTCAGTGTCCAGGAACTTAGCACCAGAGGAACATATTATACAGCACGGATATCTCCTCTTGAAATGACAAAGACCGGTTAGTTGTTGTTTACATTCTTCCTTGCGTATGTATGTTGATGAAATATTTACAGGGAGATATATTATGATTTATTGTTTGATTCACTTTCTCACTGTATGATACTATTCCATTGTGACTCTAACCCAATAATGCCTGCCCCAAACCTGACTGACTGTTTCTGACTCTATGACCAGTGGTCCTAATATGAAATATAGATATCAAAGGGGTTTCAAATGCTTAATATACATAAAGAGTATGGAGCGGTGGGAAAATAACTAATAAACAAAGAAAGATATGATTCTTTACTCATGGTTTTATGCTTAAGCGCTAAACAGGAGTTATTGCTTCGGATGTGTGTGCATTAAATCCTCGCTGCTTTGTATGTTGTTTCTAGATTCTATCAACTTCTTTAAGCATATCATGAGATCACTACTGTTGCCTTGTCTGCTGACAAGATAATTACTTCCTAATTCTGAAATCTTGACCAGAGATGGAGCAAGTGGAGCAAGATCCAGATTTCATAACATTGTCTCGTCAATTTAAAGCAACTGCCATGGAGTTGATATCTGTTCTTGAGCAGGTAAAACTTTTGGTTAGAATCTATTCCAATTCTTTGGAAACCTTTTTGGGAATGAGTATTTCTCTTTTGGTTGTGTTATATAATAGGAAAAGCATGCTCAAGGGCATCTGACTCTGGAAGCAGTTTTATACATAAATTGCAATTTTTCATTCTAAAGTTTCTTGTGCTTGTTTGAAAAGATTTAAGATATTTGTGTTATCACTGACAGATTTTTCTTGTAATTTTTTTTTAATTGCAATCTAACTTATAATTGTTTAAGGACCATGCCTAATAACTGGAGGTCACTAGTTTGAATCTTCCCTTCTCCCTCTCCTTGGGCCAAAACTTATAAACAAAAAAGTTTTTGATTACCAATAAATTGCCATTACTCCCAACAGCAACATATGAAAATTTTTACAAACTTAAATAAGAGGTAGAGTGGAGACAAGTTTTGAATTTAGGACCACTTGCTCTGATACCATGATAAATTACCACTAGTCCTAATAGCTTAAGATGGTAAGAAATAGTTAATTTACTTATTTTAACATATCTTTTATGTGGTTCCCTTTCTTCTTGGTGAATTATGCTTATATATTTATATATATATATATATATATATATTTGATAAGTAAAATTAATTGTGCTTATATTGTTATTAACTTATCATGGATGAGATGTAAATAATGTTTGATGTGGAATCTTTTCATCATTAGCTGATATTTTATTTTATAGATTCATTATCTTTGCTTTTCAAATAATTTTTTTGGTCACATTTGTTTAGCGTGAAAAGATGCTATATTAGCATGAGAACAAGCACACGGGTGAGGACACCAAATTGGTTCTATTTAACGATGATTGATTTTTTTTTTTTTTTAATGATCAATCCTAATTTATTATTTTGGTCTTGTACTTGTGATTTGGAAATGTTCAACTATTTTTTAGGAGATTTGACTTTGACTCATAGTATTATTTTTTTTATTATTTATTTTTAGGAAGCCACATACAAGTGATGGGTAATATGTTTGACATTGTATTTTGTAAACTTTAGGATAGTTTGGGAAGAATAATTATTTCTTCCTAGGAATAAACCAAATTTGGGACTCACATTCTGGGAATCTTCAGATTCATAATCAAATCAAATGTGACACACCAAGAGCCTTGTAGCTCAACTAGTTGGGACCTCCTGATGTATCCAATGAAGATATATATCTATATATATATTTATATATTTGAAAATATTTTAAGAGTGGACAATACAACATTTATCTTAAAAAGTAGGTCTAGCATACCAAAACTCAAAAAAAAAAGGGGGCAAATAATTCATGGTGAAGGGGGATATACTTTTGTCTAGGGAATTGGTGGGAATTTTCCCCTTGCTCTCCCATTGCTGGAATATATCCCATAAGATTGATTTATTTATAGGTTGGGGAACTGTCATCTTTTTGTTTACTGCATGCATATTTATGTTGTTATCCTTCTATAAAAAACTCACACATTCTTAAATGTACTCATAGAAACAAAAAACAGGAGGAAGGACAAAAGTTCTTTTGGAGACAGTTCCTGTTCACAAATTGGCGGATATCTTTGTTGCTAGTTTCGAAATAAGTTTTGAAGAGCAATTGTCTATGTTGGATTCAGTTGATTTGAAAGTAAGGCTTTCAAAAGCTACTGAAATAGTTGACCGCCATTTACAGGTAACTTCTAGATGTTGTTTGTGGTTGACATCTGGTGCATTTGCATCCTGGTATTTTGAGGATTCTTTTGGCTTATATGGAGTCATGTTAATGGTTACTTGTGACAGTCAATACGTGTAGCAGAGAAGATTACACAGAAGGTTGAGGGACAGTTATCGAAATCACAGAAAGAATTTCTTTTGCGTCAGCAGGTTAGCTTTCTAACAATATATATGCAGTTATTTATTATATATATAGATATATTGGAGTGAAAAGAGTTAGATATATTCACAAATTGTTCCCTTCACCCCTCCTTTCCTTGGTGCAAATGTTTCTTAATGGGGGCTTGGTCCCAATGGCCCCAGTGCCCATCATTGTAAAGGTGGATGGATGAATTTTTCATTCCAACTTCGTTGGTTACTTGTTACTAATGTCTTAAGACATGTGAAGGGCTTTTCCCTTCAAGAACTTTACAGGAAAATGGTCTTGTTGTTTTAGAGTCTTCATAACTCTTGAGTTACAAACCTTGAATTATTGGACGCATCACCATACTTATTGCGAAGGATTCACCTTATATATTAAAGGAAAAAAATGGTTTATTTATCAAAATAAACCTTTCAAGTCAATTTCTGTTCCAATTTTTCATAAGTTGCATGTGAACTAATATCTTACACCATAGATTCCTCTGTAAGGGGCCAGGGGATTAGGCCTAACTTCCTGAAGAGTAGGCATGATCTCATTGAGCACTTCCTCACTTAACTTATCCAAAAAAGAAAAAGAAAATCCTCACTTCTCTTTTCTGTTGATTGCCATTCTTTTTATCTGGATTCTACATACTAACCAGAAAATGGTGACTTAAACTTATCCCTTACAATATGTGGCAGCTATGCTGTAGGGTGGTTTGCAATGTTCCCTAAACTACAAAATTTTGCAGTTAACACCTTGATTTGTAATGTTAGCCACGCCATCTAAAATTAGTGTCAAATTTAAGAAATCGATGGGTTGGTTGGGTGGTGGGGTGTACTAATATGTCAAAATTAATAGGTGAGTTCCCATTAATTTGCAAAGTCCACCCCCAATCAGCTTACTAATATGTTAATTTTAACATTGGGCTTGAATGGTGGGTTGGGCATTACAAATATTCTCAAATTAGGGCGTGATTGCAAAAAATTGTAGTTTAGGTTGGACATTACAAATGACCCCATAGTACTTATCAAAAAAAAATTACAAATGACCCCATAGTTTAGGGTGGATGGCTATAATTAACCCTTATTACTTTTATTTTTTCCACATTTGTTTGTCTTTAATTGTGCATTGACAAAATATTTATTCTGTTCTTTTACTATCTTTAGCTGCTTTATTTATTCCTCTTCCTTGGCTACAAAATCTGAAACATATTTCAGATGAGAGCTATAAAAGAGGAGCTTGGTGACAATGATGATGATGAGGATGATGTTGCTGCCTTGGAAAGAAAGATGCAAAGTGCAGGAATGCCTTCAAATATCTGGAAGCATGCACAGAGGGAGTTAAGGTATGATCTGTTGAGAAATGTAGATAAAGGTCGATAGTCTGTGGGCTTGCGGACAAATAATGTTATGGTGTTTCCATAAAAGTAGTTGATTCTTTTCATACTATGGATGTTGGTAAAACTTTGACATGGCATGCGTTTACATCTTGAAATAATATGAGTTATCCAATTTATCATCTATGGTATTCTGATCAGTAAATTCTGGGGAGACGTCTGTCCTTTAGGGAGTGATATTGTGTTGGTATTGCAATGGTCATCCAGAGCCAAGCTACTACTAATTTCTCTTCATCTTTCCTCATCTTTTCCTTGTTATTGAGTAGACCTCCTCTGCTTTCTTTATTTTGTTTGCTTTCTTGTCATAAAGTCTCAAATCACTTTTAGAGATAAGAAAAATGAAATACTGATTCTTAATTCATTATGAAGTACCATTTACTGTTGAAGCATCATTCTGAACACTTTTTACTTGTATATTTTGGTTTTTGGGAACTGATAATAATTGCTGGCTGCCTAAAGAAAACGCTTTAAAAAAATTGTAGTTGATGGCCTTTTAAAAAATTTTCCATCGATAATAATTAATTTCTCACTTTAAAACGAATACTTGTATATTTTGGTTTTTGAGAAATGATAAGAATTACCACTTGCCTAAAGAAAATGCTTTAAAAAAATTGTAGTTGATGGCCATTTAAAAAATTTCCATTGATAATAATCAATTACTCACTTTAAAATGTTCTGGGAAGCTTGAATTGAGAATTTGAGTTTTTAATGCAATGAATCTCAGTTTTTTAACTGTGAAATGCCAGAGGATACAGTACTTAAAGGACTGGGTTTAAGGAACTTTTGATGAATCTTGTTGTTTCTTGTTTGTCAAATTTTATCTCTAATACCACTTGTTGTCTATGCTTTGATCAAGTGGCATGGTTCTCATTGTTAATTTACCGATTCCCTTGAAAGCATAAGCTATTGAGATATGGTAAGTTTAATCATTTAACCACATACTTCTAAGACTCCCCCTCATGTGTGGGCAAACTACCTTTTAATGGGTAAGGCCTAACATGTGGGATTTTAAATGGGAGGTAAAGTGAAGGAGACAGGGATTGAATTTAGGACCTCTTTAACTGATACCATGTTAATTTACTAATTCTCCCAAAAACTTAAGTTATTGGGATATAGTAAATTTAATCATTTAACTACATACTTTTAATACTCATATTTCAAATTACAGAAATTGAGCAGTAGACTTGCATTTAATTTTTTCTGCATTTTTATTTTGAAATCTCAGGAGGCTTAAAAAGATGCAACCTCAGCAACCTGGATATAATAGTTCACGAGTTTACTTGGAGCTTCTTGCTGATCTGCCTTGGCAGAACACCAGTGAAGAACTTGAGTTGGATTTGAAAGCTGCAAAAGAACAACTTGATAGTGACCACTATGGTTTAGTCAAGGTTAAGCAACGGATTATTGAATATCTGGCTGTTCGAAAGGTTAACCAATTTTGTAGTTCTTGCTGCGAGTAGTATTTTAATGTTTTTTAAGTTTTGATATTTATTTGGAGTGAATTCTTTCATTGCAGCTTAAACCAGATGCAAGAGGTCCAGTCTTGTGCTTTGTTGGTCCACCAGGTGTTGGGAAAACATCTTTGGCATCATCTATTGCTGCTGCTTTGGGCAGAAAATTTGTACGCATATCACTTGGTGGAGTTAAGGATGAGGCCGATATTAGAGGGCATAGGAGAACATACATTGGAAGCATGCCTGGGCGTCTTATTGAAGGGTTAAAGGTATTTTTTTTTTTTTGGGGTACAATATTGACCTGTCTTCTTGCTACTTCTTTTGATAGAAGGTATATCATATCATATGCTTACAATTGTGTCTCTGTGTTTGATGGCTCAAGGAAATTGAATGTTCTGTTCTATTATATTTCAAATGGGGACTTTAATATTGAAAAAACCAAATCTACCAACCAAAGGAAAAAGAGAAGTGTGGAATAAGTATTTATGAAGTAGAATTATTCATCCTCCCTGCCCTTACAAAGATGTAATGCAGATGCACTAGATTGAAGAAGGCCCAAATTTTATTTGTTCTCATCCAAGAACTTCTCATGCTTCATATTCAATGAAGAATCATGAACTTTATATAGTATAAACATTTTTTTTTTGGTTACTGTAGAAAGTACTGATAAATATGTAGTACATTCACCCTTCATTGAACCGTTCATGTAAAGGACCTATGTCCACAGTTATTGCTCTTCATACTTGGCCTGGTTTGTTCACTGTAGGCAGTGGTAGTTCTGATTAATATACCGATTCTTAAGCCCAGATTTTCATCCTCCTTTGGTTTAGAGGATGTTTCGGTGCATACTGGCAATATCATGTGTCCAATGATACTGGCAAATTATGCGTGAAATCATGTGGGCATCTTTACCACTCTTTTTCTTTCATGCTATCATGGAGCAAAGTTATTTCATCCTCATTTTTATTCCATGTACTGACTGGCCTTCACAGAGTGATTTACAACTCAGTGTTAGATGATTATCTGCTGAAACTGTAAGAGTAGTTTTTTACTTTGTTCAATTGACAGTTTAGTTGTACAATTTAAATGATTAAACTGATCATTTCCTAACAATTTAAGCTTTTGGGACAAGTGATAATTTATCATGGTTTCAAAGCAGGAGGTCTTGAGTTTGAATCCTATCTCTATTCTACATGTCATTTAAAAACTTAAAAATTTCAATTGTTGGGCCTCACTTATTGAGGGGAGATTGGGCACACAAGTGAGGTGGAGTGATAGAATATCGGTTAAATGATTAAATCCATCATTTTCTAACAACTTGGTCTTTTGGGACAAGTGATAATTTATCATACTCTATAAAATTTAGTTTGCCAATAATTGGAAGAATTTTACAGTTCAGATAATTAAAGCCATTTGCTAGATGATAACCATCTGATTCAATTTGGTAATGCCCTTTTATGTGAGCAACTATCATACCATATACAGTTTAAGTTTTGCCAATAATTGAAGTTTTACAGTTTAGATGATTAAAGCCATGTGCTAGATGAAAACCGTCTGATTCAGTTTGGTAATTCCTTTCTATGTGAGAAACTATCATAACATATACAGTTCAGTTTGCCAATAATTGAAATCTTTAGATGATTAAAGCCACATGCTAGATGAAAACAATCTGATTCAGTTCGGCAATGCTCTTCTTTGTAAGCAATTCATTGGGTCCCGATACCTTGTGGCTAAGTAGCTATGTCTTTGGACCATACATATGTCTAGGCATTTATATGTGATGCTTCCATGTTGTGCGGGGTGACGATTTATTGTTTGGTCTTATTTTCTTGTATTTTGTAATTTGGACCTATTTATTTTGTATCTTAGAGAGTAGCTGTTTGTAATCCGGTCATGCTGCTGGATGAGATTGACAAAACGGGTGTTGATGTGCGTGGGGATCCGGCTTCAGCTTTACTGGAGGTTCTTGACCCAGAACAAAACAGAACATTCAATGATCAGTATCCTATTTTCTTCAGGATGTGTTTAATTACTCTAGTTATGGATAGCTGGCATATCTTTCTTTCAACTGAATGTATTACACGTCATTGAAAGATGTTATCTTCCAAACCTTGAGTATGATTTACAAATGTCATATGCTTTGTTCTGTAGTTGCAATATGGCATAAATCTATAAAAGCTACTTTTGTCTGAAACTGTCGCATGATTGCTAGCAGATGTATATTGGCCTTTTTCTTATTAACTTTAGTGGTTTTCAACCATGATTATGGTTCATGACACTTTGTTATTGCTTGGCTACGTATCTTAATGTAGGTTAGATATAATGTCTGACATAAAAGATGTACATATAATGAAAGAAATGTCACACTACAAAATCTCATCAGTGCTTAGCATCCGCAATGATTCCTTAACTGAAGTCCTATAGCTATTTGAATGTTCCATTTGACCTTTCAAAGGTGGTTTTTGTGGCAACTGCAAATAGAGTGCAGCCTATTCCTCCTCCACTCTTAGATCGGATGGAAGTCATTGAGCTGCCTGGATACACACCTGAAGAAAAGCTTAAAATAGCCATGCGGCATTTGATTCCCAGAGTTCTGGATCAGCATGGGTTGAGTTCTGAGTTCCTTCAAATTCCAGAGGTACTGAACTCATTATATAGTGTTTTCATTAAGAGTTAATGTGGCTAAGAATTAACTTCCATGATTACCACATTTTACTTTCAATCTGTCTAAGGTACCTCACTTTCAGATTTTATCATCTGCAACAGTCTGTTGGTTCTGTTATAAGTTTCCATCACACTGTACAGGATTAATATTATTAATACCTATCTATTGTTGTAGGATATGGTGAAACTTGTCATTCAGCGGTACACTAGAGAGGCTGGTGTTCGGAATCTGGAGAGGAACTTGGCTGCCTTGGCTCGTGCAGCGGCAGTGAGAGTTGCGGAGCAGGAACAAGCTCTCCCGCTAAGCAAAGATGTGCACCAGCTTGGTTCACCGCTGCTAGAAAACAGACTTGCTGATGCTGACGGGGGTGAAGTGGAAATGGAGGTCATTCCAATGTCTGTAAATAATCATGAGATATCAAATACGTTTAGGATTGCTTCACCCTTGGTTGTGGATGAGGCTATGCTAGAAAAAGTACTGGGGGTAATGATCTCTCTCTCTCTCATGTGCTCACTATATACATACATACTTTCATACCTATATATATCTTAAATGGGGGAGGGGGAGTCGGAACTTGAACATTTCTATTGGAAATAGCAAGATTTGCCAGTTGACCTTAGGCAATTGGCTATGTACATACATACATACATAGTGTGTGAGAATGAACTTTTTTGACTTATCAGGATATTCATAGGAATTAGAACTAGTTGGTCAGTTTGCATCACATGCAAACTGTAGCACATGCCATTGGACTGGTCTCAACCATGTGGATGGGTCTTTGTAGTCCATATTGCTTCAACTCCATTATAATGTAGTGCTTGGTAATGAGCATCTTGACAGGGCTCTATTTGAAGATCAATATACCTAGATGACTATTTTGGGTGACCTTTTTGTGTGTGTGTGTGTGTGTGTGTGAAGAAGTTTTAATCTATATATCTACTTTTAAAAGTTCAAAATATTTACATGAAACAACAAACCCTTAGTCTCAAACTATGGGTCAGCTATGGATCTGCTCAAACTAATCGGGTCGGCGACGTATATTCTTCTCCGTCATTATATCCTATTCAAATCATATTCTTGGTTAATTCCTTAGTTTGCATGTCCTGTTTTTACTACTTCTGCTAGTATTATTTAGATCTGTTGAAGTCTTTGCTAACTAGGACTTTGTTTGAGTGGTCTCGTATTTGGGATTTTACGCATTGTATTTCCATGTCTGATTTCTTTCATTCTGTTAGCTTTTCCCATTGATTTGTTTGTATCCTTTTTTTTGCAGTGTGTTTACTATTGTAAACTCATTGTACTTTTCTTATCAAAAAAGATTTTATTACCTATCAAAAAAGAAAGAAAACATTTATTGAAGCACTAGAAGTGCATTTTTGTGATTCATCTAAGCCTTCCCTTAGAATGGATTTTGGTCTCAGAAAACTATTATATGCACACTATGGGATTGAAGGATCTGTATAGCTAAAAGTATATGTAAAATTGTTATTCCCTGCGGTTTGGAGTTATATCCTGGCCTACCACATCCTCATAAGCTCATCATGTCTGATGTGGCCCAGAAACTAGAGAAGAATTTTTGTATAATAAAAAATACTTTGTAGTTTTTCTCAGTTATGTAAGTAGCGTTTGATTTTTTATTATACTGTAATGCAGCCTCCAAGGTTCGATGATAGAGAAACTGCAGAACGGGTTGCAAGCCCTGGGGTATCTGTGGGGCTTGTTTGGACCACATTTGGTGGAGAGGTCCAATTTGTAGAAGCCACAGCTATGGTGGGAAATGGTGAATTACATCTCACAGGGCAACTTGGTGATGTTATCAAAGAATCTGCACAAATAGCACTAACATGGGTAATTGATTCTTCTGAATTATATTGTATATTATTAGTTCCTTACCAGTCATGAACTAACCAGTCTTGCTGGTGCCTCATTTGAGCATGCTCTTGAATTGTTTCGATTGATTATTTATCTGTGTTGCAATTTTCAAACCGATAATTATAACACCCATGGTATATGTACTATGTAGCCATATACTTGAAGAAAAAAAGTATTATGTAGCCATATAAGAGGTGATTTTTCTTAATAATTGGAGGAAGAGTCAATTGAATCTCTTCAAGATAATTGCATGCAGTGTAACTTTCTCAAATAGCGTCTCTCAATAGTTTCATAGAAGTCGTCCTTCCCTTTTTTTCATCAGGAGAATACCTATGTTTTCATATTATAAAAAATAATTATTTCCCCCCTTAGAGAGTTGATCTACAACTATTTTCCCTTTCATCTTTTTTAATGTACCCACAGGACTGCTTATTTTCTGAAAGCTTCAGGGCTTTTGCACGAATGACCGGTTGACTATACATAGTGACAATTACATATATTTTGGTATCCTTCCATTCTTCCTGTCAAAAAAATTATGTGCTTTTCGTATATGCATATATTACCTAGAGATAACTAATGACACTATAAAAGCTGTAATTCCCTCCTGCTCCAAAAAAAAAATCCCAGCCCACCCCCTTTTCTCTAGTTGTGGATCAAATTAACAATATTTGGAAATAGAGAAAGAAAAAAAAAATCCCAGCACATACTCTTTTCTCTAGTTGTGGATCAAATAGTGTTATATTTAGCATGTGTCAACGTGTATCATAATCTTGTTCTGGGATTGCAAATTGTACTCAAGAAATTTCTGTTCCACTCATTAGCAACCTGTTTTTGACCCATCCAAATGTTAGTTTGAAATTATTGATGTTAGAACCTTTCCTTATTTTTATCAGGTAAGAGCCAGGGCAGCTGATCTTAATCTAGCAGCTTCTGAGGATATCAATCTCTTGGAGGGCCGGGATATTCATATACATTTTCCTGCTGGGGCTGTACCTAAGGATGGGCCCTCTGCTGGTGTGACTCTGGTAACAGCACTGGTTTCGCTGTTCAGTCAGAGAAGAGTGAGAGCAGACACAGCAATGACTGGAGAGATAACATTGAGGGGTCTAGTGCTACCTGTTGGTGGGGTCAAGGATAAGGTATGCAATACTCCATTTCTTATTATTGTCATTTGTAAAAGGGAAAATTCTACTAATTTACGACAGTAGTCTTTTTGGAGGTATAATAAAAATTATGGAGTGAGGGTTTCATTATCAAACTTTTTACCCCTTCTAATTTCCGTTAAGTACCTTGACTGGAATACATTTGGATATGTACATGATCCTTCTTGCTTCTTGTTGTCAGAGCTATCTTTTAAATAATCCAGTAGATATACTCACACGCAATGTACAAATAGTGTCTTTCAGTCAAATTGCTTGGGTTAGGTTTGTATATTTGACCATGGATGCACGCCTAGTCTTCTGGTCACAAGTGAGCAAGGTGTTACTAGAAAACAAGTTCAATTACAAATAACATCCTGACACCAAAAGCCCACAAAATTAGATTCTTTTCCACATGATCAATAATAGCATAAAACTAACATTAAAAAGAAAATAGTCTGAATACCCTTCTCACACAGCACGCTGATTAAAAGTCCTGTGAGCTAGCTATTCTTTAGAATTTGAAATGAAGAAAAGAAAAGAATGAGCTCGACACAGCTCACTAAATAAAGGCCTTATAGCTAGAAACACAAAAATAATGGTTTACAGTAAACAAATTTCGTAGGCATGGAAACTATAATTAAGTTCATTTAAATTTTAGAACTACTCATTACATGTTTGAAAATTGAAAGCAAATAATAATTATATCAAATAATCATTGGACTTTGAAAATAAATATTGTAAAATATTACATATATTAAATAGTTGTGACTATGGTCATTCTTAGGGGTGGAGAATGGGCTATTGAACATCCCTTCTTTAATTCTTAATTTATGTGTATGTGTGTATATATATGTATATTGATTTGTATATGTTTAGGCATGTAAAGTGACATTTATTATTTAAATTATTAAAAATCAATTAAATTGTTGTATATTCCATAAATTTTAAAATTATATTATACTCTAACCATGTAAAATGTTTAAAGAATAATAATTGTGATCAATTTTTAAAAGATGGTTCATAGTTATTTTTATTTTTATTTTATCTGTGAATAAAAACTTTATTGAAAATATAAGAAAAAACAAGAAAAGAAGCAAATTCCTTGTAAAACAGGAAGTGTACAAGGAAAGCAAAAGTTTACCCAAAATTCCATAAATTTACAAAATCTAAAACATAAGTGTATGTCATGACCGATCAAAGCATTCCTCCATTCAAACAAAGACAAAAGGAAAATGCACTTCAACTCAATGATAGAATGCTCCTCCTCTTCGAAGATTTTTGTTGTTCCATTCTTGCCATATGTTCCACATAATAAACTGCTTAATAACACCCCAAACAGACGCCGTCCTATATCACCCAAAACCTCAAAGCCAACAAGCAAGCAACTCAACCACTTGTTTAGGCATAACCCAGGAAATAATAAACAAGCTAAATACAAAGGACCATAGCTCAGAGGAAAAAGGACCATAACTCATAGTAAGGACCATAGCTCATAGTTTATAAACTTGATGAAAAAATTGTTTTGAGTTATGTATAGAATAAGTTGATGTAAATTTTTTTTGCTATGTATGAAAAGAGAACATGTATTTAATCAAGTTACAAACATACTATAATATATATATATATATATATATATATATGACTAATAGATTATTTTTTGGATTTAAAACTTTTTGATAGATTTAACTTGGTCATGCTATATTTCATGATTCGGCCCAGAACCGGGGCTGTAGTAAGCCCTAGAAGAAATTTGTTTCTATGCCAATGTATACACCCATTGGTAGGGTCCAAAGCATAATCAAACAGTAATAGTTAAATTCCCAAAACTTAGTCATTCCATTTTCGTTAAATTTAAGTCATATTCGATAAAGCTCTTTAATAAACACAAAAAATCATTAACTATCCCCAAAAAAAAACACAAAATCATTGTTTTATCTCATTCAAACATTAGTTCTTTTTACAAACATTTCACATGCTGGATCCAAGTTTTTGAGGAATGCAATGTTTGCAAAAATGAAATTAATTTAGTCAAAACTCTATTATTTCAATGAGGAAATTATGAATTTTCTCTCTTAACTAACTTAATTAAATAATTCAAACAATAAATTTCATAATGAGAAATAAATAACTGTTTCATTAAAGAAAACATGTTTCAAGCAAAAATAAAAAATAAAAATCACTATCTAACAGGAAAGGTTACTTACCTCCAATATCCTTACCAAAATCTCAAAGTTAGGACACCTCAAGACAACCTAATACAATCATATGCACAAATTATTTCACCCACCCCAAACTTTGGCAATTAACCCAATTTATGCATTTTTTCATCTAATTGGAATTTATCCCCTCAAAACACATCAACAGGGGGAGTGTGAAATTTTTGTTATTTCTAGAACTATGGTAAGACTCCTAAAAATCTCACCTAATAATTCCAAGTGTACCTATATAAAACTTCCATTTAAATTTTCAATGTATCTAGAACTACATGTAGGGTTAATTTTGTCCCAAAGTGGTGTCTACTAGTCTTTTTTGGGTGAGTGAGTCATAGTGGACCTTTACTAGTCCTAATTGGGCCAGGGGTGGGCCACACTCTTTCCCAACAATGTGGCCTACAAGTGGGCTTTGTCAGGGACCCTTATTTTCCAGATTTGATTTTTTAAAATATTTTCTTATACAACTCCTTTTCATGAATCAGATCAAGTTCCCACTTAATTTTTCAAGTAGAATCCAAATATACAGTTATTTATATGAAATTATAATTGTTAAGATCACATTTAAGGTTAGTTTGCTTACTATTTCCCTCCAAAAATCAAGTTATAAACATCCTAGTCAATAAATTTAACCTTAAGACCCAAAATTCATCAAAGTACACACTATTGGCTTAAATCTTTTTGATCATGAAAAATCCCCAAATTCCAAAGCCTTAAGAGAAATGTTTGACAGCATAATATTTGGGTAATGGTGTGTAGTCAATGAGTTGATTCTTATACATTCATAATATTTACAAATATTTGTGTAATAACTTATTTTAATATAAACTGCAGATTTTGGCAGCACACCGCTATGGTATCAAGAGAGTTATCCTGCCTGAGAGAAATTTGAAAGACTTGGTTGAAGTACCGGCAGCTGTTCTTGCCAATCTGGAGGTAAATTTGTTTCCATTTTGGCCAAGGTGTTTTCAATTATTTAATGCATGTGTGAATGCACTTTCCAGCTTAAATCTTGTACATGTGATGTTTGGTACAATATAAGTAATACAAAATTGAGCTTGAATGCACATAGAAAGGATATTTCCATTCATATCAAAATTTGGAAGGCAGTAATTAGGGATTGTCTGGGAAAGTGGGAAGCCTGTTAGGTCTTTTATAACTTTCGGCACTTCCTGAATCATCTTCAAAAGAATATGGATAGCAAAGACTGTATTTGGTTTATGTGCTAACTATCAACCTGCTTGGATGGATTCATTGTGGGTTAATTATTGTTTCACACTTCCAGACTTCAAATGTTTCACACTATGTCCCACTTTCACATAAAATGTCCATATTTTATGCTTGATATGAAAGAGTAGAGACCTGATGTGAAAGAGTGAACAATTTTGGAAGTGAAGCAATCAAAGCCCTTCACTATGATTTGCCAACTCCCCAGCTCCTTGGATATGATGATCACGTGATGGACCAATTTTTCCTCACATCACATGCTCTGAGAAATGCTTGCATAAATTGTCATTATTTGTGGTTTTCATTTGGGCCTTTGTTTTCACTGTGTGAAATGCAAGAATAAATTATGTTCATACTTTTTCACTAATGTTTTAACAGGTACTACTTGCTAAGCGAATGGAAGACGTGTTGGAGCAGGCTTTTGAAGGTGGTTGCCCATGGAGACAAGGCTCGAAGTTGTGACAGGACGCTGGAGGCCTATTAAACAAACAAAATCTTTGGTGATTAATTTGCTGTGCCTTTTGCCACATCCATTTGGCATACAAGATTTCCCAATGTTCAACAACTGCCTTGAGTGATCGGAGACTGAAAAAATTGACTTGAACTAGTCATGCTCCAGTGAAATAGGGTTCTAACTTGATTTGGAGGGGCTCAATGATCCGAGTTCTTTTTTTGATGATTGGATGGTAGTGCTTCCAATGTATTGCTCTTTTTTTTTGGGTATAATTAATCTGTAATTATTGAGGGAGAGCAGCTGCTTCCCTTTAGTTTTTCCACATCCCCCTCCTTGTCTCCCGCTCTGTAATCATAAATTAATTTATTCCTCATTGTGTATAAATGTCATTATTTGAGCAAGGGAATTCATGCCATCCAATTCATTTGTAACTATTAAAAAAATTTGATGTTTCTTCTCTTCATTCTGAAGGCATGTATAACTGGTAGACATTGTGGTTTAGCTTCTTTGTGTTTTACCTTTGGTGTAGGCAGGGTGGCTGTTTTGAAAGAATTTAAACAAAGAATTATACTCTCTATTTACTATTTATCGTACCCTCAAATTTGAAGCTACACTGAGGGATGTTAAAATTTAAACTGTTGATTGAGGTGGCACTGGCAGGTCTTATATGAAGTGAGGGTTTTTAAGATAAAACTCTAGAACCGAAGTTGGCTGGTCAGTTTCTGAGGGATGGAGAAGGCTAAATGCAATGAATGCTAGTAATGCCCTAGCGAGCGAGTAAAATTGTTGTCTCTTTAAAAGAGGCTTGTCTTCTTGATGATCTATGAAACGTATAGACTAATGAGATTCACACATTGTGAGAATGAGAATGCATATGTCTGATGGAAAGATTCTCTCTGTTATGCTGCAGTGGAAAAACACTGGCAATGCAGTAGCATTCAGTTTTCTATGGTGTTTTAAAGTTGTATTTAATTTTTTTCAGTTTCTTCAATTTTTGTGTGATATGTTCATGGCAAATAGGTCGGGTTTAGGAACCAAAAAATAAAACCCTTCAAATATTTTACATACCAAATCTTTAGTAAGCTCTTAAATTTTACTAGCCTCATCACACGCGCTTCGCGGGTGCAATGAGGCTTTTTATTTTAGCCAAAAAAAAAAAAAAAACTGTCTTTATTTTATATATATAATTTTTATTTTGAAAATCTAATTTATAAGTGGATAAAACAATTTGGAAATTATCAGGAGAGTGACCCTATTTTTTAGGCAATGTTTTAGTGGGAGTTAGAGTTGTATTTTTACCGAATTGTCCTTTAGTTTTATCTCTACATAAATATAGGGGTGTAGGGGTATTTTTGAATTAAAAAAATGAGGATCCCAAACAGGGAAGCCCCTTAAATAATAGTATAGATATAGATAACTTCTATCTTAAATTCATCCCCTTTATATTCGAAAAGTCGAAGCCCATCCTAAATCAGGTCATTTATCTAATCATGGATAGACTTGTATGGATCAAGTTAACTTAAAAATGAACATGTAAAATATTATTGATTTAAATTTAAACATTAGTAAGGACTTTGTCTTTTACTCTTAAATTAAACAACATTTTAAGTGAACGGAAATACACTTATTTTGGTTATATAATCCTAATTATTTTGTAAAAGTAATGAAGGATATTTTAGTCATTTAATGAATAATTGTGTTGCATTTGGGTGCCTAATTGTAACTTTGTAAGTCCCAAAGCCAAACCCTTCCTAAAATCCTCATGGGTTAAATTTTTTGAAACAAACTCACCCAAATCCTTTCTGTCAAGGTCAGGTTGGGTCAGAAAACTGAAAACCCACTTAATTCAGCCCATTATCATCCCTAGAACTCTCTTTTTAATTTTTAATTTTTAATTTTTTTTAAAGAAGATATCATCCCTAGTACCTATAAGGGTTTAAAAGATTTTAATTATCACACCAGTACTGCACTGTTTGCACAGCGATTATGGTTGCATCATGCATGCAATTTCATCATTGAAAAATAAATAAAATAGCGCAAGGCTTCAAAAGATTTAATTTTATGAGCTATCCCTCACCGTGTAGCCCAGTTTTCAAACTGTAGTGCAAGTTAAGTTAATTGACATTTTTCATCTGCTTGATTCTTAAGAAGGGTGTGCAGTTGACCAACCCGCCAAAATCAACCTGACACAACCCAACTTGCCGGGTTGGGTTTGTTGGTGGGTTTTGTTTTTAATAGTGAATCGGGTTGGATTCGGGTCATAACAATCACAAACCCACCTAACTAGACTCGACCCACCTACATATTTAAAAATATATTATATAATTAATAATTTTTTTCTCCTATTCAGCCATTTCTATATAAAACCAACTTCCTCGCAAATTTTAGCAATCTTATTTTTCTCTCTACCGCCTCACACCCCCACTCTTCTACTCCACTCCTATTTGTTTATAACTACGTTGGGATACTAGTTCATGTATATTTTGTTTATTAACTAAGTTGGATATATTTTGTTTATAACTGAGTTGGAATACTAGTTCATGAATATTTTGTTTATCAACTTAGGTAACATAGGTGGGATATATTTTTTTCAACTCAATTTAATAATAATAGTAATAAAATAAAATAAAAACTATCCAACCTATGGGTTCAACCCGATCCAAACTGATTCATGTGGATTGGGTTGGGTTGAATCCTTATGATGGGTTGGGTTGGTTTAGATTTTTTTTTAACCCACTATGGTGGGTTAGGTCAAAAAATCCTCTCAACTCGACCCATGCACATCCCTAAATCTTATCTACAATAGTAGGTGTCTAGCACATTAGTGAAAGAAGTTTCTTGCTCTATTAGCCAAAAAAAATGGAAGGGGATACTTCATACTTCTAAAAGAACATAGGTTTATTTGCAAACTTCTCATTCTCAGTGAGAGAATTTAAATTCCAGTAAAATTTTCACTTTGGTCCTTAAATTTAAGGTTATTTTCATTTTGGCCTTTCATGTTTCAAAATTTTCATACGATAGATCCTTGTATACTCATGAAGATGACCACGTTTATTTGTTGAAATTGTTAAATACTTCAGGAGTATTGCTCTCCCCTCTCACATGATAGGTGAGCCCTCAGAGTAATGCTCCCTCCTCTCACATGAGAGGCAAGCTCCCGGAATATTTAATAAATTTTCGTTCATTAAATGTACTGTTAGAAAGCATTATGATAGTGGAATCTCTAAACACAGGAAATCCATATCAAGAAGGGCCAAGCACAGAGTTTTACACCTTTTGAAGAATATGGACCTTATCTCAATTACAACAGTGATGACAATGGACAAAATCAAAGTGACGTAATTGGAGATACAGATAAAGACTAGTACCAAAGAAGAGATGGGCTAAACGCTAAAAGATGTATTATGTGGCATCAGGTATGTTTGCTTTAATAGAGTCTGTAAAAACATCAGTGTCTAGCTCTGTGGACATGGGCAGAATAATTTTACTATTTGTAAAATAGATTGTAATATCAGTTGGAGTCTGTAGCCTTAAAAGGCTTGTTAACTAAAGAAGGGAGGCAGAACTCAACACACAGTTCAACCTTTCCTCAAGCTCCTGTATGCCTCCTCGTATAAAGTTTTTTGTTTAATATAAATCTAACCTTATGTGTCTTCTACTTGCTAATATCATTTTAGTCACATTTTATAACTGCTATTCCATGTCACTTTACTATTAGTTGATCTTCTTTCTTAAATCTCTCTCTCTCTCTCTCTCTCTCTCTCTCTCTATTTATAAATGAAAATTTTGAAACATAAAGGGCCAAACAAAAAAAATTAAACATGAGGGCCTAAATTGAAATTTTAACGTGAAGGGTCAAAATAAAACAACTCTTCACTTTAAGGGCCAAACTCCAAAGTGTTACTTTAGTAAAAATAAAAAAATAAACAAATCAAGCAAACAAATCGACAATGCAATTTCTTCCAATTTCTTCGGATTGGTAATCAATCGAGGCATGCTGTACTTTACTACTTTAGTTTCTAGTATATTTGCAATGCCTCTAGGCTAGGTAACATAAAGAAACCATCTCATATTTACTAGACATAATTTAAGTCATTACTTTATCATCCTTGCCTTGAAAATACATGACTTGCTACTGGAAAGGAAAAAGATACTAAAATGTTGCACTTGGCACCTCCCCAACTATGTTCATCACCATCTTTCAAACCAGTCAAATACTCAAATCCAAGAAATAGGTGCTAATTTGAGGACAGAATCAATGAAAATCTACCCCACTTTTAAAAATTGTAAACAGCAGCAAAATGGCACCTGAAATATACGTGGACATAGAAGTATGATACTTATGACAACTGAAATCCAAACATCATTTCAAGACCGAGAAAAACAAAGTATAGTGATTTCCTTTATGTGTGATATCAAAACCAAACAATGAAATAAAATTTCCAAATGGAAAAAAGTAGAGTAATATTCCAATTTCCAGATGAAGCGGCATCTTGGCCATAGAAAGAATGGGGCTCTTTGGGAAAAATATTTATTTCACTATTGGCAATCATAGTGACGATATCTTGACAGATTTAATAAGTACTATTGAGGGAACATCAAACAGTTGCTGAAGCAGAACTGGGAAAGTGAAGAAAAACTTGACATGGTGTTGATAACCATTAGCCTGAGAGAGCAGCGTTGAGCGCACTGTGAATATCAACACCAATCTGGGCTTCAGCTTTGTCCAATTCAGTTGTGGCTGAACTTAGCTTCTGCGTGAAGTCTGTAAGGCCCTTCTGGACCAAGCTGGGGTCAATATGGTCAACTGACACAGCCTCTACGGCAATTACATCAGCAACAGAGTTAGCATGGATAAAAGCAAACCCACTGCTCAGGAAATACTTTGTCACATCGTTTCCTTCATGCACTGATAGGATCCCAGGCTTTAGCTCTGCAATTGTAGGTACATGTCCGGGCAAAACACCCATTTGCCCAGTTGTTGCTGGTATTATGACCATGTCAACCTGAAACATTGTGTATGATAAATGGGACAGGCAAGGGGAAAAAAAAACCCTTCCAATGGAATCTTAAAAAAACAATGTAGCAGAAAATGTAAGTGCCACATAGGACCAACATCAGCAATTCCAGCACTATGGCCTAAAACAAAAGTTGAGGATCAAATCATGTCAATGAAAACAGTTGAGGAGTAAATTTTGAATGGATACAAATGTAAAGACATGAAACATAGATGGGATTGAATTTAAGTCATATATATTTTAAATAAGCATCTTGTAGTCAGGAAGGTGGGAATTTGAGAGGCAAAAACTTAATTCACTCCACCTAAAAAAAGCCATTTGGCTAGTTGATGAGTAGAGAAAACGTGTCAATTAGGTTCATTGGGATTTGCTTAAAAAACTTCCAAAATAAGCCTTCGTTTGTTTCAGAGTGAACTATTTTCTAGAAAACATTTTCTTTACTTTTTATGTTTGGCATCTGAAAATTGCTATTCAACATAAAACGTTTTCATAGTTTACAGGCAATTACACCAAAATAGCAGAAAATGCATTATGTTCCTCCTCAAACCCCCCAACCACCCCCCGAAAAAAAGAAGAAGAAGAAAAACCTTCCTCATCCTCTCCACTCTTCTATATCAGTTCCAGCACATCCTTCCCCTCCCTCTGCTTGGCTGCCGCCACCATCTCCCCCTTTCCTCCAGTCTCTTGGGTGGAAAATTCCCTCTTCTTAAGACATCTTTTCTAATATAATCAGCAACAATATCTGCTCTTATATGCCGGTATACAGACTGAGTGAATTAAAAGGGTCTCCAGCTACTATTGAAAGTTTTGTTCTTTCTCTACCCCAGTGAACTGGGTAGGTTGTCAGTTTATGGGTTGAAATACATGGATTTATACAGAACACCATTCTATGAATACTCTTTATATCCACCACATCCACACATACCATTCACCAAAAACTGAAAATTATAGCCTTTATGTGAACCTTTATTTGGTCAAAAAACCTCAGGATGCGCACAACAATCACTTCTCAAACCAGTTGCAATCACATATCAACACTGCGTACTTTCAAAGACTACAAAATGTTACAAAATACAAATAATAGTCCCTTCCACAAATCAAATGACTGGAGCTAGAATTCTATTTAAGAACCATCTGCCTTGCAAATGACAATACTCCATATGAAATCTCTCTATTCACTTCATCAGGTCAAATTATCAATTGAACACTGTTTTGTTAATTGACCTTGAGTAGAGTAGTAAATGTCAAGACAATTTAGTGCTGCACTTGTCATAAATTTACAGTTGGAACATTCATCTAATTCCAAAACAATTAGCCTCCCAAAGATATTTCCCATTTACTAAGACAGTAACACTGCATATTCCTAAAATAATCTACATCAAGGGGTGCCAAACTTCCTGCACTTTAATGTCACAGAGACTTGGAAAGGTAGGCTAGTGCAATTTCAGCTGACCTCCAGCATGGCTAATACAATGTTGATAGAAATCAAGATACAAAAGAAAAGTACATGTTGAGATAATTGATCTTCTCATTTCTTCAAATAAATTTGATGTCCTAAAATCAACATGCCTAATAACCCAAACATAAATAAAAATTTAAACAAATTGCCCAAAATCAATAACCTTGTCATCACATTCAACCAAAAAGCAAGTAAGAAGAAAAGCGTAGAGATCAAATAATCCAACCTGAAATGGTCAATCAATACACAAAATTCCAAAATCAATCACCATCATTAAAAAATAAAACTAACCCAAAACCCTCAACAATCAGTTGTCCAAGCTAATAAAAGCAAGCCAAAGATTGGGAAAAAAGAAAAACCCCACAGAAACCAAAGGAATCTGAGGTAAAATGGTCAGAATTTTGTTTTTGATCAGAATTATTAATGGTGAGTTAGATTTCCAAAACTCTTGGATTTCATCAAATTAAATAAAAATGTAAACAAAACCCAGATGAAAAAAAAATCCACAACAAACAATAACTGCAAGTTAAAATGGACACACACACACCATAACCAGAATGAATAAGCAAAATCCAGAAAATGTGAGAGAGAAGTAGGTAGGTACCGTACCTCCTTGGTGGAGAGCTCGGAGGCATAGGGGAGCACAAAGTTGACAGTGATCTTGGAAGGGATGGAAGAGGGTGTAGCGGGACGAGGATTCATGAAATGTGAAGGAGTCTTGGGAGGGTCTATGTTTGGTATCACTTTCTTCCATGACTCCATGAAGCCAGAGTCCGCGTTGGTGGTGGTAGCAGCAGGGACCTCCGTGGCCGTGGAGAAGGGTCTCCTACTCAACCTCACCGATCCAGCCAAGAGGCGTGAACCTTGCCGGAACATCATGCTCAACTGCTAACTGCTACTTCTTTCTGAGCTAAGGTTGTTTTTTTTTGGGTATTCGGCTTCAACTTTGGAAATGTAGGGTAGGGATGTGTAACTTTTTAATCTTCCAACTTCTGAGGAGAGTAAGCCTTCTACTGCTGCTGCTGGTAGTTGCTACTTGCTACAATGCTACTCCAGCCTACTTGGCCAAAATGAAAAATTACCCTTGATTTTTAAACAATATAATTAGTAGGCCACGTTTTTAAATTATATTTTTTACTAGTATCTCAAGTTGAAGAGACTCGATTTCCATGCTCTGATTGTGGCATTTTTTCTATGTGGCGACTATCCGGAAATCGAGTCTTAGAGACTCGATTTATAACAGACCAAAAACCAAAGAATCATCAGACCAAAAACCAAACCATTCACCTTTTCATTAGACCAAAAACTAAAGAACCCAGGCAGACCATGCCACCACTGTGCGCGACCTAGTAGCGCGAATCGAGCCGCACGACCTAAGCCGCACAACTCGGTGAGTTGAGGTGATCTCTCTCTTCTCAGATTCTTTCTCTCTCTGATTTGATGGGTTTTTGGTGGTTGTTAGGGTGGATTTGGTTGGATTAATGCTCAGATTTGTGGGTTGTATTTGGGACTTTGGAAGTTTGAGAAAGGAGAGTGGGAGAAGAACTGGGTCTAGGTCTCCAGACACTTGAAAATATTTGTATTATAAATGTTGTAGATGTAAATCGAGTTTTAGAGGCTCGATTTACAGGTGGACACCATTTATAGTCTAAAATCGAACCTTTTAGACTTGAGATGCTAGTAAAAAATATAATTTGAAAACATAGCCTACTAATTATAATGTTTGAAAATCAAGGTTAATTTCTCATTTTGGCCATAATGGCCAAAATGGGAAATTAACCCTGATTTTCAAACATTATAATTATTTATGGAAAATGCTAAGGATGATCTTATGATAATGGTTAATGATTCATTTAAAGAAAGTTTTTATAAGAAAAGAAAAAAAAGTAATTAAAGTTTTGACAGTTTTTTCCATTTTTCATAAAAGTGGTGTCAAAACTTTTATAAAATGGATTATTAATCATTGCCCTAAAGGTACCCGTTAACATAATTCTTTATTTATTTAGGATTTTACTGACATACGCCTTAAAGGCATATATTAGTAAAATCATTTATGGAAACTTTCTATGAAAAAATGAAAAAGTGACTGACTTTCTAAATGAAAAATTGACTAACTTTCTTGACAATTTTTTCAATTTTTCATAAAATGAGTAATTAATGTATTTCTTAAGAGCACATATTTACTTAATCACAAGTTTCACTTTTTTACCTTAAACTATTATCCTCATTACACTTGACTCCTTGAATTATTGAAAGCACGATTGACCCACAAAAATTATGACTCCATTTCAATGTCCCACGATGTTTGTTTTGGTATTATGTCTAACAGTGCATTGAAAGACCAATTTACCTCTCTCCAAAACAGGCAACTAAGGGGTGAACTAGTCTTTAATGCTAGATTTTGTTAAAGTTAACACAAAAATAAATGATGGGGTTAAGTGTAGGGGTGGAGCCAGAAATTTTTGTTTGGGGGGTCAGGTTACGGCACTAATATATTTATCATGACAACCCCCCCCCCCCCCCCACACACACACACACATGTTTTTTTATTAAATACACACTTTTTTATTTGATAAGTTATATGTACACACCCAACAAAAAAAAGAGCTTAGTATTTTTAATCAAAATTATGTTTGGTGACAATCTTTCATTAAAATAAAATTCGTTTTTACCATTTTCATAGTGAAATTCTTAAAAAGTTTCATTTTTAATACAAATTATCAAATTTTATATTAAAGTAAGTAAAAAATATTTCAATCGAACTAATGAAATTTTCAAAAACATGAATGATCCAAAACTTGGAGGAATAAGTTAGGCTCCAAACATATTTGAAACCATTTTTCTCTAATCCATTTTGCTCTAACCCATCAGTGACAAGATTTTTTTAAGGAGTCAATAACTTGTTAATAGTCACATAACAGATTGAAAAAAATAAATCCAAATATGTTTGGTACCAAACTTTATCAAATATTTAACAGATATAAGGACACATTTTACAATAAAAAATAAAATTGCAAAAAATAAAGTTATGTCTCTATAACTATTAGACCATTTTTTTTTTTTTTAGATCATCAATGGATTAATTCAAATATTTGGGGGGGGGGGAACTTTTATTTTTGTAGAATAAATTTTGAAAACAATAAAATAATTATATATATTAAAGGAAATTCCAAAATTTTGGGGGAGCCATGGCTCCCCACCCTTGTACATAGATCCACCCCTAGTTAAGTGTAACATATTTTTAAAATTGGGAGATGTCAATTGTGCATTTTGATAATTTAGGGGACAAATATAATTGGGGTGATAGTTTAAATTTTGCTAAGATATTGTCAGCGTATTGAAAGTTTCACAAAGAATGATACCATATACTATAATTGAAATTTTTCACCAAATACCTGCAACCATTCACAATGAAGATTTTAATTTATACTTCCTTCAAAACTGGCATTTCTTAGTATTTCCAATAAAAACGTCAAGGGTTCAAATCTCCATCCCTATTGTAACTATAAAATTTATCTAAAAAAGAAAAAACAAATGATCTAAACTATGAAATCATCTTTAAAAGTGTGGGTTTAATTCGAAATCATTTCTAAACTATAAAGTTTAGACTCGAAAATTGAAAAATGCCAATATGGTAGGTGACATGGTTATTTTGTGCCAGTTGTATCACTGAGGTGATAACTATTTTTAGTTGTAGACAATTTTATGTCCACAATATTTTTATAATACGCTCACAACAAATTCTTAGTGATATGTTATTACTGGTTTTATTTTGAACTTAGCAATGAAATTACTTTTTTACCCATTAGTAATAGCAAGTAACAACTTGTCACTTAGGACACATTTTGTACATTGAATGAAGATTACAGCAAAAATAGTAATTTTTATTACTGGAAATGTGTTGTAATGGATTTTTTTTTTTTTTGAGAAACTATAATGAAACAATTAAACATATTCATAAACTTGGTTGTAAGTTGTAACATTTAAAAAAAAAAAAAAATTAAGATCTATTTTAGGATATATCTTACTCATACAATTATATTTCCTAAAACAAGATATTTCTTAAAAAATAATATTTTTTAAATTTAAGAGAGGAGTGAGTTATTTTTTAATGATTTTTTATTTTTATAATTGTCATGCACATATGGAATGTTTATTTATTTGAAAATATATTAATTTTAGAAATTATCACACCTACAAAGGAATATCTATTACAACATTTTTAGAGAGAAATAATTATTCCTAATTTTAAATAATAGTTATTCATAAAAAATGGTTACTCCCCTTAATAAAAATATTACCAAACTACTAAATAGCTAAACCATAAGAATAGCTATTATGTTACAGTGCCTAGCTATTTCTGAATACCAAACATGCCCTTAAAATTTATTACGACAATGTTGTGGACGAAATATTTCTCTTCTTTATATTTTAATAATGTGACATGTAAGATTTTTTTTTGGTTAATGAGATTCCATGGATAAAAAAAAAAAAAAAAATCAATGTAAAAAACTCATGTATTAAATTGACATAATTGAATAGTTGAGCTCAAAAATAAAACCATCCCATGCCAAAGGCCTTGTAGCTGAATTGGCACAACCTCATGTATAAAGTGCTTGGGGGTCTAGGGGGGAAAATGTTTGAACTGTGGGGTTAGCAGCATGTTGTAATTATTTCTCAAAAAAAAAAAAAAAACCATCCCATATTTATAGGGACCAAAAATTAACTTATTCTTTTTTTTTTTTTTTAAAAGAAGAACAAGTCTTCTATGAATATATTTTTTCTTGGGTGGTTTTATATTTGGAAAAAATAATAATAAAAATATTATTCATTAAAAAAATTAATCAAAAATATTCCAGCAAAACAACAAATTAAAGCCAAAGAACAACGATTAATGCTAGGGACAAAACTTTCTAAAAACCTTTTTCACAACTTATTAAGATTAGGCTTGTGCAACAACCTGCTTAATCTGCCCGACTTGCTTTGCTCCACATCGCCCTGCATGGATATGATATTTATTTTCAAGCAAGTTGGGCAAGTTTAACTATTAAAGTGGCAATTAGAGTTGGGTGGTGGATTGAGTTTTCTTGTTAATCTATATCTCATATTAACTTTAAGTTTTTATTTATTTATTAATTCCATGATTTACACATGTTAATATAGAAAATGTGATACTTTTCCAACATATTCCTAAACATACATAGTGACATGGATATGCATAAGAAAATTTATTTTTTAGAAAAATTTAAAAAATACTCATACCATAAGACATGATTTCCTTTAATGGTTTTATATTTTTGTTGTAATTCCTTTAATAGTTTATAGGATTAATTAGAGGAAATAATTTTTAAATTTATTTGGTGAAATATTTTTTAAATTTATTTGGTAAAATAAAATTTGAAGTTTAGTATACAACACATAACTAAAATTAACAGCAAAATCTACCAAGTTGAAACCGCCCAAATTTTCAACTAACCTGCCATTTTTGTAAGTTGGTGAGTCAGTGGTGGTTTGAAATTTTTTCTTTTTTTTTTCATCAACCTGCCCAATTCGGCCCATGCGCACCCTTAATAAAGATGACAAACTGTAATTGGACTAATATCACTCTTACTTGGATCTAGTACTTTAATCATGCACCAATAATAATAGCCTATGAAAATTATTTTAAAAAAAAAAGATTTGTGAAAAAATTATTGTCAATGGTCTTATAGAAGGACATATAACAGATGTTGTCCAAGGGGCCCATGGGTAGGGATATGGATTGTGGAATCAATGCATACCAACATTGTTGAGATTATACTAGATTTTAGGAAAGGGAAGGCTGTTTTGAATAGTATCCTCTTAAGAGTAGTTACTTGCAACAGACTCTCTATACTTTCTTTCCTTGTCCCCAATTCGACATTGGTTGGTCATGGATCTTTGATGTATTTTTTAATGCTCTTGTGTTTAATTGACTTTAGAGTTGTGGTAGTTTTGGTAAGTTTTTCTTGTAGGAATTCCCATTGCATTGGTTTGAACCTTGATTTGTATGGATTTCGCTAATTGGAAAGAGAGAGAGAGAGAGAGAGAGAGAGAGAGAGAATAAAAAAGTGGAGAAAATATATTTGAAATACTTAAATTAGTAAGTAAAAATTGTTCCCAACACTAAGCAAGTCTAATATAGTTAGCAATTTAGTTCAAGTGATTGTTCTTGTTTATCTTCATTACATAGTTAGATGGTTTGCAAATACTCTTACTTTAGAATTCTTGTGAGATATATTGGGTTATAGTTAGCTTAATAAGTAAAACCCCTTGCTCTCAAAGAATGAAAAAAAAGAAAAAAAAACATAATTATAAGAGATGAAAGGCCTTTGTTTTGGTAATTTTTTCTTGTAGGAATTCCCATTGCATTGGATTGAACCTTGATTTGTATGGATTTTTCTAATTGGGGTGGGTGGGGGGGGGGGGGGGGGGAGAGAGAGAGATTGGAGGGAATAAAAAATTGGAGAAAATAGATTTGAAATACTTAAATTAGAAAGTAAAAATTGTTCCCAACACTAAGCAAGTCTAATATAGTTAGCAATTTTTTCAAGTGACTGTTCCTGTTTGTCTTCATTACATAATTAGATGGTTTGCAAATACTCTTACTTTAGAATTCTCTTGAGATATATTGGGTTATAGTTAGCTTAATCCGTAAAATCATTTGTTCTTGAATAAGAGACTTGGGTTTAAATACCATCTACAACAAAAATCAACTACTCCTTATTCTTGAATAAGGGACTTGGGTTCGAATATCACCTACAACAAAAACCAATCAATTACTCCCAAGAGTTGAAAAAAAAGAAGCACAATTATAAGAGATGAAAGGCCAAAAAGCTTGTCTCATATATCAGAGCCAGGTTTCGATCCTGGGACTTGTGGGTTATGGGCCCACCACGCTTCTGCTGCGCCACTCTGATTTGTTGCCAAGCTTTTTAGCTTAAGTTTTATTATATATCCTATTATTATAGGCTAGGCCTGTCCAAAGGAATCTAACCCACCAATCAAATTACACGTTTTTTTTTTTTTTTGGAAGCATTTCTTTTTTCTTTTTCTTTTTTTGAGAAATTTTTGACGCATTTCTGCTTCATATAAAATCCAATACTTTTATCAAACGGCATGCAATTTTTTCTTTTCCAAAATTAGAAATACAATTCTTTTGAAGTGAGTTTAGAAGAATAACAATTGTTTATATATATATATATATATATATATATATATATATATATATATATATATATTTTTAATGTTTTTTGTTTTTTGTTTTTGTTTTTTGTTTGTACCTAAGTTAAATACACTTTAAAACACATTGTAATTTTTTTATAATTAAATTTACACTCAAAGTTAAAGATAATTTTTTATAAGGGATTCTACTCACCGCCCTCCCCCCTTCCAAAAAAAAAAAAAAAAAATTAAAGCTACCTAAATCCCGGCCATGGTTTTCTTAGATGTGGAGAATAGGTTAGGTCGGGTTTGCATTAGATCAATTGAGTTGGGTTAGAAATAGGTTGGGTCAATTGGGTTACGGTTCAGGTCAGCCCCTATTTTTTTGCATAAAATTAAAATAAAAAAAAAGTATTTTCCACTTGGTAAGTCATGCAACAAATTACATTGTGTGACAATACAAATATTTAACAATAATTGATCCCACAATAGGTCAAATACAATCCTTGAAAGTTTCATTTAAATACGATGATTGGTTCCATGAGTCATTAATTAAAGATTACACAAAGTATAATTCAGAATAACAATATCACGTACTGAGTACAAATGTAAGGGTGCACAACAATTTGTACAAAACATTGAGCCCATTAACAAATTATGCATGTGCATTTAAACACAAACTAATAGCATTATCATTGTTTAAGAAAACAAAGGCATGGATTGATCATTCATGTGACTGTGTTTAGATGAAACACATTCAACTGACCATTGAAAGTCGTATTGTTAAAAGAACACTACTCCTGTTTAATTATTTTAACTTTTCAAAATGAATGTAAAGATTGGTTCATCTTATTTCTAATGAAAAAAAAGGTATACTTATCATTATAAAGTTTTTCTTCAGTTATATATGAACAAGAAAAATTCAACAATTTATTATTCTATTTAGGTGAATAGAAAAGCCTTGCCTACTAGTAACAGTAAGTAACAACTTGTACTTAAGACAGATTTAATACAGTGAATGAGGATTACGGCAGATATGGTAATCTCTATTAATGGGAATAAAATGTGTTGTAATGAAATAAAATTTTTTTTTTTTTTGGGAGAAACTATAATGAAATAATTAAACATATGGGCAAATTACAACTTATCCACCTATGATTTGACCGAAATTTAAGTTACCCACCTGTGGTTTGAAATTTGACACTTTACACACCTAAGATTTGATAGAAATTTAAGTTGCCTATCTTCTCTATTAATGGGAATAAAATGTGTTGTAATGGAATATATATATATATATATATATTTTGAGAAACTATAATGGAATAATTAAACATATGGGCAAATTTCAACTTACCCACCTGTGATTTGACCGAAATTTAAGTTGCTTACCTGTGGTTTGAAATTTGACATTTTACCCCCTCGAGATTTGATCGAAATTTAAGTTGACTATCTATGGTTTGAAATTCCATGTTGCAAGCATTTCGTTGGATTCCTTTTGATCTTGTATTTTTATTTTTGTGTTTTTGGAGGAGAGAGACATAAAAGTGGAGAAAAATGACATATTTAGCCCTCATTTTAACAGAGATAGGTTACAAAACTCTAACTGAGTTAACTTCAGGTGGGTAAAGTGTCGAATTTCAAACCACAAGTAAGCAACTTAAATTTTGGCCAAACCACAGGTGGGTAAGTTGTAATTTGCCCTAAACATATTCATAAGTTTGGTTGTAAGTTGTAACATTAGGAAAAAAAAAAAAAAAAAAAACTTAAAATCCATTTGAGGATATACTTTATTCATACAAATATATTTCCTAAAACAAGATAATTCTTAAAAAATAATATTTTCTAAATTTAAGAAAAGGGTGAGTTATTTTTTAATGGTTTTTTATTTTCATAATTGTTATGCGTATATGGAATGTTTGTTTATTTGAAAATATATTAATTTTAGAAATTATTACAACTACTAAGAAATATCTATTACAACCCTTTTAGAGAGGAATATTTATTCCTCATTTAAATAATAGTTATTCATAAAAAATGGTTACTTCCTATAATAAAATTATAACCAAACTAGTGAATAACTAGACCATAGAAATAACTATTAAGTTACGGTGCCTTTTATCGTTTACCAAACATACCCTTAAAATTTATTATGATAATTGTAGGGATAAGGGCCTGAAATTGTATATTGGGCCTTGGGCCTTGGCCGAGGACGTTGGTCGGTCTGAGGACGGATAAACAGTAGTGAGGGTATTAAACTCAGAATCTCATGAGTAAGGTGCAAATAGAAAGACTGGGAAGATAGTCCGAGGAGGAGTATCTCCTCGGATAAACAAAGCCGAGATCAAATGTATATCCTATCTCTCAAAGTGACATTCCAGGAAGTTCCACTGATAGGGACGTGCATTATGAACATACAAGAGGGATGGAAGCTCAAAAATACCTTAGGAAAAGCTGCTGCCACCGCATTAAATGCTCTGCAGCTAACTTTTTGGCCGCATTTATGTGGAGAAGATCCCTGAATAGTACTGCCTTGACTACCCCAACTCACAGAGGGCCAGAGATGGTGTCTGATAGGACAAGCACTCAAGTAATAGTCTGGATGATCAACAAGTGAAGGGCAAAGATCAATCAGGGAGAGGTATATAACGTAAGGAACCTTAGAGGAATGAGGGGAGGGGGGGGGGGGGGGAAGAAATCGAGAGAGAAACACTGTAGCAATCAGAAAACAGACTTGTAATCAAACTTATTAGAAATATGTAAGAACTGATCTCCTCGGACCGTGCCGAGGATAGTTCTCTTTAGTTGAAAGCAATCCATCTTTCTGTTCTTGTCATTTGCATCCGCTTTGTTTGTTATCCAACTCATTTTAGTCCAATTTTCCAACCCACTATCTACAAATTCATTATTTTGGGCTTTTTGGGCCTAAGTCCATTTACCTTTTGGGGTAGGGACTTAAATCTGGTCCATACAACAATACTGTGGATGAAATATTTCTCTTATTTTTATTTTAATAATGTGACATGTAAGTACTGCGTTAGACACGTAAGCAATTTTTTTTTTTTTTGGGTTAATGAGATGCCATGGATAAAAATTTTAAAAAAGAAGAAGTAAAAAACCCATGTATTAAATTGACATAATTGAATAGTTGATCTCAAAAATAAAACCATCCCATATTTATAGGGACCAAAAATTAACTTCTTCTTTTCTTTTTCTTTTTTCTTTTTTATAAAAAAAAAAGAAGAAGAACAAGTCTTCTATGAATATATTCTTTCCTGGGTGGTTTTATATTTGGAAAAAAAAAATTATTCATTGAAAATATAAAACAAAAATATTCGGGCAAAACAACAAATTAAAGCCAAAGAAAAATGATTAATGCTAGGGACAAAACTTTTTAAAAACCTTTTTCACAACTTATTAAGATTAGGCTTGTGCAACAACCCGCTCCATTTGCCCGACTCACTCTACTCCACACCGCCCTACATGGATATGATATTTACTTTCAAGTGGATTGGGCGAGTTTAAATATTAAAGTGGCAATTTGAGTTGGGTGGTGGATTGAGTTTTCTTGTTAGTCTATATCTCATATTAACTTTAGGTGTTTATTTATTTATTAATTCCATGATTTACAAATGTTAATATAGAAAATGTGATATTTTTCCAACATATTCCTAAACATACATAGTGACATGGATATGCATAAAAGCTTTTTTTTTTTTTTTTTTTTATAGAAAAATTTTAAAAATACTCATACCATAAGACATGATTTCCTTTAATGGTTATATATTTTTGTTGTAAGTCCTTTAATAGTTTATTATAGTATTAATTAGAGGAAATAATTTTTAAATTTATTTGGTAAAATAAAATTTGAAGTTTAGTATACAATACATAACTAAAACTAACAGCCAAATCTACCAAGTTGAAACCGCCCAAATTTTCAACCGACTTGCCATTTTTGTAAGTTGGTGAGTCAGTGGTGGCTTGGAATTTTTCTTTCTTTTTTTCATCAACCCGCCTAATTTGGTGCACCCTTAATTAAGATGACAAATTGTAATTGAAGTAATATCACTTTTACTTGGACCTATTTCTTACAATACTTTAATCATGCATCAATCATAACAGACTATGAAAATTATTTTTAAAAACATATTTGTGAAAAAAATATTGTCCTTGGTCTTATTAAAGGACATATAATAGATGTTGTCTAAGGGGCCCATGGGTGGAGGTAGTATATTGTGTACCCGACATATATGCCGGGTACAAGATATAATTTTTCCCATGGGCGGGGATATGGATTGTGGAATCAATGCATACCAACATTGTTGAGATTATAGTAGATTTTAGGAGATGGAAGATTGTTTTGAATGGTATCCTTTTAGGCCATTAGAGTAGTTACTTGCATCAAACTCTCTATACTTTCTTTATTGTATTTTTAACGCTTTCCTTGTCCCTGATTTGACATTGGTTGGTCATAGATCTTTGACGTATATTTTTAATGCTCTTGTGTTTAATTGACTTTTGAGTTGTGGTAGTTTTGGTAAGTTTTTTCTTGTAGGAATTCCCATTGCATTGGATTGAACCTTGATTTGTATGGATTTTGCTAATTGGAGAGAGAGAGAGAGAGAGATTGGAAAAAAATGGGTTTAAAATACTTAAATTAGTAAGTAAATTTTTTTCCCAACATTAAGGTTTTGTTTAGGAGTTCATAAGGGAATGAAATGGAATGGAATGGAATGATCACAAGGGAATGGAAAGGAACATAATTGAATGGAATGTATTTAAGTAAAAAAAAGGAATGGAAAAGAATGGAATTAAGTAACCTTGATTGGATATTTCAAAAATAAAGGAATGAAAATGAATGAAATGTAAGTAATCTTGTTTGGGAGTAACATGGAGGGAATGAAATGGAATCATTTTATAACAATATTACTATTAGATCTCTATTTTAAAATAAAGGGTTGAATATATAGGGGTATTTTGAGAGTTTTAGTAAAAAAATCATTAAATTTAATTTCATTCCCTCCCATTCCTCCCAATTTCGGGAGGAATGAAAATTTGAGATTTTAAGAAAATAAAGAGGAATAAGTATTCTCTCCTACTCATTCCATTCCCTCCCACTTAAACTCCTAAACAAGGGAATGAACTTTCCATTTCCTCTATTAAAACTCCCAAACAAGGGAAGGGAAGAATATTCTAAAATTATTCTTTTCATTCATTTCCATTCCATTCTTTCCTCCCAAATGAGACCTAAGCAAGTCTAATACAGTTAGCAATTTTGTTCAAGTGACTGTTCTTCTTTGTCTTTTTTTTTTTTTTTGAAACTGAAGCCTGAATTTTCATTAATCTGAAATTGAATAACAACAGAGCACAGCAACAGGAAGGAAAAGCAAAAACAGAGCAACGCTAACACTTAGCTCTATCTAGCAGTAACACATGCTGTATAATAGGCGGCTCAATTCCTATCCAATGCTGAGAATAACCCGAAGACTTAGCTAACTGAGCCAGCTCATGCGCGGCTTTGTTGTAGTCCCTTTTCAGATGTCGCATTTTCCAGCTCCTAAACGACCGCAACAGCTCCAAAGAACCTTGGATGACCATCCCAAACTAACCATTGCCATTGCTCTCATTAATAGCATCAACCACCCCATAAGCATCAGACTCCACAATAATTCGTTGAAGCTCCATCTCTATAGCCAACCGAATCCCTTCCTCAACTGCCAAAGCTTCAGTAACAGCCGCCCCATATTCCCCATTCAGCACCCTATAAGCCGCAGTAACAACCATCCCCCTGCAATCTCGAATAACCACTCCCACAGAGGATCTACATCCATTTCCAGCCGTAGCACCATCAACATTTATTTTATAAACATCCGAAGGAGGTGCTGCCCAACCAACATCTGAGTCTTGTTGTTGCTGAACCATACAATACTGAGCAGCATTTTCGTAGTCCGCCTGAGTACACACTGCCAGATTCCAGATTTGAGAATGAGGACTACTTTTGGACTCATGAACCACTTGATTTCTGTTGAACCAAATAGCCCACGCAGTAACAAAGAGAGTCTCAAGGTCATTCGGAGATCCAGCATCTAATATTTCCAAGGCTAAGTCCACAAAGCACTTGTTCATAGCCAACAGATTTATTGGACAGTCCTGCCAATTCCACCATACCTCGCTAAGTTTATTACAATAAATTAAGGCATGGCTAGTACTTTCAACAACCTTCTCACATAGTGGACATTCAGCCCCCACATTTAGACCTCTTTTTGCCAAATTCAGCCTAGTGGGCAGCCCATCAATGCAAGCCCTCCACGCAAAAACTTTGACTTTGGCAGGAAGCTTGAGTAGCCAAACCTTCTTCCATAAGCAAGTCCTAGAATCCCCGCCTGAACATTCACCCTCCTCAGGACTATCCATAATAGGAAGCGCAATATAATATACACTCCTAACAATAAACACTCCACGCTTGTTTCCCAACCAAATTATGTTATCTTCCGGCAAATTATAGCTAAGGGGAATGTTAAGGATGGTATCAGCTTCAAAAGGAAGAAAAAACCTCTTAACCATCTCCACTTTCTAGTGCCTTGTTTCTTCATCAATTAGCAAAGAAACCATTGGAAAATCTCCAATGTCTTGTGGGGGGGAGCAAACTTTGTAAGTAGTGGGGTTAGGCAGCCACTTGTCTTCCCAGATATGTATCATCTTCCCATTTCCAATCCTCCACCTTATACCCTTCCGAATAACCTCCAAGCTATTATAAATGCTTCTCCACGCATAAGAAGGGCTACATCCAAGCTTTGCACTCAAAATATCACTAAAGGGGAAGTACTTGGCCTTGTAAATTCTTGCAATCAACAAGTTTGGGTTCATCATAATACGCCATGCCTGCTTTGCAAGCATTGCTAAATTGAAGGCTTGTAGGTTTCGAAAACCCATTCCACCATCTGATTTTGATTTGCACATTTTCCTCCAGCTGACCCAAGCCATTTTTGCCTTTTGATCTCTCTAACCCCACCAAAAATTCCTCTCACTTCTTTTAAGGTCTTCACAGAGTCCTTTTGGGAGTTGGAAGCAACTCATAGTATAGGTAGGAATTGCCTGCGTGACTGCTTTAATTAAGATTTCCTTTCCCCCCACAGAAAGCATTTTTTCTTTCCACCTAGAGAGCTTTTTTCCCATTTTCTCCTTAATTTCTGCAAAACCTGATTCTTTGACTTGCCTATTACTAATGGGAGCCCTAGATATTTTCCTTGCCTGAATTCATTCATTGGCACTAGAAATTCCAGCACCTTTCTTCTTGTTTCAACCGGGGTATTTTGGCTAAAGGTCACCGAAGACTTATCCATATTGATCTTTTGCCCCGATGCTGCCTTAAAAAGCTCCAGAATTTCAACAAACTTGCTGACCTCTACTCTCTCAGCCTTACAGAAAAATAGGCTGTCATTCGCAAAAAATAAATGTGTGACTCTAGGGTAGCCCCTGCAGATGGACACTCCATTGAGAAGATTCCTATTGCTTGCATTAGATATAAGGCCAGTGAAAGCTTCCATACAGGGGAAGAACATATAGGAAGATAAAGGATCGCCTTGTCGTAGTCCTTTAGTTGGAGAAATTCAACCATGAGCTTCCCCATTGATCAATACCAAATATGTGACTGTTGTTATACATTTCATCACCCATCCTACCCATTTCTCATGGAAACCCAACCTTCTCATCACCTTCTCAATGAAATTCCACTATACTCTGTCGTAGCCCTTGCTCATATCAAGCTTGACTGCCATGTAGCCATCCTTCCCACTCTTCTTATGATCCAAGTAATGCATTAACTCAAAGGCAATAAGTACATTGTCTGTGATTAACCTCTCAGGAAGAAAGGCGCTTTGATTTTCAGATATTATTTGAGGTAGCACTGACTTATGGCAGTTTGCAAGCACCTTGGAGATCAATTTATACGCTACATTACTGAGACTAATTGGGCGAAAATCCTTCATCCTGCTGGGCATTTTAACTTTTGGCACTAATGTAATATAAGTATTATTAATATCAAACAAAGAAGCATTTGAATTTAAAACATTTAACACCATATTAGTTACATCAATACCAACAATGTTCCAATATTTTTGGTAAAAGATAGCGGACATACCATCAGGCCCAGGTGCTTTGGTAGGATGCATTTGCCAAAGAGCTGTTCTGACTTCCTCAGCAGTAAAATCCTTGATAAGATCATCATTCATCTCCTCAAAAACCTTGGTCGGTATTAAGTTTGTTACCTCTTCCAAGCGGGACGGGTTCGAGGAGGAATAAATGTGTTCAAAATAACCAGTTACCGTCCTGACTATGTCCTCCTTGCTATCACACCAAACACCTTCATCATTCCACAACCCAACTATAGCATTCTTTCTTCTTCATTCAGAGGCATGATGATGACAATATTTTGTATTACGATCACCCTCACCCAGCCATTGCACTTTGATCTTTGCTGCCACCAAACCTCCTCATCATCCAATAAGAGATTAATCTCTTTTCTTAATTCATTGATTTCAACCCCATTTTGAAGTTCTGTGTCATTTCTTAACAGTTCACCAAGCCTTTCTTTCTTTTCCTGAATCTTCTTCAGAATTTGCCTGAAAACAGAGTTTCCCCACTTAGCAAGCCTGTTCGCACAAACTTTAAGCCCAGCACTAAAGCTACTCGGATCATGGGTATTACTGTTAGTATTCCAAACCTCCTTAATCAGTTCCTTGCAGTCAGCCCGCCTTGTCCATATAGCCTCAAAGAAAAATCTACGGTTTCCATGTTTTTGAAAGGAATTAGAATCAGCAAGTAATAGGGGGCAGTGATCAGATGTGGTTTCTTCTAAATGCTGGACCCTTACGTTTGAGAAGTGCTCAATCCACCCTGGAGTTGCAAGGGCCCTATCCAACCTCAAATAGATTCTATCACTTCCTTCTTATTGATTGCACCAAGTAAATTCAAAACCTGAAAACCCCAAATCCTTAAAACCACACTTGTGAATAATATTTTGGAACGCATCCATCTAATGTTAGGGTCTCGGAGCTCCCCTAAGTTTTTCATCTGTTGAGGTAATTTCATTAAAATCGCCAAGACATAACCAAGGCAAGTTAAATTGACGATTAAGAGTATCAAGGTACCTCCATGATTCTTTTCTTCGATGTGTCTCTGGATGCCCATAGAAGCCAGTCAGCCTCCACTTGAATCCAGACCCTTCTTCGGTTACCACTACATCGATATGGTGCCTTGAATAGCTCTTGATCTCCAAATTAACGTCCTTCCTCCAAAACATTGCCAACCCACCACTTCTCCCTTGTCTTTGAACATACAAACTATTAACAAAACCCAACTTCATTTTAATCTTTTTCATACCAGCTATCTTCATTTTCATTTCCGACAAGAACACTACTTCGGGATCCCACCGCCGCACTAGGTTGCGCAGCGCTCCAACTGACCGGGGGTTCCCAAGCCCCCGGCAGTTCCATCCTAAGGCCATCATGGCTCTCGGTGGTGCTGCTCAGCAGTCACCGCCGCTCCTTGAGAATTTTTCTTTTGCTTCCTCTTTAACTTTCTATTTTCCTCTGTTTCTAAAATTTCTAACTCCCCCACCCTCTTAATTCCACTGCTTTTTTTCTAGTCCAACACAACGTCCTCTTTAAACAAGCCTTTCTCCCTTGCAAGCCTTTTCCAATTACCTATGGTCTTGGGCTCCCAGTTTTTATCTTTACAGCCCACATCTAAGAACCCATCCTCTTTAAACTCAGAGAATTCTATGTTGGGCTTAACTGGGCTTGTAACCTCCATTTCCTCTAATATGGGCCTTTGTTGGAAGCCCACACCGGATTGGTTAAAACTAGGCGCGTCACCCTCACATTCTTTGGATTCAAAATTTAAAATTTTCCTTGCAGCACGTGTAATCTCAGACGTCTCAGCAGTTAGAAGACTTACCTTCGAATTGTCCCATCCTCTAAAATGACTAGCTGCCTAACTTCCTGACTACCCATTACCATAAGCATCACTCTGTCCAACCTGCTTCTCTGCATCCTTGTCACCATCGTTCTGCTCACTCCTTCCACCGCTGCCAGCCATGACAGTCTCCTCCGTTGATGGTTGTGCTACCATCCGTTCCAAAACATTAGGCTGGTGGTGCATTTCCTGTCTCGATTTCATCCTCTCCGGCCCACCTTTAGAGCTGCCGTTAGCCCTTATCTAGTCACCGTATTGGTACTCCATTGCTTGCCCCGATCCCAACACTTCGCAATGTCTATTATCATGGCCCAATATTCCGCACCTGTAACACACCGTTGGGAGCCTTTCGTACTTGAAGGTAACCCACATCTTCTCTCCTTCCCCATTCAGCAGATATCCACCTCTTTGTAATGGCTTGTTCAAAGGTATCTCCACCTGGACCCTCATGTACTTCGCCTGATCAGACTGCCAAGATCTTTTATCAACTTCAAGAAATTTTCCGATCTTATTCCCAACATCTCTACCCGTTTCTTCTATCATAAGCTCAAATGGGATGCCCCAAACTTGAACCCAGAAAGGTGAATGAGAGAAGCTAATGTTCGCAGCTGTTAATCCTTTTCTCCACCGGCATAACAATAGAAGATTGTTATCGAAATTCCACGGTCCATTCTTCTCTACCCACTCCATTTGGTGCTTAGAGTTGAACTTAAAATGGAGGATATCATTCCCAACTTCAACTATCCTAAGATCTGATCCCATTCTCCATGTCGATCATAAAGTGCTCTTTAAAGCTCTTTGGTTTTGCTGACGATCAGACAAAAGTTTCCCTAACAAGCTAAGATGACATTCTTCCAACCACTCAACTCTACTAGGATTTGAAAGTTGAATACCCTCTTCCTCCTCCTTAGTGAGCTGCAAATTCTACAACCCATCCAAAATGACCTGTTCCATTAGCTAAGATTACACCTTGACTAGACACTGACAGAATAAGTGAACATTCAAAGAGAAAATAGAGCCCACAGTTGCACAGAACTATGGGAGAAAGCACTCCTACTTGAGAGAGACTACAACTCCCTTACACGAGAGAGAGAAAGAAACTCCTACAGGGGAGAGAACTGTTCTTCTTTGTCTTCATTACATAGTTAGATGGTTTGCAAATACTCTTACTTTAGAATTCTCGTGAGATATATTGGGTTAATTACAATTAGCTTAATCAGTAAACTCCATTGTTCTTGAATAAGGGACTTGGATTTAAATACCATCTACAACAAAAATCAATTGCTCCTTATTCTTGAATGAGGGACTTGGGTTCAAATATCACCTACAACAAAAACCAATCAATTACTCTCAAAGAGTGAAAAAAAAAAAAAAAAACATAATTATAAGAGATGAAAGGCCGAAAGCTTGTCTCATACATCAGAGCCAGGTTTCGATCCTGAGACCTGTGGGTTATGGGCCCACCACGCTTCCGCTGCGCCACTCTGATTTGTTGCCAAGCTTTTTAGCTTAAGTTTTATTATATCTCCTATTATTATAGGCCAGGCCTGTCAAAAGGAATCTAACCCACCAATCAAATTACACTTTTTTTTTTTTTTTTGAAGCATTTCCTTTTTCTTTTTCTTTTTTTGAGAAATTTTTGACACATTTCTGCTTCATATAAAATCCAATACTTTTATCAAATGGCATGCAATTTTTTCTTTTCCAAAATTATAAATACAATTCTTTTGAAGTGAGTTTAGAAGAATAACAATTATTTATTTATATATATTTTTTAATATTTTGTTTTTGTTTTTTGTTTGTGCCTAAGTTAAATACACTTTAAAACTCAGTGTAATTTTTTTTATAATTAAATTTACACTCAAAGTTAAAGATAAGTTTTTATAAGGGATTCTACTCACCCCCTCCCCCCTCCCAAAAAAAAAATAAAAAATTAAAGCAACCTAAATCCTGGCTATCTTAGATGTGGAAAACAGGTTAGGTTAGCAACGGGTTGGGTTAATTGGGTTGCGGTTCAAGTTGGCCCCTATTTTTTCGCATAACAAAATAAATTAACAAAAATGTATTTTGCATTTGGTAAATCATGCAACAATTTACATGGAATGACAATACAAATACTTAACAATAATTGATCCCACAATAGGTCAATATACAATCCTCAAAAGTTTCATTTAAGTACCATGATTGGTTCCATGACAAGTGGATACACAGTCATTAAAGATTACACAAAGTATAATTCAGAATAACAATGTCATGGACTAAGTACAAATATAAGCGTGCAAAACAATTTGTACAAAACATCGAGCCCATTAACAAATTATACTTGTGCATTTAAACAATTTAATAGCATTATCATTTTTTAAGAAAACAAAGGCATAGATTGATCATTCATGTGACTGTGTTTAGATGAAACACATACAAGTTACCATTGAAATTTGTATTGTTAAAAGAACACTACTTCGATCTGTTTAATTATTTTGACTTTTCAAAATGAATGTAAAGATTGGTTCATCTTATTTCTAATGAAAAAAGGTATATTTATCATTATAAACTTATACAGTTTCACTTCTGTTACATATGAACAAGAAAAATTCAACAATATATTTATTATTCTATTTAGGTGAATAGAAAAGCCTTTTCTTTTCTTTTTTTCTTTTTTTTTTTAATAATTATTGCATGCACTTCTCACTAAATTAGATAAATGCATGCCCATATTTTGTTATAATCATATCACGTGTGATCTACACCATGCCATTATTTTATTTGGGGCACATTTGATACACTACAATTGTGATTGCATGACATGAGAATATGCATAATTATTATAAGGAATAAAGGAAGATGGGATGAAGTAACTATTGCTATTCATTTTTTTGGTGACAATATTGAAATTGAATTATGAAAATAGTGGAATGAAATTATATTTAAATCAAAATTTCTAAAATACACGTATTTATAAAATTTTATAAATAAGTTTATTTATATATTTTTTGATACTCTATATTTACACATTTAGAATAACAAGCTAGCATATATATTGAACAATTTTATAATTACATTATTATTTTCTCAAAATTACATATAAATGAAATAAAATATAATAAAGAGAAAGAAGGTTCTTGAAAAAAATATTTAGAAAGAATCGTCAAAGCTCTCTCTCTGATAGGAAGCTCATTTGTTATACTACCTTGGCAATTGGCATCTATATGTAATTTTATTAGCCTCTTCATCGTGCACAGTATCTATTTCACCATTTACTGCTTTTGTTTTGTAGGAATTATTACTTAGTTTAAAGAATAAGCAGCTAGGTCTAAATTTTAAATTATTTTATTTATAAAAAAATTTATAAATAAATCGAGTCATAAGTCAGTCGAATCGGGTTATAAGTCAGCCCACTTTTAATTACTTTGGGTTAAAAATTCGAGGTCAGATCGGGTCCAATTTTGCCATATTTTCCCCACTTTTTTCATGTCTAGTGGGTCTTGTGGCTATAATTTTATTTATTTATTTTTTAAGAATCTGGTGGCTATAAAATTCAATGGTTACAAATAGTACTGGATAATGAAAACCGGATAGACTTAAAAAGATATATTCACATTATTTTAAATTATCTAAACAAATTATGTTTGAAACGAGCAAGTTACATTTACCTCCTATCATGTTTTCATCATTACAATGTCAAAATTCCATATTCATCACATTTGTTCCTCGTGAACATCTCGCATTTACTTATTTACTTACATGTTTGGTTAAGAATATTGATGACTCTGTAATTTATGGATTTCCAACCACGATATTGTTGCGTAAAATTTTTCTCTTGTTGTCTTGCTGCTGAATTAATGAGAATTTGTTACTACAACATAAAATTATACCATGCTCTGCAGTCTGCACAAGTAATATATGACCAACCTTGGAGTACAGCAATTTTCTTGTTCAATTTAATGCATACTTTGCATCTGCATAAACCTTACACGTTTTTTGTTGTTGTTGTTGTTGTTGTTGTTGTTGCCAAAACAGCTGTTTCAATGATACCTACGTGCGCTGGAATGGGCCAAAATTTACATTTTGCAAAACAGCATCAATAAGTGCATTGGGATCCTTTTAGTAAACTTTTGGGGACATAAGGGGTCTTAGGCGTAGGCCTCCGGTCTTGATTATCCATAGGTATATATAGGTATAAATTAAATTGAATAATGGTAAGAGCAATTATCATAGAACAGAGATATAGTTGAGCAAAAATTGCACAACAGGAGAAGAGATATTCTTAGAATCCAAAGGGCAACCTATCTTATTTGTTTTGGCAAAGACAAAAAGTGTGATAAATCCTTAAGAAATGGTTCATAACTTTTTCTTTTTCTTTTTGCATGTACTAGACCTATCTCATCTTAACTGTAACCATAGATATTATCTTATTTAAGATATATTTTATAATAATAAATAAACGGTTAAGATTATATAAATATTGTATACATAAAAAAGAGTGTCGTAAAATGACGCAAATGATATTTGAGGCATTAACATATGGCAAGTGGGTTGTTTTTAATGTGAATGTGGAGTGACCATATTAGGATTCTAGACATAATTAGTTTTAATGTTGTTACCTTATATTTGTAATTTTGTAGATTACAATTGAATTTCAAATATGCATGAAATGTTAAACATTCAAAGATACATCATTTGGCCCTCTATATATACAAATGCACCTATTTCAAAGATTGCACAAAAAATTTTTGCTTTGATAGAATTGGAGATAAACACTGGTCGGTCGGTGATGTACCAAAAATCTAGTTAGAGAATAGTAAAAAATTTCTTCTAGCTTTCTGGTAAATCAGTGATCCGATTAGTGTTTAAAGTCCATTAAAATATGGATGTAACTTGTAAGAATTCAAGTTGTTTAGAATTGGACATGAATTCTGATCGGTTGACGATGTACCAAAAAATAATGGAGATTAACATATCTCATTTCCTTTAATTTTCTGGTAAATCGTTGATCCGATTAGAATTCAATTTCACATGAAGAATTTGGTATCTTATATCAATATATGAGGAAGCATGTTATACAGGTAAAATCCACATTCTGTCCCCATTTTTTTTTGGTCCATGTAGCGCTTTATTTCATTATAATATCTCCATTGTTTGTTTGTTTGTTTTTGTTTTTTTGAACGATGCTTTTGTTGCCATTTGAAGATTGTCTCAACTTGATTCTCAAAAAAAGAAAAAAAGAAAGAAAAAAAAGATGGTCTCTTTGGCGGTTGATTTCTGGTCTAATTATCAGAGTGTACCTGATTTGTAATTTATTTTCGTTTTAAGAATTAATGTTTTGGTTTGCATGAAGTTGGCCATGCTCCACAGTCTATCAAAAACATGTTTCAAGAATAAGTGTGATTGGATTGGAAGCCGCAGGAAATGGCTTGTTGCCTGAGCAGTTGGCCTTGACTGCTTAGGGTGGAAGTGCATTAGTGGTCATAGTTTTTTTTTAACCCATGACATCTGCTTTTGATAATTACTTTTTAGTCTTTATCATCATAGCAAATCATTAATTGGTTTTTGGTATAAACGGAGATCGATCTCCAAATCTTTTATTTGATGACAAGAAACTCTACCAATTGAGTTAACTAAAACCTACAATAGTCATAGTTGAATGGTTCCCGAAAGAGAATGATATACAATGCGATGCACCCTCCTTGCTGCAATAGCCAATGCCAATGTTATTTTATGGACTAGCCTCATGGACGTATGTATTCAGCGAGTGTTTAAAGACCTTTAAAAATTAATATTATATTGTCTAATAGTAATTTTCCCCCCTCAAAATAAGTAACTGTCACGATGTATTTTTTAATTTGATTATATTTTTGGAGTAAAATATTAAAACTTAATTTGACTATGTTACCCCTATCTTTTTACTCTATTCCTAATTGTATTTGTAAGAGAATGAATTTATCCTTAATTTTTGTTTTGGAAAAGTGACTTTGAACTAATCACAATGGATTGAACCCTAATTTGTATGGATTTTAAAGAGAGAGAGAGAGAGAGAGAGAGAGAGAGAGAGAGAGAGAGAGAGAGAGAGATGTTGGAAATAAAAAAATGGACAAAATGGATTTGCATTACTCCAATTAGCATTTAAATTTAATCCCAACGCTAAGCAAGTTTGATATAGTTAGCAATTTGTTTTAGAGACCATTTTGGTTTTTCCATCGGTATAAAATATTTTGATATTTGTCTAATTTGTGTTAGAACCTCTTTTCCTCTCTCTTTTGTGTGTGTGTTTGTTGTTCAAAAAAAAAAAAAAAAAAAAAAAAAAGATATTCGTCTAATTTAGTATGTGTGTGCACTATGCACGTGCGCGTGCAAGTAAGTTTGATCCAATTAGAATTTTGTTCCAAATACCATTTTGATTTGTCCATTAAAACATTATATTTTGGTTTCAATCTAATTTGATGTGCGTATATCATATTTTAATATCTCATTACATAACAAAGAGTTTATTGTTACAAACAAACAAAGAGCTTATTGGTTTAGGATTAGGATGAACCAATAATTTAACCTTAGTCTTAGCACAAAATTTCAAATATCAACAAAGTTTTTATTTTCTTAAAAAAAAAAATCTGATGAATCAAATCAATTGCTAGTGACAATAATATTAAATCAAGCAATCAAATTCAAATTTCATATTTCAACAAGGGAATGAATTAAAGAACCAAGAAAGAAACTATAATAAGGTAGAGTAGATTTTGAAAGAGTGAGGCTTACAGTCCCAATGATAAGTGGGTCATGATTAAGATGGTTCATTATTACATTTGAATAAAAGCTTCCAATGAAGTTTCTCAGGTAGCAGGTTATGCCGTCATGGTACCAATTAGGCAATTACAAGTTACAACAAGAAAATAAGCCAAAAACAAAGCGTCGGAAGCTTTTCTCTATTATCAGAGCCAGGTTTCGATCCTGGGACCTGTGGGTTATGGGCCCACCACGCTTCCGCTGCGCCACTCTGATTTGTTGCTAATGTTTCGGAAGTTTTATTATATGGAGCATTACAAGCTGTCTTACTTTTGTCAAATGGCATGCAATTTTCTTTTCCTACTCCCCATGCAAGCATCATTGTTAATTTTTTTTAGACGAGTTTGAACAAAAATTAAAAAATATATATATATATAGAGAAGTGAGTTTAGATTTATGCTTAATTAATTTGTAATTTTCTACATATAGATGGACACAATCAAGAATAACAACAATTGAATATATACATATATATACACACACACACAAACACACACACAAACACACATAATCGTTGTTACTTAAATTTAATGTGATTTGTTTTAGTTTTTGTTTGTGCCTAAGTTTAATACACTTTTAAAAATTATTGTAAATTTTTTAATTGAAATTTATACTCAGAGTTAATGATAAGTTCTTGGGAAATGTATTTTTCACTAAAATCTTTCACACCATGAAATGCGAATCAAAATTAATTATCATCCTACAACTTTTGATTTTTTGATTTTTGATTTTTGATTTTTAACAGTTTTGGAGGTCCTCCTCCCCCCTGGCCTTGGGATCCTTTTATAAACTTTTAGGACCATAGGTCTAATAAATTAATTAATTTCTAATGGTAATGGTAAGAGAAATTATCATAAAACGAAGGCATGGTCAAGAAAAAAAAAATGCAAAACGAGAGAGGAGAAAACTTAAAATTCAATGGCAATAAAGTGGTAATTATAGAAAAAGAGATATAACCTTCTCACCTTTTTTTTTTTTGGCAAAGACATGAAGTGTGATAAATCCTTAAAATATGGAGTATTTTATGGTCCATGTTTTTTTTTGCTTGTACCAGACCTGTCTCATCTAGATCGTAAACATAGATATTACCTTATTTAAGATATATCTACACTACAATTTAAGGGATTTCAACTATTTGGACCGGATTTTTTTTTTGTTCTAAAATACCCGTACATCCATAGGTTTAAGTAGAGATAAAACTAAAGGATAGTTCGGTAAAAATACATGTCTAACTTGTACTAAAATACTGCCTACAAAATAGGAATACTCTTCCACTAACCCACTTCTTCAAAGTAACTATACATTTATTGTTTTTTTTTTTTAAATAAAAAAATAAGTTAAACAACCCACGTTGCTGCTTTTTTTTTTTCCTTAAAAAAAGCACCCCATGTTTATCCAAAAAAAAAAAACTAAATATCAAAAAAAAAAAAAAAAAACTAAATAGATGTATACACTTTTTTTTTTTTTTTTGATAATTAGATACATTATTAACTCCCACTAAAACGTTACTTACAAAACAAGACCACTCTCCTGATGGTTTTCAAATTGCTCTTCTATTTTTTTTTTTTTTGTAAAGGTTAAAAATTTGCATCCATTATAATTTGAAATTATTACATTTTTCAATCACAGAAATACCTAGAGGTGTGATGAGTGTTCTGCATTTTGGATAAAATAATTTACTCATCACACCCCTAGATTTTTTTTATAATTGAAAAATGTAGTAATCCCAAATCATAATTGATTCAAATTATTAACTTTTACAAAAAGAGAAAAAGAAAAAAGAAGAACCTCTGAGCATGTGCATGAATGCGTGCTCAGAGGCTAGTTTCACGCAAGTACTCAAAGGCTAGTTTTATTATAATAGATGAACGATTAAGATTAAATAAGATATTATCTTATTAAATGACTCAAATAATATTACATGTTGATTCAAAAAAAAAAATTTTACATGCCCAAGCATGTGAGGCAGTAGCACATGGCAAATGAGTTGTTTTAAATATGAATGTGGGGTGATGCAGTGCTGTTTCGAGCTCTGATTTTTTCAAATTTAATATCCTTGGAAATTTCTTGATGTCCAATTTTCATAGGCTCTGGTCTTGTTCGATTTGGAGTTATAGTCACCAAGAAATCACATTTGGAAGAAAGGCGACGTAGTGCTAAAATTTTGCAACACTTTTCTTGAAAAATTCATTTCTCTCAATCCGTGACAAATATCGTTAAGCCCTTTTTGTGAGAGGTAGTCGAGACATTATAATTCAATCTTGTTCAAACGGATTGCCCCAATTGTTACTTAGATGGTACAATTGTTTTTTCTTTTTTCTTTTTTCTTTTCTTTTTTTTTCTTTTTTTTTTTTTGCAAAAACGGCAAAAAAACAGCCCTTTTTTATCTGAAAATAATAAAACATTTAATCAGGGTTTCGGTATATTATTGATATCTCATCCATTTTAGCTCCGATTTTGGCTCGTAAACTGTTGTTTCGAAGGAAAAAATATGACCTACAAGATGGTCCAAAATTTATCCCAATCAGACAGTTTGATCAAAAAGTAAATTTTTTTACTATCCTCAATTAGGGTTTTTGGTCTAATTCTTGTCATAAGTGAAAATAACCGATATGGTTGGTTGAATATAGTTTGAGCCTTTGAGGTCTAAAACGATAATTTTAAGTATAACTTTTTTAATATTTAAATATCAATTATATAATATTTATTTAACTTTCTATATTAAATTTTTAAAAGAAAAAACCATTGTCCTTGCCCTAGAATTCAAAATTACTATTCGAGTTTTTGTATTTAAGCAGTTTTATTAACATTTATTACAATTGATAATTACTAATCCATTTAATCAACACACTCATAGCAATCTTTTGGTGAGAGAGTGAAACAATTTAGAGATTATAGGCCTAATATTTTGGGGGCCTCCTTCAAGATGTGAGGAACATTACAAAATCCACTTACATAAAAAATTAATTATCATCCTACAACTTTTGAGACTTTTTGTATCATCCTTCTATAAAATTCACTAAGGGTGGTATGGTTGAGCAAAAATTGCGAGAGAAGAGAAGAGACATTCAAATAGCAATAAAGTGGTAGTTACAAAAAAACAAAAAAAAAAAAAGAGACATAACCTTCTCATCTATCTTATTTGTTTTGGCAAACACGAAAAGTATGATAAATTCTTAGTAGTATTTTACGTTTATCAACAACAACAACAAAAAGTATTTTACTATACATACTTTTTCTTTTTTGCATGTACTAGACACATCTCATCTTAACCGTAAACATTGATATTATCTTATTTAAGATATATTTTATAATAATAAATGAACCATTAAGATTACGTAAATATTGTATATTGTAAGGACCCAAAAATTTGTAGCCCAAGCCCACTTAGAGTAATGGGTTGTGCCTTTCAAATCTGACCCAAATCAATAAAATTTGTAAGAGGAGAGAAAGAACAACAACAATGGACTCTGCTTGAGGACAGCTACAAGGAAGAATCAAGTTTGTATTTAGAAGCAAATGAGTACCAATCTACACCAGTGCTCTCGAGGAGAATGAGTTTGTATAAAAAGTAGTACTGTTCACTTTCTTCCCTCAATGTTCTTCCTTCTGTTTCTTTTCTCTTTTTTTCCGATCCCCTTTTTCCAATGCTCTCTCCTTTCCTTATATACCTCTACTTCCATCACATCTTCACCATCCATTTCTACCTAACCTCCCTCCTTTTTTGACACTTGTTTGGTAGAAGGAATTTGCTTAGCTATGACTTACATTGTTCAGGTCACTTCCTCATCAATGCGGCTGATAAAGCTGTTGTCTATCATTTAATGCAGATGCAACAGGATACACCAGGTCAAAAGCTTCCCTACGGCCCATTGACTTCCACTCTCTTCAGATCCTAGCTCCCACTTAGAATACCATAGAGTATCATGATTCATTTCTTCTCCTCCTCGGGAGGCTTCCTCCCTTGGGCCCGTGGCTTGCAACATTACCATGTCAATGCTGCGACCTTTCAACTTCATCCTTGGTCCTTAGGCCAATGCTGTGACCTTTCGACTTCATCCTCAGTCCTTGGGCCAATGCTGTGACCCTTCAACTTCATCCTCAGTCCTCGAGCACCCACATATATATAAAAAAGAATGTGTGCCGTAAAATGACGCAAATGATATTACATGCTCAAGCAATTGAGGCATTAACATATGGCAAGTGGGTTGTTTTTAATGTGAATGTGGAGTGACCATATTAGGATTCTAGACATAAATAGTTTTAATGTTGTTACCTTATATTTGTAGATTATAATTGAATTTAGATATACATGAAATGGTAAACATCCAAAGATACATCATTTGGCCCTCTATATATACAAATGTATCTATTTCAAATATTGCACAAAGAACTTTTGCTTTGATAGAATTGGAGATAAACACCAGTCGGTTAGTGATGTACCAAAAAACTAGTTAGAGAAATAGTACAATATTTTTTCCAGCTTTCTGGTAAATCACTGATCCGATTAGTGTTTATAGTCCATTAAAAGATGGATATCACTTGTAAGAATCCAAGTTGATTAGAATTGGACATGAACTCTGATCGGTCAGCGATCTATCAAAAAATTATGGAGATTAATATATCTCATTTCCTTTAATTTTCTGGTAAATCGTTGATCCAATTAGAATTCAATTTGACATGAAGATTTTGGTATCTTATATCAATATATGAGGAAGCATGTTATATAGGTAAAATTCACATCCTGTCACATATTTGTTTATTTTTTATGTAGCGCTATATTTCATTATAATATCTTTATTGTTTGTTTGTTTTGTTTTTAATCTGCTTTTGTTGCCATTTGTTTTTAATCTGCGTTTGTTGCCGTTTGTTTTGTTTTGTTTTGTTTTTAATCTGCTTTAGATGGTCTCTTTTCCGTTGATTTCTGGTCTAATTATCAGAGTGTAGCTGATTTGTAATTTGTTTTGGTTTGCATGAAGTTGTCCATACTCCACGGTCTATCAAAAACATGTTTCAAGAACAAGTGTGATTGGATTGGAAGACACAGGAAATGACTTGTTGCTTAGCGTGGAAGTGAACTGGTCATAGTTGAATGGTTCCTGTGGGAGAAGGATATACAGTCTATGCACCATCCTTGCTGCAATTGCCAATGTATTATGGACTAGCCTCATGGACATGTTAAGCGAGTGTTTAAAGACTTTTATTTTTATATTTAAATTCTATTGTGTAATAATACTTAGTATTTTTTTTTTCTCAAAATAAGTTACTGTCTGAATATATTTTTAATTTGACTATTTTTTTTCTTGGGAGTAAGGGATTAAAAAATAATTTGACTATGTTAACCCCCCCCCCCCCCTTTTTTTTATTAATTCCAAATTGTATATGTAAAATAAATTTTTTTATTCTTAATTTGTGTTTTGGAAGAATGTATTCAGTATTTGTACAAATCAATAAAATTAATTTGAAAAATGGAAAACAAAAATCTTATCCAATTAAGCAAATTGCACTTTTTTATTAAAAAAAATACATTTAGTCATGTCCACTATACTTTCCCTATGTTTGTTTGTTTGTTTATTTGCTTTTATTCGTTCAAACATAGGAATTAGAAAGCAAGTTTCAACAAAATTAATTCCACTAATTGGAAAAGATATAGCCACACTACTTCATAAAATGAATCGAACTAATATTGGATAAGTGGAACTTACTCCTTTTATAAATGTAAGATAAAAGATGGGATCATGAGTTCAAGATTCATCAAGTGTGTAACTAACCAAAAATAAAAAAGAAAAAATTAAGTAGCCTTTGAACTAATCTTCTAACATGATTATAAATAGAATGGGTTGTATTAATAGCACCAAAATACTCGTTTAAAGCGTATTACAATCAACTTGGTTAAGGACTGGTTTTTTGTATTAGTTTAACCAATGGATTACCATTAGTTCACTAATTCTCAAAAAGGTTTTTTTTTTTTAGAGTTAAATAGTACAAAACAAATTTAAGTATATTATGCCCATATCCTCTATTCTCCCTCTATCTTCCTCCGTCTAAATATTAACATTGTATACACTATACTCGAGTATAGCACATTGGTGTTCTTCGACGACGCATTATTATTATTATAACCAACCCTTCTACGCATTATTATTATTATTATTATTATTGTAGGGTCCCGGTTTGGGGGGTCTTTCACTGTAGGTGTGAGCGAATCCAAACCCAACAGGCCCAATACAATGAATTTGGTAGAGAAGCGGGCTCAAGAACTGGGCCTTTGCGAGGACTTCGTCAACGATTGGGCAGGATCGTTGAGGAGCAGGATCGCCAACAACGTAGAGGAGGGGTGAAAGTCTATCCTCGGGCCTCATCCGAGGATGAGTTCTTGTTCTCCTCCTCTGATACTACACAACTAGGGCCTTCAGGTGTCTTTCGAATTGCAATCCCCTCTCTTCGTGAGATCTCTCTGGTTATATATTCTTCTGCTCCCTTCATCCTGGCCGTCCATCTGTTGATTGTGCAGGTTGTTACTTGAGTGTCTGTCCCATCCAGCGCTTCCCTCAACTTGCTATGGGTTGCAATAGGCAGGGTGACACTGTTCAGGGGTCATTCTTTCATTAATGCGGCCAGACTGCCAGCTGCGGGGCATTTAATGCGGAGGTGACAGGCTCTTTTACAATAGCCCTTTCACCATGCTCCCATAGCTGCCCCCATATGCTAGTCCCTTCGTTTGGGAATGACGGGGAGGACTGTTGTGGATGGTGTATTACCCTTTCTTTTCATGGCACCAGTTTGCCGAGGACATGACGGTCTTCGGCAAGTTCTCCTAATGACTTTGGGCCTTAATTAGTCATCCTCGAATGTTTTCCTCCTCTACCTGGGCCTTTGGGCTTAATATTTGAAATGGGCCAGGGCACCCATATCCCTTGGCCCCACAGTTATTATTATTATTATTATTTCCAATGCTCCTATGCACTTGACTTGGGTCCAGTTCTCCTATGCACAAGATCCAATCTTTGCCTAATTTATTATCCATATGATAATAAGAGGAAAAGTGTTGCAGGCCACACAAGAAATTAGAAAAGCACAAATTTTTTGCAATTATTTCAAAATTTCTCATTAACCAATAGACACTACTTCAAAAATGAATTGGATTAGCAAATTTACCAAAACAAGAGCAAAAAATTTAAGATGATTAAAAAGTAAAAAGTTAAAATGTTAGGGGTTCGTTTGGTAGAAGAGTTTGAATAATGTTGTTTGTATTTTTTTGAAATACGTGTTGGTGAAAAAGTGTGTTGACATGCATGTAATGTTGTTTAAAAAATGAAAATATGTGTTTAAAATGCTTTACCAAACGTACCCTAATTTTTTTTTTTTAATTGTTGTTGCATTATCTTGACCTTTTAACATCCATAGGACCATAGCCAAGTGATAATTACATGGTGCAATAACCCTTTTTTTTTTTTTTTAATCCGTAGTAGCCCAATCTAAATCTTCCTTCCATATATATATATATATATATATATATATCTTAATACGGTTCTATCTTAGCCCCTTTACCTATAGGTATAAGGGCTCTCATTGAACTTCATTTAAGGTCTACTATGGAGCCCTTTGTACGAGGTACGCAATGACTACCCCAGGGCTCCCTTAGTCCCTACGAGGGCTGCCTGCCACTCCAATTCACCACTGGTTAGGCATGTGACCCTCTCTAAAATTCCTATGTTAAGCAAACAACCATGTCACAAGGTTTTCGAGGAGAACCACATACCTATATATATATATATATATAAAAGAGCTAACTTCTAAGTAATACAAAATTACACCACAAACTTCTCTCTTATATTCTAAACAAGCAATAACTGTTTGTCATTATTAATATAGTATTAACCTAGGTGCGCATATGATTAAAAATGGTGTCTTTCATCAAGTTTAAAAGAAAAATTGACATTTATGAACACAAAAATAGTGATTAAATGTACATTTTCATTTAACCTGAGGGTCCTACGTTAAATAAGGCAAAAACCTATGTTAGTATGTAATATAACATTAGCTATATTGATATCATTGAAGAGAAATTCTGAAGGCATAAATTTTTGCAACAACTTATGTCGCAACTTTGATATGGTTGACTGTGAGTTGTAGAGAAAAGTGACGAATCAATGAGAAAGTAACAATTGACCATTCACAGTTAGCCACATCAAAGTTGTGACACAAAAATTGCATTAAATGATATACCATCTTGTAAGGTACAAATAACCACGAGTGCTTGCCTGCCGTTGCTTAGACTAGGGGCAAGAGAGAGTAGCCCAAAAAGATTACATTTCTATAAATAGAATTAATATTCAAATTGGAGCATTTCCCAGTGAAAAATGAACTATGAAATCTATCCTCTATACTCCTTGACATACCTTTCTCTAAATGGAGAAAACCTGCACCCTATACTCTATGACTTTATACAACTTTGAAAATATTTACACGGCAAAGCAGCTGAAAATTTGCTGAAGCTGAGTTTTATAATAACATTGCAATGCCTTTTTTTACTTTATGTCATCAGCTTGGCTCGTGAGCCCAAAAAGCATCTGGATCTGGACAGAAGAGGGAAAAATCTTCAATTTCTAGATTTGCAATGTGCCAGTTGACGAAACGAGCTTGTATTGACTTGAATAGCAGAAGGATAGTTGGCAAAAGCCACCATTTATCATCCTCCCTGTCAGCAAATACAATTAAAACATTTTAAAACATTTGACCAAAGGAAGAAAAATTTTCTTAAAAAAAATAAAAAAAGACGCCTAGAAAGAAGAAAGCCGAAACACCAAAATATAGCCCAATCATTTTTGAAAGAGAAAGACACTTTGGTATTTAAGGCAGAAGTACATATAGGCTGATTTTTATACATGTGAGACCAACAAAACATTTTCATCCAAGATGGTGATTTATGTGATCATTGACTAGGTCACTTAAATATCCTATAGAGCATAGGGTAAGAGTTCAGCCTTGGAAAAAGCAGTTATGTAAGTTCTTATTCATTATACCTACAGAACAGGAAATCAGTTTGCAAACTGTGTTGCTAAACACAGGTCAATTGTGGAAAGATATGAGAACAAGAAAATCTACTCCTGACCTGGGATGTTGTCCTAGATCCCAATTGTGATTTTGCAAAAAAAAATTGAGTTATTTGCTAAATATGGTTCTGTAATATGAAATTAAAAGGCTCACCTTCTAGTTGTGGATGCACTTGACTTGTCAGGTGGCTGGAGAGAGGAAAATCCGTAACGAAAAATGCCACAAAGGAAAGCCACGGCCTGCAGAAGACAGTCATTACATGACACTAGCAAAGATAATAGATATGACCAGAAGATTACAAATATTTACACTATGAGCCTTTTCAACTGCGTTTAGAACTGCACAAATAATAGCCCACTGTCGGCCCAGTAATCATTTATAGCAGGGAAGTAGCAAATGTATCTTTTACATCCCAGTAATCATTTGCAATGAAAATGATATAAAATTGTTCAAGAATGAAAAATAAGTAAATGTGGCAGAAGATTGACAAGTCTGCACTCTGCACAGCACAGTTCTATTGTGCAAATCAGCTTATAGGTTTCATATGATAGATTTTCGTGAACTAAACTTCAAAAATTAAAATTATGTTAATATACAAATGTACTTTTTGCTGCAATTCTATCTTTAAATTATACATGTTAATAGATCAAGGGAAAAACTGAGATGTAAGCAAAATAATGGAAATTCAAAAACGAACCAAAAAAAAAAAAAAAAAAAAACCCCACTGTTTTCCTTTTAAAATATATATATATGTATTTTTTTAAATTTAAATTCTAGAGCACATTCACCATGCAATTTTATTTTATTTTAAAATTTTCTTCTAATAAAAAGGGACTTGCCTACAGTTTTAACAATACTGACTTAGGGAGTAAGGATAGTGTTATTTTGACGATGTTGGTATGCAAACTTCTCAACTACAGAAAATTATATAATCAATCACCTAAAATTATGCTACAACAGTAAGAAGCATAAGTAGCCTGTATCACAAACTATACATAATAGGTGGCATGAGATGTGTTTCAAGGTTGAAAAATGTCAAAATAGCAATCATGGACTAAGTTTGGCTCCAAACTTACACTTCAACCACCAATAGAAGATGACATATGTCATTTTCATGTGCAATGCACATGACACACTAAACCACACTTAATCCAACCAAGCGTCTGCATTGCACATGACAAGGACACATGTCATCTTCCCATTGGAGGTTGAAGCCTAATGCTCAAACATGTTTGGAGCCAAACTTAGTCCACAATTGCTATTCTGACATTTTCCCACCTTGAAACGCATCTCATGCCACATATGGTTTGTGATACAGGCTACTCATGCTTCTTGAAAACTTATTATTCTTCTTCTCCTATAGAAAGCATTACATCTCTTTCAATAGAAGACTAATTTCTATTCATAGTAGAACTTAGATTTCTTAAAACCCTAATAAGAGTTGGACACCTTGGGCTTTTATTACTAAGCCCAACTAAATAACTAAAATCAGATAAAACCCAAAATAAGACCCAATGGACCATTAGCACAGGTATCCAGAAATTAGGAAATCACAGAATTGCCCCTGAAAAGGGCTCTTCTTTATAAAGGTTCCACGTTATAATAAAAAAATAAGCCAAATTTATTAAGTTGCTCCTCACTGGCACTGATAGGAAAAAAGAGAGGAAGGCAATTGGTCAAGCTCTTGTTAAAAGTACCAGGTACTTGGTATAACTTACAATATTCGACAGAGATGTAGCATTCCACAATGCATAAATGCGTGCAAGTGAAACTCTTCTAGGTTCTTTACTGAATAAGGCATTTAATCCAGCTGGAAAGGGACAAAGTAGTGATAGGGGAAGAATGAGCAACACAGCAAGGAAAGCCCCAAGAGAGATCCAATAGAACTGAAGCAACATAAGGAGGGTGACAGAAAGATCTGACAAAAGCATGACAGTGATCAACAGCTGCAGGCTGTCCTGAAACACAGAAATTTCAAGTATTAGAAAGCAGAATTACTCAGTAAATTGTAGCGGTGATAGAGGTATTATCATCAAAGTACCTGACGACCAACAGGTCTTGTATTGTGCAATAAGAGAGAAAGGGGAAAGAGAAAATCCCTTTTAAAATCTAATGATCTCAATGTAACATCATTTATGAGTCCTCCATTAATTCCCCTAGTTATCCTTTTAAGAGAAAATGCTTGACTTGTATGAGCCCAAGTTTTCTGCTTAAGACTTTCTCTTGGAGACCCAACCTTTTTCCTGAAACATTATTCAATAAATCACCAAAAGAGTCAACTTATAGTTTCATTGTTGGACTAACAAATATATATTCTGGACTAAAGAATCAATAGATCCTTTGATATCGTGGGCATTCACTGGATACCAGGAGGAGAGAGAAATTACTATTTATCCTAACCACAGATGATGCCAATGAATGAAGTATTAAGTCTACCCTTTTGATATTATTGTTGAAAGATAAACTGTTATATTTCCTTTAGACACAGATGAGTTTAATGCCATTAAAAATCTACATCCATAGGTAGTATTATTTGTTAGAATAATGTTTAAATGATTAAATCATCAGTTTCCAACAGTTAAAACTTAGGGCAAGTGGTAGTTTATCATGGTTTCAGAGGAGAAGGTCCTACGTTTGAATCTTGTCTCCACCAATTCATTTCTTCTTTTCTTTTCTCTGTTTTTCTTGTCTCTCTACTTAAGGACAAATAATCATATCTACAACATTTTACATCCCCATAAAAAATTTCTTCAGAAAAAAATGCAGAAAACTGTCTCTGAGGTAGGCTGCATGAATGGCATAGAATAGAAGGCATAGTTGTCTCTTGTCACCAGAGTAAGAAAGTAGGTAATCCACAGATAGTTGCTAGTTGCATGCATCTGAAACAGGTATTAGGTGATATGAACCATTATATGGACAGTTTATGATGTATTAGTCTTGCAATGTGCAAAATCTATGGTGCAGGATGTATAGGAACTGTAGGTAAAAGCTCTGGTTCAAGCAATTGTGCAACTGCTTAAAGTTACCTTGTAGAGTCATCACTACTGTCCAATAAATCGGGTTGGAGCATATCTTGAAAATAATAATCACCAAATGCTACCAAAATACCCAGCTGATAGTAACCGGAAGCTGTTGCTTGAAACCATCCGAGCTCAATTTTAACCCCATGGAACTCAAGCTGAGGGTTTGCATGACTATTTATCCAGTCAATAACAGGCATAAGTGCAGAGCGGATGGAGCAATGCCTCACTGTCCTCAACTGAGCATTCAAACCAGCAACTAAACGTGTCCAAACAGTTGCTGGGACGTGCTGGGAAACAAATACAGTTTTCATTCTGTCAGATATAAAGATTAAAAATTATATTTAGAGACACCAAAAAAGAAATAATTTTGAAGCTATTTAAAAGATCATAAACAACCAAGAGACCTGGCCAAGAAGATTGGTCAACAATGTATCACTGTGAAGATTATAAGGTGACATATAGCTTCCAGCCCCACCAAAAATTATACACATGGGGAATCTCTTCTGAATAATTGATACCATGTCCAATCGCTTCTCATCACCTCCTAGGAAAAAATCAATGTATGCCACCATCAAGTCTGGTGTTGCCCCAACCTGTATTAATGTCCACTCGTATTAACTCATGTTAAAGAGAATGAAATTATGCAAAGTTCAAAACTGAATGGAAATCCACACTTCCAAGGGATATTTTGTATATAGTTTTAGTAAACTAGTGAGGATTACAGACACATGCCTCTTCTTTGCTGACTGTCTAGGACAAATAGATGAGGTGACTTCCTAGACATTTTAGAAATAATTAACCCCTCCAGAGATAATGTATATGATTAGTATCTACATTTATTTGACACAGCAAAAAATACAAAATAAAAAATCTAAAGAGGAAATGAGATAGAATCCAAGGAGTATAACAACATTTCATGACATTTAGAATGTCCTATAACCTGTAACACTAACGAACATCAGTGGATATAATAAGGACTCAGAATTTTTTTTAACTCCTTTACAGTTGACCACTTACATTTCAAAAGATCACTAGCCAATAAGTTGAACAAGAATAATCATTGACACAAGTTGATGGCGGGCATTAATATTGCCATGTGTTACAAAGAGAATTCATGTTTCAGTGACAATGTTTGTGTCGCAGTCAGAGTCTCTCAGATTTTATCATATGACTCACATAGGTGTGTGACACTCATAACCACAAAATGTAATGTATGTCTCATTAAGCAAAAATCTGGAATCAAGTTTTGGTGTCCTGATTTAGAGATGATGTAAAGCAAGAGATAATCAGATGATCCAAACCCATTCAATAAGGTATAGATACATTATTACGTAGTCCATTGTTCCAAACTCGTCAAGTGAACACATGGCTTGACTGGGAAAAAGGTAAACAAAGAAGACAAAAAAGTTGAACTTCTCACTTGAGTAAAAAGATAATTCACAAAATTTAGAAGCAAGTCAAGTCAAAATTTTGAGAAAATATATCAAAATCAAGGCATCAAAGAAAGAAATTTTTTTCTTCCTTCACATTGTGTTTGGATGAAATAATTGATAATTTTTATAGAAATTTTAAAATCATTGGATTTACAATCCCATCAATTACTAATTTTATTGATTAGCACATATAAAGAAATCATATTCATCTAAACTAAGCAAAAACTACATAAACAATATATAATTATCAAATCTAATGAGAGTTGGTATCGAAAAAAAAAAAAAAAAAAAATCTGAAAAATTTAGCCTGAGTCAGCAAGGAACACAAGTTATATGTGGAACAATGTGTGACACACAAGAAAGAGTCAACTGGATAGAATGTGGAAATTATACATATTTTTAGGTGGAATTTGTAATCATAATTTTGCCTCTACAAATTCCACCAAAAAGTTCCATGGAAAATAACAATTTCCGTTTCTAACTTGCCAAACTTGAGAATTGCAGATAGCATAATTGAAAATACTGACTTAACCTCAGATTCTGGTCAATCGTTCCTAACCCAAACAAATGGTAAACGATTTTGATAGCCAGAAAATAAGAATTTGAATCTATTTATTTGAATACACTTTTTATTTGAGAATCTATAACCTCAAATCTCTAGTGATGATATTACCAGACTGAAGAATCATACAACTACCACCAAGCCTTTAGTCTCAAAATTTCAGGATCAGCTATGCATTCTCAACAGGGTCAGCCACATGTATACTTTTTTGCCATTCTATTCTAAGATTGAAGAATCATACATGTAGATATTAGCTACGCATGTATACATCATGTCCAGGTCGTCATGGGTTGCCCCCTGACTAAATCTAAGGTGACTCCCAGTCAAAATATACTAGACTCTATCAACTTTGGGGTCAAGTGGAGTTTTAAAACACTGGAATATCAATACCTTATCTCACAATAAAGCTCAAATAATCCAAATAGCTGGTCTTGCACCAGTGCAAACTGGATGTCTTAATTTTTTTGGTAAGCTCAAATAATCCAAAAGTTCTTTCCTTTCTCTGTTTTAGACTTACAACTATCCCTGGAGGTGATCTTATAAACAAATGGGAAAAGTTGGGGGGGGGGGGGGGGGGGCGCCGGCGGGGTTGAGGGGGAATGACACAGATATGAGAACTTACTTTGTTGTGAACACCATCCAGCGAGTGGTATTTATTAGGGAGTGCTGAATTAATATCACAGCAAAGTTTTAAACTCCATTTTGATGAATGTTTTAGTTTGTCCATTGGAACAAAATATTTTGGTACCGTTGCATTTCTATGTACTGTTTCAAAGTTACTGTTATTTATACATAGTCTGTATATTCATAGAAGAAACCAAAAATGTGCAGTCTATACTCTAGGCAGATCATTCCAGGCTGATATGCATATATCATCCAGAACTACCAAAATAGGCAGAAATGGCCAAAACATACTACAGATCGGAAATTTCAGCAAGACAGAAAATAGGGGGGTTGGTATACTGTTTTGCTTGCTGATAAAAGAATTTCAGCTGTAATTACCAGGTACAAAACTTAATTAAAACTTTGCATAACACAAATAAATTGGCTCTAAACCAATAAACACATAATAAGTCAAACCTTCATCCCTTTGTATAGGGCTCGGGATCTACATGAGCGCAGACATGAATGGTCATATTCAGACTTCACATATTCCTGAAGGCGATGAATTTTTTTTCTTCGACGCCACTGCTTCCAGGACCAGGCACAAGGATATGCGAGAACTGAAAGTATGCTGTGAACTGACCCTTCCCACCAATCATATGCAGAAACAGAGTTAATCTCATCAATAAATCTGTTAAATGCATCTTCATACCTGCATAAAATTTTAGGATATAAGACAAAGAAAATTGATGCAAACATAATATTGTTCTATCTTATGGGCTTCATAGTTTGTACTGCTTTTTAATCAAAAGGTGTCACTAAGAAGTGTATCTTGGAATAAAAATTACTCCAATTGCATGATGCCAAAAGAGCAATTACAGTTTTCTTCCCAACTAAGCCAAAATCATCAGAAAAAGAATTGAACTCAGATGATTAATATCAAGAAGTTGGCTGAGTTTACTAGGGTCAAGAGGATTTTCTTGCCATTTGGCGATTTTACAAACAATTTCGTTAGTTGACAAGTTTTGCAAACTAATTTGTTAAGTAGCACCTTGAGTCTTAGAGACTCAAGTTTGCTTTAAGAAACTTGAGCCTTTAAGGCTCAAGTTCCATGTGGACAAAAAATCCACATCAGCCTCTGCCAGAGCACCAAATATGTTTGGCTTGACAAATATGTTTGGCTTTGATGCTACATAACGAAAATGTTAGCAAAATCAGGCTAAATGGCAAAAAAATCTGGGTCAAGACATTCAGAAATATCACATATGACATTAATCTCAGATTATGCCTATATCCTTTTTAACTTGAAATGTTTTCTTACACTACTTCAATAATTGCATTGGGAGGAGAGTAAGGAAGATGCCACGGTTCTCTAAATGTGTTGGGACCCATGAAGTACATTCTGTGAACATGGCTTTGAGTTTCTTCCGCTCTGGTTCCACGCACCTAGGTTTAAGTATATGATAAACAAATCAGATTTGTAAAATGCTGAAGTAAGCCTAGTAATCGCTGCAGGCAGCATAAGCTGAAACAAATGAATGTCTGTTATAATCAACAATGTACCTCTGACAAAGAAAGAAGGTATGGAAAAGGGTGATGACAGTGGTGTTCAATTGAATTTTCCCTGTGATAAGAACTGGACCCAACTACTTTGATTCTCAAAACATTTAAGAACAGAGCTAGAAGCACCAAAATGCATGACAACAGAAGTGCAAAAGGGCAGGGGCCCCCAAAAGTATACATCAGCTCCTCAAGAGGTGTATAGCAATTTGGCATCCTATACTTGTCGGATATACATTTATAGGGACATGATGGCTGACGTACTCCTCCTGAAAAAAGTGCTCTCAAGTGAGACGTGGGCCAAAAGAAAAATGAGAGAGAGAGAGAGAGAGAGATTATAGCAAAATTACCTCTCACGTATATGAAATTAGCACGGTTGGGAAGAAGATCAAGGGAACATGGTGTGCAAAGATGTTCATCAGAGCCCTCAACATCTTTGTAAGTACCAATGGGGCATTCCTATACAACATTTCATCGCCAAAAGCTTTTATGTAATAATAAAAAATAAGAGACATATACAACCAAGGAATATCTAAATAATGTATATGGAGTAAGAAGTAAGATGTGAACATTTATACTTGCTCGATAAATCTTGCATATATAAAATACATGCTACACATGCCCACATGCATACACATAAATCTAAACATTTCCAAACATATGAAAGTAGTCTTATTTCATGGTAACCTCAGATCATATGTACTCCTCTCAGCCTAGTAATCTAAGTCATATACTTCCATTTGAGTAATTAATGTTTCACAGTTGAAACCAACAGATAATTACACAGTGACTTCCTGTAGTTTGGCATTAACATAAGTAGCCCACCCCAAAGGAAACCATGTTGTAACTTCTTAAAACGGTTAGCAACACTTATTGGACTTAGAATAACGAGAGAAAATATGACGGCAGGCTAGAGAGAGTGCTCTTAATGAGACTGATCCTACCTCCCTCGGACAGGTAAAGCTTTTTCCACCCTGCTAACAGCTTCTCCATTCTTATTCCTTACAAGTATTGGGTCCCTAATAGCGTTGGATTTAAACCAAGAGCCCTATGGTAATCCAAATACTTAATGGGCAAAGTAGAAACTCCGCACTCCAATTTGCTGCTACCCAGAAACAGCTTCAAAGCACAACAATATACACTTCAAATACCCTATTTGATCTGACTTAGGGTCACATAGAATTAATGTATCATCAACAAACAAAAGGTGAGATATCATTACATGTGCATTCTCCTTCCCTCTAAATTCAAACTACTGAAGAAAATGGCCATCAACTGCTCACACCATGAGTTTCCTCAAAGCCTCCTTTAACAAACAAGGGGGAAAGTGGATCAACCTAGTGGAGACCCCTCGAGCTATCAAAAGAACCACTAGGATTACCATTGATCAATATGGAGAAATGAGCTGTGGATATGCAAAACTAAATCCAGTTTCTCCACCTACTCAGGAAGGCACACCGCTCTAACATGTATAAAAAAAACTTCTAGCTAACATGATCTTACACTTTTTTGAGATCCAACTTACATAAGATCCCTGGGGTACCAATCTTTTAGCCAGCACTTTAGCCACAATCTTATAGACGCTACCGATAAGGCTGATCGGCCTATAATCTTTAGCATCTGAAGCCCCCATATTTTTTGGAATAAAAGAAACTTCAACAATCAGGCATCCCTCTTCCTCCATTCATTTAGCACCAATAAATGTTTCTTCCATACTGTCACATCTCCAAAAGTCTCCTTACTCCTATTTCTCATATTGTCTTCCAAGGAGTTGAGTTTTGAAGCCAAAATATAACTAAGAGACCCATGGTAGTGATAACTCCCCCACCAATTTCTCACTTTATCCACAAAGCCCTCAGTTCTTAACCACATATTTTCAAATGTAAATAAGCCCTTGCCCTTGTTGATATCATTACCATCAAGTAACATGGGAAAACGGTTTGAATATGATCTTTGAAGAAATCTCTGATTCAAATAGTGAAATTGTTCTTCCAAATCTAGTGAGATCAAACATTTGTCCAACCTGGGCATTGATGGGTGACCATGATTGTTTGACCAAGTTTAAACACATTCCTCCAATGGTAAGTCCATTAGGCTATGTTCTGAAATAAACTCCAGAAAAATGCCACATCCTTACCATTGTTCTTAATGCTCCTCCTTTTGCTTGGAAAAGGAATTATGTTGAAAGCCTCCCCTATGCACCAACCAACTATATACCCTTGCCCATTCTTCCCAAAGCTGCTATCTATTTGCATCTGCATTAGGATCATACACTCCAAAAAAAGTCCATTCAAAACCATCAACCACATTTTGAAATCAAGAATAAACTGAAAAATCACTTACTGCCTCTTCAAGTTTATCTATGACTCTTGTTTCCTACATCAGCATAATTCCACTTGATGCTCCAATCTCTAAATGTTTTGTCAGCTGTCTAGCATTTATTATGTGTCTTTGACTAGTCAGGCATTGCTTCTCTTATAAATCAGTAATAATCTGAAGAAAACTGGCTATTTTTGACAGAAAGCTAATCTTATTTCTGGGGTTACTGACTCCCTTTTCTGCCTTATAGGCTTTATCTGCTGTTTACAGCAAACACGTCATCTTTGCTGCCTTATTCAGGCTGCATCACTATGGTACAAACTGTGGGTGAAAAGATAAAGTCTGCCCTCTTGATCAATTTATTGAGAGAGCAAACACATCTTTCCACATTTTCCCTAAATTGAATTCTTGGATGTGTCCTTGAGCCCATGACACAGAAGGGTTCATCTGGCACTTGAGTATTTGTGCTATTCATTAAAAACAATTGCTTAGGGAACCTTTTTCTAACCTTTTAAGCCTGTAATAGTAACCTAGAGAGGGGCAGTTACAGTCTTCTCTCATCTATAATGATAAATAAGAAAAAATTATCCTCATGAAAAAATGAAGATACACCAAGCTTTCCAATGTAACAGCCCTTGATTATGATAAGTTAGTAACAGGTAATAAAATTATGATTGAGAATCTTAAAAGATCAAAGAAAATGTTACAGCTCCTCATGTAAAGGGAAAAAAAATGCAAGTATTACATGATGCTACAAGTGATGTAGTTTCTAAGTATAACAACATGGATGCATGTTTTCAATATTAAAGTCAAGTGTCAAAGCAAGCCAACCTCGCAGAAAGTACCATAGAGGCCCTGAGGGCATTTTTTTCCAGTAATTGTGCCCTCCTCCCCATAAAGACCACCATTGTCCCCAGCACCTCCGCTGTTAGACATAAGTAAAATGCTGTTATTACCTGGACTGGTCTTTTTAAGATCCTTTTAAAACCATACCAATATTTATCATTCCAGTTTGTCAATTGTAACATAATGAGTTCTAAAATGATGCCTTCAGGCTAAAAAGGAAAGGTTTTGAATTGAGATATAAAGGGCATTTCATTGATAAAAAGCATGAAAAATAAAAATTTAAGGCATCTTGACAGAAGCTATTTTCTTCCAAGCTGATGCAGAAAACCAAATCTATATGGCCTTTCAGCATTATTTTTTTTATTAAACCTTCACTCACTTAACAGTGGCACCATCAATTCTTTAATAGTTCACAGGTAGCTAATTGTTAAGATGATCCAAAGGTTTCCATTTAACACCCCCCCACCCCCCCCCCCCCCCCCCCCAAAAAAAAAAAGAGAGAGAGAGAAAAGATGCTAAGGATATAGAAATTGTCACGTAAAAAATCACCATTGGCTGAAACACCAAGACTGCACACATGTGCACACACAATTAAGAGTTTATCCTGATTGATGGGGGTGTCAGAAAATAAAGTCTGCATAAAATTTTAAATTCTTGAATAAACTCCTATTGAAGAATTTCAACAGATAATATGCTATGAGAATTATTTGGACAAAAAATAGTTGACACCATAATAAAAAGAATTCACTTAACATTATCTTTATCATCATGTGAAAAAAATTATTTTTGATAGGTAAATGTGAAAAAAGGCAAAAATACAATTCAAACCCTACAAATTTGGTGAATTGTCATTTTAGTCCACAAAGTTTAAATTTGTCATTCCAAAGTATAATTTTTTTTCACGTTAGTATGTTATTGTCAATCCTGTCCAGTGCCATTTGAAAAATGCTGTTAATTATTTTATTGTGTGAAATGGAATCGTTTTGAAAGAGTTAACAGAGATTTTCAAACAGCAATGGACAAAATGACTGAAATTACAGTGCTGTAAGACCACAATGACAAAATAGTTAACAGACTACAATGTCTAAATTTAAACTTAGTAGACGAAATGACAATTCACTAAACTTATAGGGTTTACATTGTACTTTTGCACTTGTTTCTTTTTCTGTGCATGGATTTTTAGACTTCATGGAATCCTGGAACAATACTGAGCTGATTTTCTGTTTCTTTTTTCCTCTTCTCTTCTCTCTTTCTTCTGTACACAACTACTGTACTGGGATTTCTTTTTATTAATAAATTTATTTACTGATAAAAAAATAAAAAAGATTCCTTTATAGATCAATTTTGGCTTAGAAGAATGTTACAAATTTTGGTTAAATTCAAGTTGGGGACTGTCTTTATGTTTCTTCCCACTGTCATGTACCAGCCTGGGCAACTCCTGTGTTCCACAGCAGCTGAGGTCATCATGTTTAATAATCAAGGTCCTGTCACAGCAGCAATGGACAAAGTGCTTGCTTGGTCTAGTTGGATGCAATCTCAATATGACCAGGGGTACATAATGTTCAATTCAATATTAGTTTCCTACAAAAGTCTATGGACAGCAAATATATAAACTACAGATATTTACGTATTGCCCCACCATAAAAGGACAGAATTTTTTTTAGCTGAGAAAAAGGGCATTCTGAGTAACCCTCTACATCCAACCAAAAAAAAAGCCTCTACAGAAAAAATACTCTTTCTATTACTTGTTTTATGAGTCGAAAGACTCATGGAATCTCATACTAAATAACATGCATACTGTTGTGTTGTCAAGTAATAAAATATCATGGAATAATATATTGAAACAGTTTCATCCCCTAATGCTCATTTCATATTTCAGTTGACAAGGAAATAAAAAAATCTGCAGATCTGTTAGCACAAGTACATGCACTAACTTTAAATTTATCTACCAATACGTAAGTCATTTATCATAATAATAGACATACCGACTATTTATGGAGCCATTTATACTTGCAACTGGAGTATATTCATCCCCAACATCTATCTTACACCAGTGAAAATGAACTCTCCCACCCCCACCCCCACCACCGCCTAGAAGACCACCGTTGCCCCCAACAACAGATAAAGACGAGTCCTCTGAAAGCCTGAGCTCTTGAAGGAAAAGGAGCACTGTCCCACCAGAACCTCCACCAAGTCCACCAATCAAAGAACCGTTTCCATTTCCTGCCATTCTACGAAAGCTTTCACCATCAGCCCTCAAAGATCCATAAATATCAAGCCTTACGAGTGGCCACTGGATGGATCCCATCACTAGCAAACATGAAAAATGAATTCTTAAACATGATTAAGGTGGTGGCATTAAAAGATACAAGATCTAGGCATAACATTTAACTTAAATGTTATTGATGTAAAAAGTGGAGGCTCATTAATTTTAAACATAACACCTCCCATTTACTTAATCAAAAGGCAGGAGAACGTTTTGGTGGAATACTGGGGTTAATTTAGAAACATTACCAATCATTCCTCCTCCAACCACATGTCCGTACAACTGATCAGGGCCTTCAGTTCCACTTCCCAATTCACAGGGGAGATCAGCATCACCATATTTGTTACCTCCAGCGCTCACCCTCCCATTGAAATACCCAAAGCCCCCTCTGCCCCCATGTCCAGCACCACTGCCAGCTCCATTTGAATAGTTTCCCTTTCCAATACCTCCACTGCAACCTGGAAAAGGACCTCCGTCTATTAAAGAAAAATATGTACAGCAAATCCTTTTTCCAAGAAATTGACAATTTGTTAGTATGAATGCATTATGACCTTGCAACAATGGAACAGAATAAACAAGGAGTCAACAATCTAAACAACTTTATTCTTGCAATACACTTTTTTACCTAATTCTGAAGCAGTCATCACACCACCAGTATCAATAATGACAGTCCGTGCCCTGTGGATGTGAATAATACTCCCTCTGATAAGTCCATTAACAAGAAGGTCCTCAACACGACAGATCTGTCAAGGGTCAGAAGATACCATTGCCTGTTACATAATGATACATGCAATAATACAAATTGGTCTTCTTATGGTAACTTGTCATTAAAAACATTTTCCAGGCAATAGCTTTAAAGATACAAGAAGCAATTAGCAACATAAAAAAAGTCTTTGAGAAGAGAATAAAGACCAATAGCAATCCAAATATGGGCAATGGGCCAAAAACATGGATCCTAACTTGAATAAAGATATCCAAACTCAATTCAATATATCACCATTTCTTTATTAAAAGCAAACGTAATGGCAGTAGTTAGGTATGAAGAGCTCAATGGAGGGTATATGATGCACAAAATTAGGAGATGATTAAATGTCTCCCTATTCTCCTTGCACATACAGTACCAACACCTCCTACTACAGATCCTAAGTACGCTGATTGGAGAGCGGATGGTGCACAGATTAGGAGTGGTTTGTGGAACAGTATGAAGAGCTGTAGTTTAGCTTTTTGGCCCACTGCAAAACTTGTGTAAGAGTTGTATTCTAGTGTTAATAACCTCCAACATATTTATGATCTTCATCAAAACCACTTCCCCATTACTCTTAATGATCTCTATTTAGAGGATTATCATGCAAAGTTTAGAGGTATACATAAAGAACTTGAACCTCTACCAACGCATCTCTACTGATAATAAAAAGCTAAGAGACTGTATGCGTGTAGCTTGTTTTCTCTCTGGTTTACCTCCAACTTTGACCCAGTGGAGACACATATTTTGCACGGTAAGGAACTTCCATCTTTAGGCAAAGTATTTAGTTGACTTAGACAAACCTCCTTATTTGAGTCTAATTCTATTTTACTATCCACTGAGAAATACGCTTTTTCTGTTGGTATGGGAGGGTGGTAGATTCTCTAGATGTGGCTTATGGAAGTCGTGGTTGTGGAGGTCAAGAAGAAGGGGGAGTCATGATAGAGGATATGATCCTCACAAATGCACTTATTGTCATGGAGAAAGTAATATTGTTGATTTCTATTGGATTTTTGTTGGGATCTGCATTGTAAATCACTCAGCTCATCAGGTCAGCCTTCAAGAGGAAAAAACATACTTCACATCAAATTACACTGAAACATCAATAGTATCCATCCCTGAGGAAAAGTAACATTAGTGTCCATGCAGTCTAATTTTGTTGAATCAAATTCAACTGCTACTTTGGTTCAGACAATGGAAAGTGGTATGATTGCTATAGGAGCTCAGTAACTGATAAGTTTACCAAAGCTTTGTGTAAGATTTGTTTGGATGTGTTATGTAACAAGCTGGGACTGTATAATATATACATCCCAGTTTGAGGGGGAGTGTTATAAGTTTATATTAAGTTAAGGCAAAATAGTAATATCATTGTAATCACCCAGATATATAAATAATATGTGCTTTTGGGTAAATAATTGTGCCCTAGACTCACTTCCCAAGACAATAAACATCTTACAGATAAAATTGTAAATGATGTTTTAAGGTCGTTGTTTGACTGTTGAGGCTCCTCTACTCTTATCCGCACTCTCAGCTTTTGGAATTTCTAGATCTACGATCTCAATTACCTTTGATTTTTTTTGGGTTTCTCTTGTATATTCCAGTACATTAGTATATTCCCTTTCTTTTAATAAATTTTATTTCTTTTTTTAATAGATTAGATAGGTAAACAGCACTTCATCATGTGATACCTGTTTACAATTTAAAACATCAAAGCGCATATTGCTGCTAAAAGAGTACAACGGTCAAATTGAAACTCTTGTTTGCAAGGCTCGTGACAATGATGGCCAGCAAACAATATCAGAATTCCATAATGGAGCCACTTGGACATGAGTTTTCCAATGCATTAATTTCCTTATAACACTATATGATTGACGCTGGGAAGGTTAAAAGTGACAAAAGTATGACTCTTACTTGAAGTGAAAAGGAGAGTGTATAATTGACATGGCAGTCATCTGGTGGAGTTATCAAATCCACAGGGCATGTCTGACTCTCACAAAGGGACTTTGTTACCCTACAAAATGGTATTCAAATTTAAAGATTTGGAAGATCATCCAATACAAAATCAAAGAAACAAAATCAGAAGTCCTTAAAAAATGAATCACAACTTCATACTCACATGCTTCTACCAGCACTATCATCCAATGGAGCCTGAAGTAAAGAACCAAGGCCAACCTGTCATAAGCAAGGAATTTTAAGAAAGCTTCAACTAAAGGGAACCCAAAAAATTAATCAATTAAACAGGCATAAAATATAGAGACTAATACATAGAAAATTTCCATACATGAGTTGAACTAGTACAAACCCACGAACAGAATTAGAAAGCTGTAAAGGAAGGTCTAGAAATTTTGGCATTAAATGGGAAGAAGATGCGGGGTTCTTTTTTTTGAGGTGGAGGGGGGTATCTTTCAGCTATTTATGTTCTCCAATATACATAAATAAATAAAAGGATAGGGTAAGAAGTACTTCCATGATCTGAAAAGCATTTTCTTTTATCACTAACAGGTGAACAAAGAAACTGTATTTCACTTGCATATTTGATATTTGTCTTCCTAACAGGAAATGCTATCTTTACCCCCCCCCCCCTTTTTTTTAGTTGAGGGAGATCTATACCTTTTTTGTGAGTGTGTTTGTGTGGGGAGGGGGAGGGGGAGGGGGGGGGGGGGGCGTGTGTGGAAGAAGGGTGACATAAATTCTGAATTCTGTTATATTCTATAGTATATCTATAAGCTTTTCCTATCACTTGTAGCAGGCTCATAGCAAAGCCATATTTATTTTGCACATCTACTTTGTGTTGGTGTCTATAAAAGAAACCAGGACCTTGAAAAATTATAAGAAAACCTTTTATTAGGTGGAAAAAAAAAATGTAAACCTCATAATTAAATATATGCCAGAAATGTTTATGTTAATGACTTACAGTTATGTTATAAAAAAGAGATAGGGAAAGTCGCTGCGCTTTGATTGCATCACCGTGACCAGTCAATTTTAGCAGTCCCTGACCATATACACCCAAGTTCGCATTTGAACTAATAACAGAGTATTCCTGTAAACGAAAATTATAATATGTCCTCAATTTTCAATGAACCCATGAAAAAGATTGTGTTAATAGACAAAACACAATCAATTATATTAATGGATTTAAAACCATATTACCCTTAGAACAACCAGATTCCTGACTTCAAGGACAGAAGCAGTAACAATGGTATTTCCGCCGCCATCAATTTGAATTTTGGAGTTCCACATAAGTAACATTTTGACGGCAACTCTAAATGCACCAAAAACCTTCATTTATAAAATGAGAATACTTTAGATCATCTATAGTAACTATGACATATACCTTCAAAGAGCTAGAAATCACTAGTAAAAACTGCACTGTGACAAACATAAGGGTGTTTTCTCAAAAAATTAAAATAAATGAAAGGCAGTCTTTAAGAGGACAGAAAGAAGGATTTAGAATGAAAATAAGTGAATGATTTGCAAGTGCTTTCCCCTTGATTTTATAACTAATTGTAGCAATAATATTTGCAAGTGACATTACCACAAGCAGATAGTTATATCCCGATAATCATACGAAAAATTATGACAAATACATGTGTTAAATTACCGATTGTCCCAAAAACTTAAGCTATTGGGATATGGTAAATTTAATCATTTAACCACATAATTCTAACACTCCCCCTCACGTGTGGGCTGAAACTACGATTGTATGGGATTTTATATGGGAGGTAAAGTGGAAAAGACAAGGATCAAACTCAGGACCTCCTGCTCTAATATCATGTTAAATTACCGATTGTCCCAAAAGTTTAAGCTATTGAGATTTGATAAATTTAATCATTTAACCACACAATTCTTACAACATACTTGGACATTCTGCTCCAAATTCCAAGAGTATAAACATGCAACATGTGATTGGGAGAAAAAGAGAAATTCAAAACTTTACATGACAAGTTATATTAATATGCACAATAAATTAAGCTTTGCATACCTCTTCCTATGCACCACCATAGACAAGGGTTAGACAATATATACAGGGAGATATTAAACCCTAAAAGGTTAGCACTGTTTTTGTTGGAATGTATGACACTTTCCACAAAGGTTATTTTTGTTTATTGTCTAGAGTAAATCAAAGGATTGGAGTAATCAATTATATTGATATGACATTCAAAATATACATGTAATAAATTGATGTTTGAACTATTTCCAGTGGTTGGAAGACTCAACAATGTACTCTTAATTAACAGTAATCTTCTCCCTTTTGACAAATATAGCTTTGTCCAACCCATTAATCTATTCTACATCTTCTCCATAACAGAATTCCACAAACCAATAGCCTTAAAGGACAAGCCCAAAGGCATACCCAAATAATTCATTGGAAAACTCCCAATTTTGCAACAAAGAAAATCAGCCAACTCCTCCAGTCCCCAAACATCTCCTTCCGAAACTGCCTCACTCTTATTCAAATTAACTTTCAAACCTACAGCCTCAAAACAGTTCAATACCATTATAACATAAAGAAGTTGTTCCCTCACATCATAGAATAGTATCATATCATTAGCAAAACACCAACATTGAAGCTAGAAATGTAACCCATGCCTCCATCCTACGCAACATCCTACTCACAACCTCCATTATCTAGATAAAAGGCAGAGACAAGAGGGGGTCACCATGCCCTAAGCCCCTTGAACTATCATAAAGACCCATAGGAGGGCAATTGACTAAGACTGAGAACCGAAATGTCGTAATGCACATATGAATCCAACCTCTCCATCTTGTACCAAACCCCATCCTCCCAAGAAAATTAAGCAAAGTTCCTCAATTAACATGATAATAGGCCTTTTCAATATCCAACTTACAAATCATACCTAGAATCTAATGGGTCTAAAAATCATAATTTTTAAAGCCCTACTCTTTCTTGGGATTAATGCAATAAACGAGGCATGTAGAGATTTCTCAAACCAATAAGAGTCATAAATTTCTTTAAAATAATGCCATAATATCACGTGAAAAAACTAACAATCTGTTCATGGATCACCGATTCCTTGATATAGACTGTACAATCCACCTTCAGACAACTAACATGATAGTTCGTTGATGACTCAAACAGCCTCTGCAAAAATTTAGTGTTGCTATCACCTTCCTTTAGCCATACAGCAATATATTTCTGCCTCCATGAAATTTTTTCCAATAAAGCCAGCAGTTCCACTTCGATTTTCAACTCCTGTCTTATGTTGGCCATAGAATTTTGCTTGTCCATAGACTTGGCAAGAAAGGGGACTTAAATTCTCCCTCTACTTGGTAGCCACAAATTGTATCATTATTCATGAAGCCCCTCTTATCCTTTTTGTCATTATTGGCAAGAACTCGCATCCCGTGATTCCTGTGATTCTTTCTGATCGCATCCCATTCTCAATTCATCTGGTCCCCCCCCCCCCCCCTCCCTCCCTCCTCTAGTAAGGTTGAACCCCAGGGATGTCACATCACTCCACTCCCATAAACTAGTAGCGAATCTCCTCAAACAACGTTTCCCACCCTCAACCATCCTTTCCTTCCACTCAAACTGTTCCTTGATGGACACCACTGTGGAATTCGGTCAACTCTAGGTAATACTCACGAAGATATGCATACAAAATTATATGGATAGCCCAAAAACCGCCCCAATACTGCCTAAAGAATAACTCATTCAACTTATAGGATTTTGTTGCACGTAATTGGCCTACAATCCATTTCAGTCCCACTAGCCCCACCAATAATTCCCCAACTATTCTACTCTTCTTTCGCAAATATTGAAGGGGTTACTTCTGCCTCCAACAAATTGACTGTCAACACTTTTTCTATCAATTGCAATTAACACCCAACCCCAACTGGAAATGGGTTATTGTCGATGTTAGTGTTGGCGACTCCTAATGGTTGTGCTACTGGTTGGGGTGGTGCTTGGTGTGGGTGTTGGACTGGTTGGTGGGTTGGGATGGTCTTTGGTTTTGTTGTGGTTGTGGTTTAGCATTTAGGTTTAGATTTGACCCTGGGACAAAAGATGGGGGGCTTAGGGTATATGCATTTTGGTAGTTCCAGGGGAAACAATTGGAGTCTATGTGGGCGGAAGGGCCATACTGGTGTTGGCAGAGGATATCGAAGAATAAGGTGAGTAGGCAGTTGTGTCATGGGGCTGAAGCTGAAGTTGTGAGGCATGCAACGGGGGCAGATGTGGGGGACTGAGGAGGGACTAGGTGCAGAGAAAGGGGTGGGCGCATGGGTGGGGGGCCACTTAGTCTCACCCATGCTTTTGACAAATGTTGCCCAAGATCACGTGACAATAAAATCATTATGTCTTTTTCTTTTTTTGTCATGCAAGCTTATGATAAGAATCCAAGCAACTCTTTCAAAGCAAAATCTATATAGCCAATAGCAAATTTTATTCCTTCACTAACAGCCAGAGATGCTTTGCAGTATCAACTCAGGCTGCCTTCCAACATTTTCAGCCGCTGACTGAACAATATTTATTTTCCTGTAATTCACACCAACGCTACAATGCTTTTAATCCAGAAAGGGAAAGCCCTGTCAAATGATTTTTATCAAAACATCCACAACGTACAAGACCTCAAGACCGAGCTAGAGGAATAGTAGTAGTCTTGAACTCATTTGACTTTGGTTTGATGGTAAGTGCCCTCAACCTAAAGAAATGTGCCGTGAGTTCAAATTAGAAAATATGCCTCTCCAAAATTGGGGGTAAGGCTGCCCACCAACCACGTCTCCTATACCCCATACATGTGAGAGCCTAGTGCACTGGGTACAGCCTTAACTTTTTTGCCAAGATACCCATGCATGGCTTTTCAAATCATAAGGCTTATTATTTTGGGAACCCGATTTTCAATACAAAGACGAATCTAACAAAAGTAAACAAACATATACTCTCGCAAAAAACTCAGCTCAACTCAACTCAAGAGCATCTCATACATACGTTTTAATACATTTTGTAGGTTCCCACTTTACAAGAGGAAAAAAATAAGTGCTATCAACTATTAGAAAAAAATTTGTAACAGTTAGGCTCCAAGTACTCAAATAAATAGCTTTGAACTTTGAGCAACATATGGAGAATTATTTCGCACTTCTTGGGGTGGCAAATGAAGAAAAATGAGATGGTCAAAATGTTTCCTTTCAATCTAAAAAGAATCTCCAAAAACAAATAGGACAATACCTAATGAAAAATTTTGACAACAATGCTTTTCCCCAAAAAAAAAAAAAAGTGCTTACAAAATAGATTAACATTATTTGAAATTCTCAAAACTAGTACCCAAAAACTCAAGTTGAAGTCTCTTGTATTAACTATATGGGTCATCTACAAGAACTACAAAAGCATCAAAAAAAAAAAAAAAAAAAAGTAACATACCTTTATGATGGAATCACTCATCAAAAGTTCCTCGGCAACAAGCTCAAATTCAGAGACTGGATACTTAGACAGTCCAAATACAATGGTCCCTCCACGATAGAGACTAATTTGGCCCCTCACCTTCACAAGATAAGATTTAGAGATGATAAATTAAGCTTCAAAGAAAGCAATTGAATTAAACAGATAAGATCAAAGAGACTTCTACAGAATTTAGATTATATAAACAATGAATGAAAAAAATCTAACAAAAGAGGGAACTAGACTGCAAAATATACAATAAAAAAAAAAATCTAACTTGATATAAATGCGAAACTCTTGCCTTGGCCAATTCAAGGGCAGAATAAGTATCACTATACTTTAACAGTGAAAGAAAAAGGACCCAGGAAGAAATTTAGTTTCAAGTTCCCCAATGTTATTTTACCTAAAAGAGAGCAAACAACTGTAAAAAATATCCAATGAAATTTGGAAGAATTTCAAGATACTCTCTCTTAAATTAATCACATAGACTCCTAAAATTACTCTTGATTTTTCATTGAGCTAAAAGTCTCCTCCGACCTTGTCTCAACCAACCTCCATCTTTTAAAGCTCCATGAAGCCACATAAAAGTACTGGGATTTCAGCCTTAGAATGATTTTCCAATAAAACCTCTCCAATGTTTTTTTTTTTTTTTGGATAAGAAATAATATTGTATTGAAATCAGGAGAAATGTCATGTGCTCATGTACACACTCTCTTAAGGAATTACAAATATGGAAAAAATTACAATAAAAAGAGAGGGAATCTATGAAATTTACAGTAGAACTCAAATCAGTATCCCCAAGGATAATAGACCAATGAAACAACAATCTTATAAACAAATATTTCATCTCTATAGCCAATGCTTAACATCATTAAACGAATAAGTATTCCTCTCCCTCCATATAACCCACATTAAACATAGGGTAACCATATCAACTCTCCAATGTGATTTGTACAAACCTCATAAGAGTTTCAAACAAAATAGCAATCTACAGGAGTTCGCCTATCAGGAGAAGTTGAATTATCATGGCACCCCAATATCTATTTCCATCCCATAAAAAAGGCCAAGCCTTAGAATCCCTTAGAGACGTATTACTTCATTCATTGGACCATATACATGATGTTCCAAAGGTCGACATGCCACCCTAAATATCCTGCAAATTCTATTCCACCAGATTACCAACATTGAACTTAGTATAGATAATGGCAGTAGCACACTCCATATTCTTCAAGGAATCTAAATTGACTGCTAGAAATAAATGGTGCCACTATTCATTCTCATTCCAGCACACGGACATAACAAGCAATAGTCATAAAGTTCAGTAAAATTAAGGTCATCCATACATTGATTAGTCATATCTTATTTAAGGTATATAAAATGAAATATGTAGGACCATTTTTTTCCTATGACACTATAATTGAGCAAAATTATGATTATTCTTACCAAACTTTCCTCATAAGAAGACTCGTAATTTGGGATGTGAATAAGACAAGCTCAACACTGGCCTACTAGATTAGGTGCTCATTATGATAATGAAGCCCAAATATACCAGGGCTCACCTCATCAAGCTCATGAGCCAGCTTGTTTCATAAGCCATACCTAAAACTTCTATATATCACTTAGGCCTGATGTGGGTCTGGGCATCAGAAATTGGCCATAAGCAGTTCATTGGTGTCATTTTAATGTAATAATAAACCTACAATGATGTTCAGGGTCTCACACCAATAAGATATGAAAAGGAGGGGGATTGCACTCTATTGAAAGCAACCCAACTATTTGAATTTGTCATTTATTTCTTGGAGTTGGGGACTTAACCCGTCAAGTGGTCAATGTCTCAAATGACAACGAGCCAGCCATGTAGGTGATGCAAACCTTAAGTGACCAAGCTAAGGTCAGCAAAACAATTTAAGCTTGTGAGCATATGGCAAACTCCCCAAGTATTCACAGAGCTGAGGGTAAGCTTCAATCTTCAGACTTAAGTCGAGCTCAAGCTTCTAATTATTTCCAATTAGCTGAGCTCAAGAACTTAGAAGAAACTTGGTTGAGTCAACTCAGCACCTACTTGTGACAGATGAGTAAGTAAAATCAACACTCCCACTTCTGCTTCATCCAGCATTGCTCCCACAAAACACCCAGTCCTTTTAGCAGTTGATGACAGAAGCCCATATAAAGACTTTATAATCTGTTAATTATGACAGTCACATAGGTCCTCAGTTTTTTTTTTCTTGCTTACAGCTCAAGCAGACTTTGAAGCTTCTTGAGGTGTGAATTCACCAATGTTCTATAATGGCACAGGTGAATGGTTGCAGAACTCGTAAAGTACCACAACCCCTCCAACAATCATATCATGGATCTTCCACCTACAGTGTCAGCAACATAACTACTTGTACATTGATCTTATGCTAATACACCATATCCCAACAACTACTGCGCATGAACATCCTTTATTGGTCTACATGGCAAGTCAAAAAAGGTTTGTCAACAAAAACTTAGAAAGATATCAATTTATTATTTGTTAATGACAAATGACAAGGGGAACGTATGTCATTGACCGCAGAATGTTAAAGGAGAGATTAAGCAAAATATCTGAACTGGGGGGGAGCAAGTTACCAGTTCAGATGCTTCAGTGCTCTGGAAAAAGTTGTACAAAGAACAAACAGGAAAGCATGTGATGACGATAATGTTGCCCAAGCATAGAGAGATATTCCACAAAGAACTACACAATTAATTGCACTATTTTCCATCATTTTGCAACCATAAATGAGGCGTGTGCACACATGTTATGAGGGAAAAAAGAAAAATAATAAAGATAACATATGGATGGAACATGAGCATCCAACCAACATTCATCCTTCATGGAATGTATAGAAAACAAGAACATATTAAGAATCATGAATATGTAAATTATTCGAAGGAAGCAGTTCTTGTAACCTGAACTCTGGTCCAAAGCAAAGGAACTAAAACTTTTGCATTATTCTCCACAAAAACATGTGACCATAGAATTGTAGTAGGAAAATCAAGCAAAGGAGTTTCAGTTTCTGTTGTGACATTGTCATTGCCCACTCTTAAACTCAGTAAATCTGCATTGAAGTATGTGCCAGCTGCTCCTGCATTCCTAGGACAGCCCATACTCCAACCACCTGCACCAAGGAAAAAAAGAGCATTGAGGAAAGCAGCCGTTTTTTCAATTCTGCTGTCCTATATTTAAAGCAAACTTGAGCAAGCCATTTATGAATCTAAGTAAATACTAAAGGTAGGAAATGGATATGTTAGTCATCAGCACATATACACACGTTTAGCACACTATCAACAGAACTTTGATATAGGGTCAACCTCAGGCCTTGGCATTGTCCCATATACACCTAAAGAGATCATCTATGTATTCAAGTACTTATGAACAAGGAACATATATTGACATCAGCGTAGTCATCAATATTACTGATTTTGATTTCAAGACCAAACTGTGGTTGTCAACAGTACGTATCCAAAAGTGCATGGTTTTTTCTTTTTCCTTTTTTGATAGGTAATCAAAAATTTATCCAAAAGTCTATTGTCATCAAGAGTTAATAGTTGCTGGCTGATTTTTAGAATATTGTCTGTAACAGTGTCAAAAAATCTCACTGGAGACATAAAGATAATGTGAATATCTTTCTTGCCAATGTAATTCCTCTACCTGTACTTTTTTTTTATTTTTAATAAGTTCTATCTGTACTTATCTCACACCTCAGTGATTTCAGACCCTTATCTGCTATATTTCTTTTTCTACAACTTTAGCTCTTCTTCCAGCTTTCAAGCTTTTGTTCCTAGGTATTCTTCAACACTTCAAGGGTTTTAGCAGAGGCAAGCTACAACCAAACATTTCTATTTGAAGTGTCTACAATATAGAGAGTGATTAAAAAAAAAAATCATTTCTAAGCCATATAGTTAAATACAGGGTATTTTAAAACAAAACACTCATGTAATATATATATAGACAAGTAAGACGTATTTTATTCCAAAAAGACTACTACATGAACGCAAAGGAGTCTAATGAATACAAAAGAACAAAATTATGTACAGAGAGACAATAATGATATTAGTGAATTCCCAAGCTCAAGACCAATCAAAAAGAACCACTAAAAATAGCTAACAATTGAGTCCCTGTAATTTCCTCATCTTCAAACGTACGGTGATTTTGTTTCCACCAAATTGTCCCTTTCTCCTATAGCAAATAAAAAAAATTTGCCACCAGGCTAGGTGGCAATTTTAATTTGTAGATTCAAAGTCAATTTCCTTACCTTTTTTGTGATTCTTGCCGGGATTCTCCTCCTACCTTCTATTGTTATACTCACTCTGCAATGAAGTTTTTGTTTCTTTATTCCACAAAATTAAGTTTGAGTGTATGTGTGTGCATGTGAACGTGTGCATGCACACATGAACGTTAATTTGTCCATATGTGCATGTGCACATCCATGGACATGCATAAACTCTCACTACAGAAAATACCACCAGATCAGTTAGTCCAAGCTGAAAACATAATAGGGAAAAGGAGGGTTGCAATTATTTACAGAAAACTCCAGGTTAAAATGTACATTATTATTTAACACAAGAAAAATTCAGCAAACTCATAATTTTAAACTTAGGAGCCTATTTTCTAGAAATGTGACAGTTGGGACAAGATCAAGCATCAGTAATGGGGTTGATGCATCTTGACTAGTACTATCATTATCAAAGGTTAAAATCTAAAGTTCCACAAAATGAAATCCAGAAAAAGATCATATTAGCTTTTTATTGCCACTAAGACTAGAACACCAACATTGAAAACTCAATTCAAATTGATGCATCTCACTCCTTAATATCATATATACTTGATACCGCTTCAGCTTAAGAAAATCACTTGTTGGACAGACTCCACGGTGCCACATTGTGGCAGAGACAGTATTAATCCCACCACTCTTGGTAACTATTAAGTAAAATTATGCAGCCAAAATGAATTTTTTTTCCATAAATTTCCAGTGAACCAATTAACTCTGTTAATAACAATTTTTGACATGTAATTTTTCAGATTTTTCAGATCAACAAAACAAGTTGAGACTCTTACATAAGAATGAAATATATAGCAGTTGACTAATCGTTGCTTCTACTACCAGATACAGATTTGTGAGCAGTACGAACCATGCACAGTAACTTTTACATCTTCTTGTATGCTGTAACAATCCAGAGATATTCTTCCGCCACCACCTCCACCCCATCCCCTCCCACCTGCTGCACTTATCGTACCATATCCCTTCCTATACAGTAACACACAATGCTTACAGTCAAGAAAAGACTAATACATATGATTAGAACAAATTCCTCCATACTTTATCTACAACCAAAACTAAACCTATGGTAATGAAATGAGTGTAATACAATTATTATATCACTCATCTTCAGCAATATTGATTAAAAAAAATATATATATATATATATATATATGATATTTAAAATTAGGGCAAAAAGAAATATAATCAATAGATAGGGAATAAGCCTATCTTACTTCTTTTTCCTTGGGTAATTTACACACAAATCTAGTGGGTTTTGAATCCACAACTTCACCCAGTGTTACTTTTTTTTTTTTTTTTTTTAAATAACCATAGATGGGGGAGGGAGATTTGAACCTTAAACATCTCCATTGGAAACACTAGAAGGTGCCAGTTGAGCTACAAGGTTCTTGACACAAAGAAATAAATATATTATCTATATAACTGTTGATTATTTTTTGCATTACCCTAAGCAAATAAAGATGATGAATTATATCTGTGGTTCCAAATAGTGGATGCTGCTGGTGTACAAGTGAATATATATATATATATGCATGCGTGCATGTCTCTGTGTGTGTGAGAGAGAGAGAGAGATGACTGACGGGCCTCTGAAGCAAGATATGATGAATGGGTGCCAACAGCTTTCACTTCTAAGGACTTAGGAGTAGGGGCTGAAAAAAGTTCTTCATATAGGCTGGGTTTCAGGGTAGTGATGCTTACCTTAATATTTGAGAAAGGAAATGGTTTGATAAAGGAGCTTTTAAGCCCTTGCTGACTGTTGGTCTGCAGCCCCACCCTAAAAAAATGAATAAAGAGAGGACTATTGATGTCACAGCCATTCTTTTACTACTCCTTACCACCCCCCTCTTATCAGTTAAAAGTCGAGGTCGCTGAAGCAAGACCAAAGAGTGATCTTTGAATGATATATATGTGTGTGAATGTGTGTGTGTGTGTGTGTGTGTGTGTGTGTGTGAGAGAGAGAGAGAGAGAGAGAGAGAGTAATGCACTAAGAAACTGAACAAACGGCAAGTGTGAGAAAGGAATTAAGTTGGATAGGATAGAAACAATAGAAAGGCTGCAACTCTTCAAGAGTCTCTCTCTTGGACTGAACTAAAGCCACTTCCCTTTATTGCCTTGATAGGCTACTGCATCAGAGAAAGAGAGAGAGGGGATATCTGAGAACCATAAAAGCTCTTTAGGTTTTGAAATTTTAATGATGGGGCTGTTTTTGCATGTTTATGTACGTAGTCATATGTTAATGAACTGTATTTAGAATATTTTAGAAAGAGGAGCTGAAATTTATAGTTCTTCAGCCCTATCCATTAGACACACACACACACATATAAATATATTGAGAGAGAGAGAGAATAGGTTACAATATGATGGAGAATATTCTAATGCTTACAACCTAGTAGGCACACCTCATCACCTAAATACTCTAGATTTTTCTAAAAGAGTACCACCCATACAGCAAAAGAGTACGACACAATATAATATTATCTCTCTAACATCATACAAGCACATGCATATAGAGAATTTTGCTTGCATTTAGAATATTTGTGGGAAGAAAAATAGAGGTTTGATGCAAATTTGCGCAACATTAATAGCTTGTCAGATTTAAGTTCTTAGGAGGTTTGAGGTGTGTATTTTTACACACACACACACACTACCTCTAGTAGTTGGTAGTTATTAGCTGTGTTGTAATTATAACCAGTAACTTTGTCATTCTTAACAATACAAGAAGTTTCGGCTCTAAGGAATCTAGAATCTAAACTAAGAAAAACCTGTTGATTCGCTACATTTTATGGATAGGCTAAGCCTCCAAGAAGCTTTCATATGTACCACTTTTATATTACCACACCATATACCATTGCAATTTACACATGGTGGTTACGCCAAGTGGACAATCTCTCAGTTTCCTTCATATCACACCACATACTTTCTTCTCCCAAATAACCATCAATTAGCTCATCAAACCAGCTTTTAATTACTAACACAACCCCATAACCCTTTCTATAGATTCATGAGTTCTCCTAACACTAAACCCACCACAACCACATGTACACAAATTCAGCAATTTGTCCTACATCATATATGAAACACCTTTTTAAACAATTTGCTGATAGTATATTGGACCAAGATTGTGATTATATCAATCTTAAACATGTTATCAAAACAATCAAAAACTAAATGACATTATAATAAAGGAATCAAGGTTAGTGAGACATGATTACATTTTACATACACACACACACCCAAAAAAATACACTTATGCTATATATATATATATATTCATCACTTAAGACAGATTTTAGCAGGATTATGACTTAATTTGTTGGGGTATTGTCTAGAAATATGCACACACCAACCAGAATACAAACATTTGAAAATTTTGAGGGGTCAAGTGGTATTTTTCTCAAGAACTACTTGCAAATATAATTATATCACAATGGGAAATAAATAATAAATTCAAAAAATTTGGGAGGGCGATGGCACCCCACTGCATTTGACAATTGTATATTATCTGCAAAGTCAGACATTTGTATATTATCTGCAGCATCTGTGGCATGCATATTAACTGTGTGAGAACCAATAATCTTAATTTGATAGGTATGTTCAAGGTTTTGAATCAGTGAGCATCAGAACCCAAAGGTACAAGCACAAAAAAATATAACCAAAAAATAAGTACTCACAGCTTTACAGCATGTATAAAGATACTTCCACCAGATCCTCCTCCACCTTTTGGTCCTCCATCCCCACCTTCTGCTGTTACATATCCATTTAAATATAGAATTTCTTTCACAAGAAGCTTGACACGTCCTCCACCATTCCCTCCAAATGGATTTTCAGCAGACGTGCCACCACCCTTGCTCCCATAACTCCAGGGCTCAGACAAAGATGACCAAGCATAAACATCACCTCCCCAAAAACTCGTCAAGTTATTTTTCAAGCAGGATGCACCTCGGCCACCATGCCCTCCACCAGCACCATCATAGCCAACAGGTGTACCACTAGTTTGAGGCGGTGGTGATCCACCCAATGATGTTGTATTTATAGAGGAATTTTGCTCTAGGGTCAAATTGGCAGCAGAAAATACTATAGAACCAGCACGAATAGTTGCATATTGACCCACATTAACATTGCCAGACAAGTTAAAAACTATAATACAGCCTTCAACAGGACACCCAATTGAAACATGCGGGAGAATCTCTAGGTTTCCAGTACCATAAATGTAAAGATCAGAATTCAAATATAAGTTTGAGTTTAGCAAGCAGGTGGTATTAAATGACCCAACACCTTCTAGGTCCTCACAAGATACTAAATCATTATATGGGGATGAAAAGATTGATCTTTTGAGATGTTTAGTGGTGCTACTTTTAGAACCATAACTTAAAGCTGAACCAAAATCACGCAACCAGCCTTCTGACCTGGTTCCCCTACCTCTATAATGTACCGAACCAAGAGAAAAGGCAGACACATAAAGATAGCCCAACAGAATGCACCAACAAAGGTAACCGTGCATTAGCAAAGGATGCATCACCACTCAAGACATGTACAAAATAGAATTTCTGTCATATGCTCATAAAACTTCACATAAATCTTGGTTCCCAACTCAGTCTGAACAGGTAGTATAGTTATATACTTTTCAGTAAGATATCAAGTTACTTCAAACCATCTTCTTCATTTATATAGTCCTCTATATGTTCAGAAGCAAGTATTGTTGTTGAAGCTATCAATCCCACGGCCCAGATCTTCTGAATCCTGGCATTAATACAACCCATAAGAAAACAATTTACAAATGAGAATATTAAAAAATCAAGCAGTAAATTAAACAATATAATCCGACTATCTGGTTTGGAGAATATAACTTGAGACCAGCACAAAGTATGAGATCATGACTGAACTACAGTTGCCAATCAATGAGAAAATAAATGATAATAAATTGAGGATACAGTATTTTTGACATAGAAATTAGTGATCACTTGTGCAATTTGTATTGTTATTGAAGCTAAAATATACTATAACAAATAAAATTATTAAAAAGCCAAATATTGGGTAAATAGAGATTGTGCTTTACAAAAACATGAAAGATTTCCTAAGAATTGCATCAAAGAAGGGCCTTCTTCTTTCAAAATATGAAAAACACTAACCCCTTTTTACATGAAAGAAAGGAGGCTTCTTTCCTTGTAGAAACAAATGCAAGTTAACAACTCATAACTTTTTGGTACTATTATGAAACTTTATAGGGAAGTTTAGAAGCCACAATGAATTCAAATTATATTTTTCTAATAGTTTACATTTTTTTTTTAATTATTAAGTTACACACACAAATGCAATGGGTTTTTATTTTTGAACCTAGGACCTCACCCTCCAGCTATAGGAGCAGGAGCCACGAAGTGCGATTTGAGCCAAAAACACATTGGCAATTGTATAGTTCAATTTTGACTCAACTATTTTTAACAGTTTCTTGCAAGACTCCAATCACTCTCAAAACTAGTTTATGGGCCTGAGTTAAAACTTTGTTTCCCTAGTCATACGTAGCCCTATCTCATGAATTTCACCTCATTGCCTCGCCACCAAGCCAAGTGCTTTGCTTAATAAGGAGCATTACTTCTACGAGTTGTTTAATGAAATTACCACATGGAAGCGTCACTCAACATTCAACAAGTACTAGAGCTCAATGCATTGATTTTTAATCTCAATTGAGTGATTCATGAACCAAAATGATGTCCATCTTTTGTAAAAGACATATATAGTTAGTATTACACCCTTGTTGACCTTCATAAATCAAGCACGCAACGAACACATTCATCATCATGTTAATTTCATTCCATCCCAGCATTAGACGAACAATTTGCATAGCGGAATTTCTTAAAGTGTAATTCCCTGATGTAATTTCCCCATCACAGTAAAAATGAGGGTTAGTTAAGCATTTTCTTTGCTTTTCAGTCATCATTTGCAAGAATCAACCATAATTCAAAATGCATCAATATATTTCAGTCATTATCACACGAATATAATAAACTCTCATATACAACCCCCAGAAAAAAAAAAAACGAAAAATACATTCACATTTAGTAGATTAGCATTGAATTTCATTTTCATAGACTCATCATCATCATCATCACAAAATAAATAAAAATAAGTAGAGCAAGAAAGACAAGACAGGTAGTGATTTGCCAGTTCAACCACGGAGAATCAAAAAAAACAAAACACAAACACTGAAGATCAAAAACATCAAAATCAGTCGCAATTACAGACAAACAAAGCTTTCCGCCACAAAAATAAAATTCAAGAACCTTCATTCAGACTGAGACAGCAAGAGAATTTTACCATTTAGCCAGCGAGAAAACACTGGAAAATTCCACCGATTGAATCAGAAGGAAGCTTCGCTTTTTCTCTCTCTCTCTCACCTGAGTCAGAAAATGCAGAAATGACCTCTGCTTTGTCTCTTTGCCTTCTTTGCTTTCTTTTTCTTTTTATGATTGAAATTGAATTCTGTTTGCTTTTCTTTTTTGCTTTATCTGTGCTTTTTTGTTGTTTTGTATATAAATGATAATTACTAATTCTATATATACTGTAAGGAACGAGGAAGAGGCACTGAAGTAGTGTGTGTCTGTGAAAGAGAGAGAAATTAAAGTCTGTACGAGTTCAAGCTACGTTTTTGGTTTTGCACAGCTGGACTCTGACAGAGATTGACGCGTGTGTTTTTATCATATCATTTTAGAATTCTCTCTATCTAAACATTCACTCTTTCTTTCCCCTCATATTTCGGGATTGCCATTCTTGTTGTGGTTTTTATGATTTGAAATTATCCTGATTCTTTTTCTTTTTTTTTTAAGAAAGGAAATTTTCCTAATTCAATCTTTTAATTCCCTCCCATTTTTAGCCAGCATCTTCTTGAAATTTGAATGCAACATATTTTAATCTTGAAAATTATTATATTTACAATATTTTTACAATTCATTATTAAAATTTCTTTTTTATTTATTATTAACAACATGTTACTTTATATTTATGATAAAAATGTTGTAAACATAACATTTCTTTTTAATCTTACATTTACATTAAAGGAAAATTTGAAAGAATTGAAACATTTAAAGGGATAAATCTTATCCAAAAAAGTTGTTAGTATATGCATGTTTTATTGAAGTTCCTTGGAGAGAACCATCAGATTTAATGAATGAAATCTTATCTCAATAAGTTGTTGGTACTTGGTATATTAATTGAGGTCCCTTCCTTCATTATGATGAATGGAAAATTTTACTCAATAAAAAGAAGGATTGAATGAAAAAAAAATAATAATAATAATGAATGAAAAAATTACAGTGTGTTTAGATGAGTTTATTTTCATATGTTTATTTTGATTATTATGTGTACTTATAATTAGACCTTTAAAATATGATGTTTTAAAAAAGTTGCACATTCTCTTTTAGGGTGAATATTAATGAACATCTTTTTTTTTCTTTTTATAAATGTGATAGGAATTGAACCTATGACATCAACTCATTATTTTTGAGAATGAAGCTTGCTACTATTATTATTCAAAATTGGCTAAATCAACCTGCACAATATGGTGAATATCTGGTGGTACATCTTCCATCCAGACAGTTAGGTTATGTTTGGTAACAGTTTTTGTTTTCTATTTTCAAAAACTTGTTTTTGAAAATATAAAGAAAAAACAATTTTCTTGTATTTTTTAAATAAAAAACATGTTTGGTTAGTTGAAATTAAAAAATATGGTTTTTTAAGAAAAAAATAGAAAATACAAAATATGTTGTTATTAGGATTTGAACTTTAATGTTAATTCATTAAATGAGATAGAGTCATTAAATTAAATATGTGTTTTCATTGACTTTTGAAAATTAGAAACTGAAAACAGCCTTTTGCATGTTTTTAGTTTCCTTCACAAATTGAGTTTTGAAAACAATTTTTGTTTTTTGCCCGTTTTGAGTTGCCAAACAAGTTTTTTAGTTTCAAAAATAGAAAATTGTTTTTGAAAATAGAAAACAATGAGAAAAAACAGTTACCAAACATAACCTTAGATTTGGCTCTCTCAACGCTCTTTTTGCCAATGCATGCTACATTATTCCCTTTACGGTAAACATGAGAATATCTAACAAATTGGAGAGCATTTGACAAACATTTAGCATCCTGGAGAATATGCCCATGTAAAGCTAGGGACGAACTTGGATCTTGGAGTTCCCTGCAAATCACTTCTGAATCGCCCTCTATTATCACTTTAGTTAGACCGAGTTCCAATGCAAATTCAACAGCTTTCCTCGCAGCTAAGGCTTTGACCATGGCCACTGTTGTTGGAAGTGGTAGTTGTTGTGACATCGATGCCATTACAGCTCCATCTTCATTTCTGATCACCACGCCAATACCAGCCCTTACTTGCTGGACAGAAATGGCCCCATCATAGTTAACTTTGTACACCCCTTGATCTGGTGGCTTCCATCTAACGTGGTTCCTGTGTTGTGGTGTCCCGACCATTTGGTGCAGAAGCTGAAACTCGTGCTTCCTATCTTTTGACATGGCATGAATCTGATCAAGTGGGCACGCCGTTTCCTTAAGCCGAATTTGATTTCGCCTATTCCACACAACCCAGCTCGTAAAAGCTAACAGAGCTATGTCCAGCTCTTCTTCAAAAGCTCGTTTGAGGATGTCTTTGATGCTTCATCCTGTCATCTTCAAGAGCCACCTCCACTGAGGAGCTGCATTCCACATTGCCTGCACATCAGAGCAAAAGAAAATAGCGTGAGAGCAATCTTCATCCCCTGTTTTGCAAATTTCGCATTGACCCTCCAGAGTGATTCGTCTACGGCATAAATTCGCTTTCACTGGTAATGCTTCTCTGCTAGCTCTCCACAGAAAATTTTTGATCTTGCTAGGCACCTCCAAACCCCACAGTTTATTCCAAAATGCTGAATCATGATATGTTCTTTGGGGTTGTACAGAATTCTCAAATAAAAACCGGGAACCTGATTTGACTGAGTAGTTGCAGGAAGGCGTAAACGGCCAAACCAGTACATCCGTTTGGTTTGTGGAGCTCAGGGGGATACTTTTAATTGCTTATGCTTCCTGTGCATTGAAAACATGATCAATAACCTCATCCCTTCATCTCCTAGTCACTGGATTAATTAGCACCTCCACATTTGAGTTTTCTTGTCCAAAAAGAACCGGTGTTGTTATTTTGGCTGAAGATTGAAGTGGCAACCAATTGACCCCTATATCTTTATCTGCTTCCCGTCTCCCACTCTCCAAAGAGCTCCTTTTCAAATGACTTCCCTTCCTTTAAAAATACTTTTCCATGCGTAAGAAGCAGAGGAAGAATCTTTTGCTTCTAGGAAAAAATCTAGCCTTGAAAACTTTATAAAACAAGATGACATCAACTCATTATGATTGCTCTTTACAATTAAATCAAGACACCAAATTTTTTTATGTAGGTTGGATTCAAACTTAAGTCTCTTATTTGAGGGCATGATATTTTATAAATTTTTAAATTAGACTTGTATTGTGTATGTGCGATGCACATATTAAATAAATAAAAAAATTTAAATACTTGAAATATAATTGTTGTTGGTAGAATTTTAAATTTCTTGAAACCTAGCTAATAAATTTTTTCCTGAATGCACAATAAATTTCTTGGCACAATAACTAACTTTTGGTCTGATCTCGGTCAAATCAAAATACCATAAATTAGTCTCATTTTTAACTCTCTACCTGATTCAGTTTTTGAGACTATAATTAAACTAGTCTCATCACATGCGTTTTGCACGTGCTATGATGCTTTTTTTGTCATAATTTTTTTTTTTTGATAAGTTTGTTTTGAATATATGGATTAGTAGGAGAGTGTCTTATTTTGCAGACATTTTAAGTAAAGTTGGAAATATATTTTTATCGGGTTGTTCTCAAGTTTTTTTCTTATTAAACGTAAAGTTTAGAGGTATTTCTAAAACACATAAAAGTCCAGTCCAAATAGAAGAATCCTCTTATAGATAGTACTAGCATTTGAGCACGCGCGTGAGGTGCTTCTATTTTTTTGAGTAAAATTTTATAATTTACATCTAAGAGTCTAGCTGAAATAGAAAAATCATCTTATACATAGTATTGATAGATTGGTATTTAAGGTTGGTTAAGTGTTGAGTGAGAATCATAGTGAGAGTGTAAACTCAAAAAATAAATAAAGGCCATCTCTTTGTAAAATATAAGTAATCCTTTAAAATCACCTCAAAATTTTTTATTTTTTTTTAATTTGGATATAAAATCACTTCAAAGACTAATTCTAATTGTATTCTACCGGGTGAGGGATGGTCATCAGTTGGAATTTATTTGTTGGAGAGTCGTGGGAGGGCTGGAAAATGAAAATGAAATTCCCAATGGAACGAGGGTAAATGCGTAATACGCATGATGCCATGATGATAGAGATGTTTATGTTTGACAACGAACCGGATCCCAACCGTCTTCATTCTCTTTTAATTTTTCGTCTGGGTCCCACGTTCGCTTTCCCCTGTCCACACCCATGTGCATAAAGTTTGTACTTCTAACTTGTATCTATTTGTTGAGAAGGACTTGTTACCATGACAGCAGTGTCTAAATCCCATCAGTATTGGACATATTAGAAAAAATAACTAACTCACTAATAATTAAAAGATATGTATTAGTGAATAATTATTTTTACACACATATTTTTTGTTTATTGAATTTTGATATGAATAACGTAATATCATTTTATACAAAATATTTTTTTTAGTTAGTAGACCAATCGGACCAGATCCAATTTGGTGAACCGATACTTAAGTTGGTCTGAATGTTTAATTGAGTCACTTATGCAATTGATCTTGTAAAATCCAATGTTTTTTTTTCGAAATTACATTATTGGTCCCTAGTTAGTAGACCAATCGGACTAGACCCAATTTGGTGAACCGATGCTTAAGTTGGTCTGATTGTTTAATTTAGTCGCTTATGCAATTGATCTTGTAAAATCCAATGTTTTTTTTTCGAAATTACATTATTGGTCCCTAAAGTTTACCATGTGAGCGTAATTGGTCTCTCAAGTTTCAAGTTAACACAATTAGTCCCCTAAATTTCAAAAATGAGCATTATTAGTTATTTATTAACTATTGTTAGTGTTATTGCCTATGTGACTACCAGCACAATGACCTAACATCTTTTTACTTCAAAGTGTTTTACAAACTAAGTGTAAGTCTATATATATTATAATAGCCACGTTGGAAAATTTGCCAGGTAGCAACTTTAGCATGTGAGTCTTTATTTTTTTATTATTTTGTTAAAAACATTTCCAAACTCTTCATTTATTTCCTGTGACCACGCTAAGCTTCCTCTTCCTCTTCCTCTTCCTCTTCTGCCAATGGGTGTCGCTGCCTCTGTCATTACTGTTGTTGCCGCTTAGCTATACTTCCCTCTAATCCAAATGGCTGCTGTCGCTATTGCATCAACCAGCACAAACACCTCTTTGTTGTTTGCCAATCTCCACGGATCTCCACCAATGGCTAATCTCCAAAGATCTCTATGTTTCTTTGATTTTAAGCTTTGTTCCAATGGATCTATAACTATAATTAACATGGAAAAGTTTAAATCCATTTCATTAGAAATTGTTAATCCTTTTTTATTTACCCCTCCTCCAACCAACATTCGTGGGGATCATCGACTACCTTTTATTTCACAGATTTAAGTTTGGGTGCAATATTGCCTTTTATTGCATAGATCTATGTTAGGTTTCCTGCACGGCTACTCCCAATCATAGACTATTCCCATTAATAATAAATGATTTATGGTTAATGAATTTGAGAGAGAGAGAGAGAGAGAGTTAGTTTTATAATACTTTGTCTGCTCAAAGGTGGATCTCTTCAACTCGATACTCACAATTTTTGTTGGCTTTGAGGTGCTTCGGTGATTCGATTGGAGAATTGAAAGCGGCAAAGGAGAAAGGGGAGCTAAAGCAAATCATTTTTTTTTCTTTATAATAAATAATAATCAATTTAAAGATTATGCAACAAACTTATAATTAAATAGTTGACTTGGCATTTGACACTTAAGTTGCCACATCAATATGGAAATGCTATATCACTATTCCGTTAGCCACATAAATAATAACACTAACAGTGATTAAAAAAAGACTAATATTGCTCAATTTTGAAACTTGGAGGACTAATGATGCCCATTTGAAACTTGAGAGACTAATTGCCTCACAAAGTAAACTTTAGGGACTAATAGTATAGTTTTACCCTCTTTTTTAGCAACTTCTGCAACTAGGATGGGTTGTTGTGATCCATCCAAATTTGTAATTTTGAATAAAATTAGAGTTTATTGCAGTTATTTTTTGAATTTGAAATATAATGAAAACAAGAGGTTTTATAATGAAATTGATGCTTGACTTTTCAATAGAGATGGTGTTTTTTGTTTTGGTTCAAATTGTATTCTATTAGATTAAAGCACTGAGTGAGATATGCAACATGCAAAAAATATGACTGAAGTTTGAGATCAAAACTTGTATTCCTATCATTTTAAGATAATATAATGTAATCAAATTTTATTTCATCCAATTAAAATTAAGACAATGCATTCTTTCAAATTAGTTTGGATGAAACTTTCTCTAATTTACTTCGTAGTGATTTATAAGACTATCAATTTATTTATTTATATATATATATATATATATATATATATATATTTAAAGTCAAAGCAGAGGAAACTAGAGTTTACTACAATTCTTTTTTGAATTTGAAATATAATGGAAAAAAGAGGTTTTATAACGAGATTGATGCTTGACTTTTCAATAGAGATAGTGTTTCTTGTTTTGGTTCAAATTGTAATCTATTAGATTAAAGCAATGAGTGAGATATGCAACATGCACAAAATATGACTTTGAAGTTTGAGATCAAAACTTTTATCCCTATAATTTCAAGATAATATAATATAATCAAAATTTTTTTCATCCAATTAAAATTAAGACAACGCATTCTTTCAAATTAGTTTGGAGGAAACTTCCTCTAGTTTACTATGTAGTGATTTATAAGAATATCAATGTATTTATATATATATATATATATATATATATATTTAAAGTCAAAACTGAGAAAAAAATCCAATTAGATTATAAATTTGCATCTAAATTTGTGCCACATGTCCCATATAATTTTTAAATTTTTGTGTCAAGTGAATTATTAGGTACAAAAATCATAGAGTTTAATTCAATTAGATTTTAAATTGGATTTCAATTAGAGTTAAATTTTGTACCACATGTCCCATTTAATTTTTGTGGCAAGTGAATTACTACGTGCAAAAACTGAAGTGTTCAAATCTAATTATATTCTAAATCTCTCTCTCTCTCTCTCTCACACACACACACACACACACACATCTATATAACCAATACATATTTTAGAATGTTATGACTTAAAAATGTGTAAATTATAACTTTAACACCGGGTATAATTTGAACTCATATATGTGTGTAATTATGATAGTTTTTAAATGTATCTTTGCATATACATGAGCTCATACACTAGTATATATATATATATATATATATATATATATAACTGAGAGAAAATCTAATTAGATTTCAAATTGGAATTCAATTAGAGTTTAATTTTGCGTCTCGTGTTCCATCTAATCTAAATTTTTAAATTTTTGTGCCAAATGAGTTAATCTATATATTTATATACATAATAATAAGTGAAGCTGAGAGAAACTCAAATTAGAATTCCAAATTAGAGTTCCAATTTTGTGCCATGAGTCCTAAATTATTTATTCTTAAAGAGTTTTATTTCTTAATTTTACAATCAAGTGTGGGACTACATCATAAATATTCGTTCAAATGAGTTATTAAATACAAAAATCAAAGAGTATAAAATAAATGAATCATTAAAAAAAGTGCTTCAAAATAATTTTTTTTTTTAAATGGACAATTTACATTTTATACCTAATAATATCCTTACAAATTTTTTTATAAAAATGACTATCAATAGTATTTAAATTATATATATAGGAATTATATTATGCATCTTATTGTATATCTTTAAGTGCATCCATGCATATGCATGGAGTTGCAAACTAGTTTAGTGTAAAGAATATTGGATTTCAATTAACAATTAATTTTGTGCCACATATCCTATTTAATCTAAGTTTTTAAAATTTGGTGTCAAATGAGTTAATTTAGTGTATAAAACAAGGAGTCTAATATAAATAAACCATAAAAAAAAAAATCATATATCTAACTCTATATATAAAATTAGAGGAAAATGGAGTTTGAATCATTTTATATTTATGACCATTTTTTGTATAACTAAAAAAAATTCAAATTTATAAGTCATTTATGTAATATACTATGATTATGTATGGTCCATTATTAATTAAGTAATATATGTATATATATTTTTTGCTTCTTTAAACCAAAATTTAGAGAAAATTCAATTATAATCAAAATTATATTTTGTTTTTGTTTTTGTTTTTGTTAGCTTTCTATACAAATTAAATTGTTTAGATTTTTGCTGTTTTTTTTTTCCTCTAAACTAAATTGTTTAAATTGTTTAGATTTGAATCCGTCCAGCTTTAGTGAACAACTTTTTTTCACTTGTTTCTTGGTCCAATCTTCATGACTTTAATACTAGACTTGAACAACATCTAAGAAGGAAACCTAAAGAACAACACCTAAGATACTATACTTAAATTTTGTCCATTTGTTTTGGGGTTATTACTAGTAAGAAGATAGATATTGGAAAAGCAATGAATCATGCTATCTATGAGTTTACTTAATACAAATTTGTACTAGTAAGAGAATAAAAGATAAATAGTAAATTGCAAAATACACCCCTAAAGTTTGAGAGTGTTTAAATTTTACACCATAACGTTCCAGAAATTGAATTTTACATCCTGAAGTTACATTCCGTGTAACATTCGTTTGCATTACCAGCCCTTCCTGTTAGTTTTTACTAACATGTCTATTAGCTTATGAAGTGTACCAATAATTCAATTGAAACACAACACATGATTTTTATTTATTTATTTATTTTGAGAAAAACAACACGTGGATTTAATTTTACATCTCAGATAAATAACCTAAAAAACTTTAAATTATTTCTACCAAATTATTAAATAATTTAATTCTATCTTTTACCTCAAAAAATACAATAATTTAAATTTTTTTTTTTTTTACCTGATAGGATGAACAAACCCAGACAAGAAAAAACGACAAACACTAGCGAACAACCCAAAAAAATAAAAAATGAAGAACACAATGAACAAACCAGAAAAATCAAACACAAAAATTCAAACCAGCAAAAAAACAAATTACCACAGTAGATTCAAACCTAGAAAAACACAACCATAAGATTGGAATGAAGAAATAATCGAACTAGGAAAATTGAATTAAAATTGAAATAGATCTAATGGATAAGAATGTTGGGGGGGAGAAAAATGAGCATTTTCCTTTCGATCTCAATTGATGACATCTAAGAGCACTTCGCCGAATAACCCAATCCATAGGCATCAGGGCACAGCAACCCATTTACCCACTGACTGTCGTGACCCATCAAAACAAAGCCAAAATGCTCATCACCCACTCTTCTCTAGTGTTTGCCAAGCCATCGATGAGAGACCATGATTCCAGATATGGGCTCTCCAATCTCAATGTCAATCTCCTAGCTACCAATCTTTGAAACGACCACCAAATCGAGATGAGTAGCGATAGCGAAGTTGGAGAGAGCAAGGAAGAAGTTGAAGAACTTGGGGATGAAATGAAATGAAATGATGATGATCTTGAGTAACCACGGTAGCCATAGTTAGTAGACTAGCCCTTTGAGTACTAGTATTCTATCTCTCTCTCTCTTGGCCTCACTGATTTGTGAAGTAATTGTGATTTTTATTTTAGTTTAGTTCTTTTATTATTCTAATAGTTTCTATGGCCTATGTGGGTATTAATTGAGATTGTACTGAGTTGGATTTAATGTTAGGAATTTTTGGGATGCCCATAAAATGTTAAAGAAAAAATATTTGAATTATTTTATTTTTTGTTTTATGTTTATGTGACTTTGAATTGTAAAGAATTTAATTTTAATTATTTAAAGTGTTTTTGGTTATTTATTTGAGATGGAATAATTAAAAAAGGTAAGTCCACGTGTCATGTTTCAATTGGATCATTAGTACACATCATAAGCTTATGTGGCACTTAACAGACATGTCAGCAAAAACTAACGGGAGGGGCTACTAATGCAAATGGAATGATACGTTAGGGTGTAAAATTCAATTTCTGAAATGTTGGGGTGTAAAATCTAAACACCCCTAAACTTTAGGGGTGTGTTTTGCAATTTACCCAAAGATAAATTATAAGTTTATTTGACATATTATTATTATTATTATTTTTAAGAAACGACATATTATTTCTTAATATAGTGAATATACTGATTATTGTTACTAAAATTAGATTTTAGAAATCATCTATTAATTTTAAATACAATAAACATATTAATTATTGTTGTTAAGTGAACTTTAATTATTAAAGCTTAGAATGATTTTATCTACTCTTTAGTTTAGGACAATTATATGTCTACATCGTAATATCAATGCAAGATTTACATTGTAGACTGTGCACAATATTATACACATTTGCAAATATATATATATATATATATATATATATATTGTACACATTTTGCATATACATGTATAATATTGTATACATTTGTTTAAAAACAAATGTAAATCTTACATTGATAGTACATTGTAAACTAAGAATTTCCTGAGATTTAAAATAAACAAATTTCTACTTTTGTTGTTGGGCACTTGGGCTTACTAATTTTTTTCCCAATTTTTAAAATAAATTATTGGTTTGTTGTTGGGCTTTTTTGTGATTAAAAATACCAAAATATTTTTAAGATAATCGTATTTGAGCTTATTTCAGTTGGGCTTAAAAAAATTTAGGGTCAATGCGTTTAAATTTTTATTTTAGAGGGTCAAACCAAAAATAAAAAATAAAAAAATTTAGGTGCCAAATAGCGCCGACCCAATCTTTGTAAAATTTTAAAGTTGAAGTATTGGGCACAGATTCATAAGCCACTAAATTCCTGGCCCTAAATTGATGTAATGTTCGGCCTCCAGTGACCCAGTCCAATAAAAATTTAGACAATCCAGGGCTATTTCGCCGAATACCCATTAATTTATGAATAATAAATAAATAATATGATGATTGTCAACGTCATGCTTAACATCATCATTATTGTATTCTTGAAATACTTTATTTTTTATTTTTTATTTTTTTAATGTCAACTTGAAATACTATTTGGGCAACTTTTTCTACAATTAGCACCTAATTTTTATTTTTTATTTTTTATTTTTTTAGGAACATTAGCACCCAAATTATATATTTCTATTTCACCGATGATTAATTTTTTATTTATTTTTAGATCGGTTAGAATCGCCCACCACCACCCAATCACCCCCCCGCCTACTACCACTCAATCCTCCTTGCTTGGAACTACTAGATACTAAGAGCCTGTTTGGTATTATTGTTTGAGCAACAATTTTCACATTTTAAACACACTTACACACATTTTCACACAATTTTTCACCCACACATATTTCAAAAAATTACAAAAATCTCATATCAAATTACTCTATCAAACACCCCTTAGATGCTAAAAGACCATGTTAGCACCAATGAGGGAGCAGCTTCAGTAGTTCCATCTCTCTAACTCAAAGGAGTTTCGATGGAGGGTGAGGACCCAGATAAAGAGGGATCTATGACAGTAGTTTAATGAAATTTATAAGTTAGATAAAACAAAAAGTTTATATGCCAAAAAAGATTGAAATTCGCCCGAATAAGTAAAACAATCCGATAAGGTCCAAAGTTTTAGCAGATGCATATAAGGTTTGATTGTAATGACATGGTAAATACTAGTAGCTTTAGTTATAATAGAACGGATTTACCAAAAATCTTGTAACTCAACTGACATTTATTTGTCACTTTTAATTTTTCTTTTATTTTCTTTTCATTTAAATGTTATTGTCACCTTCTTTTTCTTTCTTTCTTTTAAAAAAAAAAAAAAAAAAAACCTATTAAATTATAATTAAAAAAAGAGAAAATAATAGACTTTAAAACATTACTTAAAACTACATATATCATAAATGATTATATACCTAAATGACTGATTCAAATTATTTTTTTAAATTGTATAACGGCCATATCTAATGCTCCTCCCACGTACGGATGAGGTCTATCCCCATGTGAAAGGAGCGTCTTACATATACCTATTACACCATATTTCATCTCAAATCAAATGCTCACCATAGGTCCACAGTCTTATGGAAAGTTATCATTTCCCAAGCAACTCTACCAGACCCCAGCAAAGCATTCAATTTTGTTCAACCATCTTAATGACTTTCTTAAGAAAGATAAAGATACCAAACCAAAGGACTTTAAATGCGAAATAAAATAGAATTTATCAATTTTAAGTTGCAAGTTGCTACCTTCCAACAAATGACTGCACTTTACCACTTAACGAGTTTATTATATTAAAAAAAAAAAAAAAACACTTTTGCACTACAAGAGTTGATTTGAGCAATGATTTTATCCACAAGGAGCTTGAAATCCTTCTGAGATAATCTTCCAGATATTGATGGCACTCCTAAATATTTTACTGGCAAGTTCTTATCTTTAAAATCTTAGAGCAATTAAAATTTCCTTCTTTAAATAATTTGAAATGTCAAAAAAAAAAAAAATCACTCTTGCTTTTGTTGACTGAAAAACCAAACAACTTTCTGAATTGATCCAGAACATACTTACGTAGGATTATATCTCCTTAAAGAGAATTTTATGTGGTCCACATTTGAGTGAAGATAAAACTCATGTCTTAAATTTCTAATTTCATGTCTTAAGTTTTCTATTCGTGGAAGTTACATGTTAGATGTAACATCCTATAGGTAACTCCTAAATAGTATAATCCCTTTGGTTAATAAACAACATAAAGTTACAACTTTTAAGCTCCTTGATGGAAGGAGAGTTATGAAAATCTTCATCTAAAAGGGTCTCTGGTCTAACCTATATATAGCTTGTGTTTCCATTAAAAAGATATATGTGAGGTAAAAGCTATAGACTAGGTATCATATACACTATCATATAGTGAGTCTTCTTTATCCTATATACACTTAGACAATTATAGCTGAAGGTATGTTTATATTTGTTTTGTTTTCGCTATACTCTAAATTTTATCTTACACCTTAAATCTTAATAATATTATGGTCTTCGTAATTAGCTTCAACAAACATTACCAAATTGCATGGCAAACAATGATGAGACAACTACACTTTTTCACACTTCATAATTGAAACTTAAAATCATCATTTGATTTAACTGCTGCCGTGAGAACTGCGGTTTGAAAAGACCCAATTTTATTAGTATCCTCCTGATAACAAATCTCAAATTGAAGATTCAAATTATAAATATGTGATATATTCCCCTTAGCTGAGGGAATTACATTATAATCGTCACTTAATTTAGTTTATAAAGGAAATTTTCAGAAAATCCCTAAATATTTTATTAATACATGAGTATATTACATGAAGGATTCAAAAGAAACGGAAAAAAAATACAAAACTTTGTGTCTTAAATACATTATATAAAAAAAAATACATGACTTGTAATAAAATACAAGACTCCTTATTGGGAATTTGAATATGAACAATTGAAAGATAAAAGTAACTTAGATATTAAATAGAAACTTGGAGGCACAAAAGACATGTTTCCTAAGATAATATTTGCCCTCACATAAGAATTGCAAATGGGTTACTACAAATTTGTTCTTAGGATACAATCAAGTCTATTTGGTTCTATAAATAAAATTTTGGAGAATACACACAAGATTTCTTGTGTTTCTAAGAGAAGAGAGAAGTTTACTCTTAATATTAATATGGATCATTGGATCATATTTATAGATAAGGAGGCGTTGCCCTTCAATAGGCACCTTTGGAGAGACACATTTGTTGATTATAACTTTCACGTAGAATATTAGCCATTTGATGAACCAGAAAACCGACATCTGGAAAATTGTTTTTACGTATCTTGATTGATCGAGAATTTCTCGGACCAATCGAATACATAGTCTTGATTGATCGATCCTGCATTCAAGCAAAGAATCAAACAAACAAAGAGTAGTGAGGGTTTGTAGATTGTACATGCTTTGACCGAGCAAGCCATATCTCAATTGATCGAAACAAGTTCGACTAATCGAACAGGAGTTGAGCTCCTTTAATTAGAACCCAGCTGGCCTTTTAATGACATTTAAATTCTCTTCACTTTTAATCTTAAATATATTGCAACGTATCTTATATATACAACAATCATTCTCCTAGCTATAATCTCAAAAAGATTAATAAAAGAAAAATTATATGGATAAGAATCTATGTCCCGTGTTGTAAAATTCATGATAGTTTTTTATGTTATAAGATTATTAAAAACCGTCAATTATGGGATTTATAACTATCATAAATTTCACATGTATATAAGTTGATACTGAAAAACTATGAGACTTACCCCTAATATGATAAGATTTTCTGTCTTGACCCAGATATATATGCTGTATACTTTTAATTTGGTTTATGTAATGCGAAAACTGAATATAAGTTGTGAGTAAAGAAAGGGCCAGTTTTCTTGTTCAACTTAATCTTTGCTTGTCCATTAAAGTAGGAGTCATATTCAAAAACCATGTCCCTACTGACCAATTGGATAAAGATATATACCTACATGTAATCATATTCCTACTAAACCTCTAGTCGATCACATATGCTGTATCATGTAAACCACCAAATTAATTAATTAATCAACTTAGTCTAATTCCCTAGACTAAGTTTAGAGGTTAAGTTACAAAGTGAAGAAATGTACCAACCTCTCACAATCCTAGAACCTAGAACTGGTCTCTTAAGTTACAATGGATACATATATATACATATATATATAGTAGGTTCCGGTTAGCTCAACTAGTAAAATTTTTGATAGTTGAATAAGAGATCTAAGGTTCAATCCCTACTTACACTAAACACTGATTAGTGTCTTGGTCTAACGATATAAAAGACAATTATCAGAAATTGACGTCAAAGATTGAAAATCTATCCAAAAAAAAAAAAAAATTACAATAGATAATATAAACAAGCTTACACATCCATCACACATTTGATTAAAAAACACAATAAAAACATATCAAAGAACGTAATATCACATGCATGATACAGAGATACAAGAAAGAACATGCAACGAATGGTTTGGCTAATCTACGTTAAAATAATTTAATTAACCACGACCATCATTATTAATCTATTGATAAAATTGCAAGTTTGCAACCTAAATACAACTGAAGCTAAACAAAAAATGCACACATATATATATATAGGGTTGAGTTCAAGTTACACCTAGTGTAACTGTAAGTAATGTTACATCATTCAATAAATATTTTGAAAATCTCACCATTGAATTACATGTTCTATATGTTTTTAACAATCATGCCAATTTTCATGTCAATTGGATGTTATTTATCATTTCATCCATAAATTCATCTTTTATACATTATTATAAACTACAAAAACTTGAATTTAAAAAATTGATTGATGACAGGACTATTAATTTTTTATTACCTTGAAATTTTGCAAGTATGGAAAATATATAAAGATAATGTAATCTAACGGTAGATTTGTCAAAATTTGCATCAAATTAGAAAATATTGAGTGGTGTAATATTGTTTTGAATTACACTAAGTGTAACTTGAACTTAACCAATATATATATATATATATAAAATTTCTTTTACAAACACAAATTATAATGCCAATGTTTACTCTAACAGCAATATTTAGAGATTAGCTAGGATAATTACCTCATAAGTCATACCAGTATATCACTACACTGTCTGAGTTTTCTCCTCTCAAACAACTAACTCATGAACCCTCCTCACTGAGTGAATGTGTATTGTTGTGGTGTTTAACGCTGAAAGGCTTATTTAATGAAAAGAAGATGCTTAGGTTGCCTAGAGCTTTGATTGTGTGGGTAAATTATGATGATTTCGCTGAGTTCTTGTTGATGAAGTGTGTTATTGAGTGAGAAAAATGTGTGTTTCTCAATGAAAATTTCTTTGGTTTTGGATGCTCTAAATGATGATCAAACAAAATTTTGATATAGTAATATAAGCAAAAAGGGTCCCTTATTTTTTAATTGCTCTCCTACTTACAGACAAATTTTTAAGAGTTCTAAGTTCTAACGACCTTGTGGGGCATGGTTTTCAAATGATATTACTTTTTTTTTTTAACTCTGAAAGGGCTCTAGAAAAAGTTCTATGAAAAAAATAGGAAGAAAATGAAAATCTGAAAAGTTCTAATGGTAGAATGTTGATCGAAACTTAAAATGGCCAAATCTGCACTCTACGTCTCTACCATTTGAAACGAGTGTTTATCGAGCGACACTTTGGCCATAATTTTCAGAATTTTTATAGTTTTACATTTTATTTTCCTTTTTTCTGATTTTATTATGATTTTTGGTATTTTAAAAATAAATTCAAGGTTTTTGATTATGATGGAATCTTCTTCTAGCTGGTTGAATTAACCTTAAGCATGATTAGACTCTCTAAATTATTTAAATAATTATTTATTCATAATAAAATAAATAATTGATTTTCATAATTTATAAATTCCTAATTATCCTATAGGATCATCTTATACTTGTATGTCCAATGATTGTTTTCCATTTAGACCAATAAGAATCAAGGGTTAACTTGACTTTTTATTAGTCTTCGATCTTAAGGACCAATAAAAATTAACCAAGTTTTTTTTTTTTTTTTTAAATTTTTTAAGAAGGAAAAATTAACCAACTTTAATTGCATGCATTTTAAAACCATATTAACCAATGAAAATGATTTATTTGAACCCCTTAATTTAATCAAAAACCTTGATTTTAACATTAAAAAAAGAAAGAAAGAATATTAAGCCCTTAATTCCATGATGGCCCATTATGATCTAGAATTCAACCCTAAGTCAATTATGAAATTTTTATATCTATGAGAAATGACAATCTGCACTAAAGCTCCATTCTGCACAAAAATGAAAACTTTTCAAGTTACGAAATGGAGCATCCAGCAATCTTGTCCAAACAACCACACATATCACAAAAAGATAATGAAATATTGGGTGTCCTTGTTTCAACCATTTCTTATATTCAGAATACTCCGCCAAATTACCATTTACAACCACATAATACATTTGGAGAAATAACATGAACGTTAACCTAATTTAAAAATCTACCAATAATTCCGACAACTAAGATCCGCATCACAATTCACAATGTCCCACTGACTTAAGTCAATCAAGTGAATCATACGCTTTCATCAAGCCTACTTTAGAATATAATAAATTTTATCATATATATGTAGATCATAATTTTGTAAAATATCTTGGATCACAGTTTACTGTGATTTTAAGCTTATCATACTAAGGCTAATATTTTTTCATATCATACTAAGGCAATTTTTTTTTTTCATATCATACTAAGGCTAATATTTTTTCATATATACCTTATATTAATTAGGTTCAATGTAATACACAATTCAATATAACAAAATGTAGTCATTAAGAATTTTCCCTTGTGAGCATAAATCGTCAACATGAACCACGTCAATCTCTCTCTCTCAACATTAAAAAAGCCATAAGTGTCTTATTTCAAAGTATAAAAGATGTGCGTGTATTAGCGAAAACCTTAAGGGAGCTAAGTTAGTACAATTTACCCAAATGCTAAAATGGAATCAGAGTTATGCCCCTATTTGGTTCTCTAAAGGCTGACAAATCACTCATATATGCACCTGATCACCACAATGTCTCTTTGTTCTTACGAGATGCTTTCCTCTACCAATTATCTTCCTGTGAACAATTTCACTCTCCTATATATATATATATATATATATCAGAGTTGCCATCCTCATCGTTCATAATTGACTTTCATTACTGCCAACATATATATAACTCAAGTATGCCATGCATCTTCCAATCACTGTTTGCATTATTGAAGTCCTTTGGCCACCAGTACTGTAGCCATCTACTAACTACAGTAGTTATCTCCAGCCTTCATTCCTTTTGCCAAATATTGATGTTGCTTGTCGCATGTGTTCCATTCCATGTCTAGCCCAGTCACAAGTTTATTAGAATACAATAAATTATACTACAAATATATAGACCATGATTTTGCAATACAACCATTTACTATGGTTTTAAGGTTATCAAACTAGACATAATATTTTTCTATATATAACTTATATTGGGTCCAGTTTAATGTATAATTCAATATAGTAAAAATGTGATAATCACTTAAATTTTTTCCGAGTTATCAGACCAAGCTCTCTCTCTCTCTCTCTCTCAAAGAAAACATTAATTCTAACATCAACTTTAATTGCACATCTAGCAGCCTTATTTCTAATTCTTGACTATCTTCCTTTTGAGTTATTACTAAGGTGGGGCTAATTTCTTGAAAACGAATGATATCAGATATCATTCGTTTTCTAAAAATGTGATTGTTGAAGCCAAAAGCAGCATTTTGAAATCTCTCACCTTGACTTCAACCGGTTTTTTTTTTGGGAGAGGGGGGGGGGGGAAATTGAATTAAACCTTTACATAAAGAGAGTTTATAGACACAACTTTTGTGTTGTATAATTCTTACCATAAAAAGTAATGAATATTTGTAAAAATGATGATTTATCAATTACAATCGTATGTATTATTAAGTTGTGACAAAAGTTTTAGTTTTTTTTTCCTGATAATCTCAAGTTGCGACAAAAGTGTGTATAGTAATAGAAAAATTGTTTCATAAACATTAGTTTTGGTGACAGCTGTAACATGATTGCAACAGGAAATTTACCGACTTGGTTGATTACTTGATTGACGTTTTTCTGTTTTTGTTTTTTACCTGAAGGTTGGAAATGTGGAATCTTACTATTTATAGTGCCAAATTCATGCGGACCAGAAATTCTTTCAACTTCATCATGTAATTGTTTTAAAAAACCATTTAAATTCCTATTCAAAAAAAAAAAAACCATTTAAATTCAATTATATGAGCATCCCACTCAATCTTGCCTCTTTTGGTGGTGGTGACTCCATCACTAAATCATATTGTTAAATGTTTACAGTCAATTCCTATTAATCCTAGAATGGCTTATAAATTGCTTAAACTTCTTCTTCCTCCCCCACAAATTCGTAAAACTAGATAAGTTTTTACTCTCTAGTTGGGTAAGTAAAATATTTTTTATTCTTCCTTAAGAAAATATAGATATTCAGATAATATTCATGATAATCTTTTGTATGCTAACTGATTATTCTAGTTCTTTTTATGAATAACACAATATTCTTTAATTATTCTAAACTTTTGTTTTGTTTTTGCTATTTTGGGTTTTGGTTTTTGGATGACAGTGAACAGTAAAAGCTGAAGAATCATGAGGTTTAACGCACTTGCTCTAGTCTTGTTGATGGTGAGCACTTGTATGGCCACAACTCAGAGAACGTTGATTGCTGAAGTGAAGCAGCAGCAGCAGCCAGAAAAGGGCCAGAATGCTGAAGTTGAAAGCCAAGTAACCCATACGAATCAACTTCGCAATCCTAAACAGGATTGGTTTGGGCCCTGTTGTCAAACCGTAGTGTAACTAGTTCAATGATGATGCTTGCTATGTATATAATATATAGGTTAAATAATCCTTTAGCAAGACCAAGCAAAAAAGGAAAGAAAGACGTAATGTCATGCTATAGATGCATGGCATAAGTTGTATGCGGTTTGGGTTTTTAACCCATAACTGTTACCTATTAGTCTGCATGGTGTAGCGTACGTACGTATGTTTCTGTGGTATAATAATCATAGACTATGTTTGGAGTTTGTGTATTTGTCGTGTGATCGTAATCATATATATGTAAAATGTAATTGAAAGTAATTTGTATTGTCAACAGCTTTATAATTCTACTTTATAAATCCCAAAACAATACTCTTATTGATGATAATTTAAAAACTCATACGATATGTATATAACATTCTCAAAAAAAAAAACATCCTTGGCATTCCTTTAGAAACAACTCTGGAAATAGTCCAATAAAAAAAAAACTCTGGCAATAGTCTCAATTAATTGATTCATGTGTTTATTAAATCCAATTCATATGAGGAATTTCTTTTCTTACAAAAAAAAGTTACTTTATAATATACCCTGCAACACTGGCATATGATCATCCATACTTAATGTGAAGAATCAATTTTATCATTATATACTAATTAATTATTATTATGTACTAGTTGGATTTACCCTGGTAAAATAAATAGTATAAAAATCAAATTTACTATTAACTATTTACCCATGATTCCTACTACTCCCCAATATTCAAATAGTGTATTTTTCTGTCTATAAAAGACATGCTTCTCTTCATTTGTAATCAAAACTTAATTTTTGGTTTTCATATTCTCATTTACTTCCCCTTACTTCCCTAGTTATCTACTCTTGTAATCTTGTTTCTTTCCTACTTGGAAAATTTCTACCACTATATCCTGTAAGTGTTTAATTTGACAATAATATTCAGTATTTACATTTACATTATTTTGATAATAATATTCAATATTTATATTTACATTATTTATATTTATTTTGATAATAGCTTTCGTTTATCAAGTTACTTAGGCAACTATACCTCAACCTACTTCCTCTTCCAGTAAGTCTGCTAAGTCCAAAAAGAAGTCTGTTCTCCTTGGACTCAATAAAAAAGATTTGATTTCCCTGTTAAAGGAGCCCCTCCAAGATGACGAAGATGATCTAGATAATGAGTCCAAGACATTCTTTGAAACTTCTATTGCTAATGATGATAATCCTTAGTATCCTTATGATGGATCTCTGTTTGGACACGACCCAATTTTTTGTTCGGATTTATGTGAGGTTTGATTCCCTGTTTCAACTGCATGGTCTCAAGCTTGCTACTATCGACATATACCAACAAATTTGCGGAAGTCATTACTGCTGTCACTAGACATGATACTATTTATATACGATATTCACACTGCTTCCGGTGGATCTACCTTGGTGAAATGAATAGTGAATGATAGATTTGACTTTTTTGCTATTCATTTCACCATGATAGATCCACCTAAAGTACTGTGAATACTGTAGATAAATAGTGTCATGTCTGGTAACAGCAGTAATGACTTCAGCAATTTTGTTGGTATATGTCGATAGTAGCAAACTTGAGATCATGTGGTTGAAACAGGGAATCAAATCTCAACTAAATTTGAACTGGAAATTGGGTCATGTCCAAATAGAGATCCATCATAAGAATAGTAAAGATTATCATCATTAGCAATAGAGGCTTTAGAGGATGCATTGGACTTATTATTTGAATAATCTTCATCGTCTTGGAGGGATTGCTTTAACAGGGAAATCAAATCTTTTTTTTTCTTGAGTCTATGGAGATTAGACTTCTTTTTGGACTTAGCATACTCATCGGAAGAGGAAGCAAGTTGAGGTACAATTGCCTGAGTAACTGGATAACATAGGTGTTTGATACCCAATTATCAATATAAACTAGGATGCAAAAATGAATTAATTAAAATAAACTAGGTCAATAGATATTGCTCATCCTTAAACTTTAGCTCTTGAACTGTATTAGCCATTTAAATTTAAAATGATCACTCTTAGTTCCTAAAATTCAAAGTGATAGCTTTAGTCCCTAGAAAACTTAAAGTGGTTACTCCTAGTCCCTAGTGTGCATTTTTAATGGAGCAATTATGTGTCAAGTAGTTTGGCCTCATCATCATTCTGTTAGAGAGGTTTAATGGATATTGACTAAAGGACCAAAATTGATCACTTTAAGTTTACTGGAGATTGAAAATAATCACTTTAAATTCTAGTCCAAAAAATTTAAACCCATGGACTAAAGCTTAGGGAGTAACAATATATTTTGCTTAAAAAATTATATAACAACAACAATAAAGTCTAGTCCAAAAAATTTGTTTTTGGATATGGATTCTTTACAGGTTAATTGAGATTGACCATATGCATTTTGGGGTATCATCATATCCTATTCAACATCATACTCTATATCATCTCATTAATTAAAAAATTTATGTAAAATAGTAAAGATGTATCTGTTGGGTAAAATAGTTAAGTTATTGGCAAGACTAATCATGTGGAAAAGTGAATAATAAATAAATGGCCACATGAAATATAGCCATATCAGAGATTAAGGTCTAATGCAATGACAAGTGGCATTAATCCAATTTAGGATTGTGGGTAGACTCTATTGCCAAGAGCCTTGAAATGTTTTAGAAAGGCTATTAACAAGTCACTTGGTAGTGGATGGATGGTGAAGAATCGACAAATAGCAGAAAGAACCAAGCGTTACTGTTAAAGTTTTAAATATAAATAGGGTTAACTCTACAAGAAAAGGTACACACGCACAACCAGAACACTTTTGAGATCAATTGTACTAAAATTCTTTGGAGGTCTAGTAGTTTGTAGGCAAATCAAGTAGTCCTTAGGCTTGTAGAAGACTGTTTGTAAGTTCATAAAAAATCATAGACTATGTTTGGGCTGTGTTTAATTGTTTTGTGGCTGTATTCATATATTCATATGTAATGAAAAAGTAGTTTATGACTTTATGTTGTCAAGAGCTTTGTAGTACAACAAATTTTAAAATCACTTATGGACTAAAAATTAGGGAGTAACAATATATTTTACCTTACAAATTATATAACAACAACAATAAAGCCTAGTGCCAAAAATTTGTAGTTGGATATGGATTTTCAACGTAGTAATTTTGTTTGACCACATGAATTTTTTTCTATTGTCATATCCTATTCTATATCATACTCTCTACCATTTTTCAAATAAAGTAGAATTTTATGATCCTCGATTTGAGTCATGAGGGCCCCTCACTGCTTAGGATCCCAATTCTAATAATCTTGGTTTTACTCGTAAATTATAGTTCTCTATTATAGAATGTGTTTCCTTTATTTGTAATTTTTTAATTATAAATGTCTACTAGAAAATATTCACTAAAAGTGATTTTTTTTTTTAAGAGAAAAAATTGAAAAACTAATTGAATATCGAAAGGTTATTTCGATAATTTTGTTACTAGTAATAAACAAATATAGCGGAAAATTTGGAAGAAAAAGATATTAAAATGAAAAAATATATTATCTAATTAATATTTAAATATAAGGAAATGCTACATTTGAAATTATTGCTTATGGCCCCAAAAAGGCATTGAGAAGACCCTGACTTGGTGGCTTGACAATTGTATTTGTTTTGTTTTGTTTTTGTTTTTTTTTTTTTTTTTTTGTTAGAGAAAAAAATTGTGGGTTATTACAAGTTTAATAGTCATTTTAACAAAAAAAATTACACTTTATGTTAAAAAAAAAAGGTTTAAATTGATTGAATTTAATAACAGTTTTGGGGGGGGGGGGGGGGGTGTGCGGATTTGCTTATTAGTATTAATTAAAGGGAAAAAGTTAATGAATGCTCTAAGAGTATTGATTTAAGAAATATATTTTTTTAAATTTTTATGGGAAAATAAAAAAGCAATTGAATTTTGTGATAGTTTTTTTACTTTTTTTATGAAAGTGCAATCAAAACTTTCTTCAAATGGTCTATTAATATATGTCCTAAGGGCAATCTTAACCAAACCATAGTTAAAAGAAGATGCCGGTCTCTCAAAAAAAAAAAAAAAAAAGGAATATTGGACGGTTGTAAAGTTGACGAGGGATTGAAGTACCAAATAGTTATAGGAAAAAAAGTGCAATTAACCCTAATTAGTTTGTATAAATAAGGGCTATTTGAAAGAGAACCCAATTGTTACTAAAAGTTTATGTAAGAGGGGAAGACTCATGCATCCTACGCATGATATATCCAGGGACGAAACCAGGATTTTGATTGAGGGGGGGGGGGGGGCAGAATATGAATATATATATATATATATATTTAGTGAAAATGCAAATTACTATCCATTTGGCACTAACAAACTATCAATGTGCTAATATGCAATTAGAAAAATGCTAAAACTATTAGGAAATTTTTAACAAAAAGTTTACAAATTAATGTAATTAGTGTCATTTCAACAAATAATAAATTAGTATTTATATTAATTTTTGTAATTGATGACATATCAATTTATAAGACTTATGTAGTGAAATCTATATTATACCTAATATCACTCATTCAGTTAGGAGAACAAATGAGAGTTGAGAGAGGGTAGAAAGCTCTCGACTGAGATTAAAAACAAAAAATGAGTCAATTTCGTACTGTGATTGTTTTGGTTTGGTTAAGAGAATAATGTATTTGGGTATCAATCAAATATCATTTTAGGTTTATTTATAACAATAGTTTGGTATAAAGTTAATTTTTTTTTTTGAACTATTATATAATTTGTAAGGCTTTTAAGAGTCTTAAAAAATGATATAACCAATAATAACAATTATTATATATATTTTTTAAACCAATTTTTATATTATAATAATATGTTCATTTTTAAACGTGTATGCCTAGATATACTGAAAAAATTAGATGCAAAAAGGTAGAGGTTAAAAGCTTAACTCGTGTCCTGAAGGTGGTGGAATCAAAACTGTAAAAGACAACATTTGAGGGGTTATAGAAATTACTTTCTTCATTTATTACTCTCACGTGAACTAATCGGATAAAACAAGAAATGAAAATTAAGTGGACCAAACCAGATCTGTTGAACAAACAAAGAAAAAGACAGAGAAGAAGACAAAGCAGAAGAGATAAAATTTTGAAGAAGGCAGCTCAGTAAGGGGTGGTCTGATAAATTTTTGTATACTAAATGGTTTTTTTTTCGAAGGTTGGGGGGGGGGGGGGGGCATGGCCCTCCTCAGTCCCAAGGTAGGTCCGTCTCTGGATATATCTCCACATATTTGAACCCAATAAAATGTGAACACATTGTAAATATTAAACACGAGTCCATATTCTGAGGCCCAAGCCTGTTTCATTAATAAACGGACACAACAATTTTGGATTTTGTTTGTTATTAACAAAAAAAAAATAATAATAATTGGTGTGGGTTTCTCTGGCTGCTAGGGTTTTTTCCCACGCCGCCTGTAGAATATTGTCTCTTTCCTAGGTTTAGGTTTTTGTACCCTCCAGAGTTCCCAAAATCTGGTAGGACGGCTGGTTTTGTTCGTGGGTTCTTTTGTTAGGTGTGGTTGTTTTAGAAGTTGAGTCTACAGGTTTTTTGGAGGTCAGTGTCTCTAGAGTATGGCTGGATTAGAGAACCTATGGTCCCGTTTTTCATTGGATAATGAGGAGGAACATGGGGCGGAGGTGACAAAACCGGTGGAGGAGGTGGTGCATAGATTGGCTGGTCGGTTTTTCACAAAACGGACGCTGAACGTAGAGTTCGTTGCCCGCACTTTCAAACCATTGTGGAATCCCACTGGCGAACTCAAACTTCGTGATCTTGGTGACAACATTCTGCTATTCGAATTTTCAGATGCACTAGATCTTGCTCGAGTCCTTGAGTTTGAGCCGTGGACTTTTGATTAAAATATGGTTGTGTTTGAGCAAGTGAATGATGTAGAGGAAGTCCCTTCTTTGGAGTTTCCTAGGGCTAACTTTTGGGTTCAGTTGCATAATCTCCCACCAACAAGCCTCAACCAGGTTACAGGAGAAGCTATTGGTAATTCCATTGGAAAGGTAATTGATGTAGCTGACCCAGAGGATGATGGGGAGGGAAGAGAGTTTCTGAGGGTTCGTATAACCATTGATATCACTAAGCCATTGCCGAGATGTCGTAAGCTTTGGTCTGAAGGAAAGCAGCTAGGTTGGGTAGGACTCAAATACGAACGCCTTCCCAACTTCTGCTACTGGTGTGGACGTTTAACGCATGGCAAACGAGAGTGCGAGCTATGGCTTAAGGGTAAAGGTAGTCTGAAGAAGGATGAGCAGCAATTTGGGGACTGGATGAGGGCAGAACCGATTCGATCTTCGAGGAAGACAGTTGCGGTTATACCAGGGAGGGCAAGGAACAATGCTCCGTGGTGGAGGAAATCTGGTAGCAAGGAAAAAACTCCAGCCACAGACACAGTTAACAGATAAGAACCCGGCTCAGGACTAGGGGCGGTATTCAATGAAGACTTGAGCTCTATGCAGGAAGTTATCATGGAGGATACTGTCCTATCCAAGCCGGTTAACAAGGGTAGGAAGTTGTCTAACATTGGTAGGGCCGTGAACAGTACCTCAAACAGTGGAAGCACAGAATTGTTGGCTAAAAGCATTCAGGGGCTAAGTGTGGCTAAACATGATGCTAAGGAACCTACTTTGGGACACTTGGCCCCACCCATTTATAATGGGTTGGTGGGCACTAATATTAGCCATGCAGAAGTGGCTCACGTAAAGCCTCTATTGGGAGATTGCACAAACCAGTTAAGGCCTTTACATCAAGTCACTCCCCTCCGAACTTTTAAAAAGCTTGCACGTAATACTAATCATAGTAATGAGGAGTTGTCAAATGAAAGTCTGTTAGTTAAACGCCCTGTAGCGGGTTCAGCAGAAGTACAGGGGTTGAAGAGACAGAGGGTGCTGGTAGGAGAAATGTAAGATAAGGAAAATTTACAGGTGGTGACTGGTTCCCAGTCCCACCCAGCCCAATGAGTTGCCTTAGTTGGAACTGTCGTGGGCTTGGGAACCCACAGACAGAAGATGAATTAGTTGCTATGGTTAGCAACAAAGATCCCAAAATGGTTTTCTTGATGGAGACAAAAAGTGAGAAGTCTACTATTGAGAGAATTGGCAGAAAGACACAGCTTACAAATACCTTTGTAGTCCCACGGGTTAACAATGGTGGGGGCTTAGCATTACTGTGGAAAACAGATTTTCAGGTGGATGTTCAGTCTTATTCTGAGCGTCATATTGATGCTTTTATTGATCATGGAGTTGATGACGCCTGGCGGTTTACGGGTTTCTATGGTGACCCTGACACCGCCAGTCGGGAAGACTCCTGGTCTCTACTTCGGAATCTTAGCAGTCGTTCCTCTCTCCCTTGGATTTGTTTAGGTGATTTCAATGAGATCTTGCTGGCTGAAGAGAAGCAGGGTTGGCTTGACAAACCGGAAAGACAAATGCAATCCTTTAGAGATACTTTAGATTTTTGTTGGCTAAAGGATTTGGGTTTTAGTGGATATCCTTTCACTTGGTGCAACAGGAGGCCTGGAGTTCATAATGTGTGGATTCGGTTGGACAGGGGTGTAGCTACTGTGAACTGGATGTTACAATTTCCATCTACCCGAGTCCATCACCTTGATGCCTACCATTCCGATCACAAGCCTCTATTGTTATGCACGGATTCAGAGTTCAAATGTTTCTACCGTAAAGGTTGTCCGTTTAGATTTGAAGCAATGTGGATAAAAGAGGAGACATGTGAAGCTGTGGTTCGGGATTCATGGGGTGATAGCAGGGAGGGTCCCTTGGTCACAGGTTTCAACCAGAAAATATTTAGGTGCCAAGAAAAATTGAAGGAATGGAATCGGTCCACCTTTGGCCATGTCCGAAACACCTTAACAAAGAAATTAAAGGAGCTGCAATATGTGGAGGAATCGGGTGGATACAGTACAAACCCAAGCCGTGTGTTCCAATTGAGAAGTGACATTGATAAGTTGAAAAGGAAGGAGGAATGCATGCGGAAGCAACGGGCAAGAACAACATGGTTAAAGGAGGGTGATTTGAATACTCGGTATTTTCATTGCCGAGCTAGCCAGAGGAATAAAATGAATTATATTACAGGCTTAGAAAATGAAGTTGGGTTATGGACGGAGGATGAAGCTGAGATGGGCAAGATCATTGAAAGGTATTTCCAGGACATGTTTACCACTTCCCAACCAGGTGGGTTTAATGCTATACTGAATAGGATTGAACCGGCGGTAACAGCTGAGATGTGTGCAGCTCTTGACCGTGATTTTCAAGCAGAGGAGGTGGATCAAGCCCTTAGACAAATGACACCTCTTACCGCCCCGGGTCCTGACAGTATGTCTCCTATTTTCTATAAGACCTATTGGCACATAATTGGTAAGGATGTAACTACTATGGTTCTAAATGCTCTAAATTCTGGTGTGGTTCATGAGTCCCTAAATCCAACTTTCATACCCCTTATTCCAAAAATAAAGAACCCAAAAAGAGTCTCTGACTTTAGTCCGATTAGTCTATGCAATGTGGTTTACAAGTTGATAGCTAAGGTGTTGGTTAATCGGTTGAAAAAGATTTTGTCAAACTTAGTCTTTGAATCTCAAAGTGCTTTCCTCTCTGGTAGATTAATTTCAGATAATGTGTTGGTTGCATTTGAAACTTTGCACTACCTTAAGAGGAAAACTCAAGGAAAATTGGGGTTTATGGCACTAAAACTTGATATGAATAAGGCTTACGACCGGGTAGAATGAGTTTTTTTGGAGAAAATAATGAAGAAATTGGGTTTTTTCTGAAAAATTGGTAACTCTTATTATGTCTTGTCTGACTTCAGTCTCTTATGCTGTCTTGCTTAATGGCCAACCAGTGGGCAACATCAAGCCAACTAGAGGGCTCAGACAGGGAGATCCTTTATCACCCTATATATTTTTACTATGTGCCATGGGACTGCAGGGGCTATTAAAAAAGGCTGAAGCTAATGGGGATATTAGAGGTGTATCTATATGCAGGAATGGACCTCGAGTTTCCCATTTATTTTTTGCTGATGACAGTGTTCTGTTTTGTCGAGCAAAGGAAGAGGAGTGCCAAAAAATTCTTGATTTACTTTCGGCCTATGAAAGAGGGTCGGGGCGAAAAATAAACAGGGATAAGACTAATATTTTTTTCAGCACCAACACCCAGCCAGATATGCAGACCCGAATTCAAAATATTCTAGGCGTGCCTGCTATTCGCCAATATGAGAAATATTTGGGGTTACCAGCTTTGGTAGGTCGAGCGAAGAAACATAGCTTTACCTATATCAAAGAAAGATTGTGGAGAAAGCTACAAGGGTGGAAGGAGAAGCTTCTCTCTCAAGCGGGTAGGGAAATTTTGATTAAATCTGTCGTTCAGGCCATCCCTACATACACTATGAGTTGTTTCAAACTCCCTAAGGGGTTAATTCAGGAATTGGAAACTCTCATTAGGAAGTTTTGGTGGGGGTATGATGGAAGCAATAAAAAGGTGCATTGGGTGAAATGGGAAAGGCTTTGTGAGGATAAGGGGAAAGGAGGAATGGGTTTTAAGGACATTGAGAAATTCAATGATTCTTTGTTGGCAAAGCAAGTTTGGCGGATGATTAACAATCTGGAGTCCTTGTGCCATAGAGTCTTTAAAGCTAGATTTTTTCCCGATTGTTCGATCATGGATGCTAAGGAATCTACCACGGGTTCCTATGCATGGAAGAGCATTTTAAGTGCTAGGGATGTTATTCGAAAAGGGATGGTTTGAAGGATAGGGAATGGGAACTCGGTCAGAATCAGAAAAGATAGATGGTTGCCGATTCAATCACATAGATCTGTTGTATCTCCTATGCCTACTATTGAGCCAAATACAAGAGTGAATACTCTCATTAATGTCGAGAAAGGAGAATGGAAATACTCTGAAGTCCAGCGCTTGTTTTTGCCGCATGAAGCAGCCACTATTTGTGGTATCCCTCTAAGCACCAGACTGCCTCAAGATCGGATTATCTGGGGACTTACGCCATCTGGTAATTTCACAACTAAGAGTGCTTATAAGCTTTTAGTTTCCCATGCTTCAACTAACCTTGCAGGTACCTCTTCATCAACCCAACAAAACAAGTTCTGGAAAGCCCTCTGGCAGCTAAGAGTGCAAACTAAAATAAAACACTTCGCCTGGCAAGCGTGTAACAGGTCTCTCCCAACTATGGTCAACCTTCAACACAAGCATATCACTGCCTTGGATACGTGTGAAGAGTGCAAGACCCAGCCGGAAGACGAACTCCACGCACTTTGGTCATGTTCGAAACTTGTTGAAGTGTGGAGCTCTCTGACTTGGACCCAGCAAGCCTCTGATGCACAAGTTTCTAGCTTTTAGGATTTGTTGGAGCAGTTCATGCAGACTAACGATGACTACAGGAAGGAAATCTTCATCACCATCGCATGGCTCCTTTGGAATCGTCACAACGCCTCAAGAGTGGGGCGACCAACCTAGCCCCTGTACAAGATCACCCAAATGGCAGGAAGTCTAGTTCAGGAATTTTTAGAAGCTCAAGATCCCACCACAACTACTCTCGTGTCGTCTCCGATCCACATTCTTCAACAGTGGCGCCCACTTGATGAGAACATTTTCAAGGCTAACTTTGACGCGGCACTATTCAAGTCTGAAAATTTGGCTGGCTTAGGCGTCGTGATTAGGGACTGGCGTGGGGATGCTATCGGTGCATTAACCATGTCAGTTCCTCTTGCTCAAACGGTGGTTGAATTGGAAGCTCTGGCGTGCCGCAGAGCAGTGCAGTTTGCCAAGGAGATAGGCCTCACCCAGGTCATTTTTGAAGGAGATTCCTTATCAATCATCCAAGCAATTCTGGAGGGGTCTCTAGATGCCTTACCTTATGGGAATGTCATTGAAGATATTCGTTTTCAAGCCATGGAATTCCCGCTATCGGTGTTCACTCATGTTCCACGAATTTGTAATGTTGTTGCTGATGCATTAGCTAAAAAAGCAAAAACTTGTAGGGGCACCCAGGTCTGGTTAGAAGAACTACCTGAGGACATAGCCTCTCTAGCTTGTTTTGATGTTCATTGAAGTTTGTCTTTTCTTATTCTTGAATAAAACCCAGGCATTGACAGTCTGGTTTCTCAAAAAAAAAAAAAAAACAAAACAAAAAATAAAAGGTGTAGTACTTCATTTCCTTTCCCAAATATAGCCTGAGCCACAAAAATTAGAGATTGAATGTGGATAAATGGCACAAAAAGATGAGTGGTAATTAAGAAGCCTGTTTTCAAATGATGATAATAAATATCAATCTCTCAATTATATCAAGACAACTGACAAATTCCAATGAGCTTTTATTTATTTATTTATTTATTCTACTTTCTCTCCCTCTTCCTCGTCGAAACAAACCATAAATTTAGAGGTTAAATTACAAAGTAAAAAAGTGTACCAACCACTCTCGATCCTAGAACCGGTCTCTTCAGATACAATGGATAATAATATAAACAAGCTTACACATCTATCACACATTTGATTAAAACACACAATAAAAACATATTAAATAGCTTAATATCATGCATGATACAGAGATACAAGAAAGAACATGCAAGAAATGATTTCACAAATCTACGTTAAAATAAATTAACTACGACCATCATTAATAATCTATTGATAAAATTGCAAGTTTGCAACCTAAATATAATATATATATATATATATATATATATATATATATATATATATATATAAATATTTCTTTTGCAAACACAAATTATAATGCCAATGTTTATTCTAACAGCAATATTTAGTGATTAGCTATAGGATTATTACCTCATAAGTCATACCAGTATACCGCTACAGTGACTATGTTCTCTCCTCTCAAACAACTAACTCATGAACTCTTAGGGGGTGTTCACCAAACCGCATAAACCGCACAAACCACAAAAACCACCCACAAAATGGCATAATCGCACTGCACCACAAGTAATCTTACACTACACCGCACCACACCGCATGGTGCAGTGCGGTTTGCAGTTTTATAATAAGAAAACCGCATAAACCGCACCGCACCGCACCCTTCTATATATTAATATATTTAATTATTTTTAATATTAAATATGTTATTAATAGTTTAATAACCCTAGTTTTCTAAAAAAAAAAAATATTTTGATAATCCTAACAAATGTTGATTAAGAAAGCCAACCCAAAATAAATAAAAACTAGCTCAATAATTTAAAACTTGGACCAAAACAAAGGGAAAAATTAGTTTTGGGTTAGGTAGAAAAAGGCCAAAATTTGAAAAATATACCAACTTCAAATCATTCAAACCACATCTTATATACCGTACCGTATATGTGACCGCAAAAATGAGATGTGGTGCGGTTATGGTTTTGGCTAAAGTTAAACTGCACCGCACCACACCGCACCGCATATGTAATCACAAAAATAAGGTGCGGTGCAGTTATGATTTTATATAAACCGCACCGCAAAATACGGTGCTAAAAAGGACCCAAAACCGCACCGCACCACACCGCAAACACCCCTAAACCCTCTGTATGATTTCTACTAAGTGATTGTGTATTGCTGTGGTGTTTGATGCTAAAATGCTTATTTAATGAAAAGAAAATGCTTAGGTTGCCTAGAGCTTGGATTGTGTGGGTAAATATTACTAAATTATGATGATTTCGCTGTGTTCTTGTTGATGAAGTGTGTTGTAGATGAGTGAGAAAATATGTGTTTATCTATGAAAATTTCATTGGTTTTGGATGCTCTAAATGACGATCAAACAAATTTTTGATATAGTAATATAAGCAAAAAGGATCCCTTATTTTTTTAATTGCTCTCCTATTTATAGACAAAGTTTTTAAGAGTTCTAAGTTCTAACAACTTATTATGGGGCATGGTTTTCAAATGATATTACTTTATTTTTAACTCTGAAAGGGCTCTAGAGAAAGTTCTATGAGAAAAATAGGAAGAAAATGAAAATCTGAAAGTTCTGATGGTAAAGTGTTGATCGAATCTCAAAATGGCCAAATCTGCACTCTATGTCTCTTCCATTTGAAAATAGTGTTTATCAGCACTTTGGCCATAATTTTCAGAATTTTTATATTTTTACATTTTATTTTCCTTTTTCCCTGATTTTATTATGATTTTTAAAAATAAATTCAAGGTTTTTGATTATAATGGACTCTTCTTCTGATTGAATTATCCTTAAGCATGATTAGCCTCTCTAAATTATTTAAATAATTATTTATTCATAATAAAATAAATAATTGATTTTAATAATTTATAAATTCCTAATTATCCTATAGGATTATCTTATACTTGTATGTCCAATGATTGTTTTCCGTTTAGACCGATAAGAATCAAGGGTTAACTTTTTATTAGTCTTCTTAAGGGCTAATAAAAATTAACCAAGTTTTTTTTTTTAAATGAAAATTTAACCAACTTTTTTTTTTGTGTGGAGAATTTCAACACCAGTTGATGAGCTAACTGGAATCCTACATTAACCAACTTTAATTGCATGCATTAAAACCATATTTGAACCAGTGAAAATTATTTTTTTGAACCACTTAATTTAACAAAAAACCTTGATTAACATTTAAAAAAGAAGAAGAATATTAAGCCCTTAATTCCATGATGGTCCATTATGATCTAGAATTCAACCCTAGGTCAATATATTATGAAATTTTTATATTTATGAGAAATGACAATTTGCACTTATAAAGCTCAATTCTGCTAAAAAATGAAAACTTTTTAAAGTTAAAAATTGGAGCATCTAGCAATTAATCTAGTCAAAACTACCACACATATCACAAAAAGATAATGAAATATTGGGTGTCCTTGTCTTAATCCTTTCTTATATTTAGAATGCTCCACCAAACTACCATTTACAATCACATAATACATTACTAGAGAAATAATATGAACGTTAACCTAATTTAAAAATCTACCAATAATTCCAATAGCAACTAAGATCCCTATCACAATTCACAATGTCCCACTGACTCAAATCAGTCAAGTGAATTATGCGCTTTCATCAAGCCTACCATTAGAATGTAATAAATTTTATCATACATATGTAGATCAAAATTTTGTAAAATATCTTAGATCGCAGTTTATTGTGATTTTAAGCTTATCTTATTAAGGATAATATTTTTTTTCATATATACCTTATATTGGGTTCAATGTAATACACAATTCAATATAGCAAAATGTAGTCGTTAAGAATTTTTCATTGTGAGCATAAATCGTCAACATAAACCACTTTAATCTCTCTCTCTCTCTCAACATTAAAAATGCCATAAGTGTCTTATTTCAAAGTATAAAAGATGTGCGTGTAATAGCGAAAACCTTAAGGGAGCTAAGTTAGTACAATTTACCCAAATTCTAATATGGAACCAATGTGGATGCTCTTATGCCCCTATTTGGTTCTCTAAAGGCTGACGAATTACTCATGCACCTCACCACACAATGTCTTTTTGTTCTTATGATGTTTTCCTCTACCAATATATATATATATATATCTTCCTGTGAACAATTCCACTCTCCTATATATACATATGCTTGTCAGAGTTGCCATCCTCATCGTTCATAATTGACTTTCGTTACTGCCAACATATACCTCAAGTATGCCATCTTCCAATCACTGTTGCTTTATTGAAGTCCTTAGGCCACCAGTACTGTAGCCATCTACTAACTATAGTAGCTATCTCCAGCCTTCACTCCTTTTGCCAAGTATTGTTGCTTGTCGCATGTGTTCCATTCCATGTCTAGCCCAGTCACATTATACTTAACGGTCTCGCATTCCAAACAAAAGTTTATTAGTATACAATATATTATACTACAAATATATAGACCATGGTTTTGCAATACAACCGACTACAATATGGTTTTAGGGTTATCATTCTAGACTTAATATTTTTTTATATATACCTTATATTGGGTCCAATTTAATGCATAATTCAATATAGTAAAGATGTAGAGATCACTTAAATTTTCCGAGTTATCAGCCCAAGCTCTCTCTCTCTCTAAGAAAACATTAATTCTAACATCTTTTATTGCACATCTAGCAGGCCCTTATTTCTAATTCTTGACTATCTTCCTTATGAGTTATGAGTCTTATGACTAAGGTGAGGCTAATTTCTAGAAAACGAATGATATCAGCAATGTGATTGTTGAAGCCAAAAGCATTTTGAAATCTCTCACCTTGACTTAAACAGTTTTTTTTTTTTTAAGAGAAATTGAATTAAATCTCTTCATAAACAAAATTTATAGACACAACTTTTGTATTTCATAATTCTTACCACGTGAATAGTGAAAAGAGTAAAATGGATTTATATAAAAATGATGGTTTATCAATTATTATTGCATATATCATCAAACTGTGATAAAATATTTTTTTTATTTTTTATTTTGGATATTCTCAAGTTGCGACAAAAGTGTGTATGGTAATAGAAAAATTGTTTCATAGACATAAGTTTTGGGACAGGTGTAACATGGTTTTACATCACACGGCAATATTGCAACAGGAAATTTACCGACTTAATTGGTTGATTGCTTGATTGACGTTTTTCAGTTTTTGTTTTTTACCTGAAGGTTGGAAATGTGGAATCTTACTATTTATAGTGCCAAATTAATGCGGACCAGAAATTCTTTCAACTTCATCATGTAATTGTTTTAAAAAACCATTTAAATTCAATTATATGGGCATCCCACTCAATCATGCCTCATTTGGTGGTGGAGACTCCATCACTAAATCATATTGTTAAATGTTTACAGTCAACCCCTATTAATCCTTGAATGGCTTATAAATTGCTTAAACTTCTTCTTCCTCCCCCACAAATTCCTAAATCTAGATATGTTTTTACTCTCTAGTTGGGTAAGTAAAATATTCTCTATTTTTCCTTAAGAAAATATAGATATTCAGTTAATATTCATGATAATCTTTTGTATGCTAACTGATTATTCTATTTCCCTTTAAGAATAACACAGTATTCTTTAATTATTCTAAAGTTTTGTTTTGTTTTTGCTATTTTGGTTTTTGGATGACAGTGAACAGTAAAAGCTGAAGAATCATGAAGTTTATAGCACTTGCTCTAGTCTTGTTGATGGTGAGCACTTGTATGGCCACAACTCAGAGAACGTTGATGGCTGAAGTGCAGCAGCAGCAGCCAGAAAAGGGCCAGAATGGTGAAGTTGAAGGCCAAGTAAACGATATGAATCATCATACTATTCCTAGACAAGACTTTGGAGGCTATGGTGGCGGTGGGGCTGTTAAACCGTAGTGTAACTAGTTCAATGATGATGCTTGCTATGTATATAATATATAGGTTAAATAATCCTTGAGCTAGACCAAGCAAAAAAGGAAAGAAAAACGTAAAGTCATGCTATAAATGCATGGCATAAGTTGTATGCGGTTTGGGTTTTTAACGTATAATTGTTACCTATTAGTCTACATGGTGCAGCGTACGTATGTTTCTGTGGTATAATAATCACAGACTATGTTTGGAGTGTGTGTATTTGTTGTGTGATTGTAATCATATCTAATTGAAAGTAATTTGTATTGTCAAAATCTTTATAATTCAACTTTATATATCCCAAAACATTTCTCTTATTGATGATAATTTAAAAACTCATACGATATATATAACATCCTTTGCATTCCTTTAGAAACAACTCTGGCAATAGTCCTATAAAAAAAAAAAAACCTCTGGCAATAGTCTCAATTAATTTATTCATCTGTTTATTAAATCCAATTCATATGAGGAATTGCTTTTCTTACAAAAAAAAGTTATGACAATGAAGATGATTTAGGTAATGAGTCCAAGACATCCTCTAAAACCTCTGTTCCTAATGATGATAATCCTTACCATCCTTATGATGGATCTCTGTTTGGCCATGACCCAATTGTTAGTTTGGATTTAGTTGAGGTCTGATTCCTTGTTTCAACCCCATGATCTCAAGTTTGCTACTATCGACATATACTAACAAAATTGCCGAAGTCATTACTGCTGTCACTAGACATGACACTATTTATCGACGATATTCAAACTGCTTTCGGTGGATCTAAGCAGTGTGAATACTGTCGATAAATAGTGTCATGTCTAGTGACAGCAGTAATGACTTCGGCAATTTTGTTGGTATATGTCGATAGTAGCAAACTTGAGATCATGGGGTTGTTCAAATAAAGATCCATCATAAGAATAGTAAGGATTATCATCATTAGCAATAGAGGTTTCAGAGGATGCATTGAACTCATTATTTGAATCATCTTCAACGTCTTGGAGGGACTACTTTAACAGGGAAATCAAATCTTTTTTCTTGAGCGCATGGAGAATAGACTTCTTTTTGGACTTAGTAGACTTACTGGAAGAGGAAGTAGGTTGAGGTACAGTTGCATGAGTAATTGGATAAATAGGTGTTTGATACTCAATTACCAATATAAACTAGGATGCAATAAATGAATTAATTAAAATAAACTAGGCCAATATATATTGCTTATCCTTAAACTTTAGCTCTTGAATAGTATTAGTCATTGAAATTTAAAATGATTGCTTTTAGTTCCTAAAATTTAAAGTGATGGCTTTAGTCCCTAGAAAGCTTAAAGTGATTACTTCTAGTCCCTAGCGTGCATTTTTAATGGAGTGGTTATGGGTCAAGTAGTTTGGCCTCATCATGAATCTGTTTGAGAGGTTTAATGGATGTTGACTAAAGGACCAAAAGTGATCACTTTAAGCTTGAAATTGAAAATAATCACTTTAAATTTTAGAGGCTAAAATAAACCCATGGACTAAAGCTTAGGGAGTGACAATATATTTTGTTTAAAAATTATATGACAACAACAATAAAGTCTAGTCCAAAAAATTTGTTTTTGGATATGGATTCTTTACAGGTTAATTGGGATTGACCATATGCATTTTGGGGTATCATCATATCTTATTCAACATCATACTCTAGGTCTGTTGGGATACCGATTATTGTTGAAAATATTGTAACAAAATAATTTTTAAATGTGTGAATAGTACCGTGAGACTCAGTTTTAAAGTTTTTTTTGCTGAATAAAGTACTTGCGGGTCCCGTGAACAGTGCACCAAACCCGTTAGAAAACGCACAACATAGCTGAAAACACTTTTCAGCTCTATCCAAACGTTCACTCTATATCATCTCATTAATTAAAAAATTTATGTAAAATAGTAAATATGTATCTGTTAGGTAAAATAGTTAAGTTATTGGCAAGTCACGGAATAATCATGTGGAAAAGTGAATAATAAATAAATGGCCACATGGAATATAGCCAAATCAGAGATTAAGGTCTAATGCAATGACAAGTGGCATTAATCCAATTTGAAATTGTGGGTAGACTCTATTGCCAAGAGCTTTGAAATGGTTAAGAAAGGTTATTAACAAGTCACTTGGTAGTGGATGAATAGTGAAGCATCGACAAATAGCAGAAAGAACCAAGCATTATTGTCAAAGTTTTAAATATAAATAGGGTTAACTCTACAAGAAAAGGGACACACGCACAATTAGAGCACTTTTGTGATCAATTATACTTAGATTCTTAGGCGATCTAGTAGTTTGTAGGCAAATCAAATAGTCCTTAGGCTTATAGAAGACTATGTTTGTAAGTTCATAAAAATATTATAGATTATGTTTGGGCCGTGTGTAATTGTTTTGTGGCTGTATTCATATATTCATATGTAATGAAAAAGTAGTTTATGATTTTATGTAGTCAAGAGCCTTGCAGTTCAACAAACTTTAAAGTCACTTATGGACTAAAAATTAGGGAGTAACAGTATATTTTACCCTACAAATTATATAACAACAACAATAAAGCCTAGTGCCAAAAATTTGTAGTTGGATATGGATTTTCAACATACTAATTTGGTTTGAGCACATAAATTTTTCTCAATTGTCATATCCTATTCTATATCATACTCTCTACCATTTTTCACATAAAGTAGAATTTTATGGTCCTCCATTTGATCCATGAGGGCCCCTCATTGATCTTGCTTAGGATCCCAATTCTAATAATCTTGGTTTTACTCGCAAATTATGGTTCTCTATTATAGAATGTGTTTCCTTTATTTGTAATTTTATTAATTATAAAAGTCTACTAGAAAATATTCACTAGGAAGTGATTTTTTTTTTTTTTAAAAGAGAAAAAATTGAAATACTAATAGAATATCAAAAGGTTATTTCGATATATTGTGGGTTATTACTAGTTTAATAGGCATTTTAACCCTCAAAAAAAAAAATCCACTTTATGTAATAAAAAAAAAGGTTTAAATTGATCGGATTTTATAACAATTTGGGAGGAGGGGGTGTGCGGATTTGCTTATTACTATTAATTAAAGAAAAATATTAATGAATGCTCTAAGGGTATTGATTTAAGAAATATTTTTTTAAAATTTTTATGGGAAAAAAAAAAGTAATTGAATTCTGTGACAACTTTTTTACATTTTATATGAAAGTAGTATCAAAATTTTTTAAAAATGATCTATTAACATATGTTCTAAGGGCACCCATAACCAAACTATAGTGAAAAGAAGATGTTGATCCCTCAAAATTTAAAAAAGAAAAGAAAAAGAAAAAAGGAATATTGCTCGGTTGTAAAGTTGAGGAGGGATTGAAGTACCCAATAGTTACAGGATAAAAGGTGCAATTAACCCTAAATGAGTTTGTATAAATAAGGGCTATTTGAAAGAGAACCCAATTGTTAGAAAAGGAGAAGACATGGGCCATAGGACCCAATCGCAATAATCAATGATTGTGGGTCATAAAGTCCAATCTGTGTAGTAGATAGTGGGGATGTAAGCCCTAGAGCTCATTTCGTGAAGTAAATCCTTATGGATTGTGTGACGCAATCTGTGAATCAGAGACGGCATAGGTCTTGAAGTCCATTTTGTGAAGTAAAGTAATAGGGAAAAGTAGTTTTGGGCCTTTTTTTGTGAAGTCAAGTTATCGGCTTGAGACCCAGTCCAAATGCCCTAAGTAAGCAAGAACCCAATCCGTTTAGAAATGTAGAGAGTTTGTACTATGGGCTTTTCTTGGATGCCTCCCAACCTTGAAATAATGTCATGTAGCTCAAAGTGGTTATTAATGAGCGAATGGGATGCTTCCACGTGGACAAAGAGAGAAAAAAAAAATCAACCTTTAATAACCATGATATCTCGTCCTATATCACCAGCAACTCACCTTTAATTTTATTAAAAACCTTATATGATTCAAACAAAAAAAATCATGAAGTAAGCAATCCTCATTTGTGAGAATATCCAATCTATTGGTGTGTTTATATATAATCAGAAATACTATGTTCACAACGTTTTCACAATACCTTTACAACAAATTATAGGTAACAGGTTATTATTTGCTATATAGGTAGATAAAAAAGTAATTTAATTTGTGAATTCCAATTAGAACCAATGAAAATTTACCACTTATAATTTATTGTAAAAATATTGTGAAAATGTTGTGAATGTAGCACCTCTCATGATTTATTGTAAAAATATTATGAAAATATTGTGAAGATAGCACCTCTCATATGCAATATTGTTACAATACATTCAAACTCCAATTATCATATCAGTGTTTGCAATCATCCATGAGAGAAAGCAGTGAAGGTCAGTGACAGCATTAGTAATTAGTTCTTCCAATGGCGTTGGTACTAGAATTGCGAAGATCATGACAAGTGGTATAACAAGAAAATTACACTCGTAGAATCATGAAAACAAGAAGGGAGCATTTGGTTCGCTGCGATGTTACATTATACTGTAATATTACAATATTGTAATCTTGCATTAATATAATCCCAATACAAGAATACAACATCACATTGTTTAAGAAGGTGATGAGATTAAGGTGATGTGATATATTTTGTAATTTTAGATTATGATAATGTTAGAAAAATTAAAATAAACCAAAATTTTTAATGTCACATCATCGTAATAAGTATCATATCAATGACACATCCCAGTGAACCAAATGCTCCTGAAAAGTAATATTGGAGTAGATAAGGCAATTTCCATGGCAATTACCAACCCATATATGCGGAAGAGACAAGTGGCATTGAAGTTGTTTTTAGAAGTTACAAAGCATCATTCAACAACAAAATAAGTGTCCTTGAAGTTGAAGGAGAAAGAGACATATAGAAAGACCAACTTGTAACCGTCAAACCTTAAGGAAAAAGGGACATGTGTAAGGAACAATTATTAGTAATTGTCAAGGCTTAAATATAAATAGACTCATTTTGAAAAAGAAAAAAAACACACACACACACACACACAACTCACCAGTGACAAACTTGCCTATACAAAAAGCATATCATTCTTTTGTAATATTGAGTTTCCTAGGAGATTCTCTTGTAGTTCATACTTCATAGGGCATTAATATTTATTCATTCTTGTAAGTCCTTGCTTGTAATCTTGTTTATAAAATTTTAATTTAGAATGCTTACTTAGGCTATGATTTGTTTATTATTTCTTACGTCTAAATTGTTAACTGTTATTGGGGACGTTTTGTGACAAGGGCCAAAAATACGAGATTAAACCAAATCTCCTCTTGGGTTCTTTAAAAGTGATTATTTGTGGAGAGTGTCAAGCCCAAAATTCACAATGTATAACAAACAAATGCTAATGGAGCTTTAACAAGAAAAATCAAAATGCCATAACTGAAGTATAAGAAAATGCAGAAAAAGTATACAACAGGTCCAAAACTTCGATCACAGTCAGTGAGAAGAGGAAATTGAGAGAGATTGTAAGGAGGAGAGGGAAGGTTCTCCTGTACTCTTATTTCCACCCCCAAGCTTCAAAATTGTGAGAATGCATCCTGAATGAATGGGCTTTTGTTCTAAAGTTTCAACTTTAAGGGTAAAATGTGGTCGGTTGATTTTTGAGCTTAAGAGAGACTTTTATATTGAGTTTAGAGTGTTACTAATGACTGGTTTTTGGTCAAAAGAAAAGGTTTTGGACCCCAAGGTGTTAAGTAAGTAGTAATTTTCAGGTTTGCTTTTATTTGAATAAAAGGAAGGCTTGCTTTTATCATCATAAGGGAAACGCTTAACTAAACTCCCATTGGCTTCTCCTTTTTAGTTGTTTCTGATCATTGGGAGGCTAACCTGAGTGAGGGCTAGCAGCTAGAGTTGGCCAATGAGAGCCAACTATGTTTAAAGGCAAAAATGGGTTAGGGCAGAAATTTTAGGTCACAGTCAGCCAGAGCATAAAAGCTATTTTGGGGTGAATTTCAGGTACAAGATTTCATCTATGAGCTTGGGGTGCTACCAGTGTTCCTTGCCCACTTGGTAGCATGCTTGGGCTGGGTTAGTGGGCAAGGTTCAAGCAAAAGGTCCGAAAAAAACCGACCCATACTCTTCAAACCACACTCCCTCAATTTCCCTAATAAGTTGCATGGGCTTGGACCATGCTTAAAAGAATAAATAAAATACAATATATGAATTAGACCCACAAAAAAGTTGGGCTTGTAGAAAATGTGTCGCAAAAATGGGTATCAACAACTATTTAGATTTATTAGACTTCAAACAACTCTATTTGCAATCAAACTTAGCGTGACTATGGATAACTTAGCTGCTTGGAACGCAATGGCATTTGATTTTACTTAGTAGTTTAGTTCTCATACTTGATAACTTAGAATTTAATTTACCTATTTTTTGCTAAACAACAACATTATCATTCAACTAGAAATAAAGATGGTTGTTAGCCTTACAAGCATCTGCAATGACTATAGGAAGATTACACTTATTGAAAGAAAAAGCTCTACAAGACCTAATTGCATACTTTGTAGCCTCATGGGCAGCAATATTGTAACATCCTCTAACCCAATGAAAATTACAATTCAAAAAGGAATTACGAAGACCAAGTATATTACTAATAGTAGTAGCAATGGACCAATTAGGCTATAAATCAGATATGGTTAGAAAGTCAAAACAAGACTTAGCATCTCCTTTGATGATGATGTGCTGCTGGTTTTCACTTAGAGCTAGCTGGATTGTCCAGAGCACAGCTGCAACTTCAGCTTTCAGTGGTGAACACCATTCATGCACTTTAGCTGAAACTTTAAGCACTTCTCCATCTTTATTCTTAGCCACCACCACCAAAGCAATGAAATTTTCAGACATAGTAGCGTCCACATTTAGTTTAACCCATCCTTCCTATGGAGCTTCCCAACCATTTAAACTCTTATCCTTGGATAAGGTCTTAGCATATTCCATAATTCTCTTCTCTATATTTTGGGTGGTTTTCATAATGTCAATGTGGCCTTCATTGTGCAATAGCTGATTCCTCATGTACCAAATTGCTTCTAAAGTAATCAACATTCTTAATGAATCTAACTCATTATTCTCACTATTCCTTACTGGTACCACCCCCAAGAAGCTGTTAGCACTAACTATAAATTTGACAATATCCTCATTAGTGTAGATCGGTATGCAATCTAATCTTAATCCACCACAACTAGAAAAATAGATGGCAGCAATTTTCTATATTTTCTCCACAAAACACACACTTAGGATCCCCTTCACCAATTCTTAGCAAAATAGTTTCTTTGGTGGGGAGAGCATTTTATCCTATCCTCCACAATAGTATTTTCGCTCTTTCCGGAGCTTTCAACCTCCGCAGTTTCTGCCATGGAACATTATATGGAACATTGCTTGAAGTTTGGTCATGGGAGGCTTGATTGGCCGACTTAACAGAGAAAGCACTTTTTTGGTTTATAACCCAAATAAGCTTGTTTGGTCTCAGGCTTAATGGGATTGGATCTGGATAATTGCTTGAACTGAGGTTGGGTCAAACAACTTTTGGACGAGGTTGATTTTCCAACTTCGGCAACCAACATCAATTAAGTGTGATACCATCAAGGGATTTTGGATGATTCTTTCATCTTTTGGTTTAGGTTTGAACTTTGAACGCTTGAACCCAGGTTATAATTTAATTTACTTACTTTTCATAGATTGTTGTTTCTTGCATTTCCCACTTCAAGCATAAAAAGTCATCTTAATTGAGGCAATACTAAATTACATATTTTTAAACATGAAGTAAAAAAATCCATCCTAACCCATAATCAATCAATTTGAAACTTGACAAACTGTATCGAACCACCTGTAAATTGTAATCACTTCAAACAAGTTAAAAATTAAAATACTTACAAACAGATAAAAAGAAAAAAGAAAATGAACAAACTGTAGTTCATCGGTTTATTAAGCCAAAAGTATTTTGCCTTGGTGCGTAGTGCATACACTCCACCTCATATGCGACAGCTATCTTATAACATTTACTCCACACTTATGTGGGATCCACAAATAAGTTCATCTTATTTATAGGTGATCATTGTAGCAGAGCATCTCTGCTTGTGGAGAATCTAATGTTAGTACTTTGAAGGGACTAGAGTTACTAGACAGTAAAAGGGTCGTAGATGCTTCCACATGTGAGTTGATTCATAACCTAACATCAACCCTATTGATCAAAGTATATATTAATTAATGTTTTCAAACTATAGAAGGAGTCTTTTAGCCAAACTAGCAACATAATGACTCCTACTAAGATTCGAATTCGGGAGCATTGGGTTCTTGCTTTGAGAGCACATAAAAAAGTAACTATATATGAACGTTGTAGTAAATTAATTGGTAACAGTTAACTTATATCTTTAAATATTCTCTTTTCTATGTTTATCCTCTTTGCTTGACTTTAGTGAGACATTGGTAACATATTGCGTTTAGTGGGCAACGCATATGCCATTTTGATGAAGTAGAAGGCGGTATTGAGCTCCAGAATCTAAGCACATATTAGCATGCAAAATATTCCCAGCAACTTGTCTATTTTATGTTTTTTTAAATATGGTATTTTTTTCCACCCTTTTTGCAGGGAATTTTAATTTTAAAATACAGAAAAATAAATAGCATCGTCTCATATATACCTAGTTAAAATTTCTGTTGAGACTAAAAGAGTGAATGTGACAAGAGAAAAAGAAAAAGAGAAAGAGAGAGCATCTAAAAATTAACTAGCATGATTCAATAAGAGTTTCAACTTATGGCGTCTACTCCTAATGATAGCTCTTACTATCAGATTAAGATATCAATCAGTTTTTGGTGTAAATAGAGATTGAACACCAGATTTTTTATTCAACCATAAAAGATTTTACTAATTGAGTTAATTTGAACTCATATGGCATGTCAAGTCTAAACATTTATATTTTTTACTGTCTTAAATTATATTATATGTTACAAAAAATCCACAAAGTATACATAAAGACTAATCATTTAAGGTTATTAATTTACTCTAAATTTATGACAAATAAAATTAAAATTATGGATAAGGCTTAGTACTTTTACGAAATACTAAACTTACACGTGAACATTATTTTAGGACATATATATCATATCTTTTCTCCTAGCACGTACAGGAGCTCTCCACACCAAGCCAAAGCCCTAAAATTACTTGGCTTAACCACAAGGTCGACAACTACCACATGCTACATTAACTCGTTAAGTCTAAGTATAGTAAATCATAAATATTTAACTATAAAAGGCAAGCATGTTAATATGACTAAAAAGAGACTCTTTAATCAGTTTCAAACACAGAGACAATAGTAGAGTGAAGGTAGGAGACAATGGGTGTTCGAGAAATCCAAGTAGCAGACACGACCCTAGTAATCCACGAACTCGAAGATATATGCGACTCAGTCACTGGCCGAGTTCTCACCGGGTCATAGCTCTGGAACTCGTCCCTGGTTTTGTCCGAGTGGATAGCCACTCAGGGCCGACTCACCTTCGACTTCCACGACAAAACCGTCCTCAAGCTCGACGCCGGAGCTGGACTTCCAGGCTTGACCGCGGCTCTGCTGGGTGTGAGCCGAGTCGTGCTCACCGACATTGAGACTCTCCTTCCTGGGCTCATAAACAACGTTGAAGTAAATGGGCTCGGAGACCGAGTCGATGTGAGGCAACTCGTTTGGGGATCGGACGAGTCTTCCAGCGAGTTTGATGGGTTCGACTTCGACCTGGTTTTGATGTCCAACGTGTTCTTTGACATGGAGGAAATGGCAGCGCTGGCAAAAACACTGAAGAAGGTGTGTAGGAAAGAGACAGTTGTTTGGGCAGTGAGTGAGGTTCGGCCATGGACAGGTGAGTGCCTTAACGTGTTGGTGAGTGAGGGGTTTGGAGTGGTTGAGTTGCCGAGTCAACTCGGTGGTTCTTCTGGTTCTGGTAATTCTTTCATGGAAGAAGACAGTTTGGATATGTTCGCCGTTTTCCTTCTACTGCCACCGAACGAAGATAGCCACGTGGCTACCATTTGTAATTGAGTGGGCATTGAAGAGTGAAGACCACTAATCTCAACAGTAGGGTCCCACTTAATTTTTGTAGCTTTCTCGCTATTTTTTTTTTTTCATTTTTAATTCTAATTTCTATGATATAAAACAATTTCTTTCTTTCTGTTTCTCAAGAAGTAAAATATAAAAAATTTCTTTAAAAAAAAATTATTTTAGGTGTTGATGGGAAAATTTTATGGTTGATATAAAATAAAAGGAAGTGACAGACAAAACAAAGAAAACTAAGGGTTTACCATATAGAACTTGATATTTAAGTAGTCATCCAATCTCTGAATGCTTCCATATTACCAAAGTACAAGTAGTAATCTATGTTATACAAAGAACTCATTTGTTTAGGTGTTTAGATTGCTCAAAATGGCAGTTAAGTGAATCGCAATTCTAGGCATACTTTTGGCTAAGCAATATTTGTGGGATTGCGTTTTCAATTTTGTAGAAATTTCGCGATTTCAAAAATGCAATTTCTCACTGCTTTTTTAACATCACACGATTTGGAAGATTGGCTTACCGCTAATAGTTTCCTCTAAAACCCTAAGATTAATATTATCTAATCTAGCGTAATAATTAACCAAACAAATAAATACAAATACAAATGCTAGGAAACATGAAATTTGTTTGGCCATGTCAATGTGATATACAATCGCTGCAGAGCTGAGGTTATTGTTTTCCCCGGACAATCACTCTTTATAGCAAACACCTATCTATCAAACAAGCACAAACCACTCTGAGCAATCCAACTACGGTTACAATATCATCTTGCACGATGAAAATACAGACTTCTTCTGGTCATTACATAGTTAGAAAAGCTTGGCAGACTTCTTGATCATTACATTAAGGCCTCTTAAAAAGGCTTATTGATGTAGCGTAATGCCCATTTTGCACTTAAACAAGATGTACCTTTGAGCTTGCCTTGGAGTGTAATTTTTCTTCGGCGCCTTTTTTTTTTTTGGTTGGTAAATATCTCATCTTTGCTTCTCTTTAATGCAAAATACATTTGTTATTGTCTGATTGCCCCCATTTAAATTAGGACCATGCAGCTATTACATTTTGTTGTTGATTATGAAGAAATTAAGTGCATCTCTTGAACATTCAGAGTATATGATTTGCTTTGTATTTCACTTTTAATGTTGGTCCTTTAGCTAAGTTCTTAAGATGGAAGTTCCTAAGCTAAACCCTCAAGGCCTCAACAAACTTACATATTTAGCAGTGATAATGATCTTATAGCTTCACCTATGGCTGCTGTTAGTTTGAAATTTTGATATATGTTTATCATTGAAATCACTCTTTGTTCTCTTGTTAGGTTGAATGGCATGATTAAATGAATGCTATTCTTTGTTTGATCACCAAGAGCAAGAAAAGGCAGCTCCTGGAGGGGGATTAGTGCTAAATTTTAGATTGTTTTATGATAGTGTAGACCACATGTTCTAACACTTGTATAAGTTCTACCATTCTGATGAAATGTTGTAGAAAAATATATGTTTTGGATATACGTAGAAACTTCAACATTTGCCTTTAATTTGTAGCCATATGGATGATTCAAAAATTGTTTTGAATAGAAGTATTTTGCTTAGACATTATCTTATTCATTACACTTCAGCTTCAACTTGCATCCTTATAGAATTTATGAATGTAATTTTTAGGTTCCATGAATGTGTATATTTTCAATTTGTTTTTTGAGTGAAATAATAGTCTTGTAATCAAAGTGTACATTTCAATAAAGCTTTGTTTATTTTTGGATCAAACTCTTGCGTCAGTTTGTGACCGTATTGGCATCATCAAAATTATTCAATTTGAAGCATTACAAGAAATTAGAAATAAAAGGCACATAATCAATTACATTTAATTACATTCTCAAACCAATATCAATAAAAGAATAACTATATTTTATTACATTTTGTAAATGAACATTAAACTACTCAAGTATCAAAACTAAAGAATACATTCAATGTTTCATTGATACTAAAAATTAGCCTATTGATAGTAAGATACATAACTTTAATGCTTCATGGAATGCTTCAAAGCATTTTTCTAACAAGATACTTTGAACTTTATGGCAGCCAAGGCTAATATTTTATCCTGTTAACAAGAAAACATGAGACATAGTTATTAGTTATTAGTTATTACTCTATATAACCTTTTGCGACAATAAATGGAAAATAAAAAAAGTGCATAAAACAAACTTTTGTTCATAAGCTCAATTGTGCCCAAATCCAAATCCGACTACAATTTCTGCTTTATTGTATAAATTAGTACCATATTTGTATAACATAGAAATGCTCAAGTAGAATTAAAGTTAATAAATAAATATTACCATATCTGTATAACATAGAAATGCCCAAAAAGAATTAAAGTTCAACTAGAAATACTTGACAATTTTGTATTAAAAGAAAAATATCATCACTAGAACTTCAAAAATTCTTTTGAACCAAAATAGCATCACCATAATATTTTGGAAGGCCTTAACATATAAAAATCTAATTAACTACTTAAAAATTTGGGTAAACTTGTTAGGCATGATTGGTAACAATTCAAGCAACCAAAAATGCAAATATTTTCCCCTGAAGTTCACCTATCAAGAGCCATAGTTTATATCTTTAAAATGAACTACAAGAAACAAAATATATTATCCACCAACAAATACCCATCTGCATATTCAATCCAAATTTAGCAAAATTACTCTCTAATAACTGAAAAGGGGTCCAAGGCAAGCTCCAAGGTATTTAGTGGCAAATGCAGGTGAAAATTTTTTGGCATGAATTTCATTTCAAGACAAGCCAATTAAATTCACAATATGCTTAATTGTTTAAATCTTCTGTGCTGGAAAAAAAAAGTGGACAAAAACAAGAGATCAAGGAAAGAAAAAAAATTCAAAACATAATAAACATTACACAAGAAATTATTTATAGCAAAAAACAAAAAACAAAAAACAAAAGTTAATTAAAGAAGGGGGAAATATTTGGCAAAGAAATCAAAGAAAAGAGGGAAAAAAAACGGATATCAAAATATCCTAACTAGATCTAATCATGTTAATTGTTATTCATTTTTTTGGGTTGCCTTTAGAATAAAGGTCTGGCTGATCTGTTGGAGGACGGTCAAGGTAGAGATTGGAAGGTTGTCGGACTGACACCGGTGATAAGCAACTCCAACAACAATGGTGTGGGGGTAAAGAGATTAGTCCTACTAGGCTTGAGAGAACCAGAAAATATGAAGGAAGATAGATTTTTTTTTTTATTTTAGTTTGTTGTTATCCAAGACACTACAAATCCATTCCACTAAACTACTTTCATCACCAAAATGTAAAACCTTATCCAATAACCTTACCAATTCCCCTGTTACTAGATGTTCAAAACAACTCCCCTTCACCCTTCTAATTAGAGAGTCTAATTAGCATTGGACTCACTATTTGAATCATCTTCATCGTCCTGGAGGGATTGCTTTAACAAGGAAATCAAATCTTTTTTATTGAGTCCATGGAGAATAGACTTCCTTTTGGACTTAGCAGACTTATTGGAAGAGGAAGCAGGTTGAGGTACAGTTGCCTGAGTAACTAGATAAAGAGGTGTTTGACACTCAATTATCAATATAAACTAGGATGCAATAAATGAACGAATTAAAATAAACTAGGTCAATATATATTGCTCATCCTTAAACTTTAGCTCTTGAACGGTATTAGTCATTGAAATTTAAAATGATCACTCTTAGTTCCTAAATTTAAAGTGATGATTTTAGTCCCTAGAAAACTTAAAGTGAATATTTCTAGTCCCTAGCGTGCATTTCTAATGGAGCGATTATGTGTCAAGTAGTTTGGCCTCATCATCATTCCGTTAGAGAGGTTTAATGGATGTTGACTAAAGGATCAAAGTGATCACTTTAAGTTTACTAGAGATTGAAAATAATCACTTTAAATTTTAGAGGCTAAAATAAACCCATGGACTAAAGCTTAGGGAGTAACAATATATTTTTCCTTAAAAAATTATATAACAACAACAATAAAGTCTAGTCCAAAATATTTGTTTTTGGATATGGATTCTTTACAAGTTAGTTGGGATTGACCATATGCATTTTGGGGTATCATCATATCCTATTCAACATCATACTCTATATCATCTCATTAATTAAAAAATTTATGTAAAATAGTAAAGATGTATCTGTTGGGTAAAATACTTAAGTTATTGGCAAGACACATGGCAAGTCATAGAGTAATCATGTGGAAAAGTGAATAATAAATAAATGGCCACATGGAATATAGCCAAATCAGAGATTAAGGTCTAATGCAATGACAAGTGGCATTAATCCAATTTGGGATTGTTGGTAGACTTTATTGCCAAGAGCCTTGAAATGGTTAAGAAAGGTTATTAACAAGTCACTTGGTAGTGAATGGATGGTGAAGAATCGACAAATAGCAGAAAGAGCTAAGCATTACTGTCAAAGTTTTAAATATAAATAGGGTTAACTCTACAAGAAAAGGGACACACGCACAACCAGAGCACTTTTGAGATTATTTGTACTTAGATTCTTAGGAGATCCGGTAGTTTGTAGGCAAATCAAGTAGTCCTTAGGCTTGTAGAAGACTACGTTTGTAAGTTCATAAAAAAAATCATAGACTATGTTTGGGCTGTGTGTAATTGTTTTGTGGTTGTATATATTCATATGTAATGAAAAAGTAGTTTATGACTTTATGTTGTCAAGAGCCTTGTTGTTCAACAAGTTTTAAAATCACTTATGAACTAAAAATTAGGGAGTAACAATATATTTTACCCTATTTCAACATAATAATTTGGTTTGACCACATGAAATTGTCTCTATTGTCATATCATATTCTATATTATACTCTCTACCATTTTTCACATGAAGTAGAATTTTATGATCCTCGATTTGATCCATGAGGGCCCCTCACCAATCTTGCTTAGGATCCCAATTCTAATAATCTTGGTTTTACTCATAAATTATAGTTCTCTATTATAGAATGTGTTTCCTTTATTTGTAATTTTTTAATTATAAATGTCTACTAGCAAATATTCACTAGGAAGTGATTTTTTTTTTTTAAGAGAAAAAATTGAAAAACTAATTGAATATCAAAAAGTTATTTCGATAAATTTGTTACTAGTATAACCAAAATATAGCAGAAAATTTGGATGAAAAAGATATTAAAATTAAAAAATATATTATCTAATTAATATTTAAATATAAGAAAATGCTACATTTGAAATTATTGGTTATGGCCCCAAAAAGGCATTGAGAAGACCCTGACTTGGTGGCTTGGCAATTTATATTTTTTTATTTTTTTTTAGGGAATAAAATTGTGGGTTTTTACAAGTTTGATAGACATTTTAACAAAAAAAAAAAAAATCTACTTTAAGTTAAAAAAAAAAGTTTAAATTGATCGAATATAATAACAGTTTGGGAAGGGCGGGGAAGGGGGGGGGGGTATGTGAATTTTCTTATTACTATTAATTAAAGAGAAAAGTTTATGAATGCTCTAAGGGCGTTGATTTAAGAAATATTTTTTAAAAATTTTTATGGAAAAATGAAAAAAGAAAAAGCAATTGAATTTTGTGACAGCTTTTTTACATTTTATATGAAAGTGATATCAAAATTTTCTTAAAATTGTTTATTAATATATGTCCTAGGGGCACCCTTAACTAAACCATAGTTAAAAGAAGATGTTGGTCCCTCAATTAAAAAAAATAAAAAAGGAATATTGGTCGGTTGTAAAGTTGAGGAGGGATTGAAGTACCCAATAGTTACAGGAAAAAAAGTGCAATTAACCCTAATTAGTTTGTATAAATAAGGGCTATTTGAAAGAGAAACCAATTGTTAGAAAAGGAGAAGATATGGGCCATAGGACCCAGTCCCAATAATCAATGATTGTGGGTCATAAAGTCCAATCTGTGTAGTAGATAGAGAGAATGTAGGCCCTAAAGCTCATTTCGTGAAGTAAATCCTTATGGATTGTGTGACGCAATCTGTGAATCAGAACGACATACGTCTTGAAGTCCATTTTGTGAAGCAAAGTAATAGGGAAAAGTGGTTTTGGGTTATTAATAGGGAAAGATTTATTATTTCAAACCCTAATCGACTAATCGACAACTCCGACCTGCCCAACTGATGACCCGAAACATCGAGTCTGACTCGAATATTCGGTCGAATATGGGTCCAAAACTCAGTCACCCGATCCAATCGGGTCGAGTTCGGATTAGACCCAAAACCGATTCGAACTAACCCGTGGACAGCCCTAGGTACTAGAATTGCGAAAAACATGAAAAGTGGTATAACAAGAAAATTACACTTGTAAAATCACGAAAACAGGAAAAGTGATGTTGGAGTAGATAGGGCAGTTACCAACCCATGTATGCGGAAGAAACAAGTGGCATTGAAGTAGTTTTTAGAAGTTACAAAGCACCATTCAACAACAAGATAAGTGTCGTTCAAGTTGAAGGAGAAAGAGACATGCAGAAAAGACACATGTAAGGAACAATTGTTGGTAACTGTCAAGGTTAAAATATAAATAGACTCATTTAAAAAAGAAAAAAGAACAAAACTCTCCAATGACAAACTTGCCTATACATAAAGCAATAAAGCCTAGTGCCAAAAATTTGTAGTTGGATATGAATTTTCTACATAATAATTTGGTTTTACCACATGAATTTTTCTCTATTGTCGTATCCTATTCTATATCATACTATCTACCATTTTTCACATAAAAGTAGAATTTTATGATCCTAGATTTGATCCATGAGGGCCCCTCATTGATCTTGCTTAGGATCCCAATTCTTATCATCTTGGTTTTACTCGGAAATTATAGTTATCTATTATAGAATGTGTTTCATTTATTTGTAATTTTTTAATTATAAATGTCTACTAGAAAATATTCACTAGGAAGTGATTTTTTTTTTTTAAAGAGAAAAAATTGAAAAACTAATTGAATATCAAAAGGTTATTCCAATAAATTTGTTATTGGTAATAAACAAAATATAGCGGAAAATTTGGATGAAAAAGATATTAAAATTAAAAATATAATATCTAATTAATATTTAAATATAATAAAATGATACATTTGAAATTATTGCTTATGGCCCCAAAAAGGCATTGAGAAGACCCTGACCTGGTGGCTTGACAATTGTATTTGTTTTTTGTTTTGTTTTGTTTTTTTGGGTTAGGGAAAAACATTGTGGGTTATTACAAGTTTAATAGGCATTTTAACAAAAAAATTCCACTTTATGTTAAAAAAGGGTTTAAATTGATCGAATTTAATAACAATTTGGGAAGGGGGGGTGTCTGGATTTGCTTATTACTATACTAAAGGGAAAAGTTAATAAATGCTCTAAGCGTATTGATTTAAAAAATATTTTTTAAAATTTTTTTGAGAAAATAAAAAAAGCAATTGAATTTTGTGACAGTTTTTTTTACATTTTATATGAAAGTGGTATCAAAATTTTCTTAAAATAGTCTATTAATATATGTCCTAAGGACACCCTTAACCAAACCATAGTTAAAAGAAGATGTTGGTCGCTCAAAAATTCAAAAAAAGAAAAAAAAGAAAAAAAGAAAAAAAAGAAGAAAAAGGTATATTGATCGGTTGTAAAGTTGAGGAAGGATTGAAGTACCCAATAGTTACAGGGAAAAAGTGCAATTAACCCTAATTAGTTTGTCTAAATAAGGGTTATTCGAAAGAGAACCCAATTGTTAGAAAAGGAGAAGACATGGGCCATAGGACCCAATCCCAATAATCAATGATTGTGGGTCAAAAAGTCCAATACGTGTAGTAGATAGAGAGAATGTAGGCCTTAAAGCTCATTTCGTGAAGTAAATCCTTATGGATTGTGTGACGCAATCTATGAATCAGAGACGGGCCAGACGGCATAGGTCTTGAAGTCCATTTTGTGAAGTAAAGTAATAGGGGAAAGTGGTTTTGGGCCTTTTTTTTGTGAAGTCAAGTTATCGGCTTGAGACCCAGTCCAAATGCTCTAAGTAGGCAAGAACCCAATCCGTTTAGAAATGTAGAGAGTTTGTACTATGGGCTTTTCTTGGATGCCTTGACCCAACCTTGAAATAATGTCATGTAGCTGCATACAGATACATCATACAGGTGCCCAGCCATATTAAAACTTAAAAAACCCGTGCCCAGCCATCACCTACCCTTTCTCTTCTCTTCCTTTGTTCTTCTCAAAACTTAAAAAACCCCAGCCACCTAATCCAGATTAACCCACCGTGCTGAGCCATGACCTACCCATATCAAACACAGCCTACCACAACCCATTGGCGTCGATAAAGCAACGCTCCAGATCGAATCACCCAGCAACCATCAACACAAATTGAACCACCCTTAAGCAAATCTATGGTCCAGTAACCAATTGAAGCAACCCAGTAAGTTCGAATCAAAGCAATCCACAGAGACAAACACGGTCAGGTGGGTCGGCGGTGAGAGCATTTGGTGGGCAGAGTTATTTTTTGATGGGTTAGATGGGCGGGGGATTCTAATGAGAGGAATAGAGAATCTGATGGGTTTTGCCTAAGCCGTTTGACAGAGAAGAGAAATTCCACTGTTTGCAAAAATCCACATGTCACCTTAATATTTTGCCACCTACCCCTGTTTGCAAAAATCTTGAAGGAAGCAATCCTCATTTGTGAGAAAATCCAATCTATACCCAGCCCATGGGCCAAGTAAAAATGGATCGGGCCGGCCCATTGACGACCCTAAACTGAGCAGAGCAGAAGATAAGGGTAGTGGGGAACCACCAAATCGGGTATATTTATCCCAACATCCAACAGAACAGCACAGCACGCACCATTTCCATCTCCATCTGCCTCTTCTTCTTCTTCAAACTCTGTGTCTCTGTCTCTGTCTCTATCTCTCTTTCTATGGAGGCTCTCTCTTCCCCTCTCTATCTCACTCCACGGCCACGCCATTCTTGTCCACTCAAATGGTGCAGTAGTGGGTCGGTCTTACTATTTCCACCGTGCCTAAAGACTCCAGCTAAGCATAATAATATGGGGATCATAAAGGCTTCTGTGGCTGTTGAGCAGCAGACCCAGAAGAACATAACTGCACTCATCAGGATTGGCACCAGAGGAAGGTACTCTTTTTCACTTCTCTTCTTCAACTTTCATAATGTGCCTTTAATTTTGCTCACTTGGGTTGGCTTGAATCATAATGGGTACTCTTTAATTTTCCAAAATCGATGCTTTCTTTTTTGGCGTTTGCTGTAACTTATCCTGTTATGTTGCTCAGATTTTTGCTCGATTGCATTCACCATTGGGGTGATTTTGTTGTTTGAATTTTATAGTTTTAAGTTCTTATGCTGATGAATGGATTTAATTGTTGCTTTCTCTTTGTATGTTCCTTTCTTACTTTGATGTTTTTGACTTACTGTGAATGTGTAAGGGTCAAACTTTATTTTTATTTTAGTGAAATGTGCCTTTGTTTTTCACTAATTACATTTGTTATTGGTGTTTTCTTTTCGGGTTTGGTACTTTAAGTATGCTTGTTCTTGTTACTCCATATCACTACAGCAGCCTGGAAGAGAACTCTCTGTGAAAGACAGGAGTTTAGTTTGAATGTCCAATAGTCATTTCATTTTTCTTTTCAGTAGATGATTGTTTCACTGTTGGTTTGCATAGATTGTACAACTTTTTGACTTACTTTACACGTTCTTGTGTTTAGATAGTGTATTTTCACTCTATGAAACACAAAGGTTTTATGGACGTATATAATGCTAGGAGCAACCAACAGATCATTTCTCTTTTTAATAATGAAGCCTACAATTTAAATTTGCTTTGTTTGTGTACTTGGTAGTTGCCTATGTAATTATTTCTAATTCTGGTATCAGTTGTTTTGGATTTGTTTGGGGGGCATTATTTATAGTCATTCTATATGCAGGACAGCCCACTAGCACTTGCTCAGGCTTATGAGACAAGAGATAAACTCATGGCCACACATTCAGAGCTTGCTGAAGAGGGGGCTATACAAATTGTTATAATAAAAACAACAGGTGATAAAATACTAAGTCAGCCACTTGCAGACATAGGTGGGAAGGGCTTGTTCACTAAGGAAATAGATGAGGCACTCATAAATGGTGAAATTGATATTGCCGTCCACTCAATGAAAGATGTCCCGACTTACTTACCCGAGAAGACAATTCTACCTTGTAACCTTCCACGTGAGGATGTTCGAGATGCATTTATTTCCTTGAGTGCAGCTTCGCTTGCAGAGCTCCCAGCTGGTAGCACTGTTGGTACTGCATCACTCAGAAGAAAGTCACAATTACTCCATAAATATGCATCTCTTAATGTAAGTTAGTATCTTGTATCAATTGAGACAAAAAATTTTTTTGATTGAACTATAAAGTCAATTTACATGTTATTGCATTTGCTAATGATTTGTAATTTGAAGTGGGCTATCTAGTTTGTAGAAGTAGGCCTTATTGCACTGTTGCTTCTGTTTTATGCCTGGGTTGATAGGCAAACCACCCAGAATTAGCCTTTGAAGAGATGCATATTGCTTAAACTTCATGCTACAATTCCATGTACTTTTTCAGATTTAACGTTTCATTTATGTTATTATTAGATGATTAATTGGATGTAGGTTCTAGTTACACCTAATGTTAGCCTTTGAAGAGATGCATATTACTTAAACTTCATACTACAATTCCATGTACTTTTTCAGATTTAGCATTTCATTTGTGTTATTATTAGATGATTATTTGGATATAGGTTCTAGTTACACCTTGTGTAATACTTGTCAATATTACAACCCTAAAAAACTTTTCATTGGGCATCTATTTTGACAAATCCATTGTTGGATTGCATACTCTACTTATGATTTGTGTGTGCCAAATGATAATAATTGATTAAGGACTCTTTCTACTATAAAATGTCCAAATTTTAGTTTTTTTTTTAAATATATATATATATATATTTTAAAGGTATAGTTTATGGATTTGATAGTAACGGTTCGTTCGTTTTGATGGAAAATCTTGTGTAAAGATAGTGTTCCATGTTTTCCAGTTTTTGGTAGCATAAAAAAATGAGTCAAAGGAAAAACTATCTTTGGTTAACATGAAAAGTTTGGCTTATTTTTAGAGATTGTATTCCACTAGATTTTTTTTGGAAAACAACTCTATCTTATAGCAAGCTAAGTAAGGGAAGTTATGAATTTTTTTTTTCAACTCATTTAAGGTTACTACCAAACATAGGAAAATGAGATAGTTTTACAAAAAATGCTTTTTGGATAATGACTAATTTTCTAGAAAACATTATCATTGAAACAAACAAAGCGACATTTGATTGGCAGAAAAATTTGGCACATGTCACTTAAGCACATAAAGAACATGTAATTTAATGGTGGGGTTGTTTGAATATTAGTTTGTCTAAAATTTGTTTGTATAACCGTCTGTTGGTTGTAGAAGAACGGGCATTGTGTTCCTTTATAGTGTATATGTTGATATGATGGCTAACCATCTATTAATTATGTCTTTGCTTTAATATAATGTTACATATCAATTGAAAAAAAAAAGGTAGTTCTACAGTATTCTGGTTCTTTTGTTGCAAAATCTATATGATGACTTTGGTTCCCAAGGATAACTATCCATGGACTAGCAGATTTTGATTAGGAATTATGAGGGAGCTTATACCATGATGAGTGTTATTAGTGTTATATGAGGGCTATATTGATAGACGTTTTGATGACATTAGTAGATTTGATATGAAATTGCTTGGATCCAAAGTGAATGGAAATAGAATTCTAGAATTCTAATAAAAGCTCTTTGAGATGGAATCTATGAAGATGGACACTCTTAGTGCAAGAATTTTTTGGATGATATGAGGTTACCTGTTAGCATTCATCATTTTTTTTTTTTTTGGATAGGTAACGAAAATTTTTATTAAAGCATTCATTATTTTTTAACAAGATTTCTTTTCACAAGCCCCTTTTTCTCTCAATGGCAGTGCTATTTTAGTCTTTACTTTTTCATCGTGCTTCAGCAGTTAGTCCATAGATTTCTTTTTATACTGTTTTGTATATGCCTTTTTTTCCCCGCTAATGGAAAAATAGTATCTTTGGTTTTTAGTTTTCTCAAGATGTTTCAGCATTTTGGGATCAATTCTGTCTTTTTAATATTTCTCTTATCTGCTTTGGGTTATCTTCATTGTAGGTGCTGGAAAATTTTCGTGGTAATGTCCAGACACGCTTGAGAAAACTAAATGAGGGTGTAGTTCAAGCAACATTATTGGCATTAGCTGGTCTTAAACGCTTAAATATGACGGAACATGTGACTTCAATTCTTTCAATTGATGAAATGCTTCCAGCTGTTGCTCAAGGGGCAATTGGAATTGCCTGTAGAAGCAATGATGATACAATGGTGAGTTTATTTTAATAATTTCATTGATCATGTAATTGTTGCTTAAGAAATTTCGGGACTTGGGTTTTATTGTTGTTGTTGTATGTGTAATGGTTGACCAAGCTATTTCCATCACTAAGTAAATCATATCTAATGTCCATAACATGTGACTTTTGCCCAAGAATAGTTACTTATTGGCTTAAAAAAAGTCTTTATTACTGCATGTGCACGGTAAAGTAGTAATAAGTCTAACAAGCAACTGCCAGATTAATAAATCTGTGAGCAAATAAAATAAAACAACCTGGTTTGGTTCAGTGGTGTGGAGGGATACAATTCTTGAAGAGTGGGTCATGTTGGATGTCTTTTTAGTTTTTGGAATATTGGATTTGAAATAGAAATTTGTGGATCTTTTATACCATAAGCAGCGGCAGAAACACAACACATCTGAGTAATGTAAAAATATATTCAGAGAAATTGGAAACATGAGAGGTATATTACTGGTACAACACAGAATTTAAATGCAAAAATAAGTTGTGCAATAGAACTTTCTTTGTTTGTCTTTCTTCCTCCCTTCAAGTGCCTACATTTTAGGGGAGCCAAAAATTTGCTAAAGTTTTTATTGTTACTGTTTCTCAAGTTAAGCATCATATTAAATACAATGTCCTACATGCAGAGATGAATATTATTGTTCCATAGAAGAATAGTGGCATCATCTCCTGAAAATGTTGTTCTTGTTGATTGACTATGCTTCCAAATCTTAGTATAATTCTTAGCATGTGTGATATGCATGACCCAAACCAAATGATATGTAAGTTTGATTTGCATAAATCTATTTTTTGTGTTGAATTTGAGAGCATTTTTGGATGATGTGAGGGTGTTTTTATTATTATTATTATTATTATTTTTAAAGCCTAAAGGCCCTGTTTTGCTATTGAGGTCAATAATAGCCCTTCTACAATAATATTATAAATTAAACTGCGGCCCAAGGGCCTTGAAAGAGATATTGGAATTCCTCTTTGCAGCTGCAATGGTTGGAAAATGACGAGCTTATTTTCTTTGAAAGAGGATTTTTTTTCCCTATTAAAAATATTTCAAGAATTCCCATCTTGTTCTCTTTGGACTTGTGTTAGTTGTCTATATAATTGGTTTACCTCTTGGTATTCTTTTATACTTAAATAATGTTGTTGACCTGGAAAGTAAAAAAAGATGTGTCAAGAGTCATAAGTGCTTACCCTTGTTTGTCTATATATAATTAATGGGCATGGTTTCTTTGGAAATAAATGACATTCATTAACCAAAGTTCATCAACAGAGCTTCTTATGAAGGACTAATTTGAACATTTGAATTACCCGTATTTATGATATGCTTTTGGATACTTTTATTTAATATCAACAACAATGCTGCCAATTTTTCTTCTTGTAAAATATATTTAACTCAATATAAAGATTTGAACCTGCAAAACATTGTCTGGTTGGGATTCCTTGAAAAAAAATCTGATTCTGCCTCTGGGAACTTATCTTCTTTCTTTTCAGGCTAATTACATAGCCTCATTGAATCATGAGGAAACAAGACTAGCAGTTGCTTGTGAAAGGGCCTTTCTTTTGACCTTGGATGGGTCTTGCCGCACTCCTATTGCTGGATATGCTTACAAAGATGATGATGGAAATTGCATATTTAAGGGGTTGGTAGCTTCCCCAGATGGAATCCGTGGTATGGACATCTTTACTCATTTACATATTTTTATTTAGATGTGTCTCCATTTCAGGTGTAATAGTCTCTAACATTGCTTCATTTCCAACCCCCCCCCCCCCCCCATCCAAATTCCTTTGCGTACTTAAGTACTCGAAACTTCTAGAAAAGGCCTATATGCTCATGAAGATATGGTTATGATGGGAAAGGATGCTGGCAAGGAGCTTCTTTCACAGGCTGGTCCTGCCTTTTTTGGTTTTTAGAGTGGCTTAACTGTAGATGAAGGAAAGAACAAAGGTGATTGTTTCGAGGCTTCTTGTTCAACTTCAAGGTGATCGCTTTCCATGAGCTCATTCAATCCTGGGGCTATTGTTTATTGTAACATTAATAAGAATAATTGTTTGATTCTTTCTAGTTAGAAGACAAATCACCCATGTGGTAGTTTTAAACGTAGTTAAACTCCATCTTTTATGGTTGATCAATGCTCTTTCTCTTGGTTACTGAGTCAGAAGACTCTAAACAGTGGTAGATTTTCTGAGTTAACTTTGGCCAATGCAGACATCCACTGTACCTAAATTCTTATTGAAACATGCCAAGTGCATGGTGTGTGTGTGTTTTGTGGGGTGGGGGGGGGGGGGGGGGGGGGGGGGAGGGGGGGGGTGGGGGGAACCAGGGGAGACAAGGTGCCAATTTACAAACCCATTTGGCCTAATTCATAGCTTTACCATTTAGCATATAGTATTTTCTTGATCATATTTATTACTGATTCTTGAAAACAAAGTAGAAGATCGATCTTAGGAAACCTTCAATCTTCACCCCAATTTCACATGGTGCCAAGATGAGTGGTCTCTCAATCAGATCTATATACATTATCTTTATTTTCCTTTTAATTGTTCGTACATTTTAATTGGCTAGGCAATCATTTTATTTAATAACTCTTATTAAATAAGCAACTAACACTCCCCTCTTGCATATGTAAAAATGTGCTCTAGGGTTTTCATTTAAATATCCTTGAGTTTCATCAAAAACCTAGATCCAATGGCTGAGAGAAAAGCAAGATCTGAAATCTGCCACGAATCTCGATTGGTCGAGATAAGTGAAACTTATCTGCACTTTAATTTTTCTGATTTCTTGAGTCTTCAATTGTGCTGAACTTCATTCGTCTTTGTTAACTGAATATTTTTAGACTAAACAACTAGAAAAACTAAGTTCTAAAGGTTACAATTTGTTCATGGTTGCCAACCTAAAAATATAGACTTTACATAAACTTTTTGGACAATTGGTAATTTATTACAGCGTTAAGTTAGATGACTGGTTTTGAGTTCGAATTGTGCAGTTTACCCACTTGTGGTTAGGCTAGAAACCTCCAAGTCACCTGTGGTTTGAAAATTGACTCTTTACCCACCTGATGTGGTCTTTGTTGGACCACTGTAACCCCCCTCTCCCCTTAGAACATATTTTAAAACACAATATATAAAATAAAATGAATCAAACAGCCTCTTGAGGAGAAAAACCCCTCGCACCATTATGAGCTCTAGTATCCATTATCCAAAAAAATTGAAGGCCATTTGAGAACTGAAGGATTCCCATAGTAAAAGAAAAGATACAATACTTATTAGCAACTAAACAAGATTTGTGAGAATGATTTTCATTAAGTTAGAAAAGAGTACAAAACCTGTTTATATATAACAGGGGAAGAAGAAAGTCTAACTAACAAAGCTTAACCGCCTAAAACTAACTAACTTTTAATGTGTCACATGCTAATCACGCATTTATTAAGTTTTACATGAAATATTAACAAAAACTACAAGTTATACAGGATTATACAAAACTATGCTACAAGAACTGTACTGTCGTTTAGCCATCTCTTTATTTTCAAACCAGCTCTTCTTCAACCTTCTGAGCTTTGTCTTCTTTGATCAAGCAGCTCTCTTTGCTTTCTTTTCTTTCATCATTCTGATACTCCCCCTCAAGATGAGCAGAGGGTGAATGATTAGAAACCTGGTACAAGCCTAAAAGCTTTTGTTGACAAGTTAGCCAATTGATAGTGGGTTGTAACATGAATTAATTTGATCACCTTAGCCAAAACCTTATCCCTAACCATGTGACAGTCAATCTCTATATGTTTTGTTCTTTCATGAAACACTGGATTTGATCCTATGTAAAGAACTGACTATCACAAAACAGTAATGCTTCTCTCTTGTGATCAACCTGAATATCCCTTAAGAAATACAAAATCCAAACTATCTCACAAGTTGCCACTGCCATGGACCTGTATTCAGCCTCAGCTGAAAATCTAGATACTATTTGCTGCTTCTTAGACTTCCAAGACACCAAGGAATCTCCAATGAAAATACAATAACCTGTGATTGAACTTCTTGTATCTGGACATGAGGCCCAATCTGAGTCAGCAAAGCCCTTTCACATGTAATTCTGCAGTAGAAGAGAAGAAAACTCCCTTTCCAAGATCACTATTTTAGTACTGCAATATTCTGAAAGCTGCATTTAAGTTAGGCTTTCTTGGTTTCGACATAAACTGGCTTAGCTTGTGCACTGCAAAGGTAATATCAGGCCTGGTTAAGTTTTTTGACGTTGCACAAACACTGGTTCAGGGCATTGAAGACTGAAGAGTGAATGTCTTACTTCTTTTTACTTTATTGCTTTATGTTCAAATGCTGTTAGTTCATTTATATTACAGAATGTGTTCTGATTCAAGGTTGTAAATTTATCAAATAACTCCTGACTTTATTCTCATTAAAGAATATACACATAAAAACAGCAAAGGTTATGCTAAACACAGCTATTTAAGGGGGATTTCCTGCAATCTGATTTCTTCACAAAGTTCCATGATCCTGCAAAAATAGTAGTTAGTTATGTTTTCCATGTTGAGACTATAAGAATATTTCATATACAAGAAACAATAACAACATTAGGAAAAAAAAAATCCTAAAGTGACTTAGACTTGGTTTAATCTTTCCATCCTAATGAAAGCACAGGAAAAATTTACTTTTGTACTAGCAGATCAGGTACCTAAAAAGGTTTTTTGTTTGTGGTTTGAAAGAATTATGCTATAGTACCTTGGTTATTATCCATAAATCCCTATACCAAGAAAAGCATTTTTGATATGATGTAGCTCCCTGGGGACATTCTCCATATTCGTTCTTTCTTGTGGTAATTCCAATGAACAAGCGAGGCCAATCTTGAAAACTGAAAGTAAGCACTTGTGCATATTAGCATTCATCTGGTGTAGGTTCTCAATGTGGTGTCTTCCTTCCTCTGCCTCTGGATCCTTTTGATCATAATTGTCATGGTTGTCTTCTTCTGTTTCTATTTCTCTTTCATCTACTTTTCTTGTGGAAAGGTTTGGATCCACAATCTGCACAAGTCTTTCTGGCAATGCCATACTAACAAAATTATGGAGGTTAAAACTATCTTTAAACATTTCGTCAGTGGGTCTTCATCCCGTGAACACCTCCGATGCTAGTGTTCCGTTGCTCTAGACATCGCCCTGCCTTGATGCCTCACCCCCCATTCTGTATTCTGCAATTTGTATGTTTCACATGCTTAGTTAATGTGAGGGAAATTTCATATAGCAGCTTAATACTTTCTTTTTGTAATTGAGAAACAATATTTTGAGGTTAAATGTTTTGTTTAATATTATTTTGAAAATATGTGATAGAGAATCTGCATTCTAAAGTAAGAACTTGTAAAAACTTTGACAAATTGCATGATAGAAGGGAGCAACATTCATACTTGCATCTTACACGGGAAAATGTAAGTTAATGATTAGGATAATTTGATCATCATATTTCCTTTACTTGTTTGTAATTAAGTAGTTGATAAAGGCCTCTCAACAAGCCATGGCCACATGTAAGGCTACAGAGTAATAGGCCCTAATATCATTGGGTGACAACCAAATTATTTAGCTATTTAGGAATCTGTTAAATACCAGCTATACCATGTCTATTTGTATGTTCCTTTCTTTTCCAAGTCACATACAAATACATCAATAAAGCTGCTTGAAAATAGCTAAAATGAAAATTTTGAAATTAAATACAAATTTGAAAAAGAAAAGGCACAAAAAGCTACCAGAGAAAAAGGAAGAAGGGGGCAAACTTTTAATAAGCTGAAATAAAATTTGCTTGTTGAACCATGCAGGATTTTAATCGTCAGTCCATCCTGCATTTGGTCAAAAAAGTTTACTACTTCAATGGCTGTCTCCAATCTAAGCATTCTTTTATTTTGGGATTATTGGTGTGAATCTTTCATCTCTACTTGTTTGTCTCCTCTTGATCAATATTCATTTTCTTGTGTAACTAAAGGCTATTCTTTGATCTTAAACTCTTTTTTCGGTTTGCATTTTCAGCTTTAGATTCGATTCTTAATGTACTACTCCCAAACGAAAGAGACATGCCATTGTCTTTTCGTATTTCTATTGGTTTTAATTTATGAATGATTTGCGACTTCTTTTAATAATGATCAAATCGCCAATGGCCTGTTGCCCTTGTGGCACTGGCACGTCTACCCTAAGGTGGGTAAACTACTGGTTCACTCTTCACCTAGGAAACAAAAAGTGGTCAAATCCTCCTTTGCAATTCCTACTAATCTGTACCCAAGCCTTAAAATCCTAGGTGGAACCAAATATTTCCAGGCTACAAAGAGACCAATTCTCTCAACTAAAAATTTGACCTCACCATTTTTATGCAGGGTCTGCATAATTCTATTTATTGGTATTCTACATATTTGATCAACCTGATTGGCATGCTATCAGCATAATCATAGAGAAGCCTGAAGAAATAAATCGACAATGCTAAAATGAATAAATCTTAGTCAGAAGACTGTTAGAGATGCTGGTTAACTTGATCATAATCATGATTTAGAATATTTGAGAGTTAAAAGTAGTTATTTACTTGGAGCAGCATAACCAGTTGAACCTTTTAGTCCAACTGTGCTAGTTTGATTTTGAGAAACATCATTAGTTGAGGAAAGGAACCTTGCCAATCACAATGAATGATTTTCAAGAAGAACATTGATTGGCTTTAAATCACAATGAATGATTGGTCTTTTACAGTTTTCATGAAGATAATGTTATGCAGAAGCAATATCAATTGCAACATTTAGTCTTTGAAGAAGGTTCAAATGTCTTGATTGATTTTCATTGTCTATATATGGATGCAGCCACTTCTCTAAACTTCCATTCACCATGAACTCAAACACTAGAGCTTTGAATTCATTACTATTGTAGTCCATGCTAGAGCAACATGTTAAGGTTTTAACAAGATTTGGATGCCGAATATTTTTCAAACACATTGCATTCAGCAATGAAACTCTTTGAAAATAGCCAAGTGGCTGCCATTTGTAATTGAGCGGGCATTGAAGAGTGAAGATCACTAAGAATGATTATAGATAGAACTTGATATTTAAGTGCTCATCAAATTATTACCAAAATACAAGTGGTAATCTATGTGATACAAAGTATTTCAATTTTTTGCAACTAAAACTCTATTTATATAGCACTACCTGATCGATTGAAGATTAGGAATAGTTTGAAGGGATTGATCTATTTTGGATGAGAATTAAGCAGACGTAAAACAAAGAACCGAAAATATGAGAAAACTGTGGAAGTATGTTGCAGTATATTTCGGTTAGCACATTTTTCAACTTTACTTAATTTCTAACCATGGTAAATTTCAAGTTTTAATTAAATTTATATAGGTACCATTTCAGTTTATTAATAAACCAAAACCTAAAAATACCATTCTCCTTACCGGTCACAACATCATCTTTGTAAATTCTTATTCAACCCTTATGTCAATATAATTCTTGAGTCACTATTCTTTGTTACCATGACATAAATAGTAGGCGAAAACACCATATAGTCAATTTGGTCCCTACATTTTAATAGCAGTCAATTTGATCTTAGTTATTTTTAATTTGTAGTTAATTTAATCCATACAGTTAATTCAATAATAGAAAATGTTTACGTAACAAATAGTTTGTCTAATTGGCATGTTTAGTGTTAAAATACTAAATCAAATGCTGATGTGTGGCCACATAAGCCACACATCAGCGATTACATGAATGGAAAAAAAAAAAAAATCCACATTAGCTTTAATATTTTTTTAACCAATTTTTTTTTTCCTTTTCTTTATTTCTTCTTTGAATGTTCTTACAATTTTTTAACCAATTTCATTTTAATTCATTTCTTGGTAATCAAACAATAATCTATAGTCCAACAATCACAGATCATATTCTTTCTAACCTTCAACTTGGCTTTCAATCACAGCAAATTTTATGCCATCAATCAAGAAAGATCAAATTAACTCCATAAGTTTCAACCAAAATCCTCAAACTCAGACTGAACCCCAAACCCGGATTCACTGCAACACAACCGTCCAGCACCCCATCTTAGAGCAAGGAGATCGGCAATGTTACGTGTATTTCAATACAAGATCGGCAAAGGTGTCTTGACTCTTGAGGCATTTCGTGGTGGTGGCATGGCTGCCAGTGGGGCGGATCTGTGGCCACAAACTAGGCACCATGGTGGTTCTCTGGTACTTGAAGGTTGGGTTGTGGTGAATCTGAGTTTGGAGATGCTGGGTTTCTATACCCATCTTCTTCAAAAACTTGAAATCTTCTGAATTGACTCCTAGACTTTTCCACCATAGAACCAGGCAGAAACATTTGGAAGAGCACCACCAAAAAAAAAAAAAAAAAAACCACAGCCACAGCACAAATCCATTAGAAGTAATTAATCTAACTTATTAAACAACAATAACCTTGAGAATCTTGCACTGGATCTCTATGAAAATGGGTGCCCTCGGTTCTACCAAAAGAAAAATACTAGAAAAGGTTCTCTTTTTAGTGGAATCCTAGATTTCAAAGAATCCATCTAGAGTCCCATCAAAATAAAGAAAAAGAAATCAGAGTTAAGACACAGATTTTCTTGGTTTATTTCTCAGTAACAAGAGTCAATAGGTGAAAGGTCAGAGAAAGAGATGGATTGAGTTCATGATAGGGATGATGATGACTTGTACTGTATTTGGTCGTAGTGAAAGATTAGATTTTGACAGTATTTAATATATGTTACTGAGACTTGCATATATAAGTTGGAGAAACGTGTTTTTTTTTTTTTTTTAGAAATCAAATGTATATTTGTGGGAGTCTTTTGGCTTAATATTGCCATTTTCAATCCTAATTAGCATTATAGGTACTATTTGAACTTAATTGGCAAACTGAGGAGAGAGAAAGAATTTCGGCAACAGTGTTGCCGAAATTCAACAAAAATGAGGAGAGAGAAAAAAGAAAAAGGGGGAGAGAGAAAGCAAAGGAATTTCGGCAACACTGTTACCGAAATTCCTCTGCCCAAAATATTGCCCGTTCAGTTAAAAAAAAAGCAATTGCGGCAACGCTATTGCCAAAAAAGGGAAAAAAAAAAAATTTTGTTTTGGCAAAAAAAATTGTTTTGGCCATTGTGGCAATGCCATTGCCGAAAATGGAAAAAAAAAATTATGAAATCTGTGAATGAGTAAAAAAAAAGTTGTCACGTACACAATATTTTCACAATAAATCACACGTGATTAATTATTATTAGTTCAAAAAATTTGTGACAAATTAATTGTGGCAATGGCATTGCCGAAAATGTAAAAAAAAAAAAAAAAAAAAAAATGTTTTGGCAATTGTGGCAATCCCATTGCCGAAAATGTAAAAAAAAAAAAAAAAAGTTTTGGCATTTGTGGCAATGCTATTGCCGAAAATGGAAAAAAAAAAATTATGAAATCTGTGAATGAGTAAAAAAAAAAGTTGTCACGTACACAATATTTTCACAATAAATCACACGTGATTAATTATTATTAGTTCAAAAAATTTGTGACAAATTAATTGTGACAATGGCATTGCCGAAAATGTAAAAAAAAAAAAAAAAAATGGCAATTTCGGCAATGGGATTGCCACAATTGCCAATATATATATATATATTGGCAATTGTGGCAATCCCATTGCCGAAATTGCCAAAATATTTTATTTTATTTTATTTTTTTTTACATTTTCGGCAATGGGATTGCCACAATTGCCAAAATATTTTTTTTTTTTTTTTTACATTTTCGGCAATGCCATTGCCACAATTAATTTGTCACAAATTTTTTGAACTAATAATAATTAATCACGTGTGATTTATTGTGAAAATATTGTAAAAATATTGTGTCCGTGACAACTTTTTTTTTACTCATTCACAGATTTCATAATTTTTTTTTTCATTTTCGGCAATGGCATTGCCACAATGGCCAAAACAAATTTTTTTGCCAAAACAAATTTTTTTTTTCCCTTTTTTGGCAATGGCGTTGCCGCAATTGCTTTTTTTTTTAACTGAACGGGCAGTATTTTGGGCAGAGGAATTTCGGTAACAGTGTTGCCGAAATTCCTCTGCTTTCTCTCTCCCCCTTTTTCTTTTTCTCTCTCCTATTTTTGTTGAATTTCGGCAACACTGTTGCCGAAATTCTTTCTCTCTCCTCAGATTGCCAATTAAATTCAAATAGTACCTATAATGCTAATTAAGATTGAAAATGGCAATATTAAGCCAAAAGACTCTATTTGTGGTCTAGTTTTTTATTTAAAGAAAGGAAAAAAATTGGTACAGAAATAAATATTTTTAAAAGAAGAAATGGCTTTTTTTGCCATGTAATTGCTGATGTGGCAAGTAAAAATTAGACACATCAACACACTAAACATGCTAACTGGACAAATCGTTTAGCATGTAAGCATTTTTCGTTAGTAAATTAACAGTAGGAATCAAATTGACCACAAATTGAAAATAACATGGACAAAATTAACTGTTATAAAAATGTATGGATCAAATTGATCATGACCCTAAAATATAGGGACCAAAATAATATTTTCGCCTAAATAATAGCTATTTCTCAAAACCTTTATTGCAAATGGTTACGCCTCAAAAATCTTGTTCCCCTTCTGAAAATGAGCCCCTACAATTGCTCTCCTCTTAATATTATGAAAACTAATTGCGTTCTTGCACAATGTGCGATGCAATTTATTATTAATTTTCTCCAATATTTCAATAAGTTTTACCAAAAAATTTGTAACTTAAATTGATTGGCATCTCAATTTCCAACATAAATATTTAGATTCAAATCCCCATCCTCAATTATCAATGTATAAAAAAGATATTTCAATAAATTTCATTGTAAAAAATGTAATCTTTAGTTATTTTATATATAGACAAAATAGAAATACACTAAGAGTAGTATAGTGATTTGATCATACTATATATGTGTGTGTGTGTTTATAAATTGAAAATTGCATTATATAGTAGTTAATATAGATAGGCATGTTTTCATGCCTACTTAAAGATGCATATATTTTTCAAGATTTTTGGTTATTAAAATGAATATTATATATATGTGTGTTACTAAAAAAAAATTCCCCTTTTTGTTGGACATGGTTTCAATTGTTGCAAAAACAACTAAATTTGAGTAAAATTGCTATATTTCAAATCAATTGTTTCTCACATAAAAAAACCAATTGTTTCTTATATAAATTTTAGAAAAATGATATTAAAATTTCATTATGCTTAAAATAATTAATATAACAAAATAAACATATTTATTATATTAGTAATCCTTCTAATTACATAAAATACATACTACAGTGTTAGTTCCACACACATACATACACACACATGCGCATGCTCACACACACACAAAGGAGGTAGGAAATTTAAACAATTAAGATTAATTTTAGTGAATTCACAAATATTTAATTTTTTATTAGCTTTTGTGACAATTATTGTCAAAACAACTAAACATGAGTAAGAATGTCATATTCTAAATTTATTATTATTATTTCAACTAAAAATTATTTTCTACATAGAGTTTATAAAAATAATCATATAAATTCATTTAATATAAACTCTCCAATATATATATATATAAATATATATAGATTGATTTTCTAGGAAAGGTTAATTTTAATACCATCCCAAAATATTAGTGCATCTCTCTATATATATAGATTGATTTTCTAGGAAAGGTTAATTTTAATGCCATCCCAAAATATTAGTGCATCTCTCCTCTTAATGTTATGAAAATTTTCTAGGAAGGGTTCATTTTAATGCCGTCCTGAAATATTAGTGTATGCAATGACAAATATTCACCAATTCAATAGATAAATTTTAATAGACGTTTCAATGGGCGATATGTACCATTTTTTTTTTTAAGCAATAATTAGGAGAGGAGAGGAGTTTGAACCCTTTTAGAAGGCCTGGACATCCTAGTTAGAAACACCAATAAGTGTTCTATCAGAAAGAACCATAAATAGATGATGGTTACATTACATTTTGGCCATTTAACAATAAGTACCATAAATGCCCCAAAAAAGAGTAGATGCCCTAAAATATAAAATATAAACCATCCAACTAGTGTTATTGACGCTTGATAGTAACTAGTTCCTACAGCTCAAAGCAAATTCTCACATACAGTTGACAATCACTTGAGAATCTCTTTTGATATATGCCTCGATCAGGATAAATCTTTCATGCCATACATAAGACAAGTATCAATAGATTATGTTCAAATATTGATGTAAATAGTGAGAAATCTATGACTCAAAATCATTAACAAATCAATTCGGAGATTGTATTGGGTGGGAAAGTAGAGCTCATCAATTGTGACTGTCAATCCACTTAAACATTAAAGGTATGTGGCACGGAGTGAGATGAAGGGAAATATGAAAAAGTGAAGGAAAGGCGGCCAAAATATACTAAAATTCAGCACATTCTAGTCAATCTTTCAATCTTCTCTCTCCGTCCAAACATAGGATAAGACAAACTAAATTACAAATGAAAACCATTATCTCAACTTTTTATGTACCACCACAGTTCAATCTGGTAGCAATACTTTGCACTCGCAAACAATCCTAACATATCGTCATCGTCTATTCAACAATAATGTGGAGTGTAATTACATGTCAGGAAGAGCTGAAAGGGTTAGGCTGATTTTCCCCAGCTGGCTGTACAAAAATTTCAGTGGTTACTGCTTTCTGTATATATGGTTTTCCCTGTACGTTGTAAATGGCCCTGCTTCTTCAGGCTTTCTTAATGGTCCACACCCTTTCGACCAAACCATGTCATGTAATGCTCTCCCTCAGGAATAATTTACCTTCTCTCAAAAACAACACAAAACTCCAAGCAGGTACTAGGGGTTATGGTTATCCTTTTCTTTCTCAGCCCTGGATGTGCTGCCAGTGTTTTTCTCAAAGGCCCATTCATCTTGCCAATTATCTTATTCCCAACCCCCAAAATAATCAACCACGGGTTGTGGAGACAATCAAACTGACCCCCACAAAAGGAAAACCCTTCTGCATTCTAGGGCAGCAGATATACTTGGGCACACATGAGAGCACAAAACCAAGTTGCTGAATGCAAGGACTATAACCCATCAGAGAAACAGTTTCCTCTCTCAACCATTAAAATGGATTTTCTGATTTTGAGAGCTCTGACCCTGCTGAGGCTGCTGTTGCGGAGCCTGCAAGTTCAGCGGTGGTTGCGTGTTGTAGTGGGCAAAGGGCTGAGAGTAGAGAGAATTCATCAAGCCCTGCAAACAAGTCAGACAAGTTATAAACTTCTTCACTTGAGAGGACCCCACCTGCCACCAAGCCTTAAGGATGCAGGAAACATTTAGCCAAGAGCACATTGCATCAAACTACTTGCTAAACACAGCAAGGTTTGGCAAACTACTCTCCATAGCCATATGTTTCTTACAACTTGGCATTTTCATAATTCTACCTAGAAAGTTCTGCTAGTAAACAGCATTAAAAGTTGAAGAAACCTGAGACTGAAGTGGGTTTGCATTTGCCACACCAAAGTGGCTCTGTGATGCATCATCTTGTGAGGGGTCATTGAAGCCAACCTGAGTAAACAGGCCTTGCGAACCATGCGTCATGTAGTCCTGAAACAGCAGAAATCAAAGTATAAGTTCAAAAAAGAAAAGGAAATAATGACAAAAGAAAGCATAAACACATTCAGAGTGGTAATGAGCTCAAACCTGGGACATAAAATCATTCCCTGTACCAAAGCGAGAATATCCAGCTTGAGAGTTTTGGTTTAGAAAGTTCCCAGGAAACCCACTTTGTGCTCCTTGAGTAACATAATCGACAGCATATCCACTTTGAGAAGCCTGCAGACCAGGCCAGTAACACATCAACATAATAAACAGAAAGGTGAAATCATTTAATATTAAGCCACCCAAAAAATAAATTTCATTAGTCTTTAAAAATAATAAATTAAAAAGACAAACCCCTAATACACCTTGTAATCCATAAAAGCATCACACCCAAACAATAAATAGCACAACATTATACATCCCAGAGTTTCCAATACGTAATCAAGATCAAATACATCCAAACACTCCGCAATATGCAATATATATGACCAAGTATATAAGAATACTAGGATTTCCCTGATATGTACCTGAGTGGAAAATTCAGCAACATTATAAGGAACATGTGATCCCTGGCTTTTGAAGTCATCACCCAAGAATTCCTGATAAAAGTTGAAAGACATTGAAATAAATGAAAATCAAGAATAGAACAAACAATATACAGTTGCATATGCAAAGTACAATAAATACCTGAGACATGCCCGCCATGGAAAATCCATCTCGAAATGTTTGGCTAGGCCCTTGAACTGGCATCTGACACAAAAAAAAAAAAATGATACTCAGGACATGACGACACCAATACGGGATAAAATACAAAAATTTGGCAAATAAATGTAAAAAGAAAGACTGAGTACAGACATTATTAACAAACCCAGGTTGAGACAATGGGCCACCCACAGATGGCTGGCTGTTTGGATTCTCCAGTGCAGGAAAGTTGAAAGTAGAGCCAATATTTCCAATAGCTTGCTGGGTGCCTTGTTGGTGAGGCAGATGACTGCCAATAGGAGCACCAGCATTGCCACGCCCAGCCCCAAAACCCCGACTGCCTGGTGGAGGGACATGAGGAACAGCTCCGACTGGTCCATGCACTGCTCCACGAGATGGAATAGCATATGGCTGAGAAGGGGGACCACCAGGAAATGGTGGAAGGGGAACCCGAGGCATTGGATAGCCGGCAGGATGCACCCCAGGCTTATGGGTACCATTAGGAGGGCCAGGAGATACAAAAGTACCTGCAGTTGGAACAAAATAGTATCTCGATCATGTCATATACTACTTCGAAGACATTATAATATCAACAGTGAAAAAGGAGCACACTCAAGCCACTCTGCGGGATTTAAAGTGTCATTCCAGGAAAATACAAATAATGTAAATATACAACATGTTAGAAATAACATACCCCTACCACGACCGCTTCTTCTATCAGCATTTGGAGATGAGGCAACAGAACCAAAAGTATCATTAGGCACAACACCAGGTCCACCACCAAAGAAAAGCCTCCTATCGTTGTAGATCTATTTCAAGATAACAATATCAATATCAGCTTCTATCCACATAAATGCTTCATAATTTATAACCAACCCCAACCATTAACCCCCCCCCCCCCCCTTCCTCTCAAAAAAAAAAAAAAAAGAGGTAGGAAAGCCCAAAAATTAAAAGAAACCACATATCAACTTTTGCATTTCCATCACCTACCTTTTTAGGCTTTTGAAATTGAACCATACTTTGTTTCAAATTATTCAGAGGTCCTTCAACCAAGCATTCATGCTCCTGATGAAACATTAGCAAAAAAATAGGAGAGGACGTTGTTTAGTAACAAAAAAAGGATTAGTTGCATCAATCTACAAGTGATCTGCAATACCACGCATTACATATTGAACAAGAAACCACTAATCACTTAATGAAGAAAGGTCAAAAATTAAGGATGTTGAATTAAAAGAGTATCATGTAAATACCAAATCTCTGACATAATTATAAATAATAGCATAATATGCACACGTAGTAAGATAAAAAATACTGCCAATCTGTGAAATGCCCCCTCTGCCTCAAAAATAATTGAAACTTTTAAAATGGCACGAGGATTAGACAATCAAAGTGCTATCACCTTTGATAATATTATTTGTTTTTTGAAAAAAAAAAGGGAGGCTAATATAAAAAAATAAAAAAAATGAAGTACAAATTCCAATTACAGAATCTTTCATACATTTTGAGACAATCAAAGAGGGAAAGGTTGTGATCCATTTTAAGACACAGAATAATAGTTGACTAGCTTCAACATCCCAAAATCAATTCCAGCACATTGCAAGTGCAATAAGATAGAGCCTTAGATAAATCACAATAGCATAAAACAGGGAAATACCTTGTAGTGTGTCAATAAGCTATTCCACAGTGGCTGTTTGCTCAGGACTTTAGGATTCCCCAGAATGACAATACCATATCGAGCACGAGTTAGAGCAACATTGAGCCTACGGGGATCATTAAGGAATCCAATTCCCTGTAGAGAAGGCAACCAGCAGTCAAACATCAATACATAAATATATCATGTACGAAAATATCTAGATACAAACAATATCTTTCCGGACAACATTCAGAATCCACCAATCACCTAAAAACACATACTTTAGGTATCCATTACATAACCTATAGGCCACAAAATTAAGGGTTTTATATGAACTGCCAATATTGTTTATTTTTTAAATTGGTAAATCACACGCAACATGATGGGTTTTGACCCCTGACCTTACCCTCAGTCTTGTTCTTCTAGTAGAAGAATATGACAATTCAACTAGATCTCACTTGCACTTGATAAGTTTTGATAATGGTTAGAAATATTTTACTGCCACTGCAGCTCAACCCAGCCCCCCTTTGGACTCTCAAAGGCTAAGTGCTAAGGAGAATATATGATTAGAAAATAATGAATATATGACAGAAATCAACTATACCTAGTAATCCAAAAAGGAGGACAAGGTAAAATATCTCTTCTGCTTTGACAGTTATTGCCATTTCATTTTGTTAAACTAGTCCATGAAGGTAAATTATTACAGGAGTCAAAATGTGTCAAATCCTTAAAGCATGAACAAGCATATTAAATCTTGTCAGCAAATATAAGAATTGACAGTGAAACTTCATTTGAAAAATAGAAATAAACAACAATAATTAGAAACAAATGTCCATCCACTGCCTCTCATTAAAACAAGAGTTAACCAAGACCAATACTGAGTCTTCAGGTCAGAAATAACACTGAATAAATATCATAAATGTCACATTAACTAACCTGATGTTCATTACTCCTCACACATGACAGAATAATGTAGTCTTTTTCCCTTCCTTGAAATGAATCTACACTTGCAACCTGTAATAAACACAAGTTTTTAGAAACAGCAGGAAAAAGTTATTGCGCCCTAGGAATGATGAGTTGAATATAAACATTACCTCAATCTCCTTGTAAAGTTGCTGTCTAAGAGCACCATTCCTAGACATATAGTTCACAATATATGCTCTTTGTCCCTCATATGGTGTTATCACCCCAATCTGTGATATAAGGGATATATTAATAACTGAGAACAGAACTGCACCAATTCAGAAGTAGAGAAGATCCATAGTAACCTGACTAGGCACTACACCGCTCCTTAAGAAAGTAGTTACAATCTTTTCTACATTAGCAGCCTCAGTCCTATTCAGATAGGATGTTCCACTAGCACTTATCTCCTCTTGTCCCATCTACAAAACAAGCATATTTTATCAGACAGCTCACTGGAGGTGCCAGAGAGGGAGGGAGCTGAGATTTGAAAACACACTCAAAACAAAAAGGAGCTCAACCAGTTTTAGCATCAAAATCAATTTATAATGATTCTAAGAATCAAACCAATGATTTCACACCCAAGCTAGATACAAATCATATAATGCACCAGTTATTTGCTAATTCTATTTATGTTCAGAGTGACCAAAATCTAACTACAGACAATTGATAGGCAGCTGTAATACCTGGACATAAAAGAACATTGGGCGATTGGGCACAGGCCAAGGAAAGTCAATTCCCGAAGATTGCCTCTCATTTATAGTTACTCCATTCTGTAGTGTGCCTTCATAGAAGCTGTTAGAAGGAAATTCTGACAGAGATGGGTGCATACGATATTGAACCTAGGTTTCAAACAGAATGTAAGAAATCAGTCTTTAAAAATTGTATATTGGGCAATGACAATAAGTACAATAAAAAGTCAGCTGTACATTTCAACACATCAAATTATTAACCTTTAATGAGTCCTTACAAATCAACAAAACTCCATCAAATAGCGTAAATGAATGGACAGCAAAGTACATACAAATTTTCAACATGAAAAACCCGTTTCAGCTATCACAGTACAGGATAAGCATGCATATACCAATTTATACCATCATTATGAGTAAGCAATTACCATCGTGAAAAAAATTCACCACCATTAATTTATTATTCATCTCCCCCATTAACTTCTAAATTTACGATTAGTTTGTTATTAAGTTGAGGAGAAATCAATTTAAAAATGACTTTCATTGTCTTGTTCAAGTATGTAGACTCCAGACTCCTAGCTCCAACCGTAAGAATGGGAAGGAGATAAAAGTAAAACTTTGAGACCTTCATTGAATTTATAGAAGTTCCATAAAAACAGACATAATATATCCTACCCATTACCTGCAACCTAATTGGTTTCACGCCAAGTAGAACAAGACGTTCAAAGAGAGACTGGGCTAAGCCAGCACGAGCTGCTTTCTTGCACATAATGACTGGACCAAGCTGGCAATGGTCCCCAACAAGAACAACCTGATGCATAATTACAAGTCAGAAGACCACTCATGAAACAGGGAGAATAGAATGACAAGGTTAAACTTGATCTCTATACCTGCTTTGCCCCAAGAACCAAAGGAATAAGACATTCAGGTTCTGTAGCCTGCGTGGACTCATCAATAAGCACCTGAAAAAAATACAAAAACAAAACAAAAAGTTAAAGAGAGTAAGCTTTTAAACTAGTGAATCCTGGACAAACTTCCACATGTTAGATGCATTTCAACCTGGCGGAACCTAAAATTTGCCAATCGAGGATCTCCAGCACCAACACATGTGCAACAGATGACATCAGCACTTTGAGAAATCTCCCTTTCAGTTGCCCGCTTCAGTGCTTTATATTTTTTCTCATCACTGCTAGACAATTCTCCTGTACACATTAGGAGAAAGAAATAAGAAAAAACCAACTTCGAACTCAAAGATGCAGTTTTTATTTGACACTGATTAGGCACAGGAAATTCAAGAAGGATCTAAGTTACTAGGTAAAAGATTAAAAAAAAATGATGTCCCAAGGAAGTGATTATGCAGAAATGTCCAGATATCAAAGCACAGTCAACAAGCTTTATTAAAGTTGGACAAAATCTTCAAAAACAATTTGTAAGTTAAGTCAAACTCATTCGTTTCCTACATTCCCGGTGCAACATTTTCCCAATATATAGTGGTATGATAACCTTAATCAGACACACTATTCAAGCAGAGGAACTTAAATTGACCAGGCAATGACCCCCAAAGGGAACTCTCCTTTAAAAATATGAATAAATGAATAAATAAACAACACAAACACAAACAAACTATTATTTTAACTTCCACAGAGTAGCCATAGTAAACTAATCCCCCAGTCACTTGTTTCCTACCTAAAGCAATCTAACTGCACAGAGCAGATAAAACAGTTGAATTACCTATCAAAAATAATAAATAAAACAATTGAATCGCAATTCTGATATGCAAAGTATTCACCATATGTGGGAATCATTCTTTGAAGAGTAATACCTGAAGCTATATGCAACTGCATCAGATAAGGATCACTCAGCTATATCTTACTTAATGATTCGATAGTTGGGGGTGGGGGGATTTGAACCCTAGATGCCTCTGTTGGAAACACTAGAACATTCCCACCATGACAAGGCTCTTGGCTCAACTATTTTTTATTTAGATGACCAAAATGAGAGGAGGATATGCTCTTCAAATATTAGATTCATTCTAGACTTTCACAATTGAGATTGCAGCAGTTGATTTATTCTTCAATGTTTTGTATCCTAGCATTCCAACTAGAGGCTCAGATTGTACGAGGTGGAGGTTCACTGGCAATGGAAAATTTGATGTTTGATCATATAATGAGGCTTTGAGAGACTAGTGATGTGACTTTCCCCTTGAAAAGGATTTTGTGTTAAGGCTCCAAAAAGGGCTTTTTATTTTTGTGGACAATGTTCTGGGGGAAGATTTTAACATTTTATAATCTCATGAGAGGAATTCCTACATAAAAGGGTGCTGCATGTGAAGTAGTGGACAGACTATGGACCATTTGTTGTAGCATTGTGATACTGCCTATAAATTAGGGAGCTTTATTTTTCCATGTTTGAAGTAGATCGGCTAATGCCTAAAAGTGCTATTGATCTACCAAGTGGATAAAGGAATCGTTTTTTTTATATTTATCATTCCTCCCTTGTTTGAAATCTAGCTCTTTTGTGCCTATTGTGGACATTATGAAGAGAGATCCATCGTTGTATGTTTAAAGATGTGGAAATCTCACTGTTTGATGGCCATAGAGACTTTCATCCTATCGTTAATTTTATTGATTCTCCTACTTACCGATTTTAATTCTCTCTTTTTTGTCATTATATAAGGGCATTTCATGTGTTCACATGCACATTAGAGGGTTCCTCTTCTTTAGGGGGGTTTTTTTTGTTGGGGGGGGGGGGGGGTGGGGCAAGAGTTTATTCACCAAACACGCTGTCAACACAACATAAAATGAAAATTTCAGTAGGCTTCACCCAATTGCATGTCTCCAAGAATATTAACACCTTGCATATATTCTGACTACTACCCTTTGTTCCTGAAATTGAAACCTGAATAATCCTAACGCCTCTAAGCTTACAAAACCCAAAGCAGAATCAAACCAAGCTAGCCAATCCTCAAATCTACTGCTCCAATTTACAACACAGCAAAAACGGAACACCAATAGTACAGTACAGATTGAATACTCTATCCATTAACAATAAAAATTTAAAAGGGCAAAAAAAAAAATAATGAGAATAAGCCTGACCTTGTTCATCTTTCAGTTGTTGTAACTTGTGAAGCTCACTCTTTTCAGATGTGTCAAGATGTCGAACCTGCAAGAATGTAAAACAGGCTAAGAACAGAGAACATACTAGTAGTATCAGACAGAATACAATAATGATGCCCACACACACCTGATAGTGAAGGGTCAGATGCTCAACCGGAGAACTCACAGCTTCCCTTGATTTTGCACAAAGCCTAACAACCTGAAATCCCCCCCCCCCCCAAAAAAAAAAAAAAGAATAAAATGAAAGGTAAAATAAATTTAAAAAAACAAATAAAAGCAAACAGTAAAATAGCAAGCACTGATTTTAAATGACGCATCATTATGAATTAAAATTGAGCCCCTACCACCATCTAATTCTGACAACAACAATCCTAACAGATATTTTGACTGCTAACAGTTCCAAAACTTTATTCAATTCAACAATTTCAGACAACAATTTTCAAGACAAGCATACCTACAAAATACACTTGAAAGCAATAGAAAGCTCCATCACGCAAAATTTAATTAACCAAAAACATCTTTCAAAGATGCCTACAATTATATATTGATAATGTCATTTAAAAAATTCAGATCATTTGAAGAATCTTTCACATATGTAGAAGATACTCTGAATAAAATTGTAATATGTTAATGACCAGATATAAGTAGTTAGTTTCTTCAGGTAAATAGAAATTATTTTATTTCTTCTTTTTGAGAAAATATAATGGTAATATGGTTTCAATTATCAACATTGCATAGAAAATGACTCTAATACAATGCATCATATAATTGAAAGATAAGAAGGAAGCAGAATTAAGCATATTAGAGAATCATCACTACAGTGGAAAGTAAACAGACAAGTGCATAAGCATTATTTACAAATCCTGTAGTCCACTGCTAAGAAAACATCTCAAAAGTCTGAACATTTATGGTTCTTTATTGATCACAGTTGTGCCTAGATAATGTCCAGGTCCTTAAAAGTGATTTACCAGGGCAGGCCATGGCAGCTCAGAAAAAAAAGTGTGGCACTTGACATTATGACAAGGTTTGCTTGAAAGAAAGACAGGAACAATGACACAAAATTTGGACAAGGTAGGTGGTAAATGATGATGTGGGGATCCACTTTTGTAAATTCAATTGCCTTATGTTCAATAGAGTTCATGATAGACCCCCATACATAATTATGTACTATCTAATCTCAGTATTTTTCTCAGAGCTGATGAAGATCTTACACGATATTTTCCTTTGCAAAAAATATTCCATTTAACAGTAGATGTTTATGCACAGACAAAATAAGGAAAAGGAACAACATGGCCAGAAATGGCAATAAAAAATAGAACAGAATGCCAATATATATATATATATATATATTATAGAGTTGGCAAAAATGCAAGCAAAGCTTTGCTTAATTACCTTTAACCCAGTAGCACTTATCTTTTCCGCTAGTTGGTCTACAGCCACATTACTAGGGGCACAAACCAAAACCTGACAAAAGAATAATATTATCTAGTGTGATAACCAAACAAATAAATACTAATGCTAGGAAACATGAAATTAAACCTACTTGCCCCTGGCCTTGTTTGGCCATGTGATATACAATCGCTGCAGAGGTTACTGTTTTCCCCGTGCCAGGTGGACCTTGAATCAAACTTATAGGTTTCTGAAGGACGCTCTTTACAGCAAACACCTATCAAACAAGTACAAACCACTTTGAGCAATCCAGTAACAAGATCTTGCATAAATGCAAGGTGTCACCCAGAATGAAAATGCAGAATTCTGATCATTACATATTCGAAAAGCTTGGCAGATTTCTTGATCATTACATGGACATCATTAGGCCTCTTGAAAAGGCTTATTGATGTAGCATAATGCCCATTTTGCACTTAAACAAGATGCACATGGTCATAGGGTTCTCTATTCACAATCTAAGCACCTAACTGTAGACTAGAATTTCCAACTTTTTACCATAACTAAAATATTCAGCCAATAACTTTAAAAACATATTATCTGTAGAGGAAACATAACAATCAAGATAGAATTAAATAGATGATCAGGACAGCATACTTGAGATGCATTGAGCTCCGGAAGACCAGGTGCGCCAAAACGACGAGGCAGTGTATTGCGAACCATTTGAACTTCAACTTCATGGCCCAACAAGTGGTGGTAAATGTACCTGCATGGATGGTGGCATTTAAATTCAAAGAGCAAATAACTCAGATACAAAATATGCATGATCCCTATCAATGACTGATCTAATATTTGAACAATGCACCCAGAATACTGACAGACTGATACACGGGTAAACAAATCAAACTAGGATATAATAACACCAAACACAAACCCTTAATAGAGTAGAAAAAAAGCATGGAAAAGTCCAACATATCTATAGAAAATGTAACAGAATTATATGCATTACCATTGATATTCATATTACCTCTCCGCAATATTCTATAACTAATTTCCGGAAAAAATTAATTAGAAAAATCAAGATATTACAGCCAAGATTAAAGACTCCCTAAAACCTTTTTACATACAAACAAATGCAGACAGCTGAAATACCAGCCAACCTACCCGCTAACACTAGTCTCATCCACTGCAAAAGTTTTCATTGCTCCCTGCATGCGATCAAAGCTTGTACTTTTCCACACGAAATCAACACTGAAACCATGGTTTACATCAACTGGAACTCCCTGCATAGAATATTAAAAATATGCACTAATAATGACAACTAAATAAAAACTTGAAGAAACAAGCCAACTGCAATAATACTTTATTTACCTGACTAGCACGAAGTTCAAGTGCAACCTCCTCTTGTGCAGTTAGCTTGATCTGGAACAATATAAAAAGCATGTAATACGCCCATAAAATGTGGCTATGTGCCTGAGCGGTAGAAAGGACATACTAAACAACATTTAGATGTCTCTCAAAAGAAGAGGCATACCACATGCCCCACTGACTGCCATGCTGGGTGTGCTGCATCTCCAGAATAACGCAGCCGCAACTCATCTCCAGGTACAAGGCGCAACTCATTGTCTTCCTATAACAACAGAACAGGCAGTTTAATTTTCGAAAAAGGAAAAACAAATGTACTTTTTGAAGTAAATAATTTTCAAAATAGAAATAAAGTACAACAAATGCTCATAAAAGGCCTAGCAGAACAGGAAAAATTAAAATACAAGTAATGAGAAGATATTCACAATTAAAATGGAAAAACTGAGATAGTGAAGCACCTTTGGAAAAACAAAATATGCAATACGCTTCTTGTTAAGACCGATATCCCACCGAATTGTGACATTGTCTTTGCTTTGAGATTCTTTCATCATCTACAACAAATAAGATATCATAAGATGCCACACAATGTTTTGCATAAAGCAATGTTTTGTTCAGGAAATCAGAATAAATCATTCGAGAAGCATAAAGGCATCATTAAGCTAAATATTATCTTCTTTAGCACTCTACTCGGACAGAATAACATAACCATATAAGCACAGAAAAAAGAGAGTAGAAGACATAGAGAGATATGAATCATACTTTATCATAGTCAGCCTCAAGCTTAATTAGTGGAGCAAATACATTTTGATACTGCAAAAGAAAGGTAATACCATCAATGTATTAGTCAACAGCCACATAAACTATAACTTCCACCAGCCTTCTCTGGTAGTAAAGCAATCATGTTGTTGGCAATCATTCAAACTCAGTCACCTGATATGCATCTTCATACTTCAAGGCTACAGGCTGAGGTTCATCGTCCACACCAGGCTTCTCAAGATCTTCCAGGGAAGCATCAGGATTTGTTTTCCAAAGTTCTTCAACCTTGTTTATCTGTTGAGCACTGATCTGGCGTGCCCTCAACTGCTCCTGTTCAGATGGGATCTGCAAAAATACAACCATTTATAAAAGTCTAACAAAAAACACCTCATATGTGAAACAGGAAACAATGCAAAAAAGAAAACTAACCTTGACAAGCCACTGCAAAAAACACCGGTCATCAATCAGGGGACACCACTGGCTCAGGTCCCAATTCATGTCCTTCAATGCATTAACACTTAAGCAAGGTTCCCTACAAAGAAGAACAACCACACTCTCTGTCTTTGCCGAAATAAAGCCAAGCAAGAACACATTACGACATCCACAATTGTAGCATTCAAGGATTGTTTCTCCTAAAGGACTGTCTTTATGAAGACATACTTCCTTGTGTTTTGCTCGAACCTATAGAACCAACATTATAACGTAATAAGAATTAATATCAGAGATTCATGTTCAATTGCAAAATGGCAAATGATTTATCCTATACCAAATGGAGCAAACTATTGGTTCAAGAAAAATTCATCAATTTTCACCCAAATTGAATGAATAAACTTTAGCATTTAAAAGCACTAAAGAAATTGAATAATCAATAACAAAACCTATAACTAATAATTAAGGGAAAACATCCATATAAATTATTCATATCAGTAGGTAAATATGACTAAAAGATTACACTAATACTATTACAAAAATAAATAAATAAATAAAATTAAAGCAGTACCAGTACAAAGATTAAAGGATACAAACTGGAAAGCAAACTGCAAAATATAAGCCATACACTCAAAACTCTCACTTCAAATGGCTCGATGTGGAGGTTTATACATAATTCCATAACATTACAAAGTCACCAAAAGTTTCTTTCCTTCAGGACCAGAGGAACATATAGGTAAAATCACCATCAGAAAGAATGAGAAAGCTTTTTCTTTTTTTCAATATAGTAACATCATTAAAGAGTAAACATTGAATCCAATTTAAAATCCAAAGGCTAAATGAATCAAAGTTTTCCAGAGTTCCAATTTAACTAAAATTTGTGCAAATCTGTGATCTCCCATTTTAGCCCTAAAAATTGATATTTTTATCAATCTCTCCTCAAAAAAGTACATAACATATATTCATATGCAAGCTGAATCTTCATAGCCTAGGTCTACCCTATATGTGAAGAAAGGACAGGCTATATTACAAGCCCACACAATTTAACAACCACAGAAGGATACAACTCTACTACAAGGTACATCTGAGAACATTCTAAAATTACTCACTTAATGTCCTAATCCAAGTGTCATAAACACACAAATGGAAGTGATGACCAAATAAGTTAATTCAGAAGGAATGCTAACAAAACATATTTCCACAAAGTAGTAGAAACTTATTAGACATGTTCCTGATTGTTCTGTCTCTAAGAACAATCTGATGAAATGCTAGTCATCAAAATACCCCTTTTTTTACTTAAGCACAAAGCACAACGAAATAAATTAAATCTTTCTAATTACTTCTTGAAGTGCCTTCATTATTCAGAAAATCACCTCAAAATGATATAGAATTCAACCTATAGTGTCTGCTCCATGATGATGGACACCAATTGGTTTTTGGCTATGATGCATAGGTACGGATACAGGTATGGATCTGATACTGGTACAGGGATACAACATTTTTTTTAGAACTTAGGGTATGATACATTGGGAATAAGTGTACTAATTACTTATGAAATATATTCTATTTATATTTTTTATATATAGTTAAGCATTTATTTTATATATTGTTAAGCATATATCAAATTAAAAGCAATAATGGATAACAAGCGAATCCATGGCCATCAAATGATGTTTAGAATACAAATCAAGATCCAAAAGAGTAATTAAGAGATAACTAGGTAAGTGCTCAACATTGGAACCTATACATAAAACATATAAATAAAAATTCTTACAAGTTTGGGCTATCCCTCACTGTTGGGGTTGGGTTGTGTATCCTAGATGTATTGGCACTTAAAAAAAAATCAAAAATCAAAAATCAAAATTTGCCAGGTATGTATCTTAGAGGTATACAGTTGCTATCAGTACAATACCGCTGGATCAATGGGATCCCAATCTCACTTTCCTAGGTATGCTTGCCCTGTTCAGAAACTGAAGCTACTTTTTCTCTTTCACTACACCAAACCCACGAACTTTCGACCAAACACATACAGTTGATTCCACAGGTACCATGGGCATGCTACTAATGCCTGTTGGACTTGGCAGTAAGTACAATGATCAAAAATAGAGTATATGTGCATCTAAGGTTTTTGGTGTAGGCAGAGTTCAAACCCAAATCTCCTTTTTGACGAAAAGGGACTTTACAAGTTAGCTAACTGGAACCCATACTTCAAAATGATATTAGTATCTACAAATACTGTTTTACCTTGTCTGCTAATTCCTAAGTAACCCTTAATTTCCAATTCAAAATTTCGAAATCAAATGTATGCATTTCATAATATCTGTGAGGCTAAAGGAATAATACCCACATTAGCACTAACCAAAACTAAGTTACTCCGGTAATTCCAAGGCTAACATCCAAACTATATACTTCAATTACCAAAACAAACCAACAAAACCTTAACCTATTTATCACAAACTCCCAGTCTACCCTTCTATACTCACATTCCTCAAATCAAACAAAACATAAAACAAAAGCACTGACCAGGTGATTGACGATATGCGAGCCGGACGTGTTCCCTCTGGAATTGCAGAACCATTTACGACACGAGGGCACGTTGCAACGCACGACACATGCCGGGTTCGACACGCCACAGTACCGACACGCGTGTTCAGTGAAATCCCCTTTGCCGTACTCGTAGCTCTCATCGTCCCCAGTCTCCTCAAAGTTCAACCCTCCCATCCCAGCCGCTAGGGCTTCCACCACCTGATTATTACTACTGCTATTGTTGTTGTTGCTGATGATATTAGTATTGCTATTACTATTCCCACCACCACTGCTGCTTCCCGAGCCGACTGCCCGAGCTTTCGTGACGCTTCCGGGGGCAGCCGATACGGGCGAGGTCTCGGACTGGTGGTCCGACCCGGGACCTCTGTCGTTCGGGTCGGATAACGAATCGGAAGGCGTGGGCCATGAGACTGGAGAGCGAATCGGGTCGCGGAACTCCGGGTAGTCGAAATCCTCGCCCTGCGTGTTGAATTCGAGGAAGGTGTAGGCGTCGTTGGCCGTGTCTGGCTGCGACGCCGTTTCGAAGAGGTTGTTTGGCTGAGAATCCATCCTCAGCCAAAAGAGAGAAGGCGATCTGGAGGTGAAATTAGGGTTAGGGTTTTAGAGAGATTGGTAGATGTTGTTTGGGAGTTAGGGTTAGGGTTTGGCGAGAGAGAAAAGAAATAAGAGCTTTGGGGAAGAATGAGAAAAAGAATGAGAGAGTGAGAAATGAGGAAGGGAGAGTGTTTGTGTTTGTGTGTGTTTTTGGGTTTGTGCGTTGTCTCGTGTGTGCTACGTCAGGGAGAAGGAGGGTACGTGAGAAATGGGGAAATTGTTTGCGACGTTGGGGACACGCGCGGGTTTAATTGGTCAAAAATTTTGAGACCCTATAAAATACCTAAACTTTAGTTACACGTGTCAATGTAAAAAAAAAAATTAGTCTATGTAAAAGTAACTTAACAAAAGTTGTAGAGTTTTATGTGCATTGAGAGAACTACCGGTGTAAGTCACGCTATAGGGGCGTTTTATCTTCTGCGAGCAATGCTAATGTCACAACATTGTATACCATTTTTGTTATAACTAACTATATGGCAAATCATGAGCGTTGAGGGAAAAATAATAATTCCATGCGGATTCACATTTTCGACATTTACAACTTAGCACGTGAAGTATGAAGGTCGAACTTATGGGAGCGTGCTGCGCATCGTGTGACATTTGGAACTGATAGACGGTAGATGGCACTCGAGGTGGCATTGATTGAAAGATGGTTGTGACTTTAGAGTGTGCTTCCTCGTGTTGTCATTCATTCGTGTCTTTACCATTAGATTATTCCATGTATTACGTTTTTCTTTTCTTTTTTTCATTTTTATTTTACCGTGCAACTGATAGTATAGAGGTTTTTTTTTTTTTTTTTTTTTTTAATAAAGCATAATATGGGAAAAAGTTTAGCTATCCTACTACTCGATGGCATTTGAAAAACACATTCATATGTAGGCTTGGCTTTTTTTTTTTTTTCCCCTTTTTTATGAATAGTGTGATTTATTTAAATAATATAAATATATAATCTTTTAAATTCTTATGTAAGGATAAAATTTAGTTACAAATTTGGTTATCGCTTAAGATTGCAACTTCACTAAATAAAACTAACATTTCTATATATTTTAAAAATCGAACCGTTGAATTGCATGTTTTTTATACTCTTAAAACACATGTCAAATTTTGTTTCAATCAAATTTTATTTACCATATGATCCATAAACTTATTTTTTAAACATAATTTTATATTATAAAAACTTACAATTTAAACTATTAATTGATAATATAGCTATTAATGTTTTATTTTCTGAAAATTTTGCAAGTACGTAAGATATAAGAAGAAAATGTAATTCAATGGTGGATTTGACAAAATTTACATTCAATAAAAAGATATTGAATAAAGTTGTAACCTTAAACTATAACTAAACTGATAACCAAACTTTATCCGTCATATAATGGGTTTAAAAGATAGCTCCAAACTGATATAGAGCCAAACTTTGATCTAATATATATGAATAATTGATAACTAAGAATAGTTAATGAACTAGATCAAAAAAAAAAAAAAGTTAATGAACTGTTTATATATAATAGATTTTTGAAAATATCATATTTGATGTAATTAGAAAATTCTTAATAAAAAATCCATAAAAATATTCACATCAATCATGTGAATCTGAATATGTTTTAGTCAAATTTAGTCATTTTTGTTAGTTTAACTAATCTATTATTCACAATCGTCTCAATATTCTATTTCTATTTTATTTAAATATCATTTCTCTCTCTCCAAAAATCAAATTTTTTACCTCATATTTCCTCAATTTCACTCTCTCTTTGGAATCCCCATCATTAGAAATCACAAACACCCAAACACAACCACACTGGAAACATCTAAACACAACCACATCAAACCCAATTCAACCAACAGAAATCACAGTTCAAAAAAAAAAAAAAAAGGCAATGGAACTCCCCAAATTTTCTTCTCCAAAAATGAAAAAACAACAAGAAGCAAAGTGTACGAGCTTCAGCTTCAAAACAAAGATCTTTAGCTTCAATCCAAAGCTTCAAAGCGCTTCTTGATATTCCATGTGAATTACTTTAGACTATTTTTTTCCCGATAAAAGTCAAAATCTCATTTGGACTTAAATCACCTACTTGGACTAAGTTTAATAATAAAAAATTTCCTAATTTTCTAAGATTTTCATAATTGTTTTGGGAAATTTTTATTACTTTTCTTGCAACAAAAACTCTTCAACTTTGAATAATGCTAGAGATACAAATTTTTGTACAAAAAATTTTAAAAACTGCTGATATGGTGAATGATTATTGGTAAAAAAAAAATGATGTTTTTTTTTTTTTTGAGAAACAAACACACACACACACATAAAGGAGAGGAAAATGAGTTCTAACACAAAGGCACATCACAATTCCACTAAAAAAAATGATGTTAATGATAGGCCTAGATGAAAACTAATAAGAAGCTAGTCACATCAATAGTTTATAAAAATGTTGTAAAATAGTTTGTGAATATAGCAATACTCCTTCAACTTTATATAAAGTATCATAAATACGTTAGAAGGTCCAAATTTTCACTCATGGGAGATTTTTGAAACCTCTATAATTCAAAGTTAATTGACAACACACTCGAACCTACAAATTTTCATGGTCTTCTTCCCCACTTTTCACTACACATCAGCAATAAGGTATTTGGTATCAAATGATATTATGTTAGCAGTATCAAAATTGAATAAGTGTGAGACATGTTAGCAAAAAATAACTACTCCACTAATAAATGAAAGGCATGTGTTAATGGGTAGTTATTTTTATACACATGTCTCTCATTTATTAGGTTTTGATATGAATGGCGTAGTATTATTTGATATAAAATACTTTTTCCACACCAACACCCAACACATAAACACCCTTAGGAATCCATATAACCATTCATACAGACAAAATTCAAGTAGTTTTTTAGGTCACTGCATTCATCAACATCACCAAGGGAAGCAAAGCTTCATCAACAAGCATCCATCTTTTGAGAAAGCCATATAACAAGGTGAAATTTTGGAGGAGACAATCCAAGAACAAAAGTGATAGTAAGGATAGAGGATAAAAAATCCACCAATGGATTCGTCTGTTGAGCTTTGTGAAGCTTAGTTGCGTTTGACTCAAATTATGACTTGACTCGAAATAATATTGTTACAACTTTTAATGAGAGATTTTTTGAGGCTTAGTCAATGGAGCGGAGGTTTGGGAAATTTTTTTTAGCCCGTTTTGTAGCCCATTGTGAATCATGTGCGCCAGATATAAAAACTTTTATTTTGGAGATTACGATTTTATGTTGCTTTTGAAAGAGAAAATTGTATTGCCGCATCTTGTATTTTTTCCCTGAGAATAGTGAAATTTCTGCAACTTTATGAATGTAGGCAAATTACCACGTAAATACTGTTTTGTGTAATTTTTTTTTTTTTTGGAATTTTTCTCTATTTTTGCATTTCACAGATCTGGGAATTTCATGTATATTCTCATCATCGTCAACCATTCACATACCGGAAAGTAATTCTTCGCTTCTTTGTTGTTAGATTTTTTTTTTCCTGTATTCAATCATATCATGCTTAGTTAGATTTTTGCTATGCTTTCATAACATGAAAAATCCAAAGATACGCATTAGGGTAAAATCTCCTCTTTCTTTTTTTCTTTTTATTTTTTATTTTTATTATTTCTCATCATGATAGTCTTAGAGCAATGAGTTACATGTTGATTCACATAATCTTAGAGCAATGAGTTACTTGTAAACTTTCAAAAAGTTGTGATCAATAGTATCAACCACAATATCAATATGAAGTTAATGCTTTTTGTAAGTTAATGATAGAATCCTAACTAATGTGAAGGAAAAGAAAGATAAATAACAAGTTTTCATGTTAAGAAAAGGATCTACAAGCAATCTCAAACTTAAAGGTTATAAATAGTATTCTAACCCATAATAAAATATGCACTACTTTTTTTTTTTTTGAGGGGAAAAATATGCACTACTTAATCTTGTTATTTGATAAAAATGAAAAAGAAAGACAATTATTTTCCCCCTTTTCGTAACACTAAAAGGATCTCATTAAATGTTTTAAAAAAGACTTCCTAGATTGCTTTAATGTTAAATTTCAAGTATGCATGATGAGTTTTCTTATGATCACCATGCATTTATTATGTTGTAGATCATATTACTCTTATACATTATTGCGTAGTTCATATATATGTATATAAAGGAACTAGGAAGACAAATAACTTCCAAATATCCATATGTTGGTTTCTTTCTAGATTGGACCAGGAAATATTCCTTGTTCTCTTTGTTCATTCCACCTCTGAATCTACAGAAATTAAAAATTAACCATAACATAAGAATTCAATAAAAATGTCATAACTATATATGTATTGATTATTTCTTACCCATTCAAGAGGACACATCGATCGATAATAGTCTGCAAACTTCTCACACTTAGGTGCATGTTTACCTTTCTTCTGAATGCACCTAATCAACAAAGTACATCAATAATTTTTTTTGTTTTTAATTTAGCTTTATCAATATTAAATAAGTTGTTGGGGTTTCTGTCTTTTTTTTTTTCTTTTTTTTTTCTTTTTTGGGTTTGAGATGTTTTTATTTCTACTTTTTATAAGCCTAAGATTAGATGATGATGTGTCATTTCAAACCAACCGGTGAAACTGTTTATGAGAAAAACAAATGATAATCATGGAGAGAAGAATAAAGAGTTACTCACTTGTGGTACTCAAGGTAGTGTGTGTAGCAATGTTGTGTTTGGTTCATTAAGGGAAATCTTGCATCAATTGGCGCTGTCTCCAACTTTATCTACTTGTTAACAACATTAATTAGTCACAATAAATCCATAATATACACACTCATTTGTGCGGATATAAGTGTGTGCAAGTGAACTGATAAGTAAATTTTTAATTCATGCATGTTTGTTTGTATAAAGTTTTGTGTGCATATGCCTTTGCATCTATATGCTTTATAACGTAATGCTTTTTGATAATTGATATGTTCATGTGTGTGATTCTTAACAAGTCATGTCCTTAACTAACTTCATTAGTAAAAGTCTGTTATTGTGTGTTTAACAAGGAATCAAGAGAATGATGGAAAACGTGGAAGAAAAAATAAAGGATGAATAAATTCTCTCATTTGGTAAAGTAAAAAGTTGGAAAGAAGGAAAAAGAGAGATAGACATTCTCTATATGAAGTCATCAATATTTGATCTTCTAATAGGGAAAAGAAAAGGCAATAATTTGATACTTTTATTAAATTTATTTAAAATAATTCAAAGATAACACAAAAGAAATTTGTGTTATTATGTTTTTTTAAAAGATTTTTGGATATGTTTTTTTTGGGGGGGGGGGGGGGGGAGGAAAGACTTTGAAGAAAAAATAAATAATTTTTTGGATATTTGAAATTTCTTTTTTTTTTTTTGGAAAAGGGCAAATGAAAGAAAAATATTTTTGAAACTTTTGCACATTTTCTTTTTGAAAAAGGAAGAATTCACTTGAAAGGAAAGTATTTTTGAAAATTTTAATTTTTTAATTTTTGAAAAGAAACAAATTTACAAACACATGCAATTTGGTTAACCCTAGAGGTAGTTCACTATGGCTTACCACGTGTTGGTCAACCAAATAGGGCTTCATCCTTATGGTTATGGCTCCAAAAGGTTCCCCATACGTAGGACACCTATTAAGTCATCTCAACATGAATCAAGTGGATCCATGTTGGTTGACACTTGACAGACTAACTTGTTACCGTGCTTAAAACTCATTATAGGCGATGACATAGACAATGTAGTGATAAACTGAAGTAAATATTACTTGTGACTTAGTGGAGTTTGGTGCCCTAGCCCAACACCATATGGGATATATAAAAGACAAACTTTGTGTCCCTTTGTAAAATGTTGGGTGTGTTTCTTATTTGACAATGGGCTTAATACTAATATTTTAGGCTTTAACTCTCTATCTCTAGTGGAGTTGCAACTGTGGGAGCCTTTAGGGTGTGGCTCATGAATACCACCATGTTTACCAATTTAATGTCTTTATTGAATGCTCCTTGAGTTTTAGTTGTGGGTCAATCTTAAACATGGGTAAGAGAGTACACCAGGGGCGACGCTACACTTTATTTAGGGGGCTCAAATGAACCCTAGACTTGGAAAAAAAACATATTATTTTTAGTTTAATTTATCCTTAAATAATATTTTGCATACCTTGATTTAAATATTACACACCTTGATCACATGTACTTTCTACTTTAAGAATAAAGAGTAAATGTTTATGAGTTGTAAGTGTCCCTCGCTTTATTATAAATTTATATTATATGTGTGTTAGTGTGTGTTTTGATATTGATTGTGTGTGTTATTTTTTTTTTTGTTATAATGTTATTTGTGTGAATTGTGATGTATGTGGATGTGTGCATGTACAATATGAATATAATATAACTTTATATAATTTAATAATTAGGAAATAGGAGGATTTGTTACATGTGTGTGTATTGTTATCATGCTATAATAAATTTTGTTATAAAGTTAGTGATTCAAGAAAAAAAGAGAGTAAAGCTAGCAATTGTTCAAGTATTTGATTGGTTAAGTAAACATGAGGTATATTATTTTATGTATGAATGAGTGTGATTGTGTGGATCAATAACTAATACAATGTTAATGAGTTGAGTTTTGTCATTTAGTTTTTATAAAAACAATGACAAGTAGATAATGAAAATTGATTAAAAGTAAAAATGTTATACAAACTTAACAAAATAAAATGGTCACAACTACCCACATTGGCAATAGATACTAATAATAAACTATCATATAACGATTTCAAAATTTAAAAATTGGTAGAATGAAATTGTAAAACTTTATATATATATATTTTTTCCTTTTTTTTTTTGTCAATAGCTCTATATATTCAATTTTTTTATTATTAAATTTTAATTTATTTAATTTAAGTTTTTTAAAGTACATCACTAGCTTAGAGGTTAAGATAAAAAGAAGAATTGTCATCTAGTTATACGTCTAAGAACCATCTTTGACTGTTGTGCAGAGGTCTAATGTAACCATGCATGAATCTCAAGTTAGGGTACGGGCCCTAGGAAAATGTTAAGGGCCTATTTGGTTCACTTTTTTTATCACTCAATTTCCATCACTCCTCACTCATCACTCTAAATACCAAGGTTGTTTGGTACCATCATTCAGTTTCCATCGCTCACTATTTTTCACACTATTTGGGGGCCCCACGCCTGTCACGGTGCAACTTTTTTTTTTTCAGTACCCAGAAACCTAGTGAAAAAAAAAGAGAAAAAAAAAAGAAACCCAGTGAAGAAGACCGAACCCAGTGAAGAAGAAAGGAAAAAAAAAAAAAGAAACACAGTGAAGAAAAAAAAAAAAAAACCCAGTGAAGATCGAACCAGTGAGAAAGAAGAAGAAGGAAAAAAAAAAGTCAGTTGGTCAAAAGGTGCGGCTGAGTGGGTCCCTCATGTGTGTTTAATTACAAAAATGCCATTGAGTTATGAGTTATGGAAACTGAAAACAACCAAAAGGTGTTTTCAGTTTCCATAACTCATAACTCAAAAATCAGAGAATTGAGTGATGGAAACAAAAAATTGGAAACTGAGTTATGGCTTGCCAAACAAACTTTTTTTGAGAATTGAGATGGGTCTCACCATTTTTGAGAATTGAGTTATGGAAACTAGAAATTGAATGATGAGAATTGGTGAACCAAACGACCCCTAAGACACCCAAAACAACACATTATCCAAGGATTGGCTTTCATTTCTATCACTAAGGCAGTGTTCAACTAAGTTGGATCCCTCTTAATGCATAATCGAAGTTAAAATCATGCGTATGGGCCATATAGATCCCACTGTAGGGGAGGATAGGCTTAATTTTAGACTCTGCAATATTTATTTCTAGGAAATTAAAGTGCAAGACTGAAAAATAGAAGGGAAAAGAGAACAAACTTGGATGGGTCATGGATGGTTGTGTACATTCACCTCCTTAGTCTACGAATAGTAACTTTAGGTGTGCATACGCACTCTAACAACAACAAGCCTAATCAAAATAAATAGACCTAATTTTTCATCACATATTATTTATAAAATTAAAATCATATAATGCACATTATTATTGTAGCATGTCATATATGATAAAGTAAATGAAAAAAAAAAAAAAAATCTCAACAAAGAAAAAAAGAAGTCATATATGAGTCAAGTAAATGAGATCAAAAAAATAGATTCTATGGGGCCAAAGGATCTAGGGACCCCGGCCCATTTCATATCAAGCCCAAGGCCCACGCCGAGGAGGAAGAAATGCCCGAGGACAAACAAAGGGAATCCAGACTGCTAGGATATACTGTCGAGAACGACCCTGTCCTCGGCAGACCAAAATCACGGAAGGGGAAAGCGCCACGCCGCCAGGGGCAGTCCCTTCGAGCATCCCAAAAAAAGTTCCGAGTCCAATAGGCCAGCCATAGGAGCATGGTAGAAAAGCAATTCTGGGAGAAGCTGTCACCTCCGTATTAAATACCTATAGCTAACACCCTGACCCCATTTATATGGATGTGACCCCTGGACAGTGCTATCGGGGTCGCAACAACTCACAAAGCGTCAGAAGGAGTGGCTGATGGAACGGGGAAGGGAGACGAGGTGGAAATTCATATTCTGGGATGAGGAGTCCTTTCCCCCGGGGCATTGGGCCGTCTAGTTCTGTTCTTAGCTCCTGCCTGATCATCCCCAATTTCCACACAAGCCGTTGCCGCATCGGAGCCTAGCTTTTGGACCCACTCTCTACAAATTCATTGTAATGGGTTCGTTGGGCCTAGATCCCCATCTGTCGCTGGGCCCAGCCAGAAAATCGTGACCCTACAGATTCTTAATGGAAAAAGGGTGAAACATAATATAGATGATGAATTAAGTAATGAAAAAATAAAAAGAAATGAGTTTTGAAAAAAAAAAAAAAAAACCATTGTTATGTACATTTTGACTGGAATTTATTGGAATGCATCAATCTTGGGTTGGAATTTCTTTTGAGATGGAACTAACTCGAATGAAATTTTCCAGTAATCTAATCAAGTAGAACAAAATGAAATTGACAACAATGGTTTCACTTTCTCGAATGTAAGATGTTTCAAATAATGTCCACATTTTATACATGCTATGAAAAAGTGGATATTTTCCAATTCTTTTTTACAATTATTAAGGTAGGTTGTGAATCTTGTATAAAAGTGATTTTTTTTTTTTTTTGTGTGTGCTAATAATCAAGAATATTATTAATTAAAGATAAACTAAGCATCATCTCCTTCTTGCAAGCATCCAAAACTTCAGCAAGAAGACAATGCAAATTACAACAATCAGAAAAGTAATGAGGAATAACAAATTTGGCTAGATAATGTACTGCAGAGTTAAGCTCTCTCCTAACCTAACTAAAATTACAATTAACTAAATATTGCTAAAGTCTAAAACATCACAAATCATAGATTGGTTAGGCCAAGCAACATTGGAGCAAGAGCAACCATCTTTAATAGCATCAAAACAATTTTTAGCATCATCCCTTCACTTCAATTCTCTCTATATTTTCTAACTTAACAATTTTAAATGCCAAGAGAATGATCCCATATGAAAGTGATATTGGATTAAATTATAATCTATTATCTCAAATATTACCCAAAAACAACTTTAAAATTAGCCTTGTCGGTAGATCTAACATCATTCTTTTCATGGCCTAAAAATATGGAATCCAAGGGCTTTTTCCCTTTTCCTTAATTCTTTTTAGCTCCAACATCATAACATGTTGGGTACTACATTTGTTTAATTAGTATAATCTTACATGGTGGTGAGTCAATTAAGTGACGACGAGGATGATGATTTTGGTTCCACTAGCTATATTTTTATGAATTTATTTCATGGTATGTTATATGTTCTCATGTTATTGGGTGGGTGAGTGTGGAGTCTGTGGACCCAAGTGGCGGCTCAAAGGAGTCAATGCCCAATGGACTTCAATGAATAGCTGTGACAGGTTAAGTATTCTGCTTTCATAAACAAGAGGTACAAAGCTGACAGCACCCACCACTAAAACATATATAGAATAGAGCCAAGCTGAGCATCAGACTGCTTTGCTTTGACGCACAGCAAATGAGAGAAAACCACTTTTCTTGACCATTAGGTTTAAGCTCCAGAAATTTTCTTTTCTTGTACCTGAAACTGAAAAAAAAGCTGAGAGAATGCGGGGAGATAGGGGGGCAGTACATATTCTGGTGTCTCTGACACTGATCTGCGCTTTCGTTTTTGTCTACTCTGATATTGATGTACTGTCTTTTTTATTTCTTTGAGTGTGTATATGTGAATGGTTGTGCATGGATTTTATGTAATGCTTTTGTAATGATGATCTGTAGGCTCTAAATGAGATACTTCATGAGATTCTAAGTTGGTGTGCGGTTGGTGTTGCAATTGTGCTTCTGATGGTTGTTATCCAGTCACGGATGGATGTTTTTCGTGAGTTAAGCCGTGAATTAGGTGATAGAATTGTGAGTATGCTAATCTTTCAGACTATTTGAGCAATATGATAGGTAATACATGGTATGTACTAAGTAAATTGTCGCGAGCTAATGTTGTAAATTGAATTTCCCTAAGAGAATTTAATCAACTCAAAATTACTAGTTACTTTGGTTTTAATACAGGTGATTTGAATTTCTCTAAATATTATCTTCTATAAAGACAGCCCCACTAAAAAGAGGAAGTATACCATGTTCCGGGTGTATGCTTCCTCCCTCTCACAAACTATGAGAGAGGATAAACATACACCCGAAATAAGGTGTATTTTCTCCACTGAAAAGGCTAAAAATTTAGTTCACAAATGAGAACTCTATTTTTTGTATATATAATTTGATTTTATTAGAATAATAATTAAATTATTTAATTAATTCATGATTCATAACAGCATAAATTTTTTGTAACAAATAATAATTGATTATAGTATCAAAGTAGGTGGAAATTTAGGCCTTAATTCCAAGTTAATAACATTCAGCTCTTTATTCATCCATTAGTGCATATTACAATTCTAGTCCATCATTACTTTATATATACAGGCCTGTATATATAGTAGCTACTCTAATTGTTTAGTTACTTACCCCATAATTCATAATTCACACCACAGGTTGAGAATTTAGGCATCAGTGGATTATTGGGCCCAAGGAGACGCCATGCTTCTTGTCATTGTCATACCACAAGGGAAGGAACTAGTGGCTTCATCGTTCAAAAACTGAAACATGATTTGATAAAAAAAATCTATGATGGGGTGTACCAAGTCAATGTAGAGAACATAGGCCGTGTCATCTATAATGTTGCACCACGAATTGATTCATTAAGTAGAGAATCGTACAATTTGGCAGGTGCATGCTCTAATGAGTTTGTGTTGAAGAATATTTTTTGTTTCAATCCAAACCGTAACCAAGTTTGCTATGTAATGGAGCACTACGAACAAAATTTCAAACAATGGTTGCAAGAGAATTATCTCTTTGATCAACAAGGCAAAAATCTGAATCCAGAATTTCTTCAAATTCTTAGGTAATATATATTTGATTTCTATTGTCTTCATCAAAACCAAATTTTAGATTGTCACTCTTTTCTTGGCTTTGTGATAGGGATGTTTTAAGGGGCATTGGTTATCTCCATCGTGTGAAAAAGAGATGTCATGGCAAGTTAAGTGAGACAAATATTGTGATCGTGAATGGTCGGGCCAAGATTACAGGAATGGTAAATGATATTTCAAAGACTTATCTAGATGATTACTCAGATTATAAGCACTTGGCGACCATTGTTCAAAGATCCTTCGAAACCGAGCAACATGACATTCCAACAGAACTTAAGTTGTTTCTTACCTACATCTCAAAGACAGAATCCAGCCGGTATGCAAGTAAACTTTACACACACACACATTAATATTTATTGCAAAATATCTCACTTAAACTTCTTTTTATTCTTGTCCAGGTTGCTCAATATTGAAAATCATCCAATTTTTCTATCCCCTTTACAAAGATTGAGCTGCAGGGTGATTGCTCATACTTTCTTGTATTTTGGAAAGTCGAAAAGGTCCTTTGCGTTGGCACTAAATGAAAAGCTTGGTAAATGTGAATGGAAGCTCAATGTCAGAACTACGGGTACATTTGTTATGGTGCTTGATCGTTATAATTACCTGGGAAATTTGTCAGAAAAACAAAAGAAGAAAATCGTTGAATATAAAGATTCCGCCATATCTTTTATGAGGTTTTGCAGAAATGTTGTGGCGCACCTCAAGGACAATAATGTTAAACGAGATGTAAGTTCATAAACACTTTCACAAACAAAATTCATTAAAATAATTAAATGTTTTTGTTTGAGAAATTTTTTTTCTTTGGTGATATAGCCAGGGCAGCGTAAGAAATTGACTGTGAAGGAAGTCGAGGAAGAGCTTAATGGATACTGGCCTGAGTTCATGCCCATTTTACATGAAATCCTTCTTGAACATGGCCATCTTATGGTTGTACACGATGCGTATGTGGTTGATCAAACTCAGTTTAATAATTTTTTTTTTCCCCCTTCTGGCTTGTCAACTATGTGGCTAACTTGTATTCATGGTCTTTTTGTAGGGTTCTCAAGTGAAACCATTGGGCTGTTTCTCACAAATGGATATGGTACAGGTTAGGGTTTATTTTATTTTATTTTTTTATGTGGCTAACTTTTATTCATCGTCCTTTGATTATTACCACTACAAGTTCTTTCGTTTATTTTTCAAAATATTGTTACCGGGGATGCAAATCTTAACATATCAATCAGCCATTGTGAAAAATATACAGTTACCGGGGGATGCAGTATTTGTAGAATATTACTAACATGTGCTTTGATAAAAAAAAAAAAAAATACATATATATATATATATATATATATATATATATATATATAAATGATATATATATATATATATGTGTGTGTGTAAATATATTCATAAAAAAAATCCAAAAAAGAGAATTTGTATAAAAGATGCAAGGCATCACTAAGGTGAGTGATCCAGTGATAAAGACTTACTCCAGTATATATGGTTTGAATGAGGTTAATGTCTTGAGTTTGAATCCTCTAATTTTAGTCACAAGATGCACTCCAAAGACCCTATATATAGAATTTGTTTTAGTCACAAGATGCACTCCAAAGACCCTATATATAGAACTTGTTTAGTAACGAGTTGTTATATTCTTATAAAAATACTGAGTTCTAATAAAAATTAAAGACAAGAAGCAGCGTAATTAATATAAAAAAATCAACTTAAATTTAACCACAATTTATTTTTAGTGTTGAGTTGTTTTATTTTAATAAAAACAATGAGTTCTTATTGGTTTAGACTAGGTAGCATGTAACAAAAGCAATTTATATATCTATAAAGAAAAGATGCAATATAATTAAAAATTTAAAAAATATATAAAATGTAATTTAATGTGAATTGCATAATTCTAAGGATGAGTTTTTTTATTTATAATTTTAAAAAAAGATGCAATGTTTAATTAATGATGAATATATATATTTCAAAAATTAATGTAAATAATGAATTCTACTTCAAAGAGATTTAAGTGACATGTAATAGTAATAATAATGTGAAAAAATGTAGACTTCAAAGAATTTAATTATGTGACAACAAAAGTAAGAATCAACCAAGAAGTCAAATGCAACCATTTCATATAAGTTATTATATAGGTACTCTTCCTTTGATGTTCAGGGCAATTACGTACTGTGGAGAAGTTTAGTCATGTAGCATAAGACCAATTTGCTAACACATTCTTGAAACTGTTCTAGATAAATTATTAACCAATGCGCAAGTGTGCATGTTTTTCCTATCAAGAAGAAGAACAAGTCGCGGACACTTCTATAACATTGTTTAATTCTTGACATGTAGTACCTGCACAACAGATGATCGGGAGACCTTCAAGGAGGTTCTATATTTTATAATTTTACTAAGAAAACCATATACAAGAATGAACTGGATGAATTTGTTGCCAGAAATCTGGGACAGAACTTCGTTAGGAACAAAAGATAGCCCAGTTCTCGTAATTAAGGCATTTCTGACCATGCACCATTTTGGTAGAACAACTTGCAGTTCGGCCAATATCGATTTAATTTATAATTTACAGTCTCTATGCTTTAGTAAAAGACGATTTAGAAATTTATTTCTAATAGTTTTCCCCTTGTTTCAGATAGTAGTAAATTTGCAAGTGATCAATGTGTTGCTCTTCGATTTTCTGCTGGCTCGTTAAGGGACTGTGTACAGCAACAACTTTTGAACCTATATAGACGTGCTTTCAAGGGCTTTTCTTTTGGATATAGACTGTATATAAGTGAACTTTTAACACTAGATGGATTTGATAAGGATCAGCCACTTCCTCTTCCCATGACATATTCAACAAAATGCTTGTGACATAAATATATTTTGGGAGGAAAAAGGCTTATGGTATGATATTGCAGGTTTGCAGTAAGTAAGGCATATAGCTGTAGTGGGTGGGACCTGTCACAATACAGTTAAATTTCTTTATTGCTAGAAACTATTTACAAGGTCCAAGAATTGGCATAATGGAACAATTACAAGGAACGCCGAGATTTTCCTCCGCCCTAGGCTAATACAGAGCAAGGCACTCGCAATGCTCTAGACTTGGTGAACCAAAGTGGATGCTGGTTTTAAGAGGCTTACTCCAACATCCGGTGGGGAAATCACTCTACTTCACTCAATTTTTCCCTACGCTGGACTCTTCTTCCTCTTTTCTCCATTTTTTGTTTGAAATGAACCCTCGTTCATGTGAGGGGTGGGTATTTGAAAGAGTAAGTCTAACATTACATCAATTTTCACAATTTTGCCATGTGATAAGTTATAAGTGGTGGAAATAAAATGATGGGTCTATGTGAATCCATGATTCAATCACTCACGAGTGGCAAAGTTGTGACAAAATTGTGGAAATTAGTGTGGTGCTAGACTTACTCGTATTTGAAACCTATCTCCCCATAAATGGGGGACAAAATGATGACTCTAGTCCAATCTTCCTCTCCATTGTCAGGTTGAGAATATCGGTTAGGGTTTAATCCTACTTCTTCTAACAAATAGAGTAACCATTCTGAATTTAAGACAGAGGTTGTCAGTAGGTGGTTGTAATTAATGTGGAGGTGATAGCTAGCTTCTTAGGAACGTTGTTCGAAGACTGAGCAAAGTGTTAGCGACAAATACTCAAGATACCTTTTTATGCAGGAATCAACCTTCCTTCTTGATATGATCATGGTTTTGGTTGGAAGGGTTATTGTTGCTAGATATCTTGTTATGACAACTTCTTAATCGGTTCATTGCTGCCCTTTCGTGATGAAACTCGAATGTCATACAACAAGCCATTCTTGTTCTTTATGAAGTTGGGCTCGGCTAAGGGTTCATGGGCTCCCTTCTTTATTAGGTACTAGGATGGGCTTACAGGCCTCCCCTAAGGGGCTTTGTGGAGATGTGATGGAGTTGGTCAATCCCCCCTGAATAGCTTTATTGGTTTGTATCACTTTTGCTTGTTGCAGATTGGTTTTTATTTTTTATTTTTTATTTAACTTGAAAAAGGATAGGAGTGGGCGATCAAAGGTGAATTCCCTACTTGGGTGTGAATAGAGAGTAGCATTCAACCCATTGGGTATAGTGAGTCATAGCTACCCCAGCCCCACTAGGGCATCAATGAGTATTAAGTTAGTGTTTCATACAAATAATCCATATACGATTCCCATTGTGGGAGTCAAATCTATTACCTAATCCCCACCAAAACACGTGGGTGTAAGCTCAGTGACCATTGAACCATTACCCTCGGTGGTCATGCTGCAAGTTAAATTGAATTGTATAGAGTTAGACAACCTTTATACTTTAAGATGGTTTAGCATTTGATACAAATTTATTTGGCCGTTTCCTTCTAATTGAATTTGGTTAAAAGTTGATTAAATAGTTGTATTTAGAAAAAGTAATACTTTAAAAAGTTGTACATTAGTAAATAAACAAAAAATTAAATGAAAAGGTTGATTTTCACTATTTATGGGACAATCAACGCAAATTAAAAAGCTATAACTGGGAAAGATCCAAATTTCACTATTTTGGGGCTGATCCAAACCAAAGGCAACTAGCGGAGATATGGTAGGAATGCGGTTTAGGGATCCATTTTCGACTAGTGGCAGCAACCCCATTTTCCTTTAGATTCAAGTGGCTCAAATACATGAACGCCACCATCTATTGTGCTAAAAGTGATGTGGTTGTATCGGGTGGTTGTTGACATAGAATAGACAGCACATGCCTTCCTGGAGTAGCAGGGGCGCTGGAAGTCACAACGTAAGATCAAAAGGGGTGCTAGTAGAGGCCATCAGAGCGACAATATCAGAATTGCATGAATTTTGGTAGGTTGAAGAGAAACGGCATACTGATCCAGATTCATAACTATGAGCATCGCCTAAATTTAGGTAAATTCTTTCGTTAAGGTCCCGAAAACAGTATTTTTGCTATTTATAGTAATATTTGTTTTTTCTTATAACTTTTAGTTTAAAAGTCAAAATAAGTCCTGTTTGTTTTGGGACGACCCTTAAGGTCAGTAGTTTATAATTATGCATTTAACTCAATTTTTCCAGTTTTGATATATTTCGATATTTTATCACCTAATCGTGTAGTTAGTGTGAATTAGAGTTTTAGACATTTTTCTCAGTATTTATATGTTTTGTAGCCGTTAGAGGCAAATCAGATTATTATCAATAAAATTACAGACTTTTGTCAAATTTTTCCTCTGGTGGATTCCACTTTATCTCTTTGTGGATTCAGGGAAACCCCTTCTGGATTCAAAGTTCACTATCAGAAACTAACAATTTAGTTTCTGCTTCATCAAATAGAGTATCATGTATGCTTTCTTCAGGCTTCCGTGACATCAATTATATATGGGATTAAAATTGTGAATTAAAAAAATATTTAATTAAAATTGTGATATAATATTGAGGCTGATGTATATGCATGAAACAAATAGATAACTAAACTAAAAAAAATAGTGTTTTGGGTTAATTTGGATAAACATTTGAAAAGGCTGATGTGAATACTCTTAATCATGCATTTAAAACCATCCAGCCAAATCCCATATGCAAGAAATAAAGAAGGAGGCATTACTCTTTTCAAATATTTGCAACTATTTTATTGGTATCCCTCGATTATTTCTTCTTTCTTTACTCTCTGTTGACCATAATTTCTCTTCTTGCATAGTAATATGATATGATTCATCCTCTTCATCAATGACAAAATATCCTTCTTGGACTTGTTGCTTTGCTTGGAAGGGGTATTCTCAAGATTATGTAGTCTCTCAAAGATGGGTGTAGTCATCCTTGCTATCATGTCTTCTATTTGTTTAAGAGCTATTGATCACTGGAGACCATTTGGTCAATTGATAAGGGTACGAATTTTCAAGGTATTTTTTCTGAGGTTTAAGACCAAGTATGTCTTGAGAGATCCTTTTACGTGTTACTATCTATAAGCAGGGACGAACCTAGGATTTCAAGCTAGGGGGACCGAAGTATAAGAAAAAAAAAATTCAAATAGACATCCGTATAGTATTAACAAACTATTAGCTAAGATAAATACACAAAATCATTATTTCTTAATACATTAAGATGCAATCATCTACCAACAAAAAAAAAAAAAAAAAAAAAACACAAAATAATATTGTTTCTTAAGAGCATTAGCTGTTGTAAAAAAAATTATTTTCATAAACCAAAACTTACTTTTGCTACTTTAATATAGCATTTGAAACGTGGTATAGTAATGTTTTTGGTATTTAGTGTTCTAAATACTAAATATTTAGCATTTACAATACCTTTGCTACTTTAATATAGCATTTGAAACGTTTGGTATAGTAATGTTTTTGGTATTTAGTGTTCTAAATATTAAATATTTAGCATTTAGAACACCTGATGCTAGTACTCTAATACTGGGTTGATTAGGATTTTTATTTTTATTTTTTTTTAAGTTTTGCTTTTGTTAAGTTTTTGAATTAGGTAGTTGTTAGTTGGACTAGGCTAATTGGAAGGGAGGGGGCCTAAGGTTTTGAAAAACGGAAGGCCCAACTCCAATATATATATATATATATATATATATATATATATATATATATATATAACCAATAATTTTTTTTTCTTTATTTTTATTTGGGCTAGGGGGGACTCGAGTCCCCTTGGGTCCGTCCCTGCCTACAAGAGAGATTGATCCTTATGAGAATCATTTAATGAAGATTATTGACAATAAATTCACATTTGACTCCCATTTAACCATGCCCCTAAAATAAGAACATAATGTGTAGTCAGTGCCCAAGAAAGATAAGGTCTAAAACGATAAAGCTTGAAGATACAACAAGTAGGTATGCCTATAGGCCTAAAGCCCTAATGAAGGAGAAATGATAATTATAGGTGTAAGTGCAAGGGCCTAAAAGAGAGAAGCATCTGATGTTTTTAGAAAGAATGGACCTAAAGTCCATGAAAAATGACTATGGGCTTGATTAGGCCCAAAAATAGAGGATGAAATGGGCCCAAGGCCCAAAAAAAGGATGAAATGGTCCAAAAACCTTGGCTTAAAGGAAATGACAAAGTGGGTCAAGTGCCCTTAGACATTACATGACCAAATTAAAATGACTCAAAGACTTATACAAAGAATGAGATAGAGGTAATTCCCCGAACAAGAAAAAAAGGGCCTAAGTCCTTGAGGCAAAATGAGGATAGGTCTAAGGCCTAGACAAAGGACAAGATGACCTCAAGGCCCATACAGAGGACAAGATGGGCCTAAGGCTCAATCAAACGGCAAGGATGGGCCCAAAGCCAAAATGAACAACAAGATGGGTATAAGGCCCAAACAAAGGAAAAGGTGGGCCTAAGGGCCCTAGACAAAATAAAGGTGGACCTAAGGCCGAAATGAAGGACAAGTTAGGCCTTAGGCCTAGACAAAGGATAAGGCCCAAGTAAAAAAAGAAGAAGAAGATGGGCTTAAAGCCCAAACAAATGACAAGATGAGTTAAGGGGGAAAAACATTTGTTCACATTCTGGCTAATTTGTCATATTGGCCTAAATTTAGCAGAATGGACAAAAATTTAGGCCGAAATTGAATAGAGGGTGTTGAGGTCCAAAATTTCACAACAAAGGCCATTCCATAAAAAAAATAAAGAAGGCTCAATTCGTGTAGCAAGAAGAATCGACATCAAGGCCTTATGTATGTTCAGATTTCTAACAAAAAAGGCCATTAAAAAGTCCAACAAAATCCAGTAAAAGAATTGGGCTGGGATCCCCAGAGGCTGCTAGAGGCTCGGGATCCTCGGGATGTGCAGCACAGTGGGATTGAGACAGCTCAAAAGGAGTACCATGAAATACAAGAAATGAAGAACAAATATGTCCCTCTCAAGCACCCAATGGTGCAGCAAAGAATCAGAAAGCTTGGAGAGTGACAATTCATGAACAAAAGGCGGGTACCCCGAGGGACTTAGAATGAAGAACTATAAAGGGAAGTGGTTGGGAAAACCTTCAACCAACATGAATGGATTCTACTCACTTGGGATAAATGACAGTAAGGAGGACAGCCAAAAAGCTAAGTCTAAGAGGTAAAAGGCCTTGAAAGAAAAGAGGGTAAATGTCAGCTATCCAAAATGGAAAGTCAGTAAGTGGCTTTTAGAAAAACATGACTAAAATATGAAAACTATGAGAAATAGAGAAAGAATCAACAGTCAGAATGACTAACATAACAGGGGCTCTGGTACCCAAGGAGCCAAGGGGGGAGAATCAATGATATCCAAACCCTAAAATGACACTATAAAAAGGGGGAAGTAGCCAACATTAAGGGGCATGATGCAGAAGAGAAAATCACAACAGAATTATGCAGAAAACTCTGTCAAGATTCAAAGAAAGTAGGGAAAACAGCTCCTGGTATCCCAGAACAGCCACTATAGAAGGTACTTGGATTCAAAGGGATTCAAACTTTGCAAGTCTTAGAGGCTTAGATAGCCATCTAAGTCTGTAATTTTTGAACTTATTTGGACCTTGTATCGCATCTTAGTGAGCATATTGTAATTCATAATTGAAGAAAAATAATGAAATACCTTATATTGATTTAAGGATCTCTAACAATTATTTGGTGTATTTTTTTATTACATTGTCTTCCTTTACTGTTTCTTGCTAAAATCCTTCTCACCTAACTATCTTGGAAGGCAATGCCCAAGCAAAGCCACTTGGACTTGAGTTCTAAATCCCACAAGTCTTGTGCAAAAGCACTAAGTCTGTGAGAATTGGGGCCAAGATCCTCGTGGTTCAATCATTTTCATGAAACTCATTTACATATATGTATATGTATTAAAATGTATATCCTAATCTAAGAAACTAACAATTATTTCAAGATATGTGTATTGTATAGTGTGTTTTTTGTGTAGCACCCATAGAGGTAAAAGGAAAGGACAAAGCTTTATTGCATAATAAACATGAAAAAAGATCATATAGTTCAGAAAACCAGAATTCTGGGTCTTATAGGCCTAGTATGCCTTGGGATCCCACGACAGTATGCCCGGGATCCCACGACAGTACGCCCCGGGGTACCAAGTGAAGGAACTCTTTTAAATGTTTATACAATAAAAGATAAGCCTTAAATACTCTATTTCAATCTCATTCTCATTGTGAATATTATGAACACTTATTTTACTTATTTCGTAAGAGTAAATGGTCATTTTACAAGACTAAAACACTTATAATGGTATTTTATTGCTTAGGAGGAATTGCATTTTTCATCTTAAGGAGTTTTATGTGACTTGCGCACAACTTAGTTTGTAATAAGCCCCATTTAGTTGCAGTGAATCAAGCCCAGTCCACCAAAACTACAACTATTTGGCCCAGGATCCTTGGGTTTGTGTGCTAAAGAAAAAAGCACTCTCACAGAGGGTAATTCGTATCGACTAACTGATCAAAATGGAATTTTTCGGCAATTCCAAGTGGAACAAAAATGGAATTGACAGCAGTGGTTTCACATTTTCGGATGTAAATTGTTTCAAACAATGTTCACAATTTTACAATAGATATCCATATTTTACACATGATATAAAAGAGTATAAAAATGATGTGAAAGAGTGTAAACATTATTAGATGTGAAACCATTAAACCCCATAAAATAATAACATAAACGAGAATGATGCTATTATTCTATCAATAAATAATGAGATAAGTTAATAGATGCCTTAAAAGTATTGATTTAAGATAGTATATTTTAGAAAAATTTTATAGGAAAAAAAAAACAAATAAATTTTTTAACATCCTTTTATGTTTCTCATAAAAGTTGTATCAAAATTTTTCCAAAATGGTTTATTAACAATTTTCCTACTAGTTTTTTTAACCAGACCCATAAATAATAACATAAATGATAATGACACCTATCAATTTTCACAATTTAAGATAGATTGTTATTCGTGTAGAATAAAAATAATGTTAGTAATGGTCTCCCTTGAAAGTAATATTAAACTGATTCATTTTTAGAAACTTGAAAGTAATATTATACCAATTCATCTAAAATGTTAAGAAAAAAGTTTTAAAAAATTTATTAGATTTGTATTATTGTTATTTCATGACCTAAAAATAGGGAATCCGAGGGCTTTTCATTTTCCCTAATTCTTTTTTGCTCTAAAATCATAGCATATTATTGGGTGCTACAATTATTTTATTATATAGTACAATCGAACATGGTGGTGAGTCAATTAAGTGACAACGAAGATGATGATGTTGGCCCACTAGTTTTCTTTTAATGAATATATTTCATGCTCATGTTCTCATGTAAGGTGGGTGAGTGTGGACCCAAGCGGTGGCTCAAAGGATTCAATGCCCAATGGACTTCATTGAATATTTGAGTATGTGAGAGGACAAAATATTCTGCTTTAATAAACAAAATGAGGTACAAAGCTAACAGCACCTCCCACACTGACACTGAGAACCAAGCTCAGAGTTGGACGGACTACTTTCCTTAGACGCACAGCGAATGAGAGAAAACTACTTCTCTTGACCATTTGCTTTAAGCTTGCAGAGTTTTTTCTTGAAGCTGAGAGGCTTTTCTCGGATTTGACATTAGAAGAAAAGAAGCTGAGAGAGAATGCGGGGTGACAGGGAGGAAGGGGCAGTAAATGTTCTGGTGTCTGTGACACTGATCTGCACTTTCATTTATGTTTACTCTGATATTGATGTACAGTCTCTATCTTTCTCTGTGAGTGTGTACATGTGAATGGCTGTGCTTGCATTTTTTGTAATGCTTATGTAATGATGAACTGTGTAGGTTCTAAATGAGACACTCCATAAGATTCTATGTTGGTGTGCGGTTGCTCTTGCAAGTGTGCTTCTGAAGGATGTTCTCCAGTCACGGATGGATGTTTTTCGTGATTTAAGCCGTGAATTATGTCATAGATTTGTGAGTACACTAATCTTTTTCAGATTATTTGAGCAGTACGATAGGTAATACATAATCAGATTTCACTTGCATTATGTTATCTAACTCTTGAGTCTTGATTGGCCATTCATCTTTTGATTCTTTTTCACACCCAATGTTTCTGTTGGTGACGGTTCCCCTTACATGGTAGTAAATTGTAACGATTTAATGATGTAAATTGAATAATTTTATGTTGTGATGACATGCTTCTTCTTGATTTCCCATAGAGGATTTAACCAACTCAAATAATTTATGGTATTAACTATGACTCGTTCTTGATTGCTTAATTGTTGGTTTTAATACAGGTGATTCGAATTTCTTTGAATACTATGTTCTTTCATCACAGTCCCATATCAACTGGGAGAGCTAGGCTTAGTTCACTAATGAGAACCCTCCTATGTGGATACTACATAATCCAATTATATATAATTTCAATTTTGCTACAATAATGGTTAAATGATTAAATTCACCATTCTTAGCTGCTTAAACTTTTGGAACAAATTGTAACTGATCAAGGATTAGCGCAGGTAGTAGTTTAAGCCTTAATTTCAAGTTTATAACATTTGACACTTTCTTCATCAATCCATTAATGCATATTAGAATTCTAATCCATCATTACCATATAAGGTATAGTAGCTCTTTTTTTAACTGTTTAGTTACTTACCCCATAATTCACAATTCAGAATTCTGGCATCAAAGGATTATTGGTTCCTCCAAAGCGGAAACATGATTTGGTAAAAAGAATCAATGATGGGGTGTATCAAGTCAATGTAGAGAACATAGGCCATGTCACATATAATGTTGCACCCAGAGGTGATGCATTAAGTAGAGAATCGTACAATTTAGCAGTTGCATGCTCTAATGAGTTTGTGTTGAAGAATATTTGTTGCTTCAATCAGAACTGTAACCAAGTTTGCTATGTAATGGAGCACTATGAACACAATTTCAAACAATGGTTACAAGAGAATGCACTTTCTGATCAACAAGGCAAAAATCTGAATCCAGAATTTCTTCAAATTCTTAGGTAATATATATTTAATTCCTTTGTCTTCATTAAAACTCAGATTGTCACTTGTTTCTTGATTATGTGATAGGGATGTTTTAAGGGGCATTGGTTATCTTCATCATGTAAAAAAGAGATGTCATGGCAATTTTAGTGAGACAAATATTGTGATCGTGAATGGTCGGGCAAAGGTTACGGGAATGGTAAATGATATTTCTAAGACTAGTCTAGATGATTATTCAGATCATTTGCACTTGGCCATCATTATTAGAAGATCCTTTGGAACCAAGCAACTTGCCATTCCAACAGAACTTGAGTTGTTTATTACCTACATTTCAACAGAAAAGCCTAGCCGGTATGCAAGTAAACTTTACACACACACACACACACACACACACACACTGACTTTAAAATATCTCACTTATACTTCTTGTTATTCTGGTCCAGGTTGCTCAATATCGAAAATCATCCAATTTTTCTATCCCCTTTACAAAGATTGAGCTACAGGGTGATTGCTCATACGATCTTGTATTTTGGGAAGTCCAAAAAGTCCTTTGTGTTGGCACTAAATAAAAAGCTTGGTAAATGTAAATGGAAGCACAATGTCAAGAAATTTCATATGGTGCTTAATCGTTATAAGACCCTGCGAAATTTGTCCAGCAAACAAAGGAAAATTTTTCAATATAAGCAGTCTGCCATATCTTATATGAGGTTTTGCAGAAATGTTGTGGTGCACCTAAAGGACAATAATTTTAATCGAGATGTAAGTCCACAAACCCTTTTACGAACAAAATTCAGCAAAAGAATTAAACTTTTTTTTTAAAAATTTTATTTTAAGAATCTTTTCATTGGTGAGATAGCCAGGGAGTAAGAAATTAACTGCAAAAGAAGTCGAGGAAGAGCTTAATGGATACTGGCCTCAGTTTATGCCCATTTTACATGAAATCCTTCTTGACCATGGCCATCTTATGGTTGTTCATGATGCGTATGTGGCTGATCAAACTCAGTTCACTAGATTTTTTATTTATTTATTTTTTACTTCTGGCTTGTCAACTATGTGGCTCACTTGTATTATGATCTTTTTGCAGGGTTCTCAAGTGAAATCATTGGTGTTTCTCACAAATGGATATGAGAGGTTTGGTTTCTTAATGTACCATTCCTTTTGATTATTACCATTACAAGTTCTTTCATTTATTTTTCAGAACACTAGGGGATGCAATTCTTAACTTTTAGTCTCCTCCTCAACATATCAATCAACCATTGGGAATACTAAATTATACTAGCAATTGCATAATATATTAGTCACTAATATGTACTTCGATCAAAATATATATTTATATATATACACCAACCAGGTCCAAAACTTTTCAAAGTTAGTCAATTTAGTCCCTCAATAGTTAGTTATTTTTTCTCAAATGCTTTAGGGACTAAATTGTCTTTAAAGACCAAATTTGTTAGTTTTGAAAAGTTTTAGGTTTGGTTGGCATTAACTCAAACCACAAGAGTATGAATGAAATTTATCTAAAAGGCCAAAACAAAGAGATTTGAAAAAGACGAAAGGTATTATTAATTAGGTGAGTGGGCCAGACTCCAGTGACAAAGACTTACTCCAATGTGGTTTGAATCATGAGGATAATGTGTTGAGTTTGAATCCTCTGAATTAATTAGTTCTCAGGACGCCCTCTAGAGACCCTATAGACTAGAACTGCCCACCCACGCTATGCTATTACAAACAGACATTACTACGTTGTAGAAGATAGAGGTGGTGTGACAATGAATTTGTTTGGTAATGAGTTGTTTTATTTTTATAAATACTGAGTTCTGATAATAATAATAAAAAAAGAAAAAAAGAAAAAAAAGAGACAAGAAACAACGTAAATCATATGCAAAATCAAATGTAATTTAACCCTAATTTATTTTTAGTGATTAGTTTCTAATGAGGCATGTCTGACTATGTATTACTTTAATACAACCACTTGCAATTCAGTCAATATTGATTTAATTTATAATTTATAGTCTTTATGCTTTAGTAAAAGATGAATTAGAAATGTATTTCTAATAGTTTTTCCTTTGTTTCAGATAGTAGTAAATTTGCAAGTGATCAATGTGTTACTCTTCAAGGGTATGGAAGAGCTGATTTTTCTGCTGGCTTGTTAAGGGACTGTGTACAGAAACAACTTTTGAACCTGTATATACATAATATATAGACGTGTTAAATATACAAGGGTTTTTCTTTTGGATATAGAATGTGTATATAAATGAACTTCCAACTATTTCCACACTGTCTTCTCAAAAAAAAAAAAAAAAAAAAAAAACCCTATTTCCACACTAGATGGTGTTGGTAAGGATTGACCACTTCCTTTTCTCATGACATATTTAACAAAATGCTTGTGATATATATATATATATATATATATATGGGTAGGGTTCAAGTTACACCAAGTGTAATTCTAAACAATGTTACACCACTCAATATTTTTTAATTGGATGCGAATTTTGACAAATCAATTATTGGATTATATTATTTTTGTATATTCTCCATGTTTGCAAAGTTTCAAAGTAATTAAAGATTAATAGTCATGTCATCAATTAATTATTTAAATTCAAGTATTTGTAATTTACAGTCTTGCATAAAATATGAGTTTTTGGATTGAATAGTAAATAACATTTGATTGGTATAAAAATTAACATGTATGTTAAAAACATATAGAACATGTAATCCTCTCTCTCTCTCTCTCTCTCTCTCTCTCTCTCACATTTGGGGTGGGTATTTATACACCATTCCTGTTCTTTATGAAGTTGGGCTGACCTAGGGTTCTTGGGCTCCCTTCTTTATTTGGGATGATGATGGACTTTATGCGTAGGCTAGAGCTCCTTTATACAGATGTGATAGAGGTGGGTCAATCCTCAATTCCTCATCAATGGTTTTATTTGGTCTGTGGCATGCTAGATTTAAAAAGTTGTACATTAGCAAATAAACTAAAAAAAAGGACTAAATGTAAAAATTGATGAAAATTTTCATGATTTAGTTCATAACAAAAAAATAAGAGAAATTCATTTAATTGGTGGGCTTGGTGGGTTGTGGAGCCAGAATTTTTTGGCATGGTTACCATTTATTTCAGCAAGTGAATGACTGAAATGTAAGAAATGTTTCTATTAGAATATCCTAGGCATTTGGGCTTATTATAAACGTTAACCACATTTACATTACACTCTAAAAAGAATTGCCAAGTTACAAGTAGGGTTTCTTATAATCTAATATAGCATAGTTTGATCTTGTAATCATTCAATGTGAGACTCAGATTGAGTCACTCAACCTAAGCTTCCACCAATCTAATTCAATATGCAAAATTTTGGGAATCACAATTATTCATTTTATGTAAAAATATAAATTACACCCTTCAAGTTTAGTAAATTGTCATTTTTGTCCTCTAAGTTTCATTTTCATCATTTTGGTCCATAAATTTCACATTTGTTGCCAATTTTTTTAATACTATAAATTATTAAATTTTATTTTAAACAAAGGGTAAAATACAATTAAAACCCTTGAGGTTTGTGCTAATGCAAACTAGGTTAAAAAATTTTCAAAATTGACTAACTTAATCTCTAAACCCAACTAGGACCCTAAAACGTTACTCATTTTTCTCATCTCTCTCACAGTGATTAAGGACTAAATTTGTTAGTTTAAAAAGTTATGAACTTGATTGTCATTAACTCAAACCTTAAGGATGTTAATTGTATTTTACCCTTAAACAAAAATAGAATCGAAAATTCTATAAGAAAATGCTAATTCAAGCTCCATCAATGGAGGACCAACCACAAGAAGAAAAAAAAAAAAAATCATAAAATCAAAGAAATGCCCACATAAAATGTAAAATCAAACCAAACATAGCAATCCCAAATTGCAAAGGTAAGTAACAAAATTTTGACTTTCCTTCGGTTCCTCAGGACCCAGTTAGAATAAAATTAAATAATTAGAAAATGAAATCCAGCTCACAACAAATGAAGTCACACCCAAACATACAGTAAATGAAGCCACATAACCAAACCACATGCATCTCCCCAAGATCGTCCAAAGCTCTCGAGTATGTGGTGTTGAAGGTCCTCCATTCAATGGGCAATAGGTGTTGAAGGTTGTGTTAAATTATTGCTACTAAATTATATATTTTGCTAGTAGCCTAATAATTTTAATATAATAAAAAAAACGTTGGACTTTTTATTATTAAAAAAAAAAGAATAAACCATTAAAACTTTAATAAAAATAAGGAATAAAGTCACTTTTAGTCCCTACATTTTTAGGCGATTTCCATTTTAGTCCCTAAGTTTTATTTTTACCGCTTTTAGTCCCTATTCTGAAAAACGCCTCCATTTTAGTCCCTGCCGTTACATCAGAAACAGAGAAAGCTGACGTGGCAAACGGCAGAAATAAATAATATTAAATTAATGCCCACCTGGCTTAAATTAATAATAAAAAATATTTTTTGACATTAAAAAAAGCCACGTCAGCATTTAAATTAAAAAAATTAATTTATTAAATTTAACTAAATAAAAAAAATTAAAACGAAATGTCCCCAAAAACACAGACACAACATGGTAATTAACCCCATTGCCCCTAAACTTATCATTAGCATAAACAGTGTTCTCCAACAACAAATCCACGAATTTCACACAAACACCCAAATCCCACTTCTGGGTTTTCAACAAAACAAACGAATAATGCAAAACCCTCCGAATCAAGAGATAGAACTTGTCTAACCTCAACGCGTCGATACCGGGCCATTCGCGGCGAATGGTGAGAAGAAAACAAGCCAAGTAGCGTAAGGAAAGCGGCAGCGGTAGGCGGAGGAGCAGAGAGGAGAGTCTGTCGATGAGTTGAGACTGGAACAAGTGATTGTCAGCGTGCCAAACACAGTAGAAGAGGCCTTTCCAGAGCTTTTTGAGGTCTTCTTCGGAGAGACTTTGCTGGGAAGGAAGCCACGTTTTGAGGAGGAGACGGAGAGCTTTGTTTCGGGCTGTTTGGTTGCAATTTGCTAACTGCTTTATCAGTGAAGACATCTCTACTTCTGGGTCTGATTCTTCTGAACCCATTGAAAGAGAGAGAGAGAAAGAGAGTGATAGTGATTTCTGTTTTTGTTTTTTTGGGTTGTGACTGTGAGAATTGGAAAATTGTTAGCAGAAGAAGAAAAGGGTAGTTGATGTGAGGATTGTAAGGTGGAAAATTGCTCATTTACAAGTCTGTTAGGGTTTGGGACATTTCATTTTCGTTTTAATTTTTTTTATTTAGTTAAATTTAATAAATTAATTTTTTTAATTTAAATGCTGACGTGGCTTTTTTTAATGTCAAAAAATATTTTTTATTATTAATTTAAGCCAGGTGGGCATTAATTTAATATTATTTATTTCTGTCGTTTGCCACGTCAGCTTTCTCTGTTTCTGATGTAACGGCAGGGACTAAAATGGAGGCGTTTTTCAGAATAGGGACTAAAAGCGGTAAAAATAAAACTTAGGGACTAAAATGGAAATCGCCTAAAAATGTAGGGACTAAAAGTGACTTTATTCCTAAAAATAAATAAATAGACTTTGACCGGTCGAAAAACCTTTTGAATTCTTTTACTGTTGGCTCCACAACGGTTAAAAATAATTTGATAGTTAATCAATGGTCGCTCCGGATCCCATTAGGCTCAATGCTGGAACTGCAAATCGCAGAGTCCATAAACATCATTGCCGTGGTTTCGATGAAAACAATGGAAAGCATATAACCTACTATCCACAGCAGATCCCACGAACTTCTTATCGGGGCAGCACCATCCTATAGGCATTTGCGAGTGTTTGGATGCACGTGTTTTGTTCATATTCCTGCGCAGTTAAGAGAGAAATTGTCCCCTAGGCAATCACTTGTATCTTTCTTGGATATGCTCAGTCCGGATATAGACGCTATGACGTGAAATCCAAGAGACTCGATGTATCCTTGAATGTTCTCTTTCTAAATCAGTGGTGGACCTCCTGAACAGCAACATTGCCTCTCTTGCTGTTTATGCCCCCTTTGGTTGATGACTACAAGAACTTAATGAACCAGATTCCCAGGTGGAAGTTGAAGCATTACTTTAGACAAGCAAATGCCTGTGCCGACTAGCTTGCAAGAATGACAGTTCATCTCCAGCAGTCTTTTGTTATTTTAGACACTCTGCCTGTAAAAAAGTTTCCTTCTATTTTACATTAAAAATCAATTTTTTCTATTTTATACACTTATTTTTACAAAACACCCACATCAATCTATTTATTCTATACATTTATTTAATAAAATATGTATTCTTTTACAATTTTGTATTATTTCCTTACTCACTACCTCTCTCTCTCACATACCCAACACTACCAAAAAAAATACTAAAATAATAAATGCATGAGTTACAGTAACCCTGCATATATGCACGGTTATCGTAACAATTGTGCATTTATACATAATTTTACATTTACTGATGTGAATTTTTTTTGGATCAAAATGTGCATATCTCAACACTTTTTCTATTTTGCACTATTTTACATTTACCGATGCAAGTGCTCTTATTGGTCTTAGAGCAACCACATCAGTCCATGCATTTTACACATCCATTTTTACACTAAAAATCTACTTTTTCTATTTTATACCTTCACTTTTACAAAATACCCACATCAGTTCATCTATTTTAACATCTCTTTTATTAAAATAATCGATATTCTCAAAATTTTTATTATTTCCTCAACAACCTACGCGCGCGTTCTCTCATTTACCTGATAAAGCTCTCTCTTTCTCTCTCTCTCTCTCTCTAAACCCATTTTCTTTCTCATTTTTATTTGATAAAGCTCTCTCTCTCTCTCTCTCTCTCTCTGTGAACCCAACCCATTTTTCTTTCTCATTTTTTCTGTTAAAGCTCTCTCTTGCTCTCTCTCTCTCTCTCTAAACCCATTTTCTTTCTCATTTATCTGATAAAGCTCTCTCTCTCTCTCTCTCTCTCTCTCTCTCTCTCTCTCTCTCTCTCTCTCTCTCTCTCTCTCTCTGTGAACCATTTTTCTTTCTCATTTTTTCTGTTAAAGCTCTCTCTCTCTCTCTGAATCAACTCTCCCTCTCGGTCTATACCGATCCACAGCTTCGATCCACAACTCCCTAGCTCCGATCATCTCTATACCGATCTCCCTAGCTCCGATCCATAGCTCCGATCCACAGCTCCGATCCATAGCTCCGATCACAAGCATCGATCCACAGCTCCGATCACCGATCCACAACACCGATCCACAGCTCCGATCACCGATCCACAACTCTGATCACAAGCATCGATCCACAGCAGCACCGATCCATAGCTCCGAGCTCCGATTAAGACCCATACCCACGAGCTCCGACCAAGCGAGACCCACGAGCTCCGATCGTTCCGATAAGCACCGATCTGTCTCTTTTTTGTTTTTCCGTTTGGGTTTTTTTTTTTTTTTTTTTTAGCAAGTATATCTTTGTGTTGGTTTTTAAGCACCGATCTGTCTCTTTTTTGTTTTGCCGTTTGGGTTTGTTTGTTTTTCCGTTTGGGTTTTTTTTTTTTTTTAGCACCGATCTGTCTCTTTTTTTTTTTTTCCCGTTTGGGTTTGTTTGTTTTTCCGTTGAGGTCGTTGTGCACAGAGAAGAGAGAGAAAAATTGGTGCGAACGGAAATTAATAAAAAACTAAATACACATGCTACAGTGCTCGTGTAAATTTACACGGTACTGTAGCTCGTTGAAAATTTTAGATGATTATGCATAATTTTAGATGGACTGATGTAGTGTGTTTTTTGCTTCAAAATGTGTATTTTACACATTTATACACAATTATGTAAGAGCTGATGTGAATGCTCTTAGATGTAATAGACTTTATACTAATATTGACCCTTGGTTGTGTAGTGCTGCTTCTGTTATATATTCCCTATTACAGACAACCAAACAAACCCAAAAAAAAAAAAAAAAAAACCCTCTCATAAGTAGCCCATTAAGCTCAACTTGTTAAAGATAAAATATACATTATCTTCGTTGACTCAACTCGTTGACCTATGAATAGGTTATGCCCATGGGCCGAGTATAAACGGGCTCGACTGGTCCTACCCGTTGCCGACCATGAGCATAGTGGGAAAATTACAACCCAGCGGAACTTTGAAGATAGATCCAACGATGATAATTGCTACCTGCCTCATTGTGATCCATCAATGATTTCCTCTGCAGTGCTGTAATCAATGGATACTTCCAATGGTAAACTTCTAGGTAGCTTCCTCCAGTTACAGACAGGAAAGTCTAGATGAATCCTATATACTACAATTATATACGGTCCTATACCAACAAAAGATCCAACAAATATAGGTATTATTTATGGCACCATTTTTTTGGGCTATTAAGCCTTGTCACTCATAGAGTGGACTTAGCTTCTTTTGGATAGAGATGAAAAATTAAAATTATTTTATTATTTAATTTATTTTTGTTACGATTTATGGTTCTATTGAATTTTTTGGTACTATTGATAAACTCCATTGTACTATTTTAACTAAGTTTTATTTTTATCTACAATATTTTCAACAATAAATTTTTAGTTTCAGTAAAATAAGCGATATCTAAATAGATCTTTAGTTGAACTGTGAGGTCTTGTACAGAGACACATGCACATCACTACCCTCAATTTATAATTTAAATAGAGTTCAAATTTTAAATATTTTATTCAACAATAAGGATTTACTAGTTGAACTAATTAAAACTTATTTTTCTTTGTATTTTTATCTCAAGATTTAATACATCAAAATCTAAATATTAAATTTGCACTTTCAAGTTTTTTTTTTTTTTTTTTTCCTTGGCAAAACAGGATAAAGCATTCAGCATATATAATATTAATAATATTTTTCTACGTTTTCCACTATTTGCATCAGCATATATAATATATATAAATAACTGAACATTGTTAATGGAAAAGTCCAATATACTACGCAAAATTATGACTTATGAGGAGGACGGCTTCAACTCTTAACTAATTATTATTAATAATATTTTTATTTTTGTTGTTGTTTTTTTGACACCTCAAAGGTGACTTTCTAGGAAGCTTCATTTCCATTTACAAGACCTAGCTATTTCTATATATCTAGTACAAAACGTCAAAACCCCCGTATTTGTTATTTGTAATATCCTAATATGACCAGAATTGCAATGCATGAATTCTTGTAAAGTAGGGGAAAATTATATCTATTTTCGTGTATAGCGCATAAGGCCATTTCTACCTAACCATCGTACAGCACACCTTCATGTTCCCAAGTGAAGGATTATATTTGATTCGGAAACTATAATATTCTATCAACAAAATATCCAACAAAGGAAGAAATAGTGGCATTTTCCTTTAATTATGGTTATCCGGGCAATGGTTCTCCTCTTCTATTTATCTGTTTATTAATTTTTATATTTGTGGTGAATCTCAACAATGCGCGCAAAGTAGCATTTAAGTATCTGTTTGGGAATAGTTTAATTAGCTGAAACTGAATTTTTTTTTTTTTTTTGCTGAAAGTACTATAGACAAAGCTAAAAAATAGTTGAAATAGTACAATAAGATCCATGAATAGTACCAAAAAAGTGTAATGAGACTCATGAATAATACTAAAAATAAATTAAATAGTAAAAAAAACTGATTTTTTAAGTTAATGCCAAACGCACACTAAGCCTTCTTTTTATTATTACATTCTAAAAGGAAATGTTTTTTAGTATTTAAAGAACTTGTGAGTAATAGCCAAATGTCTTGTAGTTTAACACACCTCTTGATATTTCAAATAGAGATATATTTCTAATAGAGATATTAAAAGTTAAATGATTTCTTTCCTAATTATCAAATTATGATGAAAAAAAAAAAAACAGTTATAGCTATCTAGGAAGCTTCCCATAATTCATAAATACCTCCCAGCTTGCCAGGTATTATGCATCATATAGCTTTTCATGCCACTCCACTAGATAATTAACAAACAATTACGTGAAAAATGAGGCACTTTTCTTACTTCCTCTCTTTCTGCCTCTTCTATTTTCTGGTCATCCCTCATGGAAAAAGCTCCAACACTAGTGCAGTATGTGTTGATATAATCAACCAAACCTGCAAAACATGTGCAGATGAATCTGCATCTTTTAACTACAACTTTTGCTTAACCTCACTCCAAACGGTTCCGGTCAGCCATGCCACGAATGTTCAAGGACTAGCATTAGTTGCAATGGAGTTAGCTCTACAAAATGCATCCAACACGGTATCAAGCATAAAAGAGTTGTTGACTAACACAACGTCTTTTGATTCTTTTGCCTTCGCCTGCTTAGAGGATTGCATGGAACTGTATTTGGGTGCGGTCTTGACTATTGTGGACTCCGTCGGAGCCTTTTTGTCCGAGCATTATATCAATGCTAAGTTGTGGTTGAGCTTGGTTGTGGAAGCAGCGACAACATGTGAGGAAGGATTTGCAGAGAAGAAAGGTGAAGTGTCCCCATTGACAAAGAAGAATCACGATCTCATTCAACTATGTAACACTGCATTATGCATCATCCACTTGCTAACTCATGCTATTCCTTCTTAATTCGGGAATTTATATTAATTTTTCCACTTAATTAGAACATTTAATCCAGTTGTTAATTAACATTAACCATCCTTTCACCACTTCCCTAACCCATGTGATCATTCATGGCGTTTGCTCTGCACATAGCAATAGTACTTTCTCATATAAATATGTAAGAGACAATGACAAAAACTTGTTTAATGCACACACCTTTACACACTCGAAAAAGCAACCGAAATTATGACATCATTAAACACTACTCAAAGACTTGATTTAATATCAAGATTACATAGTTAACATTTTCTTCAAATATAATATGTAGTTTTGTTATACATTTAACAAAATTATTTTTTCTTTACTTAGATACAATAATACCTTAGTTTATATATATTAAAAAAAATACAATTCTTTGAGTGTAGTATATTAGATTTTCTAATTAAATACAAACACTTGGGTGGATTAAATTTAAATTATCATTAGAAAAGACAACAGTGTTTGGATATTATTGTCAATGTAACCAAATGTTGAATTTAATTGATAAATTTAATGTAGTTTCAAGTGTGCAAGTAATTTACTTTATCTAAGTTTTATCCCATAATAAAAGTGCAGAATCATAGGCCGAATATGTTATAGGCCCAAAAAGAACTTTAAAGCCTACACAGGTTCGGTCCTTATCCAAGAAAAATTTATCCATTTTTCCACAATATTGGGTCCAAATCACCAGACGAGTTGGACTCGACAACCCAAAACTTGTCACGATAAGGATGGGTAAAAAAGCCCAAATGTTCATGCCACACTCAATTGGAAATGAAGGGTCCGAAAGAAAAAAAACTAATAGTTTCACGTTATGGGCCCAAAAAGGCCCAATAACCCATCGCACAGATTGGGCTTAGACCCCATTGCACCATTTGATTAAACCGAGAGCTCATTCAAAAATGGGCCACTCAAAGAATTAAATAGCCCACCCAAGAAATAAGCTACTCATGCCATTTCAAGCACAGAGGAAATTGAGCCCAACCCAAAAGTGAAAAAAAATGGAAAGATTACCATTGAGTCTGTCAGGAACCAACCGAATAAGCCAAACCGAGTTTTACATTATGTTTGGTTGGGGTGAAAAGAGAGAAAAAGGAAAAGGGTAAAGAAATTGGGAGGGAAAATATGAGTTTCCATTCTTTGGTTGAGGAGAAAAAAAGAAGAAAGAAAATGGGTGAGTGATTTCCTACCTAGACTCACAAACTTCAATCCCCCCAAATTGGAGATAAAAGTATAATGAAAATGTGGACAAGAAATGCATTTACTATTTTGCCACTTGAAAACCATTTGACCATTTTTTTTTAATGTATTATGGACAATATAATAAATCTAAATAAACTATCTTTCCATTATTTCATTTTTTCCCCCAACCAAATAAAGAAAATATATATACATTTTCCATTATCTATACTAAACATAGATGGTGGAAAACTTTTTTTTTTTCTTCTATTTTTCTCGCTTTCTATCCTCCCAAATTTTTCCATCCTCAAATAGAGTTTTAGAGCCGGTTATACTATAGGACAAAAGAACAACAGTGTGACATGTGTACAAGAAATCTCTCTCTCTCTCTCTCTCTCTCATAACCCCTCACATGGGTCTATGCTGACTTAAGCCAACTTTGCATTCCAAGAACCTAGAGCTCTGACATCTCAGCTAAAAGCCCAAACTCTCTGGATTAGAAATATCGTTCTTCAATAACATGTTATGATAATTATAGTAGTACTACTTTTTTTTCTTTTTTAATTTTTTATAAAAAAGTAAACACATATACACACACAAAAAGGGGGAAATGAAGTTCTAATACAAAGATACACCACTAAACCCAAAATCGCTACTACTTCGGAACTATTGCTGCTCCACCAAAACTGTGATTCCTTACTCTTTTAGAACTTCTGCTCTTTCAACTATGCGGCTACCTTCTTGAACAAAGCTTATGTAAGCTAAAAACATCTTTTAAACATAAATTACATGTGTATTTAAAAATTATTGGCATATTTAGCTTGGTGCCCCCCCCCCCCTTCTTTTTTGTGTTTTGGGCTAGGTTGGAAGGAAAAACCCTGACTCATGGAAAACCCGCATAATATCTTTAATAGGCTGTACTACTAGGTTAGGCTTAACGGGCTACCCGTAAGCTTTTAACGGGCATTCAATGAACTTATAAAATTTATAAAAAATTATAATTGTATTATATCATAAAACACAAGTTGTCAAAATTAACTATTAACTATAATTAAAAAAAAAAAACCGTTGACTAACTATCAAATTAATGAATTATATTCAACTGTTGTGGAGCAATCATAAAAGAATTCAAAAGTTTTTGACCAATCAAAGTCTATTTAATATTTTTTTATTGAAGTTTTAAATGTTTTTTTTTTCTTTTTTCTATCTTTTATTAATAAAAAAAATTTCCAAACTGTTTTTTTTAACAAAAAGAATAATCAAAATTATTAGGTTACTAGAAAAATATATGTTTAGTAAGCATAATTTTACTCAATCACTTTAAGTATTTTAGTGGTTAGGTGTTTAATAATAAAGTCTTCCTCTAATATGTCTCAAGTTTGACACCCCCCTCATTCACTTTAACTCAATCTCTCTCTCTCTCTCTCTCTCTTCCTTATTCTATTCTATTCTTTTGTTTTTTGTTGCTAAATACTATTCCTTTGTCATACTTACATTAAAAGCATTAACATAATTTGCTCCAAGTAAAGTTCTATTACCAAGTTTTAAAGAAGTTTAAAATAAAACTTCAAAATTCTATAAATTTATTTTAAATTATGCTAAAGTTAAAATCATTTCAAAATTTAATTTGAATTTTTTTTCCTATGAAAACTCTATTTAACACCGTATATATGCTTTGACATATAAGTCAAAATCACTTTTATTCTATTATTATTACTATTTATTTTATGTTTCAATTTCATTTATTTTTTAATGTATGATATATTGCTTTTACTTATCAAAAAAAACTTTACATTTATTTTTATTAAACCGCATGCATCACACATACATAATTTCAAAGTTATGAATTTAGTAGTCGGTACAATTGACAAATATCACATTGGTCACCCAAAGCAGTGTATTCTTCCCTATTAAAATGTACTAGTTTAGAATTTAGATAAAAGAGCGTTTCGGCAAATCGCTTCCAAAATACTTTATTTTTTTGACTAATTGAAATTGATTAATAGTGGTTGTTTAGTATTATCAAGAATTTTGTACCTCAATTGATACCTCTTAGTTCTTTTAATATAAATGTCAAGGATTCAAATCTCTTTTCCTTGTGGTATCGAATTATATATACACACTAATTTCACAAAATTCTAGCGTCTTTTAAAATTTGGGTCCTCGTGATAATCTCACATCAATCTTTTTAATTTTTTTTAATTTTTTTTTTTTGTGAATTACATCTATCATTTTTTAACAAATTGTTATACCTGATACGCCGCTAATGGCTTTTCACTTGCCAATTGTGTGTGGGGGTGGGGGGTGGGATTATATATGTTACTTGTGACGTGGTGAACATTCTCTTAGTAATTAGTTTTTGTAGAAATCTTTGTACATTTCACATTGCCTACAAATTGAGGCTGCAATGTTATCATAGAAGACATTAATTCATGATTTATGATTGTGTACGATAATGGTCAAATTGTCATCTTGGAGCAAGTCATTCATTGTCTAATCTATATATCACTTCACTCGTTTAGGTGTGGTCTTTCCCTGCACTCCCATTCGAAAAGCTTCTTCGTGCATGATTGACCTAAATAATTGACGACTTTCTTTCTTCTTTTCTTAGCACTTAAAAGACCGATAACTTTTGCTCAAAAAAAGAAAGACCGATAACTAAGGTGGGGCACTCCTTTACGTAAAGAAAGCTTTGAAAAATGAAGCCCAGATTTTCGGAAATCCCACTATAATTTTGATTCCTCAAAATTATTAAACGATATCTAGAAAAGTTTCTTTATTCTTTGGTGGAGAAAGAGGTGGACCTCCACCATTTCATGCATTGCATGTGTTAAAATAAAGTTTCTTGGTGACTTAAGCCAACTTTGCATTACAAGAACCTAGTGCTCTGACATTTCAGCCAAAGACGCAAACTCCTCGAATTAGAAATATTGTACTTCAATAACATGTTATTATAATTATAGTACTACTTTTTTTACTCCTTTAGGTAAAAAAAGCTTTGGCAAATGAAGCCTAGATTTTCAGAAATCCCAATATAATTTTGATTCCTCAAAATTGTTAAACGATATCTAGAAAAGTTTCTTTATTCTTTGGTGGAAAAAGAGGTGGACCTCCACCATTTCATGCATTGTGTTAAAATAAAGTTTCTTGGTGACTTAAGCCAACTTTGCATTCCAAGAACCTAGTGCTCTGACATTCCAGCCAAAGGCCCAAACTCTTCAGATTAGAAATATCGTACTTCAATAACATGTTATTATAATTATAGTACTACCTTTTTTACTCCTTTAGGTAAAAAAAGCTTTGACAAATGAAGCCTAGATTTTCGGAAATCCCAATATAATTTTGATTCCTCAAAAATGTTAAATGATATCTAGAAAAGTTTCTTTGTTCTTTGGTGGAAAAAGAGGTGGACCTCCACCATTTCATGCATTGAGTTACAATAAAGTTTCTTGGTGACTTAAGCCAACTTTGCATTCCAAGAACCTAGTGCTCTGACATTTCAGCCAAAGGCCCAAACTCTTCCGATTAGAAATATCGTACTTCAATAACATGTTATTATAATTATAGTACTACTTTTTTACTCCTTTAGGTAAAAAAAGCTTTGACAAATGAAACCTAGATTTTTGGAAATCCCATATAATTTTGATTCCTCAAAATTGTTAAACGATATCTAGAAAAGTTTCTTTATTCTTTGGTGGAAAAAGAGGTGAACCTCCACCATTTCATGCATTGTGTTAAAATAAAGTTTCTTGGTGACTTAAGCCAACTTTGCATTCCAAGAACCTAGTGCTCTAACATTCCAGCCAAAGGCCCAAACTCTTCGAATTAGAAATATCGTACTTCAATAACATGTTATTATAATTATAGTACCACTTTTTTTACTCCTTTAGGTAAAAAAAGCTTTGACAAATGAAGCCTAGATTTTCAGAAATCCCAATATAATTTAGATTCCTCAAAATTGTTAAATGATATCTAGAAAAGTTTCTTTGTTCTTTGGTGGAAAAAGAGGTGGACCTCCACCATTTCATGCATTGTGTTAAAATAAAGTTTCTTGGTGACTCAAGCCAACTTTGCATTCCAAGAACCTAGTGCTTTGACATTCCAGCCAAAGGCCCAAACTCTTTGGATTAGAAATATCGTTCTTCAATAACATGTTATGATAATTATTATTATTATTTTTTTTTTGGAGAGGAAACAATAGTAGACTTTATTAAGTAAGGAACAATATATACAATGGGGAAGAGAAAGAGGGACATATGACCCCCAATTTCTCTTTTGCATCACTAGCATATGCTAGAGTAGCATGATTACATCGTCAACAAAGAAAGAAAAGAAAAAAAGAAACAATGAAAAAAAAAAATTGAAAATCCAACTACTGAAAGAAAAAGTGAATCTTCTCTTGGATGCCTAGAAACCTAAAAAAACTGCCAAAAGACACCTTCTTGATATACCTGGACATCAAAATGTTTTTTTTGTTTTTTTTTGTTTTTTGTTTTTAACCATCTTAGGAGTGTCTTCATGCTCGGCATGGTTGCCCTGCAACCTCCATCAATCCCATAGTTGCCACAACACCTTACTCATTCTCCACAATTTTATGTTTCTTTTTTCCTTTAACATCCGTACGCTCCCTATTCAAAGTTTCTGTTTGCCTCCTTTTGTGCCCAGGTTCCATGTTAATAATTGAAGACATATTAAGAATCTGAGGTCTTGTGGTAAGCCTCTTCCAATTCTTCATTGTTTTCAAGCTTCCAATTGTAGACTCCTCCACAGACTCAACTTTTTTTGGGTGATGCAAAGATTGACTCCCACTTTTTTCTTGACTACCACTTCTTTTGGATTGGCCCTTACGAGTATGTTTGTTTCCATGCACGTTACCACATCCAACCTTAAAACCTATTTCTAATTCCTTAAAACCCGGTGGAGATTTTTGCTCAACTTGTTTCCCCATTAAGCCACGATTGATGGTGGCAGTATCCTCATCCATGACTGCCACCTCAATCAAGTCAGAGGAAATTGCGCTATTATCTGGCACGTAGACAGTTGGAGTTGCTTTTGAATTTGAAAAATCTGAATCGGTTTGGATGGCACGATCAATCTCCAAAATCAACTCCTTAAAAATAGGAACATGATTCTTCACTGTTAAGATTGAATCCTTCTCGATTGTAACACCACCATCTGACGGAGCACCGTTGATGATACCACCTTCAGGTAGATTGCTCGATTGCGTTGAAGACCTTCGTCCACTTCCACTTCCAATTATTGGAAGACCCTGCTCATTAACCCTCCATTGTGAAGAAACCCAATCACCCTAAATAGCTTGAGCATCATCGTTCCACCGTCCCGGGCTACGTCTTGCTTTGTTTGCATTCCCATGATATTTGTAGTACTACTTTTTTTACTCCTTTAGGTAAAGAAAGCTTTGCAAAATGAAGCCTAGATTTTCAGAAATCCCACTATAATTTTGATTCCTCAAAATTGTTAAACGATACCTAGAAAAGTTTCTTTGTTCTTTGGTGGAAAAAGAGGTGGACCTCCACCATTTCATGCATTGTGTTAAAATAAAGTTTCTTGGTGACTTAAGCCAACTTTGCATTCCAAGAACCTAGTGCTCTGACATTCCAGCCAAAGGCCCAAACTCTTCGGATTAGAAATATTGTTCTTCAATAACATGTTATGATAATTATGGTACTACTTTTTTTTTTTTTGGGGGGGAGAAATAAACACACGTACACATATAAAAGAGAGGAAATAAAATTCTAATACAAAAACACATCACTATTCTACCCAAAGTCATTACTACTATTAGGAACCAGTGGCAGAGCCACACACAAGGGCGGGGGGCCAAGGCCCCCCAAAATTTCAAAAAATTATTTTATAGTATGTATATTATTTACATTTTAAAAAATATAGCTTGTAAAAATTAAAGTTGGCCCCCCAAAATTTTAAGTTTTTTTTTTTTTTAGAGTTTCAACTTATGACATTCGTTCTTAATAATAACTATTTATCATTAGACCAAGATATCAATTGGTTTTTGGTATAGGCGGAGATTGAATTCCATATCTCATATTTAACTATTAGAAACTTTACCAGTTGATCTAATTGGAACCCACCTTTTTTTTTTTTTTGGTCAAGCTAGATTAGAAAGAAACCCCTAACTCATGAGCAATGCACATTATATCTTTAACATGCTAAACTACTAGGTTAGGCTTAATGAGTTACTTATGGACTTTTAACGGCCTTCAATGAACTTATAAAATTTATAAAAATTTATAATGGTATTATATCATAAAACACAGATTGTCAAAATGAACTATTAATACTATCATTAAAACACCCTCAAAAAAAAAAAAAAAAAAAAAAACTATCATTAAAAAAAAAACCATTGATTAATTATCAAACTAATGAGTTATATTCAACTGTTGTGGAACAACCATTAAAGAATTCAAAAAGTCGTTTGACCAGTCAAAGTCTATTTAATATTTTTTTATTGAAGTTTTAAATGGTTTTTTTCTTTTTTCTTTTTCAACCTTTTAATAATTAAAAAATTTCCAAACTTTTTTTTTTGAATAAAAAAAAATCAAACCAAATGCATCGTACATACATAGTTTCAAAGTTATGAATTTCGTTTACAATTGAGAAATATCACACTTGTCACCCAGAGCGGTGTATTCATCCCTATTAAATTGTACTAGATACAAGAGCATTTCGACAAATCACTTTCAAAATATTTCATTTTCTTGACTAATTCAAATTGATTAATAGTGGTTATTGATTAGTAGTGTCAATAATCTTGTACCTTAACTGACATTTCTTAGTGTTTTCAAAAGAAATGTCAAGGTTTCAAATCTCCTAACTTACGTGATAATCTCATAGCCCACATGATAATCTCACATCAATCTCTTATTTTTATTTTTTTTTCTCTTCTTTTTTTTGTGAATTACATCTGTCATTCTTTAACAAATTGTTATACCTGATACGTCTCTAATGGCTTTTTACTTGCTAATTGTGGGTGGGTGGGTGGGATTATATATGTTACATGTGACATGTGACATGTGATATAGGATTATACCTGATACGTCGGTAATTAGTTTTTGTAGAAATCTTTGTACATTTCACATTTTCCTACGTACAAATTGAGGCTGCAGTGTTATTATAGAATACATTAATTCATGATTTATGATTGTGTACCATAATGGTCAAATTGTCATCTTGGAGCAGGGACGGAGCCAGAACTTAAAGTTAGGGGGGGCAGTTTTACTGTTAGTTGCGTGCAGTGGCTCTAGTTTTCGACTTAGTTGCTTAACAGCTAATGAGGTTTTTTTTTTTTTTTTTTTTTTGTGTTTTTTATGTATGCATTCAAGTATGGACAAAATTATTTTGTTTAAAATTTTTTAAAGGGTCAAGTTGTTTGTTTTAGGCAAAATTTGTTGATTGAGTTTAATTGTTTTTAACTTTATTATTGGTAATTTTTATTGTTGAATAATTTTTTTGGGCTTGTTTGTTTTGCTTTAGATTTTAGATCTGGCCTTTAAAAGGGGAAAAATGCTAGAATTACAAACTTTTTTTTACAAATTATTAATGTGGTGAGTGGTTATTAGTAAGTAAAAATGCAATGTAAGTGATGAGCCCAGATGCAAACCAATAAAAGTTTATTATCACAACAGTTTATAAAAATGTTATAGAAAATTTTGTGACTAGAGTAGTACTCCTAAAAGAATCGATGATAATATTAAGAGGGGCAAAGTGTGATTTTATAGAACAAAATTGCTAAAATTGGTGACTATGTATATATTAATAAAAAAAAAAAAAAAAAGGGGGGGCCATTGCCCCCCCTAGTCCAAGTCTCCCTCCGTCCCTGTCTTGGAGCAATTCATTCATTGTCTAATCTATTTATATATCACTTCACTCGTTTAGGTGTGGTCTTTCCCTGCACTCCCATTCAAAAAGCTTCTTCGTGCATGATTGACCTAAATAATTGACAACTTTCTTTCTTCTTTTCTAGCACTTAAAAGACCGACACGAACAAAGGTGGAGGACTCCTTTACGTAAAGAAAGCTTGAAAAATGAGGCCTAGTTTTTCGGAAATCCCACTATAATTTTGATTCCTCAAAATTGTTAGACAATATCTAGAAAAGTTTCTTTGTTTTTTGCTGGAAAAAGAGGTGGACTTCAACTATTTCATGCATTGTGTTAAAATAAAGTTTAGTAGTGCTATATTGGCTTTTATGCTTTACTCTAAAACACCCTTTTCTTTGTTTTCAGTGATTAATAATGGGTCAAATTTAGGCAGGATTAATTGGGTTGCCAATCGACCACCACATACCTTTGATACGATAGTCACTCCACAAGTATAAGTGTTTGTGGGGTGAGAAGGGCAAGGGCCAGGGTTCAAGTCTTTAGGAGAGAGTTTCATACACATATACACTTAAATTAGGTTAAAGTAAAATTTCTATTTTGTATATATAAAAAAAAATTGGGTTGCCAATCTGGATTTGAATATTTATATTTTGATTTAATTATAACTATATGCAGAGATGGAGTTATGTATTGACCAAGGGGGCTCTACCCCCCTCTGGCCTCATGAATTTTCCTTAGTATTAGGAGTATCAATAAGTGTCTTTGCCACAACTAACTTGCAAGGACGGAGCCAAAAGTTCAATCGAGAGGGGTGAAGTAAAAAAGATTTTTTTTTCTCATAAAAATATAAATTAACATTCATTTAGTGCTAACAAAATGCCAACAACAAAAAAGACACAAAATAACTATTTTTAAATACATTGCAATATAATTATTTATTAAAAGAGAACCCAACATTCTTTTAAATGTCAAAAATCATTACAAAATGTTACAACAATTTATCTAAAAATCATCTTCAATTTTATTATAAATCCTATTTTAAACTACAAAAACTAAATATATTTGCTAAATAAGAAAAAAAATAGGATAATAAAAAAATATCAACACAAACTCATAAAGCTAAACAAGATATTAAATAGTATCGTAGTGCTCAATGCAAACCCAAATCACAAATAGATAAAGAAAAAGTAGACCTCAAGCTAATAAATTAGGAAATAGTAACTATTGCACAACTGTTTTGCCACAACTGTGATATAGCAGTGTGTGAGTGGTGAAAAAAAAATTATTAGTCCATGTGTAAGGAATAGACCACCACTCACAATCTGCCATATCAAAGTTGTGATAAAAAGTTATAAAACTAGAACCATAATAAATTTAAACTAAGACAGTAAAAGAAATAATAATAATAAAAAAAAACAATCCAAACATGAATCAGGCTTGGAATTTAATTGGTCTAGGCTTCAAAAAAAATGAGCTTCGCCCAACCCACAAACATGATTCTACATTCCCAACTAATAGGAGTAAACAAAAGCTCAGCTAAGCGAAAAGGCAACCCATAGCTGTCAACAATCTAAGGAAATTTTTAGCTGGGAGCACAGTTCGGCATATAGGTTAATTTGTCAAAAAAACAAAGTTGATAAAAGTCATTGTGGTTGGTAGAAACTGGAATGACACGAAGTCTTTGATACTATAGTAGTCTAGCTAGGTCTTCTCCAATAATGCAAGTATAATCCAAGAAAGCACAATATAAGGTGCAGGGAATGCACCATTGACCCCAAGGCATTGGCGTCTTCGTTAAGTTTAGCGGTTTAGGGGCCAAAATTGGGAATTAAGCCCATTTTCCTAACTATATAGTTAGTAGGTACGGTTTCAAAAGAATATATTTTACTAACATCTCGAGTCTTAAAAACTCGATATTGGGCTATAAATCGAGTCTCAAAGGCTCGGTTTTCATGGTCTGATCATGTTTGATGTGGCATTTTTTCTATGTGGCGTTCACTTGGAAATCGAGTCTGTAAGACTCGATTTATAACCCTTAAAACACCCTTTACACCTTCTCATCAGATAAGAAAGAGAGAGAGAGAAAAAAAAAAAAAAAAAAAAACCAAAAATAGAAACATGGGTTGTAGTGAGATCGAAGTGGGTGGCTTCAGATCGGCATGGGACCATGGGTGGGTGGGTTTCAAGTCGGCATGGGACCATGGGTGGGTGGGTTTCAAGTCGGCATGGGTGGCTTTAGACTAACGAGGGTGGCTGCAGTTCGGCGTGGGTCGTGTGTGGTTGTGGGGCCGATACGGCGAGAACTCGGTTCATTGTGTCTCGGATCTCGCGGTGTCGTCCTACGGAGGAGGAGGAGGAGGAGGAGAGCTTGGCTAACGACGGCAAGGAGGAGGAATTGCGGCGGACTTGGCGGAGGGCTTCGACGAGCTTTGCTTCGATTCGGATCTCCATCTGATCGTCTCGGGTTTTGGATCCGATTTCGGATCTCGCGTCTCGGTTTTTCTACGCTTCGTTCACTTCAACTCTTCTTCTTCTATGTTGAAATCCAGGTTTGAGATTGTAAACTCCATTGAAGAAAACAATTTCACAATATACCTCGGATTCTTTCCCCCTCTGATCTGATTTGGGTTTTCTTAATTTTTTTTTTTTTGGGTATTTCTGGGAATGGCTTGTACATGACTTAGACTTAAATTTTTTTTTGGCTTATAAATCGAGTCTTAGAGACTCAATTTCCAGGTAGATGCCACCTGGAAGAAACGCTAAATCAGAACACTGAAATTGAGTCTTTGAGACTTGACTTTTAAGCTCAAAATCGAGTTTTTTAGACCCGAGATGTTGGTAAAAAATATAGTTTTGTAACAGTGCCTACTAATTATATTGTTTGGAAATCAGTGTTAATTTTTTGGCCGCTGTTTAGGTCTTCCAAAATAATGCATTGTGTTAAAATAAACGTTAGTACTGCTTATTACTATATTGGCTTTTATGCTTTACTCTAAAACACCATTTTCTTTGTTTTCAGTGATTAATAATGGGTCAACTTTAGGTAGGAGGATTTGAATATTTATATTTTGATTTAATTATGACTATATGCTGTAAAATCAGGTTTAGTACTGTGTGTATATTATGAATATCCCCTAGTACACAATGGGTTGTCACAATTTAATCCTTACATCTATATATATAAATATATATATATATATATATATATATATATATATATATATATATATATACTAGCTATATAAAAAGAGCCAATGGCTCTAGCTATAGGACCTTTGGTTTATTCAACATTGTTTGTTTGTTTTTTTTGTTTGTTTTTTTTTTTTTTTTTTTTTTCTCCGTAACAAGCCAAAAAGGTGAGTTTAGGTGGGAAAGAAAAAAATTTAATATTAAAAAAATATTATGTCAATAACATTTTCACAATAAATCTCTTATCTTAAGTAATTAACAAGTTATTATTGACTATTATTGGTGATGAAAAAACAATTTTAGTAGTGGGTTTAAATTAGAAATATTAATAATTAACTTACCGCTAAATTTTTTTTGTAAAAGTATTGTAGAAATATTGTAGACGTAACACTTAGTATTTAATACTATTACCTAAAAGCCTTAAAATAAGTAGAATTGGCGAGCTCTCTTCTTCTTTTTTTTTTTTTTTTTTTTCCTTCAAGTACGCCTATTTGGTTTGAGCTTGTTTTTATTTTATTTTTTTTAATGATTTTTATATGCTTACTTTGTACTTTTACAATGTAAGCTTACAATGTAAAATTTAGACACAACAAAGTGACAAATATTAAGCATATTTGTAAAAAATGATAAATATTGTACAAATTTTGCAAATGTGTACAACATTTGCCAATTTTTGTGTGTCTACGATATAAATTTACATTGCAAGTACATTGTAAACATAGAGATATTGTGAAAATGTTGTGACACATGTCAATTCCTTTTGGATCAAACTTAAATAAAATAAAATAAAATAATAAAGTATCGAACCGAGATCTAGCACAACTAAAAATGAAGATATTGTATTGTGAAAATGTCGTAACATTTTGTTGTTATGACAATATTTTCATATTGTTGAGGTGTAAGTTCCTTATAGGTCAAAATAAGATAATAAAATATTAGATCGAGATCCACTATTGTTGAAAATAGAGGTATTGTGAAAGTGCTGTGATATTTTGTTGTGTTCCTAGACTTTTTTTTTTTGGTTTAGTCAAATTTGGTAAGCCAAAATTCACTTTTTCAAGCACAATTTTCTTGAGTTGATTTTTTTTTTTAAATTTTTTTATACACCATTTAAAATTTAAAGTAAAAAAAAAAAAGAGAAAAAGAAAAAAAAAGACAGTTTTACACCAAAAGTAAAAAATAAAAATGGTCATTTTAAGTTTGGGGTAATTTTATTCCTCCCTAAACTTTAAAACTGAGGAAATACCCCTAGCTGTTACTCTCTTAATTAAACCATTTTGAAAACTTACGATTCTTAAATTCTATTGTAGAATGTCTAAAATAATCTTAATAAAATTTAATATCCCAAAACATTTTCTATGTATTTTGAGTTTTATGTGGTAGTCATACTTGGAAAGTTAGAATGGTAATATATGACGTTTTGTTTGTTACCTAAAGAATGTTGGTTTTCCTAGATTTAAATATTCTAGAATTAAAATTTTATTTAATTGAAACTTCAATGACACATGTCTTTGTTATCCCCCCCCCCCCCCCCTCTTCTTTCCTCTTCTTACTTAAAAGGGTGTTCATTAAAAACTAGGTAAGCTAAATATCATGGTTAGACTTATAAAATGTAATGTAATAAAAATGAAGTATGAATAACAAAATCTTTATTGTGGATAATTGCAAGTATTTGATGAAGACCTTCAATTGTAATATAATAAAAAATGAAGTATGAATAACAAAATCTTTATTGTGGATAATTGCAAGTATTTGATGAAGACCTTCAATTGTAGTAAATGATCACATCATTCATTGCAAAAATTTATATATTGTAACAATGTCTTAACAAAACTCAATTGCTTATTATTCGAAGAAGATGATATTCATCATCACTCTTAGAAGTTTTTAGTGAATGGATATTGCCTTTAGCAAATAGGTTCTAAGAAACTATCATGGCAAATAAATACTCATATATTAAAATAGTTACTCTAAATTTAAATATATGGTTTCATTTTTCTTCAAATAGACGTTTAATCTTAATTTTCTCACTCAAAGGGGCAGCACGTGCCACCAAAACTAGTATATATATAAAGTGGGAATGCGCAAATAGTAAATACTACAGTGCATTTGGTTTGTTCAACCCGCACTATTCATTAGTTTTTTTTCCCCCATAGTACGCCGGTTTGTTTGTGCTTTTTTGTCTTTTCTTTTAAATATTTATAAGTGCATGAACAGTTACATCGACTTAACAAATTCTTACAATATTTTTACAATTATTGACAATTTGCACTATTTATCGACCTTTTTTTTTTTTCACAGTAAGTCAATTTTGCTTGTGCTTATTTTGTCTTTTCTTTTAAATATTATATGTGCATACACAGTTACACTGACACAACAAATTCTTACAATACTTTCACAATTATTGAGGTGTCAATTTTTTGAAGGTCAAAATAAAATAATAAAATAGGAAACTGAGACCAATCACAACTGAAAATAAATGTATTATAAAAATGTTATAACATCTTCTTCTTGTTACAATATTTTCACAATTGCCGAGATCTTAGTTCCTTATAGATCAAAATGAAATAAAATAAAAAGAAATGTCATGTCCACAACATTTTCACAACAATTTCACGACAAATTTTATGTGGCAATGTATTTTTGATGGATACAAAAGTGATATTAGCAGTGGGAAAATTATTATGTACTCACAGAATATCATAAATGCATACTCCCTCCTCTAACATGAATGGTGGGTTTCACTAATTAAATTCATGGTCAGACTCACCATTTATGTGAGATGGAGGAGTACGCATTTATGATACTCCGGGAGTACCTAATAATTTTCCTTAATAGTGGGCTCAGTTTAAAACCAATTCCAGCTTGTCATTAATTAAAATTTGTTCTAAAAATGTTATGGATGCAGCATTTCTCTCACATAAAATAAAAAAATATCTATTCATATCCTAAAAATGAATGTATTTTGAAGATGTTGTGATATTTTGTTGTATTCTTAGACTTCTTTTTTAGTATATATAGTCAAATTGGGTGAGCCAAAATTCACAGTTTCCCGCACAATTTTCTTGTGTTGTCTTTTTGTTTGTTTTTTTTAATGCATAATTTTAAAATTGGTAATAATTTTTCACCAAAAATTTGTTGTGAAAATGTCGTGGACGTAAAAAATAAAATATCAAACTGGGACCTACCACAGTTGGAAATAAAAAATATTGCAAAAATGTTCTAACATTTTATTGCGTTCCTAAGCTTCTTTTTTGTGTGACATTTTGTTATTTTCCTAGGCTCTTTTTTTTTTTTTAGTCAAATTTGGTAAGCCAAAATTAATATATTTAGCCACAATTTTCTTCAATTGACTTTTTATTTATTTTTATTTTTTTAAATGCACGGTTAAAAGTGGTTAGCCCAATTTAAAACTAGTGACAATTTACTACTTAGGATTTATTATGAAAATATTGTTAACATAGCATTACTCTAAAATAAAATAATAAAATATTAGACTAGGACCCACCATAACTAGAAATAAAGGTATTGTAAAAATATCGTGACATTTTATTGTGTCCCTATACTTATTTTTTGGTTTAATCAATTTGTTGAACCAAAATTCATTGTTTTATGTATATTTTTTTAGGTTGATTTTTTTTAACACATTGTTTCAAGTTAAAAAAAAAAAAATTAAAAAAACATTGTTTTACACACACACACAAAAATTGACGAAGTAATACTTTCCTCATTTATGTTTGGGGTAGTTTCATTCCCCCCTAAACTAAAGTTAAATAATTTCCCCCTTTATATTTTGTAAATAAGCATATACCCATATTGTTACTCTCTAAGTTAAATCTTAACGAAATCTTATAATTCCTAAAATATTCCATTGTGCGATGTCTAAAATACTCATACTAAATTTTGATGTCCCAAAAAATTTCTTCATGTATTTTGAATTGGGTCCGGCTCTTCTCCAGTTTAGTGTCTCATGTTTTCTCCTGTTTTTAAACAGATGAACGACACGTGGCTTCTATAAAATCTAATGGTAAAAACAAGGCCACAAATTGTCATTTATTTCTCTTTTACCCCACTCTTTAGCAGTAACCCACTACTCACACACTAAATATCACTACACCGAATTTGAGAAACTATCACAAACAGAGCTGCAAGAGAGGGGGAAAGAATTGGTTGAGAAATTGCGGAAGAACAACAAAGGCTTCTTGTGTATTTGTATGTGTGAGCTAACTGCTAAATGCTAATTGCTAGTTGTGGTTGTGTGTGTTTAACTGGATCAGATGTGCACTTGTTGGTTAGTTCATCTTTTTTGTTGGGATTTGGTTGATTTTGGACTTGGTAGTTTGACACTGAGCTCTCTCTTGCCATTTCTACAGTGAGTTTTTGTCATGAGTCCGGTTTGAATTGAAATGAAATGGATTTTCTCCCTTTTGTTTCTTTATTTTTATAATCAATATAATTTTTTCTTTGTTTGTGCTTATGGGTTCTCTCCCTCTCTTGAGGCTCTGTTTATGTTTATGGATTCTCAGATCCGATGATATTTCCGGCATGATTTCTGATGGGTCCTTATCATTCACTGCCAAGTGTAGTGGAGCGTGAACAACGGATTTATTACTGAAGAGTGCTCGTAAAATGGAAATAAATGATGTTGTGATGTGGCCTTATATCTTATCATTAGATTTTGTAGATGCCACGTGTCATTTACTTGTTTAAAAACATGAGAAAACATGAGACACTAAAACAGAATAGGAGCCGGCCCCGAATTGAATTTTATGCGGTAGACTCGTAGTCATGCTTGGAAAGTTAAAATGATGATATATGGTGTTCTATTTGTTATATAGAGAACACTAATTTATTAGGTCTAAATCTTCTAGATTTATAATTTAATCTAATAGAAATTTTGATGACAGATGTCTTTTGTTGTTTTGTTATTTTTTTAATTTCTTTTCCTGCTTAAAAATGTGTTCATTAAAAATAAGTAAGTTAAACATTGTAGTATGGATAAGACGATAAAGAATGAAGTATGGATAATAAAATCTTCATCGTAGATGATTGTAAGTATTTAATTTGATGAAGATCTTCAAAAAAATTGTAGCATATATCATTATTCATTGCAAAAATTTAAATATTGTGGAAAGATGATGACATTCATTATCATTATTTGTAGCATTTTTTGTGAGTAGATATTACATTTAGTAAATAGATTCTAGGAAATTGACAAAGTAAATAGATATTCTAATAACTATTCAACAAAAAAAAATCTATATTAATTTTCTCGGGCAGCACGTGCAACCCACACTAGTATTCTATAAAAGTGTGGATCGGACGCAGATGCATAGCCAACGAAGCTATAGCTTTCTTATAACCTTAGTTTTTTCAATACACTTTTTCATAGGACTCTTACTAAATTGCAAAGCCTAAAAGGGCCACCTAGCGACTCATGGCAGAGCAAGTGGAACTTGCACCCTTCAATACTGGAGGAACAAGCTTCCTAAGAAGTTGCTTCAATGGAATCAATGCTTTGACAGGTTTTTGTTTTCTCTTTCTTTAATTTTTTTTTTCTTTCTTTCTTAGGGCTAACGCTATTTTCCTATTAATGCACGACACAAATTATAACTCACATGGTTTCAAATTTCCAGGGATTGGCTTAATAACAATTCCTTATACACTATCACAAGCCGGATGGTTAGGCCTCTGCCTTCTTCTTGCAATGGCATTTACTACATGCTATACTGGATTACTACTTCAACGATGCTTGGAGTCAAATCCATCAATTAAAACCTACCCTGACATAGGCTATCATGCTTTTGGACGTAAAGGAAGAATGATTGTTTCAACTTTCACGTATCTAGAGCTCTATCTAGTCCCAACAGGAATGTTGATACTAGAAGGCGATAATTTGTTCAAGTTATTTCCAAACGTTAGCATGGAAGTAGCAGGACATTACATTGGAGGAAAAGAAATTTTTGTAATAGGTTCAGGGCTTGTGATTTTACCTACAATGTGGTTAAAGGACTTGCGGTTGCTTTCATTTGTATCAGCGGGTGGTATCTTGTCGTGTGTTATTGTCATCACCTCCATTTTGTGGGTTGGTGCTTTTGATGGAGTTGGGTTCTCTAGTAAAGGAAAGCTATTTGAATTGGCTGGAATTCCAACTGCTATGAGCTTGTATGCCTTTTGCTATGGTGCTCATCCAGTGTTCCCAACCTTATACTCTTCTATGAAAGATAAAAGCCAATTTTCTAAGGTAATTCATATACATGTGGGTTAAAATCTTTACAATTTTTAAATATAAAAAGTTTGATTAGCCAATTACAATTCAAACCAAATGTAACTAATGGTTGAATTCATTATAGGTCTTGTTCATCAGCTTCGGTCTTAGTACTCTCAGCTACATATTAATGGCAGTCCTTGGTTACTTAATGTTTGGCCAGGATGTACAGCCTCAAGTGACACTAAACCTACCCACAAGCCAAGTGAGTTCAAAGATAGCAATATACACGACTTTAGTTGGTCCAATTGCCAAGTATGCTCTACTAGTTATGCCTATTGCAAATGCTATTGAAAGTCGCTTACCTCGATACTACAATATCAAGCTCATTTGCATCTTCTTAAGAACACTGTTACTGGTTAGCACAATCATTGTTGCTCTGGTTTTTCCATTTTTTGGGATACTAATGGCACTCGTTGGGGCAATTCTTAACATCACCGTTTCCATTATTCTTCCATGCTTATGTTACTTGAAGATCTCTGGAGGTTATCAAAAGTGGGGTTTTGAAGTTTTGATTATTGTGGTAATCATGATTAATGCTGTTTCGATTGGGGTTATAGGCACATACGTCTCTCTAAAAGATATAATGAAAAATTTTTAGGATTTAATTTCTTTCTCAAAAGCTAGGACATGTAATAAGACAAATGATTAGATTCAGGTGACTTAAGGAAAAAAAAAAAAATCCTCATATTTCTGTAGTGATGGCACACAGCCACTTGTTGGAATTTCTACTTTGTAGTAATATTTTTATTGTCTCGTCTTATTGAAATGTATAAACTAAATTTTCATTGTGTCCAATCTTGCTAAGATACTGGAGACTCTGTCCATTTGGAAAATGCTCGAAAAAGTTTGGCCGATTACAACTTTATTTAATATTTTTTTATTGAATGTAAATTTTAACAATTCATCTTAAGTTACACTTTCTTCTTATATTTTCTATACTTGCAAAATTTCTAAAAAATAAAAAATAAATAGGTATGTCATTAATTAAATATTTAATTTTAAGTTTTTATAGTATAAAATTATGCATAAAAAATAAGTTTGTGGATCCAATAGTAAATAACATTTGATTGACATGAAATTTGACATGTGTGTTAAGAACATAAAAAACATGCAATTTAACAATTAGATATTAGAAATATATTATCATATTAATTTTTTAAGTGAGAATTGTTGCCAAATTTTGCCTTTTTTTTAAGGCTAATCTATATTTTGGTCTCTTTAAGTTTAGGATTTTTCATTTCGATCCACAAGTTTGATTTTGTTTTCAAAATGGATCTTTTATCTATCTCCACCTTGACTGATCTAGCCATTAAGTGTCAACAAAACAATCTCATTTAGTTATTTATCCTCTTTCTTAATAGTCTCATATTAGTCACAAATATAGAAGGAATCATTGAAGGAGCATTTGAAAATGAAAAGGTTTGGCTCTAACCATCAATAGAAAGATGACGCACGTTATGTTATAATAAATATGACTCACTTGGTTAATTTGGTTAAATTGGTTGTGTGCACTATGTTAAGTACAAATGTCATCTTCTTATTGGTGATTTGTGTTGCGAATTAACCCGAATTCCCAATCTATGAGAAACAAAAAAAATAGAGAAAAACACACTCTAAAGAAAACAATTACACGCACAAGACAATATTTACGTAGTTCGGCAATTTGCCTACGTCCACGGAGTTGCAGGAATTTCACTATTATAAGGGAAGAATACAAAGTACGGCTACAATATTTTCTCACATAGAAAAACATGACAACACCAAAACCCTAATAACCAAAACACGACAACAGAAAGCCTCCGCTCCATGGACTAAGTCTTAGTAAATCTCCCATTAAAAACCACGCAACATTATTCGGGTTAGATCGGATCGTCAAACTGGATTAAACAAAACTAGGCTCCACAAAACCCAACAGTTTGGAACCAAACTCTACCCATTTGAAAATAAAATAAAATTCCATAAAACAAGTTAAAAAAATCTTTAAGAGACTAAAATGAAAAAATATTCCAAACTATATGGATAAAAAGTGTGATCTTATCTATCTTTAATCAACCTTATCAACCTTTTGCTCTTTATGACAATGCAAAATGCTTTATAAAAGGGTGCATCTAATTAATGTTTTCAGATCTAAACTATATCTAGCAATATATACTTTATATCAAAGCATGTTTAGTGGAAATAAAGCAACAGTTATGGCCATCATCATTTTGTCGTATATACAGATTCATCAGCAAAACTAATGTCATAGATGAGGCTCTACGTGATCAATATATTGTCAGTTTGTCACTCAAATCCTGATATGCAATAATGACGCTAGATGAGTTTTATAGACAAATATGATGCACAAACTTGCACAATGCTACACTAGTTCATATCTATTATTTTATACACATTTACAATTGATATGGAAATATCTATATCTTAAAAATGTTAATATTTTAACACATAAAAATAAATATAAAAAAGAAAAAGAAAAAAAAGAGAGTGAAATAGTAAATACATAAGAATCAAAACCCAAATGATTGAACCCATATATGCAAATTCATATCGGCAATGTAATGGAGCTAAAAAATAATTCCAGGACCAAGTTTAAATATATTAAAAGTTTTTAAATTCAAAAAACAATCAAATATATATATGAGATGTGTTTAAGTTATACCTAGTGTAACTTCACAAGAGTTACACCTTTTGTGAACCATTGATTACTATTAGATTTAAGGGTCAAAAAACACTCATAGTAGTATCATTATTACTCCCTTGAAATTAATGATTTAGGCATTAACTCTTCTTATTAAAAGAAAAAAAAAAAACAGCATTAACTTTTTTTTTTCTTTTTCCGTCCATATCAGCATCTTCTCCTCGTCTTTCTTTTTGTACTGTACTTTCAGGCCTTCATCATGAATGGTGGTTGGAATAATTTTGAAAATAACATCTCAAGTCTTTTCTTCTTCTTAAACTCGTTGTTGGAAAAAATTCTGAAAATAACTCTCAAAGTCCTTTTCTTCTTGCTAGGCTCGTTGTTGAAAGAATTCTGAATATAACGTCTTTATATATAAACAAAATATTTTAGTCAAGATTCTCTCTTAAAGTTAATGTGAAAGTTCTTCTCATGGTTCCTCCATAAAGAAATTTCTTCAACAGAAAATGCGTCATCCGCTTAAAAACTCCTTTATAGATACAAGACTATTATTAATGGTGGTAATGGAAATCCAAATTTAAGAAATATCTTTTCACTGCAATAGTTTTAGAGCACATGTGGTCTCCTCAACGTCAACTATGAAATTACCTAGTAACACCAGACAAATAAACAAAAGAGAAGCTCTGTGGCTGCTTTTCGACCCAACTCTGAGAATTTTATGAATGGTGGAGGCCTGAAAGTATAATGCAAAAAGAAAAACAAGAGGAAGAAGATGATGATATGGATGGAAAAAAAAAAAAATTTAATGCTGTGGTGTTTTTTTTTTTTTCCCTTTAATAAGAAGAGTTAATGACTAAATCATTAATTTCTAGGAAGTAATAATGATGATACTATGAGTGTTTTTTGACCCTTAGATCTAATAATAATCAATGATTCACAAAATGTGTAACTTTTGTGAAATTACACCAAGTGTAACTGGAACCCCTTTTTTTTTTTTTTTTTTTTTGATAAGCTGCATTTTCATTCAAACTAAACAACAGAAACAGAAGGGGAATCTCCCTTACAAGCAGCCTCAAGCGAGGGGGGGGGGGGAGATTACCAAAAGAAAAACAAAAAGGGTGGGAAGAATTCAGTGCGAACCTTGCAGTTTCATGAGCTGCAACATTACACTTACACTGAACCCACCTAAAAACACAAGACTCAAAACAAGAAATCAAACTACGAATATTACTAATTATGGTGTTGATGGACTAGCTCGGAGTAAGGTCAGGTTGTGCCAGCGAATCAATACACAGCTTTGCATCTCCTTCAACAATGATCATGCTCCATCTCTCTTGTATGGCAATTTGCACTGCCCAAAGAATTGCTTCGGCTTCTGCTTGAGTTGGAGAGCAGAGGTGGTGTTCCCTACCCCATAAGGATATGGCAACTCCCAAATGATTTCTAGCAACAACAGCCAAAGCAGACTTAGAGTTACTCATCGCAGCATCAACGTTGAGCTTGATCCAACCTTGAGGGGGAGGGGACCAGATCAGAACAGGAGGCTCCACGGATGGATGGATACTCGGAGAGAACACTTTTGATGCTTCTAGGAACCTAATACGCACATTGCTCATGGCTTTACTCACATCAGCCAATCCCCCTTGAAAGATAAGGTGGTTTCTAGTCTTCCAAATCTCGTCAATGATCAAGGCCATGTTCAATGTTATAGTCCAGCGTTGCTCAGTGGAGATGGGGGCATGAGGAGGGCTTGTAATCAACTTGACGATGTCTTTATTTGAGGACAGCGATGACGAATCAATTCTGAGCCCCCACCCAACAGTGGTCCAAAGAGCTTTGGCAAAAGGACAAAGGAAGAACAAATGAACATTAGTTTCCTCATCCGAGTTACACAAGCTACAAGATGTGTCAGTATGCTGAATTCTGCACTGAAGGTTCACCTTATTACGCATGGCATTGGCACCGATCCTTCATAAGAGCATTTTGAGGCGCTCAGGGAGTTTAGCTTTCCATAACTTTTTCCAATGGACTTGAGCTTGATCATTGTTGTCAACATTATGATAAGCCACCTTATGGACAGACTTGACAGAGAAATTTCCTTTAGGATTTGGTATCCATATCATCTTATCTTGTCTCGAGTTGCTTGGTATAGGAATGGTGAGAATTGCATCTGTAAAATCCGAATCAAATATCTCCTTGATCATATTCGCATCCCAAGATTTTGAGGTAGAACCGATGAAATGATGAGCTTTGAATTGAAGCTGTGAGTATATCTCAACTCTCGGCCTTGGTTTAAATCCTTCAATCCATGGAACCCATGGATCCTCCCAAACATTAATCGAACTGCCATCGCCTGACAGGTAACAAGCTCCTTTCACAATCAGTTTTTTTGCCTCCTCAATCCCTCTCCAAGTTGGGGAAGCTGTTTTCTTTGGGTCCACTTTGAGCCAATCTTCTTTGACTTTGTATTTGTTGCGAAGAACCTCCATACAAATGCTATGCTTTCTTGTAGCCACCATCCATGCAAGCTTTGCAAGGAGGGCTGCATTAACTTCCTTGGTTTTTTTAAAACCCAGGCCACCTATGGCTTTGGATCGACACAGCCTGTCCCACTGTTTCCACGCTATGTATCTACCCTCCTTTTCCTTAGGTTTCCACCAAAATCTTCTGGTTAATGAATCCAACTTATCACAATTTTTGGTAGGGATATGGAAAGTTGATAAAGTATTGCTAGGAATTGCTTGTGCCACCGATGTAATGAGAGTGGACCTCTCTGCCCATGACAAAGTTCTGCTTCTCCAACCTGCAAGCTTCGACTCCAATTTTTCCTGCAAGAATTTGAAGTCTTTGGATGGTGATCTAGACAAGAACAAGGGAGCCCCAAGGTACACGACATCCTTTTTGAGAGACTTCATTTGGAGAAGATGCTTTATAGATCTTTTGCAGGTTGCCGTGGTGTGCTTAGAAAAAAATATCCCTGATTTGGCTCTGTTAAGGCACTGACCAGACCACTCGCAGTATTTCTCAAGACAATTAGCTAAGGTTTCAGCATCCTTTGTAGTTGCCTTGGAAAATAGTACGATATCATCGGCATACATGACATGTGTTATAGCTGGCCCTCCAACACTTGCTTTAGTACTGCTAATATTGCCTGAATTCAGTTCCCTGTCTAGCATTCTTGATAACACCTCCTGCCCTAGTATGAATAAATAAGGCGATAGGGGATCACCTTGTCTTAAGCCTCTGTTAGATTTGAACTGATCCGACTTACCTCCATTGACTAACACCTCAAAGGAAACAGAAGATATACATGTTAGGATCCAATTGATGAAAGTATGGTTGAACCCGAGATTTAATAGAACAGCCTTGATAAATTTCCAATTGAATATGTCATAAGCTTTTTGGAGATCAAGCTTTAATGCCATGAAACCAGATTTTACCTTCCTTACCTTGAAACTATGCAGCAACTCATGCACCACCACTTGGTTCTCTGCAATCCATCTCCTAGGGATGAATGCAGATTGAGATGGGGAGATGATTTTATGCAATAGAGGTCTAAACTTTGCAACCAACAGCTTGGAAATGATCTTATAGACCACGTTACAAAGGCTTATAGGCCGAAAATTGTTGACAGTGGAAGGGTTGGAGGTTTTAGGAATAAGCACAATAAGTGAGTTATTGGCCTCTTTAGGTAAGTTTCCATTGGTAAAGAAGGATACTACGGCTTGGGTGACAGTCTTTCCAACAATGGGCCAGAATACTTTGTAGAATAACACAGGGAAACCATCAGGGCCAGGGGCTTTTAGGTCCTGCATTTGGAACAGAGCTTCCTTGATTTCCTCTGGGGAAAGAATTCTCTTTAGAATTACATTGTCCTCCTCGGTGATACTCTTAGGCATAAGGTTCTCAAGATGTGATGGAATAGTGACTTCTTCCTCTGAAAAAAGATTTTTAAAGGAGTTGAAGAAGAGTTTTCTAATCTGATTTGGGCTGGTAATCCATTGCCCATCCTCAGATTTGATAGCTAGATGGAAGAACTTTGTGCTTCTGTCACCCTCCTTTAGCCATAATTCCCGAGATTTTTGTTTCCACAAGACCTCAGTTCTAGCAAGCCATTCTGAAAGCTCAACTTGGAGAGCTTCTTAATCTGCCATTGCCTTCCGAAGGAGGCTTCTTTTGGATTTCAGTTATGTTTCGCATGATCTGGTTTATCCTCACTTGGCAGTGCCCGAAAACTTCCTTGTTCCACTTTCGAAGAGCCTCTCTTGTTGCTGCCTGTTTTTTATAAAGTCTATCAAAAGCTTGATCGTGTGCCTCCTTATTCCAAGCTTTCTCTATTATCTCCTTACAATCATTATCCCGAATCCATGAGCTTCAAACCGGAACGGTCTATGGGTGAAGCTATCTTCTGGGTTGGTGTCAAGCAGTATGGGGGTGTGATCAGACATAATGGCACCCAGATGGGACACTGTAGCTTTTGGAAAGGCAAGCCTCCAGGAAATACTAGCAATGCCTCTGTCTAATCTCTTTTTAATTGCTGAACTTCCCCATTTTCCTCTTGCCCAAGTGAAAGCATTTCCAGAGTAACCCAGATTAATGGCCCCGAATTCAAAAATAAGCTCCTTTAGATAATTGGTAGCACATGAGTTGCTACCTCTCCTTCCTCCAATAATTTCTCTGTCATTAATAGTATAGTTAAAATCTCCAATGCAAACCCAAGGGCCTTGGTAGGCTCCAAGGATAGCCATGAGATTCTCCCATGCTTTTTTCTTTTTGGAGGGGTAGGGGGGGCCATAGAAAGCAACTAACAACCACACACAATTCGCATCAAAGATTTTAACAACAATCAAGTTCTTGTTATACTCAACCTGTTGAATTGCATACCCAGCTTTCCACATAACACATATACCTCCAGCAGTACCCTTTGCCTCAACAACACATAAATTAGAAAATTTTATTGCATTCATCACTTCAACCATTCTGGAGGTCGAAGCCTTGGTTTCACTAAGAAAAATGACGTCTGGGCTAGTCCCTTTTATTTGAGCCTTAAGGGCTCTAACTGTCGTGGCTTTGCAGATGCCACAATAGTTCCAACCTAGGACTTTCATAGGAAGGTTGGGGGCTTCATAAGGCCCGCCTCCTCGGCCATAGAAGAAGTAACAGAACATGATTCAGGTAAAACAGGGGAGATAACAAATCCAAGTGATAAAGGCTCACCTCGAGGAGCAGTGGGTACCTGACCTGGTGTGCGGTGCTCACCTCCAAATGTAGGGGAGAGAGTGGCCTTCGCAGTGTTGAGAGGACTCGCAATAGAGCCATGATCATCAAGCTTAACCCTTTTGGAACGGGTCTCTAATTCTTTCTGTGGTAATTTTCATTTGGTAGGAGATGGAATCGGGTTGCAAGGTTTGGCTTGAGTGGATTGTGGTGTCTGGATGTTCAAAACTTTGGTTGGGATTTCATGTTTGGGATAAGGAGAATGACTTCGGCTTGGCAGAGGTTGTTGTGAGGAGTCAATGTTCTGAGGTAGGTTTAAATTATCTTTGGCAGCTTGTTCGGGCTTGGGGGAGTGGTTTATGTTTGGGCTGGTGATATGTGGGCCAAAACCAGGTGAGTAAAGAGGGTTTGGATTTTCAGTTTGATCGAAGCATTTAGATGGGCTTTTGGCTTGTGGTTCGTCCCCCTTATTTGATTGGATTAAAATGGGGTGGCTGACGTGTGTGGGTGAGGGTGTAAACTGATGACTGCTGGCTCCATCCTCTGAGTCAGCATGGCGTGGTGTGAGCGGACTTTGCGCTGTCACGTTGTTTGTACCCTGCTCCTGCCGTACCTCACAATGTTCATGCTCCTGTACCTTGTCTTTGTTTGGTGCCGTTACATTGCAAGCTGTCACAAGATGATGCAAATTGGCCTAGGGAGGTGTCATGCCGGCGGTACAATCAGTGCCAGAGGTGTTAGGAATAAGGAATAACTCCGAAGGAGTGGTGTTATTTTCTGCCCGAAGCCACGGGCCTGAGGCAGTGAAGTTGTGGCCAAAAGGATTGCGAATGTAGAACATTTTGCCATTGCAAGCACGTGCTTCATGGCCAATGATGCCACACCGGTAACAAACATCTGCTAATTTTTCATACCTCAGACTGACCCATAGATGAGGCAGGTTATTTCTAGGCAGGAAGATACCTGGCATTAGAGGTTGTAGTAAATCGACCTCAACCTGTATGCGAATGAACCTTCTCCAGGATCCATCTCCTTCTCTAGCGTAGTCAACTTCAACTACTTTTCCTGCTTTTTCTCCAATCCTGCGCAGGTTTATGGGAGATCTCCACAGATTGGGTAGGTCGTGGACTTGAATCCAGAAGGTTGAAGTTGAGAAAGGGATTTCCTGCCATGTAAGCGAAGGGTTCCAGTGCTTAAGAACTAAATGACCCCCTCTGATGGACCAAGGTCTCCTTCGAAAAGCATTGGCCATGTCCGCCTCATGTTGAAAGCTGAACTTAAACAACTTGTTGTCAAGTCGATTGACCCAGATTTGAAAGATAGGTCGCCACGCCTTATTAGCCACATCTGTTACAGTGGCTAAGCCTACCTCTTTACAGGTAATGAGTTTGCCTATAAGAACCCATGAAGGTGTCTTAGGAGAAAGTTGGTTTGGAGGGAGCTCCATGCATGTATCAATCCAAGAGCTATTTTCTGAGTGAGCAATGAGATCAGAGACCTCCATTGCAACGCTTGAGAAACCAACTAGCCGGATAGAGGAAGATGGGGAAGTGGGGGGAGAACAGGGGAAAAGGTTAAGGTGAAAAATTTACTAGACAGAGGGGAAGGGTGCCACTAGAGAGCACGGAGATTTATATATATATATATATATATATATATATATATATATATATATATAGTAATATGATTTGATACGTGTTATCTTATCATATATAACATAAAAAATATTACATCAAATTATTCTTTACATAACTCAGTATATGGTGTTTTTCATCAAGTCAATTTAGAAATATTATTTAAATCCAATTTATCAAATTAATATTCTCTTTATTATAGGTAAAGTTATTAAATTAATATTCTTCAAAAAATTTATATCAAGATTTAAAAAAAAAAAATTATCCATCTCATTTTTAATAACAAATCCAGTGATTCATCAAGTCATAATAGTGGGAGTGGTCAGCGTTCACTATTAAGCCTATGCATGCCCATTCATTTCAAGCTTGGTTCCACCCTTGGACTCATTATGATGTTTGAGGCTTAGCGTTTTAAGTAAACTAATCGCTAACCCCATGCGATGCACGAGATTATATAACTCTATTTGGACATGCTTGGGGAGGGATCCAAACTACCAGAATGAGATTTTTCCATCGCCATTGGCGTCAAAGCGCTTAATGATATGTTCACAGGTACCTTCTGCATTTCATAAAATTCTTAATTTACTCAATAGAGGCTCACCAAAAGAGGAAATGATACACAATTTTTGAATAAGAGCCATTTACAAAGCAACAACAATTTCATATAAAAATGTACCATATATATATATATATGCACTACCATAAGTGCAAAGGAAACTAAAAAAGCAATATACATGCACACTACCATGAGTGCAAAGCAAACTAACTACGCATGAGTAATTTTTTGAGCATGCTTTTAGGAGGCACAAATCCTAATGGTCCAACTGATCTCTGCCACAGCAATGACCTTGGTTGCCAGTTAGTATTCTCCGAATACTGCCATATAAAGTTGGGGAAAGGCATATTTGAGTTTAAAATCCCAATTCCAACAAAATCACATATAATACAACAATGAACTCAATTCAAAATAGAACAAAAGAAACAAAAACAAACAAAACAGTCTATTTCTCTTCTTTATCTCTCACTTTCTCAGCAGCCAAACAGTGAAACAAATATAATAAAAACTCAACTTTGAGAAGCTGTTCTATTTAAATCAGTTATATATTTTCACCAGTCCAAAACTCCAACACATTTCACCATCAGAATTATCCAAAGATTCAAAAGTACAACCAAAATTCAAATGAAAGCATAAAATGATACATAAAGATCAATAATCCCAAAAGAAATTTAAAATGGAAAAGTTTTACCAACAGCAAATTCGAGCACTTGAATCTTAAGAGGATATATTAGGTACAAGAAAAATATAAACAAACTCACCAAATCATTAGGAAAAGCCAACAATCAGCTTAATCCATTCGACAAGAATCTTCAACAATGATTGATTAAGAGCTAACTAAATACCAATCATAGTTAAATATATTGAATTTTATTTCGTCAAATGACCAAATGGGCTTATACTAAGACACCAGGAACTTATATTAAATTTACTCTTTTGGATTTATTTTCAACCTTTTGAGACTCGCACAGGAGCAAAACAACGTATTAACGAAGGAACAAAAAATCACCTTGACTTTATTAAAAAGATGCAAAAAAAAAAAAAAAAAAAATCTTGTTCTTTCCATTTCCAACATTTTCTAAGCAATTTAGAGAAGAGAATCTACTTTTGTGCAGAGAACGATGCACGCTACACAATTTTCTTTGGTCAAATGCTGAGAAAGTAAAGCCCTTTAAACTTAAACTATGTGTAATAGCCAAGGAAATAATATTCTTCATAGAGAGAATCAAAATCAAAGAATTTCAAGTTCAAATTCCATTTCCCTGTTGCTTTTAAAATTTAACATTAGCACAAAAATAACATGGTAAACCTGTATGTAATCACACTACGCATGCATGGAAATTACACTCAATTAATAACATTAAGGGTCCATTTGGTTGGTGGAAAAAGTGAAAGAAAAATTTTAAGAACTAACAGCTCTGTTCACTTCATGTGTGTCTTCTAATCCCCTAACTCTCTCTCTGTTCTAAGATAAAAATTTAAACAAAACCCAGATAAAAAAAAAAAATTTCACAACTAATAAAAAAAATACAAATTACAATGGGAGTGTCAGATACACATGAAAATCTTAACTAATCAACCAATCCAAACAAAAGCCAGATGAGAAAACCCAGGAAACAAATGAAAAAAAAGTGAGATTTAACTTTAAGAGGTACCTTCTTATGGTTCACAGTGGCAGCAGGAAAAGAGAGAGTTCTGGAACTCTTGCATTCTCTCTCTCTCTCCGCCTGCCTTATTTTTCTCTTAATTTGTTTTGATGCTTCAGCCAAAGTTTTGGTTCAACAACAAAACAAAACCTGCCCAAAAGAAAGTACTGTAGTTAGAGCCATTCGCTGTTTTTATATAGTTAGTAGATATGATGGTACTATGGTACTCTTGCAGTAATGGTCAATCTTCTAAGTTAACTAAAATGTCATTTCATCTAATATGGAGAAACCAAAAAATTGAGTTTTAGATGAATTGCTAGTAGCCAAGTAATGACTAGCATGTCTATACTATTTAAGAAATAACTTTAGGAAGCATGGGTTGATAAAAATCAAAGCTTTCATATAGGTCCCAACACAAATTATTTTATCCAAGGACTACTCGTCTCCAAAGAATAACGTAGATTACCAGTATTTTTATGGAGAAGACAATGTTTAACCATTTGAACCTCATGATGCATTTGAAATATGGAACAACAGTATGTTTAACAGTTACCAATGATTGTTATATAGAAGTTTGTTAGTGATTATAATATATCAGAAACAGAAGTACAGTAAACATGCAATACAGGAGAACATAATTTTAGGATATAAAAACAAAACAATACATGCAACTTCAAGATCTAGTTACAAGATGAATTCTCAATTCTACAGACCATACCCATCCACCCACTCCACAAATTCAAAAAAGCAATACATACTTGCAGTAGCCTATAGGCAACCTTAATTTCTACAAAATACGAACTAGCAACCATCTTAACTGACAAGTATCGGATGTTTGGTTGTGTGAAAAGAGGGAGAAAGGAAAAGGGTAAAGAAACTCGGAGGAAAAATACGAGTTTCCATTCTTTGTTTGGGGAGAAAAAAAAGAAGAAGGAAAATGGGATGAGCGATTTCCTACCCAGACTCAAAAACCTCAGTCCTCCCAAATTTAAAGATAAAGTATAATGAAAATGTGTACAAAAAATGCATTTACTATTTTGCCATTTGAAAACTGTGGGAACACAATCTATTTGTCCGTTTTGGGGGATTTTCACCCCAGGCCAAGGGCTAGACCTTGTTACCTGTAAGGCTTGACACCCCGCACGGCTTTGTCCTCTTGGCGAGTGTGAGCTTGTAATGGTACCCTTATGCCTTGAGCTCAAGCTTATAAGGCATAAGGGGGGCGCTTCTCCAAGCGATGTGGGACTTTGCAAAATGAGCATGCCCACACTCGCCAAGAGGACAAAGCCGTGCGGGGTGTCAAGCCTTACAGGTAACAAGGTCTAGCCCTTGGCCTGAGGTGAAAATCCCCCAAAGCGGACAAATAGATTGTGTTCCCACAAAAACCATTTGACTATTTTTTTTTTTAATGTATTATGGACAATAGTAAATTCAAATAAACTATCTTTTCCATTATTTCACTTTTTTTCCTCAACCAAATAAAGAAAATATACTAAACACAAATGATGGAAAACTTTTTTTTTCCCTTCTCTTTTTCTCACTTTCTATCCTCCCAATTTTTTCTACCCTTCTAACCAAATAGAGTTTTAGAGCCAGTTATACTATAGGACAAAAGAAAAGAACAAAAGAACAACAATGTGACATGTGTACAAGAAATTTCTCTCAATATATATATATATATATATATATATATGTTTATTATAGTTCTATAAAATATAAATTTCCTTAACATGTTCATAACCCCTTGCATGGGTCTATGGCAGTGGCAGCTCTAAGAAGTTTTTTGAGAGTGGTAATTAAGAAATTTAAATTATACAAAAGAGAATTTCATATATTGAAAAAACACACACACATGCAAACACATAAAGCCTCACAATTTTCTTTTACGAATTTTTTTATTTTGAAATTTTTACATGATAGTCTCATTATCAATGTTGCAAGCTACATCTTTTCAAAAGTTTAGTTAAATACAATTTTTCTTGGACTTTTATTTATTTATTTGTAAGGACTTAATATATTGTTAAGGGATCAAAGTTTAAGGTCAAAGTTTGGTTACAAACTTAGTTGTAGCCTAAGACTACAACTCTCACTAAACAAATTAGCATTGCTACATATTTTGAAATCTAACAGCTGAATTGCTTGTTCTCTTTGTTCTTAAAATATGTATCAAATTTCATGCCAATCGGCGTTATTTACTATTCAGTCCCTAAACTTATTTTTTATATATAATTTTAAATTACAAAATCTCGAAATTTAAACATTTGATTGACGACATAGCTATTAATCTTTTTTCTTCTTGAAATTTTGCAAGTATGAAAAATATAATAAAAAAATGTAATTAAATGATGGATTTGTTAAAATTCACATTCAATAAAAAAATATTATAGGAGTTGTAGTATTAGTCTACAACTGAGCTTGTTGTCAAATTTTGTTTAAAGTTTAATTATGTTGGACTTAAAAAAAATTAGGGTGGACACAAAGTTTTTTTAAGGATAAAAAAATCATAAGAACCTAGTGCTTTGACATTCCAGCCAAATGCCCAAACTCTTCAGATTAGAAATATCATTCTTCAATAACATGTTATGATAATTATAGTACTACTTCTTTTCTTTTTTTTGGAGAAATAAACACATGTACACAAATAAAAGAAAGGAAATAAAATTCTAATACAGAAACACATCACTATTCTACCCAAAGTCACTACTACTATTAGGAACCAGTGGCGGAACCACACACAAGGGTGGGGGGCCAAGGCCCCCCAAAATTTAAAAAAATTATTTTCTAGTATGTATATTATTTTCATTTTAAAAAATATAGCTTGTAAAAATTAAAGTTGGCCCCCCTAAATTTTAAGCCATTTCAATGGTGCTCTTAAAAGAAAGAGAAATTATGTTTAAAATCATATAATTTAAAAGGTTTAGCAAATTAAACTACGTAAAAAATGATAAATTTTTGTATATGTCTAATATAAAAAATACACGACTTTTATATACTCATTAAAATTTAGAAGATGATAAATTCTCTTAGCAAATTAATTTATATATATGTGTGTGTGTGTGTGTGTGTGTGTGTATGGAGGTTTGTCTTAACTAATATATTAGTTTTGCAACTTAGCCCCCAAACTAAAATTTTTGGGTCCACCCCTATTAGGAACTATTGTTGCTCCTCCAAAATTATGACTCCTTGCTCCTTTAGAACTTATGCCCTTTCAACTATGCGGCTACCTTCTCAAACAAAGCTTCTCTAGGTTAAAAAGATCTTTTAAACATAAATTACACGTGTATTGTTTTGTGCATTTGAAAATTATTGGCATATTTAGCTTGGTGCCCTCTTTTTTTAGAGTTTCAACTTATGGCGTTCGTTCATAATGATAGCTATTCATCATCATACCAAGACACCAATTGGTTTTTGGTATAGGTGGGGATTGAATTCTAGATCTCCTATTCAACCATCAGAAACTTTACTAGTTGAGCTAACTAGAATCCACTCCCTTTTGTTTTTTGTTAGACTAGATTGGAAGGAAAACCCCTAACTCATGGCAATGCACATTATATCTTTAACATGCTAAACTATTAGGTTAGGCTTAATGGGTTACTTATGGACTTTTAACAGGTTTTAAATGAAATTATAAAGTTTATAAAAAATTATAATGGTATTATATCATAAAACACAAATTGTCAAAATGAACTATTAATACTATCATTAAAAAAAAAACACCATTGATTAATTATCAAACTAATGAATTATATTCAACTGTTGTGGAGCAACCATTAAAGAATTCAAAAAGTCGTTTGACCAGTCAAAGTCTATTTAATATTTTTTATTGAAGATTTAAATGGTTTTTTTTTTTTCCATCTTTTAATAATTAAAAAATTTCCAAACTTTTTTTTTTTTGGGAAAAAAAAAAACAAAATTATTAGACTACTAGCAAAACTATATATTTAGTAAGCATAATTTAACTTAATCACTTTGAGTGTTTAGGTGTGTAATATTAAAGTCTTCATCTAATATGTCTCAAGTTTGACATCCCCCTCAACCACTTTAACTCAATCTTGTATTTTTTCTTAAAGAAATGATACGTTTACAATATTTTTACAACAAATTCTAAGTGGCAGGTTGTTATTATTAGGACAAAAAAGTAATCTTAGTGTTAATTTCAAATTTGAACCAATAACAACTAACCACTTGTGATTTGTTGTAAAAATATTGTAGACGTAACATCTCTCTTTTTCTTATTCTATTCTTTTGTTTTTTGTTGCTAAATACTCTATTCTTTTATCAAACATTATAAGTACATTAAAAGCATTAACATAATTTACCGTACGTCTATAACGTACCAAGATTTAAAGAAGTTTAAAATAAAACTTCAAAATTCTATAAATTTATTTTAAATTATGCTAAAGTTAAAATAAATTTCATTATTTATTTTAAATTATTTTAATATTTAATTTGAATTTTTTCTATGAAAACTCTACTTTACACCGTATGCTTTGACACATAAGTCAAAATCACTTTTAATCTTTTATTATTACTATTTATTTTATATTTCAATTTCATTTATTTTTCAATGTATGATATACTGCTTTTACTTATCAAAAAAACTTTACATTTATTTTTATTAAACCATATGCATCGCACATATATACATAATTTCAAAGTTATGAATTTCGTTTACAATTGAGAAATATCACACTTGTCACCCAAAGCGGAGTATTCATCCCTATTAAAATGTACTCCCTCCATCCCAATTTGTTTGTCCTTTATTTCATTTTGGGATGTCCCAAAATATTGTCCTGTTTCTAAAAATAAAAATAATTAATTTACTAATGTTCCTGTTATATTTATATCCATGCTTTATTTTCAAAACTATTTGAAAAGAAAACTAACAAATATTTAAAAAATCAATCTAATTGGGGCACCTTTTTAGTTGTCTCATTAAGAATAACTTTTTTTTAAAAAAAGTTGATAATATTATTTATGGGTAGTTTTGTAAGCTTATACATTTTTATAAGCAGACAAGACAATAAATAATGTTCTCTTAAAAAGTTTGATTTTTCAAACAGGACAAACAAATTGAGATAGAGGGAGTACTAGTTTAGATACAAGAGTTTTTTGGCAAATCACTTTCAAAATATTTCATTTTCTTGATTAATTCAAATTATTTAATAGTGGTTATTCATTAGTAGTGTCAATAATCTTGTACCTTAACTGACATTTTTTAGTGTTTTCAAAAAAAATGTCAAAGTTTCAAATCTCCTATCCTACGTGATAATCTCATAGCCCACCTGATAATCTCACATCAATCTTTTTTTTCACTTCTTTTTTTGTGAATTACATCTATCATTCTTTAACAAATTGTTATACCTGATACGTCGCTAATGGCTTTTTACTTGCCAATTGTGGGTGGCTGGGATTATATATGTTACATGTGACATGTGACATGGGATTATACCTGATACGTCGGTAATTAGTTTTTGTAGAAATCTTTGTACATTTCACATTTTCCTACGTACAAATTGAGGCTGCAATGTTATTATAGAAGACATTAATTCATGATTTATGATTGTGTACCATAATGGTCAAATTGTCATCTTGGTGCAATTCATTCATTGTCTAATCTATTTATATATCACTTCACGCGTGCATGATTGACCTAAATAATTGACAACTTTCTTTCTTCTTTTCTAAGCGCTTAAAAGACCGATACAAACAAAGGTGGAGGACTCCTTTACAGGACAAAATGGGCAAATGTCATTTTCGCGCAAAGTAAACAGCATTTTATCTAATTTTCCAAACTAATTAGAGAAATATCTCTCTTTTGAAACTCGATTTTCTCAAAATCAAATTAAGCCCTATAGTGGCGTTTTAAGTAGCCTATAGTGATGTTTTAAAGAGCTTATAGTGTCATTTTGGAACTCGAGCTTCATGAACTTGAGTTATAGGTTTTTTTTAAAAAAAAAAAAATTCATGAAGCTCGAGTTCCAAAACGTTACTATAGGTCTTTAAAACGTCACTATAGGCTCTTTAAAACGCCACTATTGGGCTCCAGAATTTTTTTTTTTTTTTTTAAACTCAATTTTGAGATAATCAACTTTCAAAATAGAGGCATTTCCCTAATTAATTTGGAAAAGGTGGCAAAATGCTATTTAATTTGCACTAAAAGGGCATTTGCCCATTTTGTCCCTCCTTTATGTAAAGAAAGCTTGAAAAATGAAGCCTAGTTTTTCAGAAATCCCACTATAGTTTTGATTCCTCAAAATTGTCAGATGATATCTAGAAAAGTTTCTTTGTTCTTTGGTGGAAAAAGAGGTGGACTTCGACCATTTCATGGATTGTGTTAAAATAAAGTTTAGTAGTGCTATATTGGCTTTTATGCTTTACTCTAAAATACCCTTTTCTTTGTTTTCAGTGATTAATAATGGGTCACATTTAGGCAGGATTAATTGGGTTGCCAATCCACCATCACACACATTTGATATAATGGTTACTTTATAAGTATAAGTGTTTGTAAGGTGCAGAGGGTAAGGGCTGGGGTTCAAGTCTTTAGGGGAGAGTTTCACACATATTAGGTTAGAGTAGAATTTCTATTTTATATATATAAAAAAATTGGGTTGCCAATCAGATTTGAATATTTATATTTTGATTTAATTATAACTATATGCAGGGACGGAGTTATGTATTGACCGAGGGGGAGGCTCTAGCCCCCTCTGGCCTCATGAATTTTCCTTAGTATTAGGAGTATCAATGAGTGTCTTTGCCACAACTGATTTGCAAGGATGGAGCCAAAAGTTCAATTGAGGAGGGTGAAGTAAAAAAGATTTTTTTTTTCTCATAAAAATCTAAATTAACATTCATTTAGTGCTAACAAAATGCCAACAACAAAAAAGACACAAAATAACTATTTTTAAATACATTGCAATATAATTATTTATTAAAAGAGAACCCAACATTCTTTTAAATGTCAAAAACCATTACAAAATGTTACAGCAATTTGTCTAAAAATCATCTTCAATTTTGTTATAAATCCTATTTTAAACTACAAAAACTAATTATATTTGCTAAATAAGAAAAAATAGGATAATAAAAAAAAATCAACGCAAACTCACAAAGCTAAACAAGATATCAAATAGTATCGTAGTGCTCAATGTAGACCCAAATCACAAATAGACAAAGAAAAGTAGACCTCAAGCTAATAAATTAGGAAAAAGTAACTATTACACAACTTTTTTTCCACAACTGTAATATAGTAGTGTGTGAGTGGTGAAGAAAAAATTATTAATCCATGTGTAAAGGATAGGCGACCGCTCACAATCTGCCATATCAAAGTTGTGATAAAAAGTTGTGAAATTAGAACCATAATAAATTTAAACTAAGACAGTAAGACAAATAAAAAAAATAAAAAACTCGTGAACACAAAACCTTAGAAAAAAAAATCCAAACATGAATCAGGCTTGGAATTTAATTGGATTTAGCTTCAAAAAAAATGAGCTTTGCCCAACCCATAAACATGATTCTACATTACCTCCAAATAGGAGTAAACAAAAGCTCAGCTAAGCGAAAAGGCAATCCATAGCTGTCAACAATCTAAGGAAATTTTTAGCTGGGAGCACATTTCGGCATATAGGTTAATTTGTCAAAAAAAACAAAGTTGATAAAAGTCATGGTGGTTGGTAGAAACTGGAATGACACGAAGTCTTTGATACTATAGTAATCTAGCTAGGTCTTCTCCAATAATGTAAGTATAATCCAAGAAAGCACAATATAAGGTGCAGGGAATGCACCATTGACCCCAAGTCATTGGCGGCTTCGTTAAGTGTAGCTGTTTAGGTCTTCCAAAATATTACATTGTGTTAAAATAAACGTTAGTAGTGCTTATTACTATATTGACTTTTATGCTTTACTCTAAAACATCATTTTCTTTGTTTTCAGTGATTAATAATGGGTCAACTTTAGGCAGGATTTATATTTTGATTTAATTATGACTATATGCTGTAAAATCAGGTTTAGTACTGTGAGTATATTATGAATATTCCCTAGTACACAATGGGTTGTCACGATTTAATCCTTACTGTAAAGGATACAGCTGTAGCTGCTGAGGATAGCAGCTGCTCCGTATTTGATTTTGTATATTTGAATCATATTTGAATAAGATATGATCAGATAGGTTTAGGCTTGTGATGAGATAGGATTAGGATAAGATAGAATCATATTTGAATTTGTATCTAAGTGATGAGTTAGAGGTATATCTGTATCTGTATATCTGAATTGTATTTACAATTTGAATTTGTAACAATCTCTCATGTTTATGAAAATGCCTAAACTGTGTAAGATAAGGCTTGGAAACATTTTTCAATTATCTAGGCCTGTTTGGTTAGTTCTAACCACAATTTTCAAATTTTAAACAATTTTTCACATATTTTATCACATTTTTTTACTTATGCTTATATCAAAAACACTCAAACAATATTACTCAAACTACTAACCAAACAGGCCCCTGATTTTACACTTACATATTCTATAAAAGTGTGGATCGGAGGCAAATGTAAAGCCAACAAAGCTAAAGCTTTCTGATAACCTTAGTTTTTTCAATACACTTTTTCATAAGACTCTTACTAAATTGCAATGCCTAAAAGGGCCACCTAGCAAATCATGGCAGAGCAAGTGGAACTTGCACCCTTCAATACTGGAGGAACAAGCTTCCTAAGAAGTTGCTTCAATGGAATCAATGCTTTGACAGGTTCTTGTTTTCTCTTTCTTTAATTTTTTTTTCTTTCTTTCTTAGGGCTAAAGTTATTTTCCTGTTAATGCACAACACAAATTATAACTCACAGGGTTTCAAATTTCTAGGGATTGGTCACACGTATATCAAAAACACTCAAACAATATTACTCAAACTAAACCAAACAGGCCTCTGATTTTACACTTACATATTCTATAAAAGTGTGGATCGGAGGCAGATGTATAGCCAACAAAGCTAAAGCTTTCTGATAACCTTAGTTTTTTCAATACACTTTTTTATAAGACTCTTACTAAATTGCAATGCCTAAAAGGGCCACCTAGCAAATCATGGCAGAGCAAGTGGAACTTGCACCCTTCAATACTGGAGGAAAAAGCTTCCTAAGAAGTTGCTTCAATGGAATCAATGCTTTGACAGGTTCTTGTTTTCTCTTTCTTTAAATTTTTTCTTTCTTTCTTTCTTAGGGTTAAAGCTATTTTCCTGTTAATGCACGACACAAATTATAACTCACATGGTTTCAAATTTCCAGGGATTAATGGCCTGATAACAATTCCTTATACAATATCACAAGCCGGATGGTTAGGCCTCTGCCTTCTTCTTGCAATGGCATTTACTACATGCTATACCGGCTTACTACTTCAACGATGCTTGGAGTCAAATCCATCAATTAAAACCTACCCTGACCTAAGCTATCTTGCTTTTGGACGTAAAGGAAGAATTATTGTTTCAACTTTCACGTATCTAGAGCTCTATCTAGTCCCAACAGGAATGTTGATACTAGAAGGCGATAATTAGTTCAAGTTATTTCCAAACGTTAGCATGGAAGTAGCAGGACATTACATCGGAGGAAAAGAAATTTTTGTAATAGGTTCAGGGCTTGTGATTTTACCTACAATGTGGTTAAAAGACTTGCGGTTGCTTTCATTTATATCAGCGGGTGGTATCTTGTCGTGTGTTATTGTCATCACCTCCATTTTGTGGGTTGGTGCTGTTGATGGAGTTGGGTTCTCTAGCAAAGGAAAGCTATTTGAATTGTCTGGAATTCCAACTGCTATGAGCTTGTATGCCTTTTGCTATGGTGCTCATCCAGTGTTCCCAACCTTATACTCTTCTATGAAAGATAAAAGCCAATTTTCTAAGGTAATTCATGTACATGTGTATTAAAATCTTTACAATTTTCAAATACAAAAAGTTTGATTAGTCAATTACAATTCAAACCAAATGTAACTAATGGTTGAATTCATTATATAGGTCTTGTTCGTCAGCTTCAGTATAAGTACTCTCAGCTACATATTAATGGCAGTCCTTGGTTACTTAATGTTTGGCCAGGATGTACGGCCTCAAGTGACATTAAACCTACCCACAAGCCAAGTGAGTTCAAAGATAGCAATATACACGACTTTAGTTGGTCCAATTGCCAAGTATGCTCTACTAGTTATTCCTATTGCAAATGCTATTGAAAGTCGCTTACCTCGATACTACAATATCAAGCTCATTTGCATCTTCTTAAGAACACTGTTACTGGATAGCACAATCATTGTTGCTCTGGTTTTTCCATTTTTTGGGATACTAATGGCACTTGTTGGGGCAATTCTTAACATCACCGTTTCCATTATTCTTCCATGCTTATGTTAATTACTTGAAGATTTCTGGAGGTTATCAAAAGTGGGATTTTGAAGTTTTGATTATTGTGGTAATCATGATTAATGCCGTTTCGATTGGGGTTATAGGCACATACGTCTCTCTAAAAGATCTAATGAAAAATCTTTAGGATTTAATTTCTTTCTCAAAAGCTAGGACATGTAATAAGACAAATGATTAGATTCAGGTGACTTAAGGAAAAAAAAATCCTCATATTTCTGTAGTGATGGCACACAGCCACTTGTTGGAATTTCTACTTTGTAGTAATATTTTTATTGTCTCGTCTTATTGAAATGTATAAACTAAATTTTCATTGTGTCCAATCTTGGTAAGATATTGGAAACTCTGTCCATCTGGAAAATGCTCAAAAAAGTTTGGCTGATTACAACTTTATATAATATTTTTTTATTGAATGTAAATTTTGACAATTCATCTTGAGTTACACTTTCTTTTTATATTTTCTATACTTGCAAAATTTCCAAAAATTAAAAAATAAATAGGTATGTCATTAATTAAATATTTAATTTTAAATTTTTATAGTCTAAAATTATGCATAAAAAATAAGTTCGTGGATCCAATAGTAAATAACATTTAATTGACATTAAATTTGACATGTGTGTTAAAAACATAAAAAAACATGCAATTTCATAATTAGATATTTAAAATATATTATCATGTTAATTTTTTAAGTGAGAATTGTTGCCAAAGTTTGCCTTTTTTTTTTTTTTTTTTAGGCTAATCTATATTTTGGTCTTTTAAGTTTAGGATTTTTCATTTCGATCCACAAGTTTGATTCCGTTTTCAAAATGGATCTTTTATCTATCTCCACCTTAGGTCCTTAACTGATCTAGCCATTAAGTGTCAACAAAACAATCTCATTTAGCTATTTATCCTCTTTCTTAATAGTCTCATATTAGTCACAAATATAGAAGGAATCATTGAAGGAGCATTTGAAAAGGAAAAGATTTGGCTCCAACCATCAATAGAAAGATGACACACGTTCTGTTACAATACATATGACTCACTTGGTAAATTTGGTTAAATTGGTTGTGTGCACCATGTTGAGTACAAATATCTTTTTTTTATTGGTGGTTTGGAACCAAACTCTGTCCATTTGAAAATAAAATCAAATTCGATAAAACAAGTCAAAAAAATCATTAAGAGACTAAAATGAAAAAATATTCCAAAATTTATGGATAAAAAGTGTCATCTTATCTATCTTTAACCAACCTTTTGCTCTTTATGACAATGCAAAATCCTTTATAAAAGGGTGCATCTAATTAACGTTTTCAGATCTAAACAATATCTGGCAATACTTTATATCAAAGCATGTTTAGTGGAAATTAAGCAACAGTTGTGGCCATCATTCATTGTCTCGTATATACAGATTCATAATGTCATGGATGAGGCTCTACGTGATCAATATATTGTCAGTTTCACTCAAATGCTGATATGCAATAATGACGCTAGATGTTCAAGTTTTATTGACAAATATGATGCACAAACTGGCACAATGCTACACTAGTTCATATCTATTATTTAATTATTTTATACACATTTACAATTAATATGGAAATATCTATATCTTAAAAATGTTAATATTTTAACACATAAAAATAAATGTAAAAAAAAAAAAAAAGTGAAATAGTAAATGTATAAGAATCAAAACCCATATGATTGAACCCGTATACAAATTCATATAGGCAATGTAATGGAGCTAAAAAATAATTCCAGGACCAAGTTTAAATATATTAAAAGTTTTTAAATTAAAAAAAAAATCATATATATATATATATATATATATTTATATTGTTTGTAATATGATTTGATACATGTTATCTTATCATATATAACAGAAAAAAATTACATCTAATCATTCTTTACAAAACTCAATATATGGTGTTTTTCATCAAGTCAATTTAGAATTATTATTTAAATCCACCTTATCAAGTTAATATTCTCTTTATTATAGGTAAAGTTATTAAATTAATATTCTTCAAAAAATTTATATTAAGATTTAAAAATAAATAAATAAAACTTCATCCATCTCATTTTTTATAACAAATCCGGTGGTTCATCAAGTCATAATAGTGGGAGTGGTCTGCATTCACTATTAAGCCTACGCATGCCCATTCATTTCAGGCTTTGGATCCACCCTTGGACTCATTATGTTGTTTGACTGGACTTAGTGGCTTAGCGTTTTAAATAAACTAGTTGCTACCCTGTTTGATGCATGCGATTATATAACTCTGTCTGTACATGCTTGGGGAGGATCCAAACTACTGGAATGAGATTTTTCCACTGCCATTGGTGTCAAAGCGCTTAAAGGTATGTTCATAGGTACCTTCTGCATATCATAAAATTATTAATTTACTCAATAGAGGCTCACCAAAATAGGAAATGATACACAATTTTTGAATCAAAGCCATTTACAAAGCAGCAACAATTTCATATAAAAATGTTCAATGTATATATGTGTGTGTGTGTGTACTACCATAAGTGCAAAGGAAAATAAAAATGCAATATACATACTACCGGGGGCAGTTTTTGCGCGTAGCCATGTGTCTTTCATTGGAGGTGTGACTTTGCTAGGCCCGGATTTGTTTTGGGTAGTTCAACCCGAAACTCGACATTGGTCCGCATAGACCAATGGCTTCCGGTGTATTTTTAAGCCTACAAAATAGATGAAGTCCAAAGTCTTAGAATCATGATAATGTTTGAAATAAATAAATAATATGCTTAGTATGATAGCTTTGATTAAATGGTGAGTTGATACGTTATTATTATGTATATTAAGTGATATACAATATTATAAAATAATTAATTAGGTGTCAAATGTCCAACAATGAGATGAGTCTAATAGTCCATGTCTAGTTGCGGTTCATGGTTCATGTTCAACATAATAAGGTATGTCTAGCAATGGTCCATGTCCAAATAATATATGTCCGATGGTAGTTCATTTCTAAAAAATATGTGTCCAAGGGTGGTTCATGTCCAAATAATATATGTGTAACGGTGGTAGATCGATTTATTAATATATATATTCATTAATGAAGTATTAGTGAGATCATATTCATTAAATAGTGAGATAATATTAAAATAACTTGCATCCAGCGGTAAAATAATAATGAATTAACATATACTTAATGATGTAATTTCAAAGATGGAGAAAGATTGACTCATCTTCACAGTTTGTAGCTTTAGCCGTAGAACAACAGTGGACTTAACATTTCAGCAACATGAGAAAATGAGTCCAGCGGTATAATAACATTAGTCGAGTGGTATAATGATAATAAATAAAATATACTTAATAATATAAATTTGAAGACAAAAATATAATAACTTATCTTCATATTTTGTAGCTCCAGCCGTATCACATCAGTTGACTTAACATTTCAGCAACATGAGAAAATGAGTCCAGTGATATAATAACATTAGTCGAGTGGTATAATGATAATGAATAAAATATACTTAATAATATAAATTTGAAGACAAAATATAATGACTTATCTTTATGTTTTGCAGCTCTAATCATATGACATCAGTGGACTTAACATTTCAGCAACACGAGAAAATGAGTCCAACGGTACAATATGATATTATGAGGCATTTCATGGTGACTTCATGATTGAATGGGAAAAATTGGTGCAATTAGAGGGAGAGAGAATATGCATAGGTTGGTTAAGTTCATCCTTTTTATCGTGCATTTAAATGATTTTCCCCATGTAATCCTCTTTTAGTTTTTTAGTCAAGTGTGAGTGATATTGCCTTCCATAAGAAAGACTTTTAATTTTTATAAGTTTTCGCATTTCATAAGAAGGGCTTTTAGCATTATAAATATATGTCTTCCATAAGAAATGGCTTTTAGTAATAAGTTTTTGGAAGAGTGTTTGATATGTTTTAAGATGTGTGGAGATGGTAAGAAATATATAGATTTTGTGAAATATGGTGTTTGTAATATGTATAGGAATTATATGAGATACTTTGTTGGACATGGATCTTGTATATGTATACTTTGTGAGACATGGAGTTTAAAGATATATGAGAAGTATGTATGGGTATTTTGTGCGGAATATGTTTGTAAAATATATGGAAGTGTGAGATAGATAATATAAAGGTTAAATGTAGTAAATAAATGAGATTATAACTGCTACTAGAGTGGTTTTTTGTGTTATGTCATGAGTTATGTTACTTTCTAAGAAGAGAGATTTTGTATGAGAAATAAAGAATGAGATGGAGATGTGTTTTTGGGCAACAAAATGATGAAATTTCATAATATTAAAGTGTGGGAGAGATGGATAGTGTGTAATGGTGTGGTGTAATAGGTGTGATGTAATGGTGTCATCTAAGAAGAGATATTTTTGTAAGGGAGATGGAGAAGTACGGAAGAGTTTAGAGATACATGCAGCAAATTGAAGTTTTAGAATATTGAGGATGAGAGAGGGGATCCCCCTGGTGTGTGGCTTGGTCCTCTTTATATAGAGCCAAGCATGTAACTAGATTAGAACTAGTTGAAGGGAAATTTAGCAAATAAGGAAAAATCTTTGACAAAGTAAGTGGTTTCATTAGTGAGATTTTGTTTTTTAGCCAAAAGAAACAAAGTTAGAGACTTAATGGTGTTGTCACAGCTGTTACAACTGTTAGCTATCAAATGATGTCATCTGAAGTGAGATCTTTTGCTTGGAGGGAAAATATTTGGCATTAAATTCATGGTTTGGCTAAAAATGGTAAGATAATCTTTATGAGATCCTTCTATTTCTAGTACCACAACTGGAGCCACTGCAGTATGTGCTGGAGTTGTTTCTGCAAAACAGCTTTTGTTGGAGCTATTTTTGCAAAACAGCTTTTGTTGGAGCTATTTTTGCAAAACAGCTTCTGCTTGAGCTATTTGCAACTTCTGCTAAAGCTGTTGTTAGTATTTTTGACTAAGTTTTTTCTTTTGGAAAATTATATGCTTAGTCCATATATAATTTTGGTAAGTAATAGTCTAGTTGGTTGATATTTAATGAAGTTTTAGAGATGTAATTATGGTTTTTTTTTGTATTTTAACCAAATCTTTGAGAGTAAGGAGAGCATTTAATGCTAGATATGAGATATTAATATATATTTAGCCATGTGCTTGGAATTGATTTAGATGATAATAATATAATTGATATGAAATACTATAATTACATTTTTAAACTTATATTATATGATGAACATTAGTTTTTATGTAAAGAACATGAGAAGTTTTATCATTTTAAGTGTTATGTGATATGAGAGGCTTACCAAATGTTACCTATTGCACACTGACCGATCAAAGTTCAGGGAATTGGGGAAGACATGCCAAGCAACATGCTTTCATTTATCAACTTTGAACCACTAGAGTTTTACTGAACATACTTTTTGGCTCTCCAAACCATGACTCCCAAAATTCCCCCGATGAGACTCATGAGCTTGGATTATGAGCAAAAAAATGAAATAATGTGCTATGAGCCTGAACCATGGGCTTTAACGCTTTTTTTGTGTGTGTGTAAATATGGGCTCTTTTGGGCTTAAGAGAGGTTTTTCCAAAATCCATGATAATGTTGATGTGGTATGGGTCGCCAATGGAATGAAGCTATGTGGTGTGAAAAATTTGTCCTTCAACACATAGACACTACCATAAGTGCAAAGCAAACTAACTACACATGAGTAATTTTTGAGCATGCTTTTAGGAGGCACAAATTCTAGCGGTCAAATGATCTTTGCCACAACAATGACCTTGGTTGCCAGCTAAGAGCATTCTCATCAGATGTGTCAAATGCCAAATATTTGGCATTTGACACACCAAACACTACTATTTAAGCATTATGAGGTGTTTCAAATGTGTCAAAGTTTTGCAACATGCTACAATACTATCTCAAATATGAGATGGTACGGACATCAATGCCAAAAATATTTTGGCTTATATAATTACTTTTCTCTCTCCTCCCATCAAATATCTCTCTCTCTATCTGCAACACATCTCTCTTTCTTTGTGTCTGGTTCTCTTATCCCTGATCTCACCACGCCACGCCACGCCACGCCACTGACTGCCACACCATGCCGGTTTGTTTGATTTGGTGGATTTGATCTCATCACGCCATACCGGTTTGTGGGTTTGTGCCGGTGGTGGCTGTCGGTGTTGTTGCGGCAGTGATTGTTAGTGGCTGTTGTTGCAACAGTGGTGGTTGTACTGTTGTTGTTGTTGATGATGATAGGGAGGAGTTAATATATTATTTTAATATATAGTAAATATTATTTTAATGTATAGAATTGAAGGATAAAACATCTAATAAATGAGATATTGTAAAATGATGTAGTAAAATAATAAAGTAGGCTTTTGGTGTGTCAAAATTGCATTTTTTTTAAAACAGCTGATGAGAATACTCTAAGGCTAGTTAATTCGTGCCATATTCTCTAAATGCTGCTATATAAAGTTGGGGAGAGGTATATTTGGATTCAAAATCCCAATTTCAACAAAATCACATATAAAACAACAATGAACTCAATTCAAAATAGAACAAAAGAAACAAAAACACACAAAACATTCTATTTCTCTTCTTTACCTCTCACTTTCTCAGCAGCCAAACAGTGAAACAAATGTAATAAAAACTCAACTTTGAGAAGCTATTCTATTTAAACCAGTTATATATTTTCACCAGTCCAAAACTCCAATACATTTCACCATCAGAATTATCCAAAGATTCAAAGTACAACTAAAATTCAAATGAAAGCATAAAATGATACATAAAGATCAATAATCCCAAAAGAAATTTAAAAAGGAAATGTTTTACCAACAGCAAATTCGAGCACTTGAATCTTAAGAGGATATATTAGGTACAAGAAAAATATAAACAAACTCACCAAATCATTAGGAAAAGCCAACAATCAGCTTAATCCATTCGAGAAGAATCTTCAACAAAGATTGATTAAGAGCTAACTAAATACTAATCATAGTTAAATATATTGAACTTTACTTCATCAAATGATCAAATGGGCTTATATTAAGACACCAGGAACTTTATATTAAATATACTCTTTTGGATTTATTTTCAACCTTTTGAGACTCGCACACGAGCAAAACAACGTATTAACAGAGGAACAAAAAATCACCTTGACTTTTTTAAAAAGATGCAAAAAAAATTTAGGCAGGATTGGGTTGCCAATCGGATTTGAATATTTATATTTTGATTTAATTATGACTATATGCTGTAAAATCAGGTTTAGTGCTGTGTGTATATTATGAATATCCCCTAGTACACAATGGGTTGTCACAATTTAATCCTTAAATATTCTATAAAAGCGTGGATTGGAGGCAGATGTATAGCCAACAAAGCTAAAGCTTTCTTATAACCTTAGTTTTTTTCAATACACTTTTTCATAAGACTCTTACTAAATTGCAAAGCCTAAAAGGGCCACCTAGCGAATCATGGCAGAGCAAGTGGAACTTGCACCCTTCAATACTGGAGGAACAAGCTTCCTAAGAAGTTGCTTCAACGGAATGACCAGGGATGGAACCAAGATTCAAACTTAGGGGGCCGAAGTTCTTTCTTCAAAGATTTAAAAAAATTGGAATATCAATACTAGAGGTTGACAAAGTTCTATTATTAGCATTAATTTATTAATTATTATTTGTATTTTTTCTTTTGAAAAAAAATTAATAATAGGATTTTGTAAGATCTCTGTTTGCGGCCCAAACCCAAAATATGGGGTATGTTGACCCAATGAGCCCAAGACAATAAATTTGCAGAGAGTGGGTTGAAGAATTGGGCATTAATGAATTGGACAACAACTAATATGAGTTTAAAAGATAATTCGAATAAAACAACAGACACAAATATGAATAGATTCCCAATCCAAGGAGGTTCATGTTCATATAAATCAGTTGAAACTGAGTACAAGTACAGATTAGATTGCTACAGTGTTCCTTCTAGAGTTTTTCCAGTCCCCTTCGTTCGTGGAAGGTCTCTCACATTATATAGCTCCTCATGGATCATCTTGATCCTACACTTGTTGATCATCTAAGCTATTACTTGAGTACTTGTCCTATCAGACACATTTTTTAGCTTTTTGTGAGTTGCGATAGCCAAGACAGCACTCTTCAGAAGTCTTCTCCACATATATACAGCCAGAAAAGTAACTACAATGCATTTAATGCGGTGGTAACAACCTTTTCTTAGATATTTGGGTTTCCTTTCTTTTTGTATGCTCATGCGGCATGTTCCCATCAATGGAACTTCTTGGAGGATCATCCTAATTGCTAGAATAGGTACTCGAGCTGCATTCACCATATCCGAGGAGGAACTCCTCCTCGGACCGCCTTCCACTCGTTCCATACTATGAAACTTCAAATTAGAACCTCCGATAACTATTCGTTCCTCCTCAGCGTATTCAACGTCCTTGAACAAAGCCTAAGGCCCAATATATGACATTTGGGCTCATATCCCTACAGATTTTATAATCAAGAGTTTTGCAAGTTAATTGACACTTCCTAATATTTTCAAGGTCTAACTAATGTGTGGATGAAGCCATCACTATGTGGCATATGAGTTGTTTCTATGGCTATGAGGGTGGAGTCATTTGAGAGGGGCATAGAGCTCTCAAGTGAGAGGGAGAAATTGGGCAAAGATTATTAGGTTTTTGTAGGATTTGTAATTGATTTATTGTTATTATTTTTGCTTAGACCGGATTTATGATTTGTCCAAAGATTTTTCTTATTATCTGGATATGTGCATTTTTATTTATTTATTGATTTTTCTTGTTATCTATTTGTTGGATTTCTTGGGTCAATTGGTAAATTTTTTGGGGAGGGGGGGAGGGGGGCAAGTATATAAATTTAAGAGCCCGAATTAAAATTCTTTTTGTTAATATACATACTAGTATTTTTTTTTTCAAAGGCATGGCCACCCTCAGCCCTTGAGTAGTTCCGTTCTTGACAGAATCAATGCTTTGACAGGTTCTTGTTTTCTCTTTTTTTCTTAGGGCTAAAGCTATTTTCCTGTTGATGCACCACACAAATTATAACTCACATGGTTTCAAATTTCCAGGAATTGACCTAATAACAATTCCTTATACACTTTCACAAGCCGGATGGTTAGGCCTCTGCCTTCTTCTTGCAATGGCATTTACTACATGATATACTGGCTTACTACTTCAACGATGCTTGGAGTCAAATCCATCAATTAAAACCTACCCTGACAAAGGCTATCACGCTTTTGGACGTAAAGGAAGAATTATTGTTTCAATTTTCACGTATCTAGAGCTCTATCTAGTCCCAACAGGAATTTTAATACTAGAAGGCGATCATTTGTTCAAGTTATTTCCAAATGTTAGCATGGAAGTAGCAGGACTTTACATTGGAGGAAAAAAAAAATTTGTAATAGGTTCAGGGCTTGTGATTTTAACTACAATGTGGTTGAAGGACTTGCGGGTGGTATCTTGTCGTGTGTCATTGTCATCACCTCCATTTTGTGGGTTGGTGCTGTTGATGGAGTTGGGTTCTCTAGCAAAGGAAAGCTATTTGAATTGGCTGGAATTCCAACTGCTATGAGCTTGTATGCCTTTTGCTATGGTGCTCATCCAGTGTTCCCAACCTTATACTCTTCTATGAAAGATAAAAGCCAATTTTCTAAGGTAATTCATGTACATGTTTATTAAATCTTTACAATTTTCAAATAGAAAAAGTTTGATTAGCCAATTACAATTCAAATCAAGTGTAACTAATGGTTGAATTCATTATAGGTCTTGCTCATCAGCTTCAGTCTTAGTACTCTCAGCTCCATATTAATGGCAGTTCTTGGTTACTTAATGTTTGGCCAGGATGTACAGCCTCAAGTGACGTTAAACCTACCCACAAGCCAAGTGAGTTCAAAGATATACACGACTTTAGTTGGTCCAATAGCTAAGTATGCTCTAATAGTTATGCCTATTGCAAATGCCATTGAAAGTCGCCTGCCTCGGTACTACAATATCAAGCTCATTTGCATCCTATTAAGAACACTGTTACTGGTTAGCACAATCATTGTTGCTCTAGCTTTTCCATTTTTTGGGATACTAATGGCATTTGTTGGGGCAATTCTTAATATCACCGTTTCCATTATTCATCCATGCTTATGTTGCTTGAAGATTTCTAGAGGATATCAAAAGTGGGGTTTTGAAGTTTTGATTATTGTGGTAATCATGATTAATGCAGTTTCGATTAGGGTTATATAGGCACATATGTCTCTCTAAAAGATATAATAAAAAATCTTTAGGATTTAATTTCTTTCTCGAAGGCTAGGACATGTAATAAGACAAATGATTAGATTCAGGTGACTTAAGAAAAACAAATCCTCATATTTCTGTAGCGATGGCACACAACCACTTGTTGGAATTTCTACTTTGTAGTAATATTTTTATTGTCTCGTCTTATTGAAATGTATAAGCTATATTTTCATTGTGCCCAATCTTGCTACGATCTTGGAAACTCTATCCATTTGAAAAATGCTCGAAAAAGTTTGGCTACAAAATAGTTTGTAGTCAATGGCTTCAACTTTATTTAATTTTTTTTTTTTTATTGAATGTGAATTTTGACAATTCATCTTTGAGTTATATTTTCTTCTTATATCTTCTACACTTGCAAAATTTCTAGAAAATAAAATATAAGTAGGCATGAAACTGTATTTGGGTGCGGTCTTGACTATTGTGGACTCTGTTGGAGCCTTTTTGTCTGAGCATTATATCAATGCTAAATTGTGGTTGAGCTTGGTTATGGAAGCAGTGACAACATGTGAGGAAGGGTTTGCAGAGAAGAAAGGTGAAGTGTCCCCATTGACAAAGAGGAATCATGATCTAATTCAACTATGTAACACTGCTTTATGCATCATCCACTTGCTAACTCATGCTATACCTTCTTAGTTCAAGAATTTATATTAACTTTTCCGGTTAATTAGAACCCCAGTTGTTAATTAACATTAACCCTTCTTTCATAACTTCCCTAACCCATGTGATCATGGCGTTGACAAAAACTTATTTAATACATATACCTTTACATACACGAAAAAACAACTGAAATTATGATATCAATAAACAATACTCAAAGATATCAATTTTTTTTTTTTTTTTGAGGGGAAAAGACATCATTTAATATCAAGATTACATAGTTAACATTTTATTCAAATATAATATGTAGTTTTGTTATACATATAAAAAAAATTATTTTTTCTTTAAGGGATAATTACAGTAAACCCACCTGAGGTAAGGCCCGTTTTCGCTTTGCCTACCCGTGGTTTAAAACTTATCACTTTGCCCACCTGAACTTCAATCCATTACCCATCCGTTACCCACCTCACCCCCAGCCGTTAGAAAAACACATTTTTAGAGAAAAATAAACATGACAAAAATAAAAAAGTTAGGGTTTTGATTACTTAAAGAACTTCTATAAGAAGAAAGGGGAGGAATACCACACAAATCCCACTCTGATCTTGGCTTCTCTCCCCACTTTATGCCATAGCCCCTAACACCTAAGAAATATATTGTAATCTTTTTAGCGTTATATCTGTATGTCTGTTTGAGAGAAACAAAAACAGAGGGTTTGTGTGATCGTGATCTTTCCAAATTAGTAGTTAATTATCATTTATACATAAATTTGCTATTTCTTCTTTACAAATTACACACGGTCATGTCACTTGTTAAAAGCTGTGAAAAAATTTTATAGTCGTACAAATTTTCTACTTGGTGGGCGCTTATAAAAAGTCCAGCTTCTTAAAAGATGATACGTACCGACTTCCAAAACTCTAATCTTAGATGCTCTTCTGGGAGTAGTGGGGCTATGGGTTTCCATTCGATGCTTGTGTTGGTCACTTGGGTTGGTGTGATGTTAACAGAAATAATGGCAGCCGCAGCAATAGCATATCAATTAGCCTTGCCTAACTGCTCCGACAGCTGTGGGGATGTAAAAATTCCATATCCCTTTGGCACAACTGAAGGTTGTTACCGGAAAGAAAGTGGAGACTTTTTTATCAACTGTAGCAAATCGTACGGCCAACCTCAACCAATGACCGGAGACTTCCTCGTTACAAGCATTTCCATCGAAGGAGAGATGGACGTCATGATGTATGGCTCCATTAACTGTTACAACCAGAGGGGTACGCCTCTGTCAAATAACACGGAACAAGGGCTCCTGCTCTCCAGGTTCACGGTTTCTGTCACCAAAAACAAGTTCGAAGCCTCCATCACCATCGCTGAATCCAAGTCCGACTAATAAAGCTCCTCCGAAAGCCGTGTTCTCACGCTCCTTCGGCGTGTACTTTCCACGCTCCTCCGCTCAGGTTCAACCTCGCCCACCCGATGTCACCGAGTTGCTTCGCGTCGTCGAAGATCTGCGCGAGCGAGAGTCGCTGTTGAAAACCGAACTCTTGGGGCACAAGCTTTTGAAAGAGTCGGTGGCTATTGTTCCTATCCTGGAGAGCGAGATCTCATCCAAGAACGCAGAGATTGAGCTTTGAAGCGAGTGGATGCGTTGGAGATTGAGAACCAAAAGTTGAGAATGGAACTGGAGGAGTTGAGGACGAAGATTGAATACAAAAGAGAAGAAAGCGAGAAGAAGTTGAAGGCAATGGAGGCTGAAATCTTAGAGTTGAAGAAAACGGCGTCGGATCGTAGTAGTAGCATTCTAATAGAAAGCGAGGAGCTCTCGTCTTCGCAAAGGTTTCAAGGCTTAATGGAAGTCGCTGTGAAATAAAATCTCATCAAGAACTTGAAAAAGCTCCATGTACTTTGTTCTTATAGAAGTTCTTAAGCAATTAAAACCCTAACTTTTTTATTTTTGTTATGTTTGGTTTTCCCTAAAAATGTGTTTTTCTAATGGCTTGAAGTTCAGGTGGGCAAAGTGATAAGTTTTAAACCACGGGTAGGCAAAGCGAAAACGGGCCTTACCTCAGGTGGGTTTACTGTAATTATCCCTTTCTTTAATTAAATACAATACCTTAGTTCATAAAAAATAAAAATAAAAACAATTCCTTGAATGTAGTACATTAGATTTTCTAATTAAATATAAACACTTGAGTGGATTAAATTTAAATTATCATTAGAAAAGACAACAGTGTTCATATTTTATATTCAATGTAACCAAATGTTGAATTTAATTGATAAATCTAATGTAGTCTCAAGTGTGCAAGTAATTTACTTTATCTAAGTTTTATCCCATAATAAAAGTGCAGAATCATGGGCCAAGTATGCTATAGGCCCAAAAGGGACTTTAAAGCCTACACAGGTTCGGCCCTTGTCCAAGAAAAATTTATCCATTTTTCCACAGTATTGGGTCCAAATCACCACACTAGTTGGACTCGACAACTCAAAACTTATCACGATATGGATGGGCATAAAAGCCCAAATGTTCTTGCCTCACTCAATTGGAAATGAAGGGTCCGAAAGTAAAAAATTGATAGTTTCACTTTATGGGCCCAAAAGGCCCAATAGTTTCCCATCGCGCAGATAGGGCTTAGACCCCATTGCACCATTTTTAAATCGAGAGATCATTCAAGAATGGGCCACTCAAAGAATTAAATAGCCCACCGAAGAAATAAGCTACTTATGCCATTTCAAGCACAAAGGAAATTGATACCAACCCAAAAGTGAAAAAAGTGGAAAGAATACCATTGAGTCGAACTAACCGAAAAAGCCAAACCAAGTTTTACATTCTGTTTGGTTGTGTGAAAAGAGGGAGAAAGGAAAAGGGTAAAGAAACTCGGAGGAAAAATGCAAGTTTCTATTCTTTGGTTGAGGAGAAAAAAAAAAGGAGGAAAATGGGGTGAGTCATCTCCTACCTAGACTCACAAACTTCGATCCCCCCAAATTTAAAGATAAAAGAATAATGAAAATGTGTACAAAAAATGCATTTACTATTTTGCCATTTGAAAACCATTTGACTATTTTTTTTTAATGTATTATGGACAATAGTAAATCCAAATAAACTATCTTTTCCATTATTTCACTTTTTTTCCTCAACCAAAAAAAGAAAATATAGACACATTTTCCATTATCTATACTGAACACAAATCTTTCTCAAAAAATTGTACTAAAAACAAATGGTGGAAAACTTTTTTTTTTCTCTCTCTTTTTCTCACTTTCTATCCTACCAATTTTTTCCATGCTCCTAACCAAATAGAGTTTTAGAGCTGGTTATACTATAGGACAAAAGAAAAGAACAAAAGAACAACAGTGTGACATGTGTACAAGAAATTTCTCTCAATATATATATATATGTTTATTACTTTATTACAGTTATATAAAATATAAATTTCCTTAACATGTCCATAACCCCTTGCATGGGTCTATGGGTGTGGCGGCTTTAGGAAATTTTTTAAGGGTGGTAATTAAAAATTTTAAATTATACAAAATCTAATAAAAAGATAACTTTATATATTGAAAAAACACACATACACGCAAACACAGAAAGCCTTACAATTTTCTTTTACGAATTTTTTTATTTTGAAATTGTTATATAATAGTCTCATTATCAATGTTACAAGTTACATCTCTTCAAAAGTTTAATCAAAATAAAAATTTTCTTGGACTTTTTATTTTATTTGTAAGGACCTAATATATTGTTAAAGGACCAGAGTTTAAGGTCAAAGTTTGGTTACAAACTTAATTATAGCATAAGACTACAACTCTCACTAAACAAATTAACATTGCTACATATTTTGAAAATATAACAGTTGAATTGCATGTTCTCTATGTTCTTAAAACACATGTCAAATTTCATATCAATCGGACGTTATCTACTATTCGGTCCCTAAACTTATTTTTTATGTATAATTTTAAATTACAAAAACTCGAAATTTAAATATTTGATTGTCGACATAGTTATTGATATTTTCTTTTCTTGAAATTTTGCAAGTATGGAAAATATAATTAAAAAAATGTAATTAAATGGTGGATTTGTTAAAATTCACATTCAATAAAAAAAATATTATTGGAGTTGTAGTATTAGTCTACAACCAAACTTGTTGCCAAATTTTGTTTAAAGTTTAATTATGTTGAACCTAAAAAAAATTTAAGGTGGTCACAAATTTTTTTTAAGGATAAAAAAATCATAATTTTTAAAAATTTATACATAATAATTATTATTTTCTCTAGCTCAGAGTGGTTATGTGACCACCCTAGACTCTATGTAGTGCCGCCCCTAATTTTTGGTGACTTAAGCCAACTTTGCATTCCAAGAACCTAGTGCCCTGACATTCTAGCCAAATGCCCAAACTCTTCGAATTAGAAATATCTTTCTTCAATAACATGTTATGATAATTATAGTACTACTTTTTTTTTTTTTGAGAAATAAACACACGTACACAGATAAAAGAGAGAAAATAAAGTTCTAATATAAAAACACTTCAGTATTCTACTCGAAGTCACTACTACTATTTGGAACCAATAGAGGAGCCACACACAAAGGTGGGGGGCCAAGGCCACCCAAAATTTAAAAAAATTATTTTATAGTATATATATTATTTATATTTTAAAAAAATAGCTAGTAAAAATTAAAGTTGGCACTTCCAAATTTTAAGTCATTTCAATGGTGCTCTTAAAAGAAAGAGAAATTATGTTTAAAATCATATAATTTAAGAGGTTTAGCAAATTAAACTATGTAAAAAATGATAAATTTTTGTATATGTCTAATATAAGAAATACATGATTTTTATATACTCATTAAAATTTAGAAGATGATAAATTCTCTTAGTAAATTAATTTGTATATATGTGTGTGTGTGTGTGTGTGTGTGTGTGTGTGTGTGTGGAGGTTTGTCTTAACTAATATATTAGTATCACAATTTTTTGGCCCCTAAACTAAAATTTCTGGATCCGCCCTTATTAGCAACCATTGTTGCTCCACCGAAATTATGACTCCTTGCTCCTCTAGAATTTATGCCCTTTCAACTATGTGGCTACCTTCTCAAACAAAACGAAGCTTCTGTATGTTAAAAAGATATTTTAAACATAAATTACACGTGTATTGTTTTGTGTGTTTAAAAATTATTGGCATATTTAGCTTGTAGCCCTTTTTTTTAAGAGTTTCAACTTATGACGTCTACTCCTGATAATAGTTATTTATCATCATATCAAAAGGTCATTTCTTCGGTTTTTTGACTTACGTCATATTTGGATTGATGTAGGGCTAGATTGGATGATTGGAATAAGGTAGAGTTTGGCCATGTGGGCAAAACTATTGCTGATTTGCAAAAGCATTTAGAATGGCTTGAGAGACAACCTATGTCGCCAAAGAATATACAGTCTATGAAAGCTACTCGGGTAAATCTAAATTGTTGGTTAGAAAAGGAGGATGCAATGTGGTTGCAAAGATCTCACATCAGCTGGTTACAAAATAATGATAGAAACACAAGATTTTTCCATGAGAAAGCTTCATCCCACTTTAGGAAGAACTTTATTGAAGGCTTATTGGATGAAAACAGGAAGTGGCAAGAGGACGAGTCCAAGGTGGAGGGCATTGTGGTGGATTATTACAAAAGCCTCTTTCAGTCTAGCAACCCTACAGATTTTTCTAAAATTTTGGAAGCTGTTCAACACAAGGCTAGCCTGACCATGAATCAAAATCTCACTAAAGATTTTAATTCTTGTGAAGTGTCGCTGGCCCTAAAACAGATGTACCCCTTGAAAGCATTGGTCCTGATGGCATGCCTCCGTTGTTCTTTCAGCACTTTTGGTCAAAGGTAAGGGAAGAGGTAACAAGGATAGTATTGGATTTTCTAAATTCAGGTATTATCGCTCCAAACTTTAATGAAACTCATGTGGTGCTTATTCCTAAATGTAAAAGGCCAATGAAAATGACTGATTTTAGGTCAATTAGTTTATGTAATGTGGTGTATAAAATCGCTTCCAAAGCTATTGCTAATAGTATGAAGAAGATCCTTCCTTCTATTATCAATGATACCCAAAGTGCATTCGTGCACCATATCATTTAAAAGAAAATTGGCAAAATTGGTGAAATGGCTCTAAAATTGGACATGAGTAAAGCCTACGATAGGGTTGAATGGTGCTAGTTGGAGAAGATAATGAAGAAACTGGGTTTTGATGACAAATGAAGGGCCATAATCATGAGATGTGTTACTTCAATCACTTACTTCTTCAAGATAAATGGCAAACCACGTGGGAGAGTCATCCTTAGCAAAGGAATCAGACAAGGAGATTCTCTATCTCCACATCTCTTCCTTTTATGTGCAAAGGTATTGTGAGCACTTATAAAGAAGATAGTGGATTGCGGATAGATGGGTGGTATGGTGGTATGTTGAAATGGCTTTAAATTGTCTTATCTTTTTTTTGCTGATGATAGCTTGATTTTTTTGTAGAGCTACTCTAGAGGAGTGCAATGCTCTTCAAAGAGTGTTATAGGTCTATGAGGGTGCATCGGGTCAGCAGTTGAACCGAGCGAAAACCTCATTATTTTTTAGTAGCAATATGCCAAGACTGATTCAAGAAGAGATTAAAGTAAAGTTTGGTGCTCAGGTGATTAAGCAGCATGAAAAATACTTAAGGCTGTCGTCTCTAGTGGGTAGGAGTAAGAGGAACACTTTCAATGACATTAAAGAGAAGCTGAAAAAAAGTTTAGCTAGGTGGAAAGAAAAGTTGCTGTCAAAGGCCGGAAAAGAGGTTTTAATCAAAGCTGTGGCCCAAGCTATACCAACCTATACTATGAGTTGCTTTAAAGTGCCGGACTCTCTCTGTGAAGAGCTTACAGGTATGATCTGAAATTTCTGGTGGGGCCAGAAGCAGGATGAGAAGAAGATGGCGTGGCTGAGCTGGGATAAATTGTGCTCTCCTAAGGCAGAAGAGGGACTAGGTTTTAAGAAATTAAAAGAATTTAATCTAACTCTATTGGCGAAATAGGGATGGCAGCTTCAACATCGACATGACACTCTTATGTATTGAGTGCTCAAGGCCAAGTATTTTCCTCATTGTGAGTTTTCTCAGGCCTCTTTGGGTAGTAATCCATCTTACATGTGGCGCAGTGTCATGGCAGCCCGGGCAATTATGAAACATGGTTTGCGGTGGAGGATTGGAAATGGGGAGCATGTACAGGTTTGGGGAGACAAATGGTTACCAACACCCTCCACTTACAAAGTCACCTCTCCTAGAATGTTTATGCAAGCCCATACAATGGTGAGTGGGTTGATAGATAAGGAGAATGCAAGTTGGAAATTAGAGGTGGTTGATGCTCTATTTTTACCACATGAAGCAGAGGTTATAAAAAGTATTCCTCTGAGTGTGCATCTCCTAGCAAACAAGCAGGTTTGGACATGTAGTTCTAATGGTGTCTTCATGGTACGAAGTGCTTATTGTGAAACATGGTCTGCGGTGGAGGATTGGAAATGGGGAGCATGTACGAGTTTGGGGAGACAAATGGTTACCAACACCCCCCACTTACAAAGTCACCTCTCCTAGAATGTTTATGCAAGCCCAAACAATGGTGAGTGAGTTGATAGATAAGGAGAATGCAAGCTGGAAATTGGAGGTGGTTGATGCTCTATTTTTACCACATGAAGTAGAGGTTATAAAAAGTATTCCTCTAAGTGTGCATCTCCTAACAAACAAGCAGGTTTGGGCATGTAGTTCTAATGGTGTCTTCATGGTACGAAGTGCTTATTGGGTGGCAGTGGAAATGTCAAAAGGGATGGGTAATGGTTCGTGCTCAGATGGTAGGTAGAATAGAAAATTTTGGAGGAAGATATGGGAGCTTCCTACACCACAGAAAATCAGACATTTCACCTGGAGAGCTTGCCGGGATATCCTTCCTACAAAAGCAAATTTAGTTAGGCGACGGATTTTAATGGAAGATGTATGTGATGGGTGTAAGTTGGCACCAGAAAATTCGAACCGTTGTTTCTGGACTTGCAGGTTTGCACGCAAGATGTGGGAAAGTTTAAAGCTAGCACTGCATTTTGAACCGGACCGAGAATGCAGCTTTAAGGACCTAATGTGGGTCTTGCTTATGGAGGAGGATAATACACCGGAAAAGGTAGCGAAGGTAGCGACCTATGCTTGAGCGTTATAGGGAAATCGAAATGAGGTTAGAATGGGTGGTCAACGCAAGTCTGGGTTGGCTTTCGTTCAAAAGGCAGTACAATATTTGGAAGAATATTATGCTGTTTTGGATACTAACACAAGCACATGCATGCCAAGACCTCAATAGATAACGTGGGTCCCTCCACAAGGGTTGGTGTATAAGCTGAATGTGGATGGGGCAATATTTTCAGACCTGAAGGCAGTGGGCTTTGGAGCTATCATAAGGGATGAGAAAGGATGTGTTGTGGCAGCTTTGAGCAGGAAACTTCACACACCATTGGGCGTTGCAGAAGCTAAAACAAAGGCTGCTAAAATGGGGTTACAATTTGCAAAAAATATAGGTGTGCGTGATATAATTTTGGAAGGTGACTCCTTGAATGTGTATCATGCTCTTCCGGGCTTGTTAGCTCCTCTTCCATCAGTTGATGCAGTGATTCTTGGAGTGCAAAATGCATGCTCAAAGTTCCATTATGTTGGGTTCTCTTATATTCGACGTGAAGGAAACAGACCAGCCCACCTTCTAGCAAAATATGCCAAGGGCATTGATGATTATTGTACTTGGATTGAAGAGTCTCCTGGTTTTTTAAAACATGCTCTTATCCATGATGTAGCTTCTATTTCAATGAATTAATAAAATATTCAGTCTTGCTATCAAAAAAGAAAAAAGAAAAAAAAGACACCAATTAGTTTTTTGATGTAGGCGGAGATTGAACTCCAAATTTCTTATTCAACCATTAAAGACTTTACCAATTGAGCTAACTAGAACCCACCCCTCTTTTTTTTGTCAGGCCAAATTGGAGGAAACCCCCCCCCCCCCTCCCAGCCACTCATGGGCAACGCACATTATATCTTTAACATGCTAAACTGCTAGGTTATGCTTAATGAGTTACTTATGGACTTTTAACGGGCTTTCAATGAAATTATAAAATTAAAAAAAAAAATTATAATGGTACTATGCGTCCATTTGGATTGAACTTATTTTTACTGAAATTGAAAACTAAAAACTGAAAACACTGTAGCAAAATAATTTTTAAATGTGTGAATAGTGTCGTGGGACCCATGAACAGTGTGTGAACAGTGTTTTTTGTCCCTTGCACAGTAAAATCATGTGATATTACTGTTCACGCACAGAGAAAAAAAAAAGGTCTGAAAACGCAAAACATAAACGTCACATTAAGTTGAATCCAAACGGGTACTATATCATAAAACACAAATTGTCAAAATGAACTATTAATACTATCATTAAAAAAAACCATTGATTAATTATCAAACTAATGAATTATATTCAACAGTAGTGGAGTAACCATTAATGAATTCAAAAAGTCGTTTGACCAGTCAAAAGTCTATTTAATACTTTTTATTGAAGTTTTAAATGATTTTTTTTTCTTTTTCCATCTTTTAATAATTAAAAATTTTTCGAACTTTTTTTTTGAAAAAAAATCAAAATTATTAAATTACTAGCAAAAATATATATTTAGTATGCATATATATATATATATATATATTTTTTTTTTTTTGAGAAAGTAGTAAGCATAATTTAACTTAATCATTTTGAGTGTTTAGGTGTGTAATATCAAAGTCTTTTTCTTTTTTTTTTTATATTTTTTTTATAGTAAATAGTAATACTTATTAGAATAAAATGAGTTCAAGTTACATCTGATGTAATTCCACAAGAGTTACACAAGAGTTACACCTTTTATACATCGCAGATTTCTAAGAAATCTAATGATTAGAAAATCATTATAATCAATGTCACTTTTAAAATTAATTACTTTGCATATTAGCTAACCTAATTAATTTAAGAAAATATTATATTATTTTCTTTACTACTTTCTTTCTCTCTCATAATTAATTTATCCCTAACCTTTTACAAGTGCCTATTCTCAACATTCTTAAGTTGCAGATTTTATTTTTCTTGCAAAAGAAAGATAGCCTCTTCTTTTCATCATTCTTTGTTATGGTTAACTAAAATGTATTAGATGCTTCTAAGAATCTTGTAGTGACCCACCACTTCAATGTTCTTTGTTATTTTAAGATAGACACGACACGTTTTTGTCCAAGTCCAATGTCATGAAATGATTATTCTGCCCACCTCCTTTGTTGAACTAGATCAACCATTTTGACTGTGAATTCTCTAGATGGGCCAAACTTCTCTAGCTTTAGCATTAAAGTTTCTATTCGGGGTTGGTGATATATGCAGCAACGGCTAGTTGCTTAGCAACTGAATACTATTTTTACCACATTTTCCGGAACTTGCCAAGATGACAAACATTGATTAGGAGAGAGAGAGAGATTATTTTAGTGGTGGGCAAGATTCTTAGAAGCATCTACTACATTTTAGTTAACAATAACAAAGAATGACGAAAAGAGGAGGCTATCTTTCTTGTGCAAGAAAAATAAAATCGCAACTTAAGAATGTTTAGAATAGGCGCTTGTGCAAGGTTAGGGATGAATTAATTACGAGAGAGAAAGAAAGTAGAAAAGAAAGTAATATAATATTCTCTTAAATTAATTATGTTAGCTAATATGGAAAGCCAAAGATGACATTGATTATAATGATTTTCTAACCATTTGATTTCTTAGAAATCTACGGTGTATAAAATGTGTAACTCTTGTGAAATTACACTAGGTGTAACTTGAACTCATCTCTATTAAAACACATACAAAAATAGTAATATTAGTCTTAATCTAATATGTCTCAAGTTTGACACCCCCTTCAACTACTTTAACTCTATCTCGTATTTTTTCTTATTCTATTCTTTTGTTTTTTTGTTGCTAAATACTCTATTCTTTTATCACCATTATAAGTACATTAAAAGCATTAACATAATTTACTGTCTATTACATACCAAGTTTTAAAGAAGTTTAAAATAAAACTTCAAAATTCTATAAATTTATTTTAAATTATGCTAAAGTTAAAATAAGTTTCATTATTTATTTTAAATTATTTTAATATTTAATTTGAATTTTTTCTATGAAAACTCCACTTTACACCGTATGCTTTGACACATAAGTCAAAATCACTTTTAATCTTTTATTATTACTATTTGTTTTATATTTCAATTTCATTTATTTTTTAATGTATGATATACTGCTTTTACTTGTTAAAAAAACTTTACATTTATTTTTATCAAACCTTATGCATTGCACATGCATAATTTCAAAGTTATGAATTTCGTTTACAATTGAGAAATATCACACTTGTCACCCAAAGTGCATGGTGTGTTCATCCCTATTAAAATGTACTAGTTTAGATACAAGCATTTTGGCAAATCACTTACAAAATATTTCATTTTCTTGACTAATTCTAATTGATTAATAGTGGCTAACGATTAGTAGTGTCAAAAATCTTGTACCTTAACTGACATTTTTCTTTAGTGTTTTCAAAAGAAATATCAAGGTTTCAAATCTCCTAACCTACGTGATAATCTCATAGCCCACGTGATAATCTCACATCATTTTTTTTTTCTCTTCTCTTTTTGTGAATTACATCTATCATTCTTTTAACAAATTGTTAGCCGATATCTAGAAAAGTTTCTTTGTTCTTTGGTGGAAAAAGAGGTGGACTTCCACCATTTCATGCATTGTGTTAAAATAAAGTTTAGTAGTGCTATATTGGCTTTTATGCTTTACTCTAAAACACACTTTTCTTTGTTTTCAGCGATTAATAATGGGTCAAATTTAGGCAGGATTAATTGGGTTGCCAATCGACCTTCGCACACCTTTGATACGATGATCACTCCACAAGTATATATGTTTGTGGGGTGCGGAGAGTAAGAGCCAGGATTCAAGTCTCTAGAAAGGTGTTTCATACACATATACAGTTAGATTAGGTTAAAGTAAAATTTTTATTTTATATATATATATATATATATATAAATTGGGTTGCCTATCGGATTTGAATATTTATATTTTGATTTAATTAAAACTACAAGCAGGGATGGAGTTATGTATTGATCAAGGGGGGCTCTAGCCCCATCTGGCCTCATGAATTTTCCTTAGTATTAGGAGTATCAATGAGTATCTTCACCACAACTAACTTACAAGGACGGAGCCAAAAGTTCAATCGAGGGGGGTGAAGTAAAAAAGATTTTTTTTTCCTCATAAAAATCAAAATTAACATTCATTTAGTGCTAACAAAACGCCAACAACAAAAAAGACACAAAATAACTATTGTTAATACATTGCAATATAATTATTTATTAAAAGAGAACCTAACATTCTTTTAAATGTCAAAAATCATTACAAAATGTTACAGCAATTTGTCTAAAAATCATCTTCAATTTTACTATAAATCCTATTTTAAACTATAAAAACTAATTATATTTGCTAAATAAGAGAAAATAGGATAATAATAAAAAATTAACACAAACTCACAAAGCTAAACAAGATATTAAATATTATCGTAGTGCTCAATGTAGACCCAAATCACAAACAAACAAAGAAAAAGTAGATCTCAAGCTAATAAATTAGGAAAAAGTAACTATTGCACAACTTTTTTGTCACAATTGTGATATAACAATGTGTGAATGGTGAAGAAAAAATTATTAATCCATATGTAAGGGATAGACAACTACTCACAATCTGCCATATCAAAGTTGTGACAAAAAGTTATGAAATTAGAACAATAATAAATTTAAACTAAGACAATAAGACAAATAAATAAAAAATAAAAAAACTCATGAACACAGAACCTTAGAAAAAAACAATCCAAACATGAATCAGGCTTGGAATTTAATTGGTCTAGGCTTCAAAAAAAATGAGCTTCGCCCAACCCATAAACATGATTCTACATTCCCTACAAATAGGAGTAAACAAAAGCTCAGCTAAGCGAAAAGTCAACCCATAGCTGTCAACAATCTAAGGAAATTTTTAGCTGGGAGCACATTTCGGCATATAGGTTAATTTGTCAAAAAAACGAAGTTGATAAAAGTCGTGGTCGTTGGTAGAAACTGGAATGACACGAAGTCTTTGATACTATAGTAGTCTAGCTATGTCTTCTCCAATAATGCAAGTATAATCCAAGAAAGCACAATATAAGGTGCAGGGAATCCACCATTGACCCCAAGTCATTGGCCTCTTCGTTAATTTAGCTGTTTAGGTCTTCCGAAATAATGCATTCTGTTAAAATAAACGTTATTAGTGCTTATTACTGTATTGACTTTTATGCTTTACTCTAGAACACCATTTTCTTTGTTTTCAACGATTAATAATGGGTCAACTTTAGGCAGGATTGGGTTGCCAATCGGATGTGAATATTTATATTTTGATTTAATTATGACTATATGCTGTAAAATCGGGTTTAGTACTGTGTGTATATTATGAATATCCCCTAGTACACAATGGGTTGTCACAATTTAATCCTTACATATTCTATAAAAGTGTGGATCGGAGGCAGATGTATAGCCAACAAAGCTAAAAGCTTTCTGATAACCTTAGTTTTTTCAATACACTTTTTCATAAGACTCTTACTAAATTGCAAAGCCTAAAAGGGCCACCTAGCAAATCATGGCAGAGCAAGTGGAACTTGCACCCTTCAATACTGGAGGAACAAGCTTCCTAAGAAGTTGCTTCAATGGAATCAATGCTTTGACAGGTTCTTGTTTTCTCTTTCTTTAATTTTTTTTTCTTTCTTTCTTAGGGCTAAAGCTATTTTCCTGTTAATGCACGACACAAATTATAACTCACACGGTTTCAAATTTCCAGGGATTGGCCTAATAACAATTCCTTATACACTATCACAAGCCGGATGGTTAGGCCTCTGCCTTCTTCTTGCAATGGCATTTACTACATGCTATACTGGCTTACTACTTCAACGATGCTTGGAGTCAAATCCATCAATTAAAACCTACCCTGACATAGGCTATCATGCTTTTGGACGTAAAGGAAGAATGATTGTTTCAACTTTCACGTATCTAGAGCTCTATCTAGTCCCAACAGGAATGTTGATACTAGAAGGCGATAATTTGTTCAAGTTATTTCCAAACGTTAGCATGGAAGTAGCAGGACATTACATTGGAGGAAAAGAAATTTTTGTAATAGGTTCAGGGCTTGTGATTTTACCTACAATGTGGTTAAAAGACTTGCGGTTGCTTTCATTTATATCAGCGGGTGGTATCTTGTCGTGTGTTATTGTCATCACCTCCATTTTGTGGGTTGGTGCTGTTGATGGAGTTGGGTTCTCTAGCAAAGGAAAGCTATTTGAATTGGCTGGAATTCCAACTGCTATGAGCTTGTATGCCTTTTGTTATGGTGCTCATCCAGTGTTCCCAACCTTATACTCATCTATGAAAGATAAAAGCCAATTTTCTAAGGTAATTCATGTACATGTGTATTAAAATCTTTACAATTTTCAAATACAAAAAGTTTGATTAGTCAATTAAAATTCAAACCAAATGTAACTAATGGTTGAATTTATTATATAGGTCTTGTTCGTCAGCTTCAGTCTAAGTACTCTCAGCTACATATTAATGGCAGTCCTTGGTTACTTAATGTTTGGCCAGGATGTACAGCCTCAAGTGACATTAAACCTACCCACAAGCCAAGTGAGTTCAAAGATAGCAATATACACGACTTTAGTCGGTCCAATTGCCAAGTATGCTCTAATAGTTATGCCTATTGCAAATGCTATTGAAAGTCGATTACCTCGATACTACAATAGCAAGCTCATTTGCATCTTCTTAAGAACCCTGTTACTGGTTAGCACAATCATTGTTGCTCTGGTTTTTCCATTTTTTGGGATACTAATGGCACTTGTTGGGGCAATTCTTAATATCACCGTTTCCATTATTCTTCCATGCTTATGTTACTTGAAGATTTCTAGAGGTTATCAAAAGTGGGGTTTTGAAGTTTTGATCATTGTGGTAATCATGATTAATGCCGTTTCGATTGGGGTTATAGGCACATACTTTTCTCTAAAAGATGCAATAAAAAAACTTTAGGATTTAATTTCTTTCTCAAAAGCTAGGACATGTAATAAGACAAATGATTAGATGCAGGTGACATGAGAAAAAAAAAAATCCTCATATTTCTGTAGTGATGGCAAACAACCACTTGTTGGAATTTCTACTTCGCAGTAATATTTTTATTGTCTTGTCTTATTGAAATGTATAAACTATATTTTCATTGTGTCCAATCTTACTAAGATACAAGAAACTCTATCCATCTAAAAAATTCTACAAAAAGTTTGGCTACAAAATAGTTTGTAACCAAATGGCTAAAACTCTATTTAATATCTTTTTATTGAATGTGAATTTCGACAATTCATCTTTGAATTACATTTTATTCTTATATCTTTTATACTTGCAAAATTTTCAGAAAATTAAAATAAATAGCTATATCATCAATCAAATATTTGTTTAAATTTTAAGTTTTTGTAGTCTAAAATTATGCATAAAAAAATAAGTTCGAGAATCGAATAGTAAATAACATTTTATTAACATGAAATCTGACGTGTGTATTAAGAACATAAAGAATATGCAATTCAACAATTAGATATTCAAAATATGTCATAATGTTAATTTTTAGTAAGAGTTATAGCCAAATTGTGTTTTTTTTATTTAAGGTCAATCTATATTTTGGTCTCTTAAGTTCAAGACTTTTCATTTTGATCTACAAAGTTTGATTCTGTTTTCAAAATGAATCTTTTATCTATCTCCACCTTGACTAATCTAGCCATTAAGTGTCAACAAAACAATCTCATTTAGTTATTTTTCCTCTTTCTTAATAGTATTAGTCACAGATATAGAAGGAATCATTGAAGGAGCATTTGAAAAGAAAAAATGTTTGGCTCTAACCACAAATAGAAAGATGACATGTGTTCTCTTACAATACATATAACTCACTTGGTTAATTGGGTTAAATTGGTCATGTGCAACATGCTAAGTACAAGTGTCATCTTTTCATTGGTGGTTTGGAACCAAACTCTATCCATATGAAAATAAAATCAAATTTGATAAAACAAGTCAAAAAAATCTTTAAGAGACTAAAATGAAAAAATATTCCAAACTCTATGGATAAAAAGTGTAATCTTTTCTTTCTCTAATCAATCTTATGCTCTTTGTAAGGACTACGATTGTGGCCCAAGCCCACTTAGAGCAATGTGACCTAGTACAACAAGCCCAAAACAATAGATTTGTAAGAAAATGAGTTCTATGAGCCAACTACAACGCAATGCAATTCCAGACTTTAGATAATTGGGCTGGTGCAATTATTATAAGTGCAAGAGACACAAATTTAGCATAAAAATCTTCCTCAAGCAAGTTTAAGGAGGAGTTGTTCATTAAAAGTTAATACCGATCCTTCTACAATAAGCTTCAATTTTTTTTTTTTTTTTTTGCTGAATGTGCTTCCCCTTTTCCAGGGGAGTTTCTTGCTTTATATAGTCCCTCCCATTGCATCTCAGCCCTCCATCTGTACGTTTCAGGGAGGATGGTTTGGATGCTTGTTCCATCAGGACCATTCTGGAGGTAGTTGAGAGATTTGTGAGCTGTTGAGTTACTGTTCAGGTGTCTTTTTCTCATAAATGCAGCCAACTTAATTGGTACAAAGTATTGAATGTGGAGGTGATGGTCACCTTCCCAAATATTTCTCTTTTCCATTGCTTGCATGATTCTAATGTCTTCCGTAGTGCTTCATTTTCTAGTGCAAGGAACCAAATAAGGTTCTCCCGAGGTGCACTTGCTCCTTGAGCTTCTTGGACGACAAGTCATCCAATCTTTTTCCTTTGGGCCTCTTACCTTAAATTTTAGCCCACTTCCACATGGTCTTGATGCCCTCTATCATCGATCCAGGCCCTCATGCCAAACTTGGGTTAACACATATATGGGCCTTTGATCATCCTCGATCAGGGCTTAGGAGCTTTTGGGTATCCTCCGATCATTTGCTCTCATACTCTTTATGACAATGCAAAATCCTTTATAAAAGGGTGCATCTAATAAATGTTTTCAGATCTAAACAATATCTGGCAATACCTTATATCAGAGCATGTTTAGTGGAAATTAAGCAACAGTAATGGCCGTCATTGTACCGTATATACAGATTCATCAGCAAAACCAATTGCACGGATGAGGCTCTACGTGACCAATATATTGTCAGTTTGTCACTCAAATCCTGTCCTGATATGCAATAATGACGCTAGATATTCAAGTTTTATTTTTTTAATTTTTTAGAAACATATTCAATTTTTATAGACAAATATGATGCACAAACTGGCACAATGCTACACTAGTTCATATCTATTATTTTTTACACATTTACAATTGATATGGAAATATCTATATCTTTAAAATGTCAATATTTTACACGTACATAAAAATAAATGTAAAAAAAAAATTTAAGTAAAATAGTAAATGTACGAGAATTAAAACCCAAATGATTGAACCTATATACGCAAATTCATATAGGCAATGTAATGGAGCTAAAAATTAAGACCAAGTTTAAATATATTAAAAGCTTTTAAATTCAAAAAAAATTTATATATATATATATATATATATATTGTTTGTAATATGCTTTGATATATGTTATCTTATCATATATAACACACACAAAAAAAAAAAAAAAAAATACATCAGATTATTCTTTACATAACTCCGTATATGGTGTTTTTCATCAAATCAATTAATAAATATTATTTAAATCCAATTTATCAAATTAATATTCCTTTATTATATGTAATGTTATTAAATTAATATTCTTCAAAAATTTTATATCAAGATTAAAAAAAATTAAAAAAATAAAAAAAAATAAAAAAAACTTAATCCATCTCATTCTTAATAACAAATCCAGTGGTTCATCAAGTCATAATAGTGGGAGTGGTCTGCGTTCACTATAAAGCCTATGCATGCCCATTCATTTCAAGCTTGGTTCCACCCTTGGACTCATTATGTTATTTGACTGGTTTTAAATAGCTGCGTTTTAAATAAACTAGTTGCTAATCTGTGCGATACACAAGATTATATAAGTGTTTTAAATAAACTAATTGCCAATCTATGCAATGCACAAGATTATATAACTCTGTCCGTACATGATTGGGAGGATTCAAACTATCGGAATGAGAGTTTTCCATCGCCATTGGCATCAAAGCGATACGTTCACAGGTACCTTCTACATTTCATAAAATTCTTAATTTACTCAATAGAGGCTCACCAAAATATACACAATTTTTGAATCAAAGCTGATTGCAAAGCAGCAATAATTTCATATAAAAATGTGCAAAATATATGCACTACCATAAGTGCAAAGAAAACTAGAAATGCAATATACATACACACTTGACACTACCACAAGTGCAAAGCAAAGTAATTACGCATGAGTAATTTTTTGAGTATGCTTTTAGGAGGCACAGATCCTAGCGGTCCAATCTGGATTGATATAGATTAAAATTCAGATTGAAACTAGTTTAATCTATATCAATCAAAGAAAATTGAAACATGCAAAAGACCATATAAATAAACGTCGAAGATGCAATGCCTTGCCATATAATGTCTTTGAAATAAACTTTCTAAGCTTCATGTAGATCTAAAACACAGAGAACTGAAATAGCCTTAATTTTCATGGGATTTAATAATTTGGTTAAGAATTAGAACACAATCACTTATTTAACAAATAAAGACAAAAGATCACATCATTGTGAATAAAGTATTATTCTTCTAAATTTGTGAATTAATTAATTGGTGGAATGTTATGACATAGGCAAATAGTTCCCATGACTTAGAATGCCTAAGCAAATCTAAATATCCCCAAAAGGCATATATTAATCTCCAAAAGACATATAAGCATAGCACTTACCAAGTTGGGCAACTATATTAATAGACAAAAATTTTCCCAAAGCCAAGGCTTATCTACAAAAAAAATAGTGAAACCTAGATGGGTTTCTAGAAATATTTTGGAGGTTTCGTTGAAACGTATATCTCAATACTCCTCTCATCTTATAAAGATTTGAGATACTTCCAATGATGGTGATGGTATTAAACCCATTATAAATATTCAAGCAATAACATTAATTACCAAAATAGAACAGCACTTCATAGAATAACAGAAACACAATAAAAAAAATAATAAAAAAATAAAAAAACACATCCATGGAGGGTAAGGCCTCAACCACCACCACTACCAACAACAACCCATTACCTTAAATTCAAACACAACCAAATCCACAAACGCATTTCAGCCAAAAAGACATCGGCTACCTATTCACACCATCACTCCCCCAAAACGCAAAAACACAAAAACAATCCACCAAATAACCACAACCCAATTTCTGGAAACTGAAACTGAAACTGAAACAAACCCAGAAGCACAAATGAATGACTAACATATTATATATACTTGCACTGAGGTTTCTAATGTTCGGCTAACTCCATGTACTATGCCATTAATAATATGTTTCTTTTTTCCCTGTTTTACAAACACAAAACCAAATACTTTGGTTGCATCCATTATCTCTAGCTTTCTCTTAGCATTTACTCCATCTATAGTTCGCATAGAAATCTCAACCATGTTGCCACAATCCATTAAAAAAAAAAAAAATTATTAATCATGTAAAATTTAGATGAAGTCTGTATATTACCTTGCAGAGAGGTACATAATAGTTGCATTTCCAACTTCATCTATACATTGCTATAGATTCTGCAATTTTAAGCACAATCTATATTCATAAAAAATTATCTAAAATTCAAACCGAATTAACCAATTTTTTTTAGAGAGAAAAAGAGAGAGGGAACAAGTGATACTAATGAATCTTCCAAGTACTTAATTTCTTATTTTCCTATTACTTTTGCAAGTTTTTCTTGCCAAGCAAATAGAGTAACAAATCCATTAAAAACATCCTTTTAAAATGAACCAGAAAAACAAATAATCAGGTAGAATTAAAAGAAAATTGTCACATGCGTTAAAGAAAAAGATCAAAAAGGTTAGAGAACATGTGTATCTTTTCAACAACAATTTTTTTTAAAGAAAGGATAAGATATTATAATAAACCATAAACAATAGTAGTCATTCTATATTCAGATAGAAAGATCAAGAAAAAAAACAATTTTATTTTATCCTGAAGTTTCAAGTGTACTTACATGTGGTTTCAAAGGTCAAATGCAAACGCAATCTAGAGATCAAAGTATTGAATGAACTGCAAGACAAGTGGCAACGCATATCAAGATAACCCCATGAAATAGAGAAACAAATCACAACACAAACAAAGCAGAACAAAATGCAAAAACCAGAAATCCATCACCATTATTCAATAATAACAACAATAATAAAGGGAGCTAATAGCCTAGGGCTACACCATTATGCATCGCCCTCAAATAATTAAATTAGGAGGAGCCCATTTCTAAATGTTTAAATATAGTATTTAAAATCCCATAGTTAGTTATCATCCCAATTGCTTATAATATGTCTCATCTTCTTCAAACAAAACATTCACCAATCAATACCCCCACTAAGTAGCTTCCTCTAATTAATCAACTTCGAAAAGAAAAAAAAAATCACACCAAAATCAAAAAAATTCAACCCAATGAAGACAATTTTCATCAATAATCACCATCCAAACAGCAATCCACACTCTTCCATTCCATCAACCCAACATGAGGAGAGATTCAAAGTCAACATGAGTCAATGCTACAACCAAGCAGTCACAGTCATGTATTCCTTTAGTAAGAAAGTACATGGGGAAAATAATAAACAACTCAGCTATATATGTGAATAATGTGATCTTCACATAAATAAAGGCTCACCGACAAAAATCAAATGATGGAAGGGAAAAAGCAATTAGATCCAGAACATAGGCTTTGGGACTTAAATCAGAAATTAGATATAGGCTTGACTGTGAAGAGAAGGAAGATATCTTCATAACATCACTTTGTATCTGAACTCAAAAACTCTTCAATTAGACCCAAATTATTAAGGCTTTTATTCATTAAAAAAATAAAAAACATAGATTTCATCCCACAATGATCTTACAAAACCAATGATTGCTTCATTTATTTCTTATAGGGCATCACATCAAAATTTCAATTGCAAGATATCAATATTGTAGAACCCAAAATTTTGACTCAAGATTATATATTGTAATTTATTTCTATCACTGACACTACTTTTGGAGAAAGCATGTGTTAGTTGGGAATTCTCCCAAAGAAAAAATCATTTGGAAGTAACAATCTTTGGGGGAAAAAAAAAAGAACGCAAAAAACCAGTATTGAAGGAATTTTGGTCTACATCAGATGGTGTAGGCAGTTCTCAAATAAATAAACATTCAAAGGAAAATTTCAAATTTCACATGTAGATATAGTTCTTACAGCTCAACTGATCCAACTAAAATTTCAAGTATGATAGTTTATTTAAAACAGAAATGATATTCAACAGTTTAGAACAAAGTGAGTTGATGAGCTAGCTAATGTTTGTTTAAAGCATTTTACTACCAAAACTCAATACATTTCCACACAGTTATATATTTTCATCAGTCCAAAACTCCAATACATTTCACCATCAAAATTATCCAAAGATTCAAAACTACAACTAAAATTCAAATGAAAGCATAGAATGATACATAAAGATCAATAATCCCAAAAGAATTTAAAAAGGAAAAGTTTTACCAACAGCAAATTCGAGCACTTGAATCTTAAGAGGATATATTAGGTACAAGAAAAATATAAACAAACTCACCAAATCATTAGGAAAAGCCAACAATCAGCTTAATCCATTCAACAAGAATCTTCAACAATGATTGATTAAGAGCTAAATACTAATCATAGTTAAATACATTGAGCTTTACTTTGACAAATGATCAAATGGGCTTATACTAAGACACCAGGAACTTTATATTAAATATACTCTTTTGGATTTATTTTCAACCTTTTGAGACTCGCACAGGAGAAAAACAACGTATTAACAAAGGAACAAAAAATCACCTTGACTTTATTAAAATTTTGCAAAAAGATATCTTGTTCTTTCCATTTCCAACATTTTCTTAGCAACTTAGTGAAGAGTCTCTACTTTTGTGCAGATAATGATGCACAGTACACAATTTTCTTTGGTCAAATGCTGAGAAAGTAAAGCCCTTAAAACTTAAACTATGTGTAACAGCCAAGGAAATAAAATCCTTCATAGAGAGAATCAAAATCAAAGAATTTCAAGTTCAAATTCCATTTCCCTGTTGCTTTTAACATTAGCACAAAAATAACATGGTAAACCTGTATGTAATCACACTATGCATGGAAATAACACTCGATTAAGAACGTTAAGGGTCCATTTGGTTGGTGGGAAAAGTGAAAGAAAAATTCGAAGAACTAACAGCTTTGTTCATTTCAGGTGTGTCTTCTAATCTCCTAACTCTCTCTCTGTTCTAAGATAAAAATTTAAACAAAACCTAGATAAAAAAAAATTTACAACTAATAAAAAAAAAATACAAATTACAATGGGAGTGTCAGATACACATAAAAATCTTAACTAATCAACCAATCCAAACAAAAGCCAGATGAGAAAACCTAGGAAACAAATGAAACAAAGAGAGAGATTTAGGCCCCGTTTGGATTAGCCTGTTTTCATCACTCAAATTGAGTTCTCATCACTCAAACTAAGAATTGTGTGGGACCCACTGAATACTGGAGTGTTTGGCTTGATTTCCTCTCCCAGTTTTCATCACTCAAACTCAGTTTGGGTTGAGTGAAAAACATGAAAACCGAAAACAGCAAAATACTGTTTTCTGTTTTCACCCCTCAAACTGAGTTTGAGTTCAGTGGCATTTCCGTAAATCTTTTGACCTCGTGGAGCCCACCCGTATGACTTGCCCATCAAGTAACATCTCTCTCTCCAACCCATTCTTTGTCACTTCTCCTTCTTCATTTTTTTTTTTTTCTTTTACCCGGAGCTCTCTCTTCTCACTGACCCAGAGAGAGAGCAAGACCAGAAAAGAAAAGGGACGCTAGCAAATCGGACTGAGCCAAGACCAGAGACCAGAGATCAGTTCAGCCCAATTCCGCCACCACCAGCCAATGACCCAGAGAAGGAAAACGAGAATATGATCGCCGGTGCTGGTTCAGCCCAGTTCTGCCGCCACCATCAAAGCGAGAGCCTCGAAACACCAAGACCATGATCGCCGGAGCTGGGTTTTGATTTTGTCGCTGGTGCTGGGTTTTATTTTTATTCTGATGAATAGGTTTTGATTTTGTCGATGGTTGATGAATGGGTTTTGTTAATGGTTGATGGGTTTTGTTGATGGGTTTTATTTTGATTTTGATGAATGGGTTTTGATTTTGTCAATGGTTGATAAATGGGTTTTGTTGATGGTTGCTAGGTTTGTGGTGGTGGATCGGTTTGTAGTGGTTGATGGTGGCTAGTGGCTGGGTTAGTGGTGGTGGATTGGTAGTGGTTGATGGCCCCGGTGAGTGGTTGTGGGTTGAGGGGAGGGAGAAGATAGAGAGATAGAGACGGAGAGACGCAGGTAGCAATAGACGCAACAGTGGGTAGTGTCAGTGGTGGGGTCCACGGGTTTGGGGAAAAGTGGTAGAGATATGTAACTGAGAACTCAACCCAAACATGTGTTTTGCAATTTTTGAGTGAAACTGAGTTTGATAATTGAGTTATGAGTTTTGAGTTTGAGTTATGAGAACTGAGAACTAAGGACTGAGTTTGAGTTAGTTCTAAACCAAACGGGGCCTTAACTTTAAGAGGTACCTTCCTCTGGTTTATGGTGGCAGCAGGAAAATAGAGAGTTTTGGAACTCTCTTGCACTCTCTCTCTCTCTCCGCCTGCCTTATTTTTCTCTTTATTTTATTTTGACGCTTCAGCCAAAGTTTTGGTGCAACAACAAAACAAAACTTGACCAAACGAAAGTACTGTAGTTAGAGCTATTTGCTCTTTTTATATAGTTAGTAGATATGATGGTAGTATGGTACTCTTGCAGTAATGGTCAATTTTCTAAGTTAACTAAAATGTCATTTCATATAATATGGAGAAACCAAAAAACTGAGTCTTAGATATATTGCTTGTAGCCAACTAATGACTAGCATGTCTATACTATTTAAGAAATAACTTTAGGAAGCATGGGTTGATAAAAATCAAAGCTTTCATATAGGTCCCAACACAAATTATTTTAAGCAAGGACTACTTGTCTCCAAAGAATAATGTAGATTACAAGTATTTTTATAGAGAAGACAACGTTCAACCATTTGAACCTCATGATGCATTTGAAATATGGAACAACAGTATGTTTAACAATTACCAATGATGTTATATAGAAGTTTGTTAGTGATTATAATATATCAGAAACAGAAGTACAGTAAACACGCAAAACAGGAGAACATAATTTTAGGATATAAAAACAAAACAATACATGCAACTTCAAGATCTAGTTACAAGATGAATTCTCAATTCTACAGACGATACACATCCATCCACCCCACAAATTCAAAAAAAAAAAAGCAATACTTGCAGCCTACTCTACAATGAACATCCACATAGGCAACCTTAATTTCTACAAAATGCGAACTAGCAACCATCTTAACTGACAAGTATCAGATGTTCCCATCACAGGAAACAGTTTAAGGATGAGACAAGAATGGTAGCAGTGACAAGAGTCCTAATTTGTCCAAGAAGTCTGACATCTCAATTTTTAGAAAAATTAGATCTTAATAGACTGTGAGCATATCATTTCAGTCTGTGGTCACAAACAGAGAAGGCAGTAATTATCATCATATAACCATTGGAGAATCCTTACATACTGACTGAAGCAGACAACAAAAGATACCAGCAATAAATGCAGAATACTAGTGTTGGACTTCTAATGGACTTTAAGCAACATAAAGCTTGTATTTGAAGAAATCAGGAGCTAACAAAATGCATAAACTTAAAATAAAAATTCCAGGTAAATATATTCTCAGCCCCTAAGTTTTTTATTCTATATCCATAAGGATCTAAAAGGAACAAAAAAATCGTCATCAAATGAAACTGAAATACCCAAGCAGAGATGTAAATGAATTTATCAAAGATTAGAAATTGTGGCCTAGGCAATGAAATTATCTGATTACTAAATTTAATAATTTAAAAAAAAAAATTATACAAGATTGTTTGTACTACCTTGTTCCTGATGTTGTTTAGGAGCAAACAGCTTTCTTCCTCAAACCAGTAGAAAACATGCTTATGAAAAAATTTCCTTTCAAGCACAGGGCATAAAACATGCATATCTGCCACATGAAATTTACATTTGACTATTTGAGTTCTTTCTCTCTTACTTTGGAAATCATCTATTTTGCTTTCTCCCAACAATACAAGGCACGGTAGTTGATGGTTTCACTTTCCAAATACAGAGAATAACAGTAGCTTTACATTTGTGCCACATGAATCCCTTCATTTTCTTCCATTTCTTTGGTTTCGTTATCATGGACTTCCTGGTTTGAGCCCAGAAGCAACTGTTGATCTTTTACTGCGTTTATGCCATCACTCTTAAATAGGGAAAGCTGATCCAACATGATAGCATTCCTTTTGTAGTTCCAAACAAGCATCGAAATGTAATCCTGAGGTGAAACAAGACCTTGCTCCCTAATGCAACTTCGTTGCTCCTCCAAACTTTTTGGATCCTCAAGCCTTATATACTCAAGCAATGCCTTCTCATGATCAGGTCTCCAATTATTCGGGAAAGGGGAGTAATCAGTCTCAGGTACAAGGGACATCCTGGTGAAATGAAGCCCATCAATTGACTCAACAAGACCCATCCTCAGCAAATTATGGTATTCAGGTGACTGCCCTTTCTTCTCCTTCAAAGGTCGGCTCAGATTCCGAGAACCAATCTTGTACACTTTTGCTCGTGACCGGAGCTTGTATTTTGCAGCATATAGCTTTGCAAGTGAACCCCTTATAATGTAAGAGCAGAAGTTCACTATCTTCTTTCGGTTGTCTGCATACCTATACCACTCAACCATTGTTGACAAGAACTTATTCATTTGTGCATTGCTGTGAGCTTGGGTGGCATGGAACATTCTAAAACAAGGCTGTGGGTCTGGGTCCCTATCCCCCTTGAGAAAGTTTAACTTCCTAAATTGTTTGATGCATTGTTTCAAGCTTGCAGTAACGGACAAAAGGGTTCCCACACCCTTCTCACTGATGATCTTCCCACCAGTAGCGGTGTAACGTAGAGTAGGGTACACCACTCTCCGACACAAGACATGGTCAAGGAACATTATGCCCTTTGTTATGTGTTCAATAGGAAGGCTCTCATTGTCAAGCTTAAGCATATACTTCTGATCACAAAACTCAATTAACTGCTTTCTTAATGTTGCTGCATCTGCTCTAGGTCCCCGAACACCAATTAGAATGTGACCCCCATACCGAACATAATCCATCTTCCGGGTCTTATCCGGCCCACTGGTTGGCACAAATTCCGGCCAAGACGTATTCCCTCGTTCAGATTCCCCCTCCGGACTATTCCATATGACATCACTCTTTGAAGGAAGAAAAAATTCCTTAATCTTCCCCTCCATCCAGCGGTCCAATTCATCCAGACAAACGTTAGCCAATAGTGGACTTAGAATCCCACAATGCCCCCATGAAGGATGCTTCTCTGCCTCCTCTGGGGCAAACCCAAAAAATGTCTCCAACCAATACGGGTCAGGTTTTGGCTCGTCCTCCGCCAACACCCTCTTCTTCTGATGCTTCCGCTTTACCCTTTTCTTCTTCTCCCCATCGTCAACCTTGCTAGTAATCACCGGAGTAACCAATGCTGACTTCACCAAATCAATCACTTTCTTATCCCTCACATCCCTCATCAAAGCATTTATCACCATCCCCACTTTCATCCCATCCAAAATTGTGCTCAAATCACCCTTTATATACCACAAATACCCTGCAAAACTCCTCCTTACCACCCTCAACACTGTGTGAGCATTCCTCCCCGGCCTAAATGCAAACGACTTCTGCGAGAACCGAGCCTCATAAACCGGCTCCAAAACCATAAGCAACACCTCCTGAACTATCCTATCTTGAAATGCAGGCGGTTGGGTGGTCGTTAAAATCGCCCTAATCTTCCTCTTCGACAACGACCCATAATCAGTCTTATCTTTAGGAGATTTTATAAAAAAATCCAACCTAGCTCCCCACTTAAACCTACTATCAAGAACAGCATTTCTCAATGCCAAAAGGTCCTCAAGAGCTGACCTTTGGATTGAACTGCGGGGCATATAAGCACCCATCTCATCAGCACAAACCTTTTGGTAAGCTAAAACCCACAATTCAAAACGGCGTAAATAGGAGGACAAATTAGTGACTACCTTATCAGGTTCACGGAAATTCTCAATCCACATTTGGGAACAAACAGAGACACCATCTTCCTTCATGAGGTGAGACGGGTCATCGGGGTCGGGTGGCGCGCGGTGGTGGTGCCGCGGAGTGAAGGAAAAGAGGCGAGACCCATTGGGTTTAGGGGTTAGGGGATTGGAGTGAGAGGAGTAGTAGCAGAAGGTGGTGGTGGTGCGGACAAAGTTGTAATTTGTGAGAATCCGGTGGGTGAATATGGAAATGCCCCGATGATGCATCTGGGGTTTATGGGGTAGGGTTTATCAGGTGGGTTTATGTCATTGATTCTCAGAATATTTCATCAACTACCAACCACAAAAAAAAAAAAAAAAAAAAATGATTAAAGTAAGGGGTTTGAGTGCTTACAGTTAATGGAGACTAGCAATTGATCCTTGAAACCTTAAGTGATCGTTCTTTCTGGGTTCTGTGCTTACTGCTTAGATAGCTAGATAGAGCTCAGCAAACCCCTTGCTAAAACCCTGGCTCCAAAGTTGGGTTGTAAGTAATGGTGCCGATATCTTTTTTGTTTTGTATTTTTGGGTCTTACATATTTATATCAATTATTTTATTTTTATATTTGAGATGTTAAATTATTGACAATTAAAATAAAAGTGTATTTAATTTTGTGATATTATACTAAAAATCTGTAAATACGAAATGATTGTAAAATATGAAGAACAGCTACTGTAAAAGTTTGATAAGTTCCAATAAAAGAAATGTTTGATAAGTCAATAATTTAATTTAACAATAAGGTAAGTAAATTTTTTTTTTTAATTATTCCCTTTTTTTTAACTAGTTTATATATACTGTTTTTTCTTTAAAAAAAAAAAGTTTATATATACTGTTTTTCTTTCCCTTTTTTTCCAACTATATTTTGGGCCTTCATAGTTATATATAATATTACTACATAATTGTAAGCAGTAATACTACTTCTTTTGTTTGAAAAATATACTAAGTAATTACAGTAAACAAGAATTAAACTGACTCAAAGGCAACAATTACAAACAATTAATAAAAGTAATTGAAAATTTTGGTATTGAGTGATAGTTTAAACCACTTTCTCTTCACCACACGGGGTGTGGCTTGATGGTAAGAGTCTTTATCATAGCATCCAAGAAGGAGTGGTTCGAGCGATAGTCCTAACAAGGTTTGTGTGGTACACGTGGTATTACCAATTGTCTTCACATAGCGTGAGGTTGATAAGCCTACACCGGAGACACCTTTTTTTTATTTAGCAAAAAAAAAAAAAAACCTTCTCTTCTATGAAATTCTAACTTAAAATAAATAAATAAATAAAATGATTGCATGCTTTGAGTAAAGGACATCATGTATTATCATTGTTGTAGACACCCCATTTTATATTGAATAAAAATTTTAAGTCCTTGACCTGAATGAGACGCTTGAGAAATGTCAACCAATGATCATTGAGATATTATTAATAGTTTGAAATAAATCACAATTCAAAATTACTCAAAAATCGTTTTAAAAATCAGATTGAATAATTGCATTTGCTCACTCTTTTGCAAATATATTTTATTTGTGGCAATATTGTGATGGTGGGTGTAGTGTAGATATTTAAAAGGTTTTATAACTAATCCTTATAGAATTTAAACTTAATTAGATATATATTAGAATAATAACATGAAAAAAATCTGGGTTTTCAGAAGTTTGTGTCAACATTAGAAGAAGTTAACAAAAAGTCAAATTCTTTAATTTTACAAATGATTATAGATGAAAAGCCCACAAAAACCCCATATGGTTTGTCTTCAAAATTGAAAACCCCTAAAGTTTTTCTTTTAAAAAAAAAAAGAAAAAAAAAAAAAAGAGGAAGAGCCCCTAAAGTCTTGAATGTAACATTTAAATTAAACCTCTTTATGGTATTGTTTTATGTGCAAATTGTAACATCCATTAAAAAAAAACGGTGAGTTGCTCATACAGGGTGTATAGGTATTAGGAACTTCCCCACTTTTTGCTGGCTATGTTATGCAACCAGCTAGATGGTAAAAAGGTGATAAAACGGTGAAAACAAAAAACAAAATAAAACAAAACTCATCCTCTAACATTAGCAAGGAAAATCAATAATGCTTGCAAGTCCCATTCTCATGCATGGAAGGCTTTAGCAGTTTAACAACCTCTAATGGGTTGGATGAAATTGAATTTTGATGTAGCAATTCAAGATAAATGGTGTCTTCCTAGCTCCGACCTGCAATGATGCCTATACTGCTATTTGTTATGCTTGGACTACTATTGATTTAGGGGATTGCAAGATTGTGGCATCGCCTATGAAGCAAGCCCCTTTGCCACTAGATCTCTTTTGGATTCTTCTTTTTTTGTGGGCTGTAAATTTGTTCCCAGAGTGATAGAGCCCATAACTTAGAAGTCCGGGTTGCTTCTTGTAATTCATGGAGGCCTACTCTCACTCTTCATATGATTTAGATTTTTCGCCAAGATAAAAATGCCTTGGGCTCGTGTGGTTTTTGCTTTTCCTTTAGTTGGAAGGAACAAGCATTGCATGGGTTTCACTTGTCACTTCACTTAAAGTTGTATTTGCTTTTTGCTCATTTGTGGAAAAACTTGTTTGCTAGAAGTTTCTTATAAGATTAGGGACATGACACTGTGACTTACTGGTCTAATCCAAACGGTTACAGGCAGATTCAACTGGTGGATCGATCAAGTGGCAGGTTTATAGCTTTAAAAATATGGGTTGTGGGTCGATGTTGGTTGCCAGCAACTCCAACCCATGCAACTTGACTTGATCAAAACTATTATAGTCTGATTGGATGAAGGGAAGAAGGAGGAAAAGTGGAGGGGTAGAGTAGAGTTGGCTAAAAATAAGTTAATATTGTTGTTAAATCTACTTCAGTCTACTCTACTCCCCCTTCCTCTCTCTCAATTCAAACGAATCAATGTTAGTATTGCTACGTAATTTCATTAAGCAATAGGATTATACATCTATACAGTGGCGGAGCCAGGAATTTAGGTTAGGGGGGGCAAGATTAAAAGACAAGATTAGAAATAAAAAATTAATATAAAAAAATTAATCAATATTAATAACAAAATAAGTAAAGAACTATATGATAATTTAATTGTCATACAAAATTTAATATAAAATGTAAACTTTAATTTATTTTTTCACACCTAACTTATTTTACTCAATTGCCCTCAACGATTTTTCATATTTTGAAACCGCTGCATGATTTCTTCACACTTAATAGTTTTGAATATATCTTTCTCAATATATGTAACTAAGCAATCATTCATCCACTAATCTCTAATTTGATTGCGTAATCGATTTTTAATTATGTTCATTGTTGAAAAAACTCTTTCAACAGTAGTTGTTGCAACTAGTAAGATCAATGCCAAAGTCACTAATGAGTAAACCAATGGATATAAAACATTCTTTTTCATTTCTACCATCTTTTCAACAAGCTGTCCAATTCTTCTAAATGCTGAAAACTCTTCAATGGACTACATGTCATGGATGTATATCTCAAGTTGGTTATTCAAGAAAGAAACTTGAGACATAAAAAAAATTCTAAAGACAATTTGGTCTAGTCCATCAAGTTTACTAAGTGGGACCCATTAATTTTATATATATAATTGTACTAGGAGTAGAAGTCATCTACTACTACTACTAGGAAAGTTAAAAATGTAACGTGAATTCACTTAATTGAGTTATTTATTTTTTATTTTTTATTTTTTATTTTTTGTCTTTAGTGTGGGAGGTTTATTTTTTATTTTTTATTTTTGTCTTTAGTGTGTGGGGGGGGGGGGGCATTTGAAATTTCAGGGGGGGCAGGTGCCCCCCCTCGCCCCCCCCTCCCTCCGCCCCTGCATCTATAGATGTGTCCCATTTTTTTTTTTTTAATTCTCATTGATGTCGCTCATCTATTTGTGCCAATCATACTCGTTATTGAAACAATCCATCTCATTTTTGCTAAAAATCACTGGAATCATCCATCATATTATCGAAACTATCTAAATTTTTATCCATCTAACAATTCTCTCTATCTATTATATTGTGACTATCTAATTCATTGTCGATTGAAATTAGATTGCTCACACAAAATTGGTGTACACTAAACTTCAATTTACTAATAAATTGGCTATAAATTTGAAGCTTCCCAATCTGAATAGAGCTTGCTCAAGCGGCGGGTTGATTACAAATTCAACATGTGCCCTTATACCCTAAAAAAATCAAGATTTAAATAAATAAATAAAAACTGAATCAAGACTCACATAAATCAACATTCTGTGATGTTGATTGAAACAATTGGCAAATAATTCTTTTTCACATTTTGCAATATAAGAAATGGACAGCAATCACAGCACCATCATGTGACTTGAGCCGCACCCAATTCTAATCCAACCCGACCCATAGCCACCCCACAGTCCGCTTTGCTTGAACCTGACTTTGTTTAAACACGCAAAGGACTCTCTATAACAACTCGGACAAAATTCAGTTCAACACATTGGCCGAAACCATAACTCTCTCTCTCTCTCATTTCATCTCTCAGATCGAATCAAAACCAAAACCAAAACCCAATCAAATTCTCTCTAACACCTTACTCAACCTTTCTTCTCTCTAAGAAACAAAAAAATGGCACCAGTGTCAGCCTTGGCAAAGTACAAGCTGGTGTTCTTAGGGGACCAGTCAGTTGGCAAGACCAGCATCATCACCCGCTTCATGTATGACAAATTCGACAACACCTATCAGGTTCTTCTTCACAATCAGATCCACAACCCCACTGCTTTGAAATTAATCAGATCACATACTTTGCTCTCTCTCTCTCTCTCTCTGTTTCACTGATTCTCTGATCTGCTTCTTTTTTTTAGCTTTGAATTCAATTTTTCGTTTCTGGGTCTGCCTCTGTTTGCTTTGTTATTTGTTATTTCTTTGTGTTTGGATTGAATTTTGCACATACATATATACATGTACAAACAATTGTTTTTGGGTGATGAGAATTTGCAACACCCATGTTAACTTCTATAGTAATTGATCGAGCTGTGGTTTATAGATAAAATTTGTGGCATTGCCTGGTCTCGTTTTCAATGAGACCCACTTGTTATAACAATTGAATTATAAAAAATAAATAGTTTCTGAATGGTTGATGTTTGAATGGATGAGTGTCCAGAGGGAACATTCTAGATGACAAGTGAATGAAATCTTGAAAGCTTAGACTTAGATGAATGAGAGTTTACATGTAATGTTCTGAGAGATCTATTGTAATCGTTATCGATTCATTTCTTTGAGTCAGATCTATGGCATACCCACAAAATTTCTATATGTAATATTGTGTACTACCTTCTATGCTATTGCTAAACTTGCTTTCTTGTCCAGGAGCGTAAGTTTTTAAAAAACTTTGTGATCATATCTTGATTAGGGTTATTTTATAATTTCCAAGGTGCTTATTTCATGAAAGACAGTAAATCTTATTAGAAATGCTCATTTTGAGCCTTTAATTTCTTGATGAAGGGCATGATTATCAAGAAATAATGGGTCATGGTTCTTGATAAATTCTGAGTACCCCTTCCAACCCTAAAAAGAGGGGGATGCATTTGTTGTATTTCTCTACAAGGTTATTGAAGAAGAAGCTGTGTCTCTTGTAGAAAAATATCTCTTTTGTTATAGCTGTTCCTTCTTTTCTTTGTTTTATTAATTGTTTTTTTATTTTAAATTTAGTAATGAGCTGGCTGTTTATCCTTTTTGAGCATGCCAACATTTTTTATCTTGAACTAGCAGATGTTTAATTTTTCTAAAACCATTTTTTTGTGTGTGGTGATAATCAGGCTACAATCGGTATTGATTTTCTATCGAAAACTATGTATCTTGAAGATCGAACAGTTCGGTTGCAGTTGTGGTAAAATTTGGCACCTCTATATATATTACCCTTACTCATCCTTTATATGTTTTCTTATTTTCCCTGGACTTCATTCCTTACTTATGTACATGAAATTAGCAAAATGTTTATTTAAAATTGGGGCAAACAAGTTTTATGTGCTGAAATCACTGCATAAAGGTATGATGACAGATGGGTGATTACTAACGTCAAAATGTTTATGCATACCATTTGGAAGTTATGCTAAATCTAAATGGAAATGCCTTCATTCAAATTTTAAGCATCTTATGTTGCAAAGTGGATGTTTGTTCCAAACTGCTTTTAACTTGATTTCTTTCATCTTGAGCAAGAGAAGGTTAAAAGGATTGTACTACAGTTGCCACCTCCCCAACTATCTACTTATAAAAAAAGATTGTACTACATTTGGTGGATATGGTTATAATACAGCATGTTAATTGCTAAATTGCTTTCGTTATGAAACTGAACTCCAATATTTAATCTGTAGAGGTCTCACTTTAAATGCTTGGAGCTTGCTTCTTTACTTTTAACATATGAATTAAAGCATGATTAACAGATGCATGCAGAATGTGTCTGAGCTTCATTTTTATGAACTTTTATTCTAGGATTAATGCGTTGAATTTATGTTGTTGACTGAAATAGCATAGAGAACTTTGTAATTATGCTAGCTTTCCTTGTTTTATCAACGTTCTTCACCAGCATCAAATAACAAACTTATTTCTTTTTATTATTTTTTTCTTTTTCTGTGTGTTGCTAGAGAGATTTAAAACTACATTCCCAAATAATTTATGCCTGATCAAGTACTTTTCTGGCTCTCATCTCATAATTATTAATTTTTTTCTCTCATGAAAAATGAGCCTTTGATTTTAATCTCATAATTTGGATGTTTAGTTTCTATTTTGTTAAAATTGAGCTTCGATCTTCTTCTCAAAAATTGAATCTGTTATTGAGGTCTAAGCTGTTATTTAGTAGCGAGGAAACTGGTGTTAGTGAAATTATCTGATCATTGGGTCTCCACCTCCTACCACTCATGTACACTGAGAACATAAAAGGGGGTAAAAAGGTCCTCACTTGATTTTGCAATTTCTTTTTCAGTGGACCTTCTTGGCATGGTCTCTAGGAGTGAAAAATGACCATGGCATCATATAGTGCAATGAGATCTATGTCAAATATGTGGTGCATTTGTATATGCTGTTGAAAAACTGGGTTTTGAGTATAAAATGAGCATTTGTAAAAAAGATATGAGGAGTTGTGATTGCAAAACAGAGTTTTGGGTTCTTAAAACACTCTTTTAATCTTCCAAAACCCCTAACCAAATGGACCCATAAAAGAATAGCTATCTATCTTGAAAATTATACCCACAGCCTGCTTGAATTGTATATATGTCCAGTAAGTTATGCTGAATGGACTTGTATTATTCTGCATTCCTCTTTATTTCAGTTCCTTGGGAGTTGATGACCATTATCATATGATCAAAGACATTATTTGCTTTCATAATATTGGCACATACAGTTGTTTATGAGATTTTTCTAGTATAGGATAATGTTTGTGCGTGTATTTTTTAATAATTTTTTTGAAAGGTTTTATTATGTAATATGATGACAGGGATACAGCTGGACAGGAAAGATTTAGAAGTCTCATTCCGAGCTACATTAGAGATTCATCTGTTGCTGTCATCGTGTATGATGTTGCAAGTATGTAGTTTGGATTTTGTCCTCCAGTTGATTATTTACTTGTCACCAAATTATTTATCATCCCCTCCCCCCCACCCAAGTTCATGTGCACATGTTTGTGGGAACATATATCTTTATAAATTGCATTCCAAGAATGATTAAGTCCCATATGCAGTTGCTTATTTCCTATTTGCATAATCATTTCCTAAGAAGTAATAAACTTGTGTCATTGTGCTCTTTTGTGATTTTAGACCCATCAACATCCAGGCCTCCCACTTAATCTCTCTTGTTGTGAATCATGTTTTTGCATAATTGTTGGGGCTTGTTGCCACATGCTTGATGCATACTGACTATTCTGGTGCTCTATGATTTAGGCCGGCAAACATTTCTAAACACTTCAAAGTGGATTGAAGAGGTGCGCACTGAGAGGGGCAGTGATGTCATCATTGTCCTTGTTGGGAACAAAACTGACCTTGTGGAAAAAAGGTTAGAGAATATGAATTGGTGGATGGATTATATTTGATTGACTTGGTTCACAGTGGACTTTTTTTTTAGTTTCACTGTACCTGTTATAGTATGTAGCTTAATTAATTAATGAACTAAGTGCACAGAAACAGGCTTATTGCTAACAGTGTTGTCATTACAAATTTTCTATTAGATTGTTAATTTAATTTCTTTTCTCTGCTACACTCACTTCAATGATGTAGGACAACATTGAGCAATTGAATAATGCTATCTACAATTTTTCTTATATTATAGGCAGAGAAGGGAATAATCCCAGATAGTTCTAAAAAAAGGTTGAGTGTCTTGTAATTTTAGGGATTCAATAGATTGGGGAGGATTAATGTAGGCGAGGTGAGTTTTAATGATACCAAGTTTCAATGGCACTTTGCTGGAAGTTGAGAAAAATTTTGCTTACATTTTTTTGAATAGTGTTTGCTTTTCAAATTTTGGTCAGTAGAACAAAGCCTTAGGATGGTCGGGCTTGGCGTTATGAAAAGTAGAGTCATTGGTTCAAAATAGTAAGGTTTTATTCTATTTTTCCTCTTTTTATAAGTAACACTTTTAGAAAGAAAGAAAGAAAAGGGTTGTGGTTGAATAACTTATTCCCTCAAGAGCTTCATGTAGCTGTTTCTATGTGATCTCTTTTGAATTGAAATAGATTCTTTGAGCTGATTAGTGCTCCAGCTACTACTGTGAGTAGGACTTGTAAATTTGAGACTATTAATTTAGAAACTCAGAGTAATAAAACAAAGCCAAAGGCTAAGCATAATGATGTGTAGTGCACCTATTCCTTAATGGGATCCCTGCATTTTGTTTCCTACAGCATTTAAAGACACAAATGGATCCAGTATAAAACAACAATTCAGCAAAAGTGATTCTTGGTCACTTTCTTGATATTAAAAAAGTTTGCAAATCATTCCAAGTTTAGAAAGACTTTTTGAAAATTGCTGGTTGGGGTAGGCTTGTCAATAAAGGGATTGGAGTCTCAGAGCAGTGCTTATTCTAAGTGGGGCTGCGGACAAGTCAAGTGAAAATTGGCTACCTTTAAAGATCCCTTTCATACTATTTTGTTTGTCTTGTTTTTGCTGAAGAAGAGGCAGAGCTACAATTACTCAGAGTTATTCTTCCAGTAGAACTCTGAAAGTAAAATAGTTGAGTGACTAGACTTAGAGATTCTTGCATTGTTACTTTCCTAGGAAGAGTTGGGAAGAACTAGACTCAGGGATTCTTTTTGTATCTGTCATGCTGCAGACTGATTTAGTATGAGGTGTGTGAGAAGTTAATGGACTCCTAAATAATGCCGTGTAAAGTTCAATTGGATGATGTATCTGCAGGGGATATATAAAGACACCATTGGAGTTTTATTTTGTGAATATACAAATTTAGAAATCAGAAATTTCTAGGTTGAAGTAAACTGTAATGAAGCACAGGGAAAAGGAAACAAGGCATATCCTAAGGGAAGGACTGTAGATGGAGCAGATTTACTGAAGAGCATAACCTACATGGTCATAAGGCTTTGTTTGTGCAAATGAACTCTAGTTAGAGGGTGTGAGGTTGTGGGTTCAAAACCCACTGAGTGCATGTGTAACTTACCAATCATATTAACTACTCACTCTTATCATTATTATTCAATGTGAGTAGAGTTTCACATTGAATAATAATGATAAGAGTGAGTAGTCAATATGACATAATTCGGCCCAAACTTGTAAACTTAAGCTTTTGGGTTAGGCAGTGTCCCTATATATTATATTAACTACTCAATTGAAATCTCCCCAAGGTGTTATCTCCCCAAATATATATATATATATATATAGAGAGAGAGAGAGAGAGAGAGAGAGTTTTATTTACTTTCCATTGGAGTTGCTTCTATGAACCCCTTTAAACTAATTGAGATCAGTTACATGTATCTATCTTTTGCTAGTTTGCCTTCTTAAAGGCCATACATCAAACACTTATCTGTTTATCATATCTGTCTCAGTGATAGTGGTTCCATCTAAAGTTCACAGAATCTCTTTCATTTGCTTGTAATGCTTTGAATGGAATTATTTAGGCAATCCTGTGTATATCCACTTCAGTAAAATGACTCTAGGCTATCCTGTGTAATGCTTGGACTGTGTGTATTTGTTGATGTTGATTATTAATGAAGCTTCAGTCACCTCCGTATAAGATTTATGGATTTATTCATTTTGAGGAAGAAATCAAAACCATGAGCCTTGCTAGACCTTGTAAATTCTTAATTATTGTTTACTGTCATGACCTAGGCAACTGCCTGGGAATACCAACGACCTAGGGCATTAGGACATCACTTGGGTGAGACTTTCCTACACATAAACAGATTTCAAATGCATCAATATGTGTCTTTTATAATTTACTTACCATTAAATACTCCAGCTTGAGGTACTAATGCTTTCTTTTTCTGTAAGCTGGTCAAGTTGGTATTCAATATAAAATATGTATTTCCCTATATTTTATCAACAATATTCTCATGTACAAATTTGGAATTCCACAGGCAAGTCTCCATAGAGGAAGGAGAAGCCAAAGCTCGTGAGCTTAACGTAATGTTTATTGAAACCAGTGCAAAAGCTGGCTTTAATATAAAGGTATACTCCCTGCTTGAAATCCTTTTTTCATACATCATTGTAGTCAATTCTTAGTTTCCTTCCAAGTTGAAACTTTGCAAAATAAGGTTTGATATTTTCATGAGGGCTCTCAGGTCAACCTTTGTCTCTCTATCATTGATAAAACATATGTGGAATGAACATTCTTTGCCATTTATCTGCTGTATTATCATCAAATGAGATGCTGCCAATAGTCCATTAGAGCATCTCAGGAATTAGATGCTTTTGACCATCCTAGTTGGTTAATTATTTGACAAGGAATGTCTTGTGTCAAGGGTTAATTTGACCATTTGATATTTATTCAACTTATCATCTACTTCACAACTTATCATCTACCTCATGATTATGATAAGCCTCTATAGTCTTAAAGGTTTGGTACACTTATGAGGGCCCTAGATCAACCTTTGTGTTTATAGTTTACATTAGGATAAACATAAGTAGAATTTAATGTTGTTTATTATTTATATGTTACACCATTTTGGATAAGATATAGCAAATAGTCCATAATTCTCTTTAAATTTGGTGTTTTACTCGCTGCTGTTTTGGGGTTTATCAAAAAGATAAAGTAGGCAGACTTCATGGATGTGGTTCCTTCATTCTGATGCTCTGAAATTATTAACTTGGTTTGCCTTTCTTTTAATATTCAGTTTATTAATGAACCTTTGTCCAGGCACTGTTTCGGAAAATTGCTGCTGCTTTACCAGGAATGGAAACACTCTCTTCAACAAAACAAGAAGACATGGTTGATGTGAACTTGAAGTCTACTAGTGGTGGTGCAACACAATCCCAGCCCCAGTCAGGTGGATGCTCTTGTTGAGTGCGGCATTGTTTTAAATTTTCGAGCAACTATGCTCTATTTCTTGCTGTTTGGGTTTTCAGCCATCTTCTCCCCAGATCTGTAAAGGTTTCATTTAGATTCTTTTTTCCTTCAAAATACTTGTTGTCGGTTATAATCTTTTACTGCATTGCTTGGGAGATTCTCTTACTCTCTTAGGGAACACATGGGTCTGAAGAGCTAGGTGTAGAACTAGCATTGGGGAATTTGTTGCGTTGGTTAGACGGTCATAACCTCTGAGATATTTAGTAAGATTTACGGACTTGAATAGATTTTGGTATTAAGCATTTGTAAAATGAATATTGGGTACCTTCTGCACTCTTCTTGCCTTTTTGTATTAGAGATTTTGAGTTGGTTAGATTTTTTTTTCTTTTGATAAATAACGTAATAACTTTTTATTAAAGAATAGTCAACCTAAGTACACTGGAAATGTACTACATTGGCAGAAATTAGTAACCCAAATTACAATGATTAAGAAGAACATGGAGGGAAAAAGAAGTGCATGAAGATAAAATGAAGGTAAAACCGAGCCCCATTCAAGGAGAGTATGGAAGAAAAAGGACTCTATATCAAGGATCAACCGTTCTGAGTCCACAAAGCATCTAGCATTCCGTTTTGAGTCGGTTAGAATTTTCATTACAGCAGCAAGATTTTTAGATTTGAATAAATTCACTTTTAGCATTACCAAGATGATGAATAAGTTCTAATGTTCTTATGTTTTGATAGAAGAGACTTTTGAGTTGGTATAGCTCTCTCTCTATTTAAGTTAAATAATTTAGCTCTCTCTCTACTTTAAGTTAAATAATTTAACTCTCTTGGGATTTTACTCTATTTAAGTCAAGTAATCGGTGGAAGAAGAGTAAATGAGAGGGTTTTTGGCTTATATTTAATAAATCCCATATACTCTTTTTCCGCTGATTACTTGACTTCAATTAAAAAAAAAGTGGGGAGTATGGGGGGTTTGAAGGGAACATAATTTTAATTTAAAGGACAAGTTTGGCTCCAATTATGTTTGAAGCATTGGGCTCTAACTGTTAATAGGAAGATAGCATTAATTTTTGTCATGTGTAATGCACATGACCTATTTAATCCAACCAATTAAGTGAGTTATATGCAATGCTTATGACAAGACACATGACATCTTTTCATTAGTGATTAGAGCCCAGGGGTGGCGCCACCTTAAGGCTAGGGTGGTCCTAGGACCACCTTGACTTGAATTTTTTTTTAATATAATATTTTAAAATTTTTTATTTGTCTACCCTTCAACAAAAATTTGGGAACACCTTTAGCTTTTTTTATGCCAATAAAATTAAATTTTGCTCCATAATTTGTTTTACATTCAGTGGATGAATGATTGCTTGGTCGTGTACATTAAAAGAGATCTAGATTGTAGTATTGATAATGAGACTATCATGCATCGATTTCAAAATATAAAAACTCATAAAAAACAATTGTAAACTTTGTGTATTTGCAAGTTTTTTTTTTATTGTTGTTGTTGTCAATATATGAATTTCTCTTTTTATTAGATTGTATAATTTATGCTTCTTAAGGAACACCTTGAGAAAAATTCCTGAAGTCACCACTGTTAGAGCCCAAGACTCCAAACATATTTGGAGCCAAACCTTTTTCCTAATTCAAATTCATCAAGTATGATAATAGAGAATTTATTTCAACAAACTAATAATTCCTAATGATATAGGTGTATTTTAATTATATGATATATTGTCAAGAGTTTAGTAATTGTTTTTAGTAATTTAATAGTATTATTTGGTTTTCTGTATGAGAATGTTCAAGTATTTCTCCTCGCTTATTATAACAACTAAATATAGTCTTTAGACTTATTTAAATGATTTAATGAATCATGTAATTACAATTAAAATACATGTGGATGATCATTTGAATTGTGAACTATATAGAGTCCCTCACTAGGCTTAATCTCAACAAACCATTTTGTGATTCATACCAAATACATATAAGATTATTACAAATCTCACCCTTGGATTTTTATGCAATTGCACACGTAGTCTTGATTTTCAAATTTGAATTATCAATCCTTAAGAATATTATGTTTATGACATCCAAAATATTTGTGATAAAATTTTCCCAATAAATCCTAATGAAATTAATCAAATTATATGTACATGATTTTACCATACAATTAATTTATACAATATATTAATGTAGAATTGTAATAAACCGTGGTGCTTCAGCCCAAGAGATGGAGTTTTCCAAGCTTTATTCTCCAATTTATTTGTACCATGGACCAAGAATATCCAACAATGGGAGGCCCAAGAGTTGGCAATGCTGTTGTTGGGATGAATAGATTGAAGTTACTCTCTTTTATCCTCACTTTGTGAATGATCCCCTCTTTTCCAAGAAAATCCAAGGTGGATCTCTTTCTTCCTGGGAAGGCTTTTTCCTCACCACACTCGTATCTCTCTCCCCTAAAATTTTCTAACCCTTTCCTCCTCAATCCCTTTCCCTTTATATACCCAGCCTTGAGTGGATTAGTCATCATGAGGGGTCCCTTGCCCCAAGCAGGTGGGCCCCTCTTTGTTGCATATACTTGGACAAGTGGGCCCACTCAATATTCTTGAAATGACACTGTTGGAACTTGTGCCAACCTCCAAATTCGTGTTCGGCAGGGAGATTTCCCCAAGGCATTATATCATGCCTTTGACAATATCTTGTGGTGATCAATTCGGACCAAGCTCTGTTTGGGCCTTTCATCATTATTTAGTATAGCTGATGGTTGGTTCGTTCCTTTCAACAAAGTTTGGTACAGCTCGGGTGGGTCTGACTTAAATGGGCCATGATCTTGGGCTAGGCTTTGATTCGTGGACCGTACATAAACAATTCAAATTAAATTTTGATTGTGTTCTAATTTTATGTCAAGTGTTGTTTCAATTAAATTTTACACACTCTAATTTTGTTCTAAATGTTGATCCAATTTAAAACTACTCCTAGCCATTTCTTCTTCAAGCTTATTTTAAAGTAATTCAAGTTTTTCTAATGTTTGTGGCCGTGACATGTGTTGTGTTTTCATAAGCCAATGGCTAGACTCAGGCTCTTTTTGGATAGTGCCATCCACTCCAATGGTACACCCATTGGCTTCTATAGTTGTTTTTTCTACTAATAAAAAAAATGATATAACGAGTGATAAAAATAATGAATTAATGAAAATAATAATTTTGCGTGTAAATAATTTTGAATTATGAAGTAAATGAGAGGAGATATGTTAGGCTATGAGACAATATGAAATAAAGGAACTAGATTTAGTAAGATTAAACAAACATATTTATCAAGATTAAATGAATATAAATTTGTCAATGTCCAAGTTAATATTTTTGGCATTAAATTTATGCCAATAGATGCGGCAAGCAATATCATAAGAAGATGTGTAGCAATACAAGTTAATGAGAGAGTATTCTCATGCATACGTAATTTGAACCAGGAGGCATTAATATTACAAGTAAATGTAAATTTGGAGAAATATGTTAGGGTACTAAGCAAGTCCAAACAAGTATATTTGGCGATATTAAATGAATATATTCATCTATGCTCAAGTTAATATATATGGCATTAAACTCATGCCAATAAATGTATAAATAAGAATATATAAAAAGTTTAAGCTATTAATTTTTTTTTTTTAGAGAGATTATTTTAACTTATGGAGTCCGCTCTTGATGATAGCTCTTTATCATTAGGTCAAGTCATTAATCGGTTTTTGGTATAGGTGGAGATTGAACCCTAAATCTCTTATTCAACTGTTAGAGACTTTACTAGTTGAGCTAATTTGAACTCACTATTAAAAGCATATCTTAGTTGCAAGCAACAACTCATATTTCACTCTTGGCCAAAAGAAAGTCATGAGGTACATGTGATATGTCAAGCCCAAGAATTCATGCTAGCAAATGTGAAATCACAAAAACTATAATAGATTGTCAAAACAGCTCCCATATTTGTGTAGTTAAGAACTAATGATAATAGAGAGTGATGAGTTTAAGGAGAAAGTGACACTCCTATTTGTGTAGTAAAGTCATAAACATGCTTTGTATTCCATTAAAAAAAAAAAATGCTTTGTAAACATGACCTACAAAATCCATGCTTTGTTAAATGAATACAGCCATTTATCAAATCCATCAAAGTTGAAAAAATATGAGGAAAAAAAAAAAAAAGAAGATCATGAACTACAAAATCCGTTATTCCTGCTGTAAGATACAAGAATTTAATTAACATATAAACATAATGCATTATAGAAAGAAAAAAAAGGGTATAATATGATGTTGAAAATCATATCACCATCATCTTAATTTTTTAAAAATAATTTTGGTTGGAAAATAGAATGGTTGATGAGACCAATTAAATTATTATAGCTAATTAATTATGCCCAAGTCTTCTAATTATTTTCATATAATATATTTATTGGACCCAATCGTATGCTGCTATGTGAGTTTTATGATCCTCGTTTTACCAAGCTTTGATTGTGATTTCATGTCTATAACGTTGGGAATATGAATTAATAACGTGTTACAGTTATAAGTTTTTTATAAATTATAAGAGCTTGTTTCACCATTAGTTTTTTTTTTTTTTTAAATCCTATCCAAAAACTAAGGCTATGTTTGGTAACAGGTTTTGTTTTCTATTTTCAAAAACTTGCTTTGAGGAATATAAAGAAAATACAATTTTCTTTTATTTTTGAAATAAAAAACATGTTTGGTTTATTGAAATTAAAAAGATAGAGTTTTGAAGAAAAAATAGAAAATACTAAAATATGTTGTTCCTTGGATTTAAACTCTAATTGCTAACTCATTATGAGACAAATTCATTAAATTAAATATGTGTTTTCATTAACTTTTGAAAATTAAAAACTGAAAACAGTCTTTTACATGTTTTTGATTTCCTTCACAAATTGAGTTTTGAGAACAGTTTTTGTTTTTTGTCAATTTTGAGTTGTCAAACAAACTTTTTTGTCTTAAAAAAACACACACATTCAAGGAAAAGGAATTACAAAAAACTAAGTTGTTAAGTTAAGTGGTTACTCCTAGATTCGTTCGCTAGGCAATGTGGCCCAAGCAGCCAAGCCATCCAACTAAATGTAGTACCAAATTATTGTACATCATTTTATCCCCAAAAAAATTATTGTACATCATATTGTATCAATAAATGTGCTACATGTTTCTCAAATAAATAAATAAATGTGCTACATTATGTTGTATTGTTTACAAAAATTCATTACAAAAATAGTTTGCTTTTAATACGAAACTGTATTGCCAAAATAAAAAGCAATTAATTAGGTTAGGAAATTTAAAATGTTACTTCAACAAAAATTCTATTTTAAAGAGTGTCATGAATTTCACAAAAAAAAAATTTGTTTTAATTTAATTATTTTGATCACCTATAATTATGTAAATATATTTTTTATTTTTTGATATAATTATGTCCATATTATATATTGCAAGAAGCAACTAATTATGCCTATGATTATAGCAAGAAGTAAAAAAAATCAGGAGATTTTAGTTTTACCTTTAAGACGTAAAAAAATCTCAGGAGAAGTAGGAAACGAACAGGATGGGAAGAAATAAAGAGACACTTTGGTATAGTCAAGATTTCGGATCAACTGAAGAAATGACATGTGGCGAAAAAGTCGAGGTCAGAATCGCAACAAAACAACTAGAAAGCGCCATGTCATATGATAAATTGAATCCTCTACGGCATAAACTACACACAACACAAAAGAGAAATCTATAAGTACGTGGCTTTGCTTGCACACTCTCTCAAACAACGCTCTGAAAACCCAAAACAAAACAAATGTGAACATTTATTTCAATTTAATATTTGGAGACTGTGCTTAAAATTTAATTATTTGATTATGGATGAATATTGGTTTATACAAGAATATTGTTTTTATAATTACAATTTGAAAATTTTTGTGTATAGTAGTGTTTAACAAAATGCTACAATATATATCTATTGTAGCAGTTTTCAAAACGTTGCAACATATATATATGTAATACCATTTTTAAAAAATGTTGCAATAGATTATTTATTGCAACATTTTTTAGAACTGTTACATTGCATTTTGAATAAATGAATTTAGGGTTTATTGAAGTGTTTTTTTTTTACTGTTGTAATGAAAACATTGCAAAGGTAAAAATGTATTGTGGCGTTTCTATTAAACATTGCAATAGGGATATTGTTGTAGTTCTGTTGTAGCGGTCAGAAAAGTGTTGCAAGAAAACATTGCAAAACCTATTGCAACGTTTTTTTTATAGAGTTTTACAGCGTTTTGTGGCCACTGCAATAGAACCAATTTCTTGTAGTGTGATCAATGTGTGGCCATGGAATCTTCAAAGAAGAGGAAGAGTAGAGGTGATGGAATGTTTGTGTCTGTGGCTGAAACATTGGCCAAGTGGAGAGACTATAATGCTCAGCTTGAGTCTTCTAGTGTTGAGGCCAAACGTGCACGTAAACTTCTGACCATGGGATCAAAGAAGGGGTGTATGAAAGGAAAAGGAGGGCCCGAGAATCCACTCTGCAATTACAGAGGGGTTACGAAAAGGAGTTGGGGTAAATGGGTTGCAGAGATTCATGAGCCTAACAGAGGAAAGAGACTTTGGCTCGGGACTTTTGATAATGCAGTTGATGCTGCCTTTGCTTACAATGAAGCTGCTAGGGTGATGTATAGTGCCTATGCACGACTCAACTTTCCAGAGTCTGTTTCTACTATATCTGGCCCTACTCTTGTGGAATTTGAGGTTCTGTTGATGACTCTACTGCCATGCCTAGTTTGGTAGAGGATAAGTCTAGTGTAACAAGCTATTCTGAGAATAGTAGACTGGACCACTTTCTAGGTTGTTCTGAAAATGAGTTTCTTGATGTGCAAGAACTTATGGCACTGTTAGACAATGATCCTCTTGGCTTCACAGATTCAGAACTGAGTTTTGGGTATAGAAAGGTGAAGGAGAAAGAGAGATAGACTTATTTTGGGTATATAAATAGGTATGGAATGTCATAAATAAGGGATAATAAATGAATTTTTAATCAAAATATTAGCATTAATGAGTGTTTTTTTTTTTTTTTTTTTTCTGTTGGATTTACTTAAATTCAATAATTTAGAAAATGTGTGTGTGTGTGTGTATATATATATATATATATATATATATATATGAGTTGGGTTCAAGTTACACATGGTGCAACTCTAAGTAATGTTACACCATTCAATATTTTTTTCATTGGATGCGAATTTTGACAAATCTACCATTAGATTACACTATCTTCGTATATTCTTCATACTTGCAAATTTTCATAATGATCAAAGATTAATAGCCATGTCATCAATTAATTGTTCAAATTCAAACTTTTGTAGTTTAAAATAATGCATGAAATATGTGTTTATGGATCAAATAGTAAATAATATCCAATTGACATGAAAATTGGCAAGAATGTTAAAAACATATAAAATATGTAATTCAATGGTGGTATTTCAAAATATGAATTCTATGACAAGTTATTGGGTGGTGTAACATTGCTTAGAGTAATATCAAGTGTAACTTGAACCCAACCCTATATATATACACACTTTTTTTTTTTAATGTACAAGTATATAATTACTAAATATTGAAGTCACTTCTTAGTAAATAATTTATGGAACATACATGGGATTTTCAGTATTCCAATCAATTTTCCATAACTTCTAATTTTTTGATTAAGTTTCCAAGTTTGGGGGAGAATTTTACACCAGTCGCTATTGCTAAACCAAACTGGGTTATGATAAGGAAAATGCTAAAGGTATTATAAGTTTGGGAAAAGTTAATAGAAGCCTTGAAGTATTGGTTTAGGAACTATTTTTATAAATTTTTTATGGGAATAAAAAAAAAGTAATTGATTTTTTTAACAGTTTTTTTATATTTCTATAAAAGTGGTATTAAAATTTTCTTAAAATGATCTATTAATAAATGCCCTAAGGGCACTTGTTAACCGGACTTTACAAGTTTTTTTTTTTTTTTTTTTACAAGATCAAATTTATACTCTAACTTAATCTAAGTGTATATGTGTGTGAAACTTCTTCTTGGAGACTTAAACTCTGGCTCTTGCCCTCCAGACCCCACAAGCACTTATACTTGTGAAGTGACCACCACATCAAGGGTGTGCGGTGGTCGGACTTTACAAGTTTTACCATATAAAGCTTACAAACTAATATGACAATTATAATTAATGAACTTTAACTACCTCATAATTGAATAGTCTCTTTATGATTAGTGACACGTACGTTTGTAAGTTTAACATAATAAAACTGGTTAGAGTACTTGCAGCACTACTCTTATGATAATGATGGTTAATATTTCAAATTGGAATAAATATTTCAATATCATGACCAACAACATTTTGTAAGTGCCTTTTCTTATTTGGGAGATTTCTCTTCACCCCCCCCCCCCCCCAACCCCCTTTTTTTTTCCTATTTATTTCATTTTGGGCAAATTCGCATTGAACATTCAAGAACTCATGCTATCCAAGCCAACACATTAGCATTATTGAATCATTATCCACTGTTTTAGCATGTTTAGCCAAGCTAATTAATTCTGCCCATTATATATATATATATATAAAGAGAAAAGGGTATAGTATGTCCAAGTCTTCTAATTATTTTCATATAATATTCTAACTTATTGGCCAAATTGTATGTTTCTAAGTGAGTGTCATCCTGCTGGGATTTTTATGATCCTCATTTCACCAAGCTTAGATTGTGATTTTATGTCCATAATGTTGGAAATATAAATTAAGAAGCACTCACGTTAGTGGGTGTATAGTAAAAAAATGTGTTAAATTCACAATTTTTCTTAAAAATAACCCACATTCATTAATATATAATTATATAAATTTACAAGTTTCTGTATTAACTGTGTAAATTTACATTGATATTATTCATTTTGTACTTATTTTGTTATTATTATTATTATTTACATATCTTGAAGATAAATGAAGAGAACGGATGATGGTTGTTGTGTTTAAATAAAGAGAAACAATAAATAAAAAATCAAGAAATATTGATATTTTAATGAAACATTGTATAAAATAGATAATTTGATATAAAGTGTTTTGTAAAGTGTGTATGTAAAATAGACATAAATTTTTGTATTACCTAATTATAATATATTGGACATAAACCATTTACTTAAAAAAAAAAAAATCCAAGTAGTTAAGTACTTCTTGCAATATATAAGTAGTTATTCTTACATTCGCCAAGCAATGTGGCCCAAGCCACCCAACTAAACTTATTACCAAAATTAAAAAACAGTTTATTAAATTTTCAGGTGGTTTAATTTAATTTAAAGTTAGGAAATTTAAAATATTACTTCAACAAAAATCCTATTTTAAAGAATGTCAAGAACTTCAAAATAAAGTTGTTTTAACAATTTAATTATTTTGATCATCTATAATTATGCGAATAATTATTTATGTCCATATTATATATTGCAAGAAGTAATTATGCCTATGATTATATCAAGTTGTGTCAGATATGTTTAATTAAAAACAAAAAAGAAATCAGGAGATTTTTGTTTTCCCTTTTATAGGATGTAAATTGTGCCAGATATTTTTTCTTCTTAGCTGATAGGTTTCTATATGTTTCTATAATTGCCTGTTAATGTGTTTCTGTAATTGCTATATATATGGTAGAGTTTGTGTTTAACTCTGAATATTCATTCCCATGGTTGGTGATGCGGCTAAGACCAGTTATTTTTTCTTTTATTATTAAGTTGGAATTATTTTTTAAAATAACCTTAAGCCCAGCCTTCAAGTAGTTCAATAGGACCATGTTTACTATTGGCTTTGCTTTTATTGATATATAGTCATTGCTCCAGCCACATTACCCGTCTCTAAACTTCTTTTACATGACAATGGACCATGTATGTGGAGGTTAGAACTTAAACTTATCGAATCATGAATGATTTCATTCTATACTCACTTTATTCGATTATTTGGCTTCAAAAAACAAAAGGGAAAGGAGTATGGGGGTGGGAAGGGGACATAATTCAAATTCATCAATAGTATGATAATAGAGAAAGGTTGTTTAAACAAATTGACAATTCAACTAATGGTCTAGGAGTATTTTAATTATATGACATATTGTCAAAAGTTTAGTATTTTTTTTTTTTTTTTTTTTTTTTTTTTGAGAATCAAAAAGTTTAGTAATTCAATAGTATCATTTGGTCTCCTTTATGGAAATGCTCAAATATTTCTCTTTGCTTACTATAACAACTGGATTATATAAAAAACAACATATTTAATAGTCATTAATTAGACTTATATGAATGATTTAATGAATTATGTAATTATATTTAAAATATATGTGGATGATCATATGAATTGTGACGTATGTGGGGTCCCTCACTTTGCTCACTAAGAAATACTCCCTCCGTCCCATTTTGTTTGTCCTGTTTGAAAAGTTAAACTTTTTAAGGGAACATAATTTATTATTTTGTTTACCTTTTAAAAATGTATAAGTTTCCAAAACTACCCTTAAATAAATTTATCAAAAAATTGAATTATTAATAGAAACATTAATAAATAGGGGTATAATAAGAACATTAGTAAATTAATGACTCTTATTTTTAGAAACAGGACAATATTTTGGGACATCCCAAAATGGAATAGAGGACAAACAAAGTGAGACGGAGGGAGTAAATGAAATAGAGAATGATGAGTTTAAAGAGAAAGGGACACTCCAATTTGTGTAGTTAAAAACTATTCCATCAAAAAAAAAAAAATTCACCTACAAAATCCATGATTTGTTACATGATACAGAGATTTATAAAATCCATTTAAGTTGAAAAAAATACTCCCTCCGTCCCACTTTGTTTGTCCTGTTTGAAAAGTCAAACTTTTTAAGAGAACATCATTTATTGTCTTGTCTACCTTTTAAAAATGTATAAGTTTCCAAAACTACCCTTAAATAAATTTATCAAAAAATTGAATTAGTAAATTAATAGGGGTATAATAGGAACATTAGTAAATTAATGACTTTTATTTTTAGAAATAGGACAATATTTTGGGACATCTCAAAATGGAATAGAGGACAAACAAAGTGTGACGGAGGGAGTATAAGGGAAAAAAAAAACAAGACCATGACCTACGAAGTCCATGCCTTTGGTAAGATACAAGACTTTAATTGACATACAAACAAAAATTATGTTACATAATGCCTAAGGGGTTAATTATTCAAATTATAATTTAAAAGACTAAAGTCACTAAATTGACAAATATGAAAATTTATTTGTGAAATTTGTAAAAATCCAATTAAAAAAAAAAATCGGCATTCATTTATAAAGGAAAGCAATGTTGTGAATCAGTGAATGACAATTTTTTCTCTTTAATTTTTTTTTAAAAGTGTTGAGGTCTCCAACTTTTTTTTTTTTTGAGAGGAATTAGTTATTTAAGTTAGCATTGAAATTTGTTGAGGTCTCCAACTACAGAAAGTTATGAGGTACCAATGTATTTTTGAAGGTATGATATTTTTTATGATTATAAATATGTAAGTTTTTTAATCTTTATTGTTTTTATTAATACAAAAATAAAAACTAAGATTAAAAAGCTTATCCTGATCATAAAAAAATTACCATTTTCCAAAAAGAACACCAATATAAACGTGCAACTAATCTTACGTCGACAAAAAAGTAGGCCAAGTATTTGTGGATCCATTCTTCAATGGCTTCCATTTTAACCTTTTTTTTTTCTTTCATTTTTATGGCTCAACTATTATCTACTAATACCAATTTTATTGTATACTAATCACACAACATGCAACCTCAATAATTATATATATATATATATATATATATATATATATATATATATATATATATATTTAAAACATAGATCTTTTTGTCACTAGGTTTATTGAAAAGAAATTGGGATATGTTACTTCTATCCTTATGGGTCACCCAAAAAAGAAAAAAAAATGAAAATAAAAGCAAACAAATATCTTGCAAATTTATTTAATTGTAGTTCTTAAAATCTAAAATTATGTAGTATGAGTTTATTAAATTCTACTGGTAATGTGGAAGTAAGAGACTTAAAACCGCTTCTAATTAATCTGAGAGTAAAACAGAACATGCCCCAAATCTAAGACTATTTAACCCAGGTAGTCTAATTCCATTACAAGTTTACAACTTACCCAGAGTGACAGAAGCTGATAACATATTAAAGATTATGAGCGAGAAAAATGCCAAGCCAACAAGAGCCTTTATTATACATAGAATCGCATCTCTACTAACAAAACACAAACAACTAGAGGATATATATATATATATATATATATATATTAATGTACAAGGTATATAATTACTAAATATTGAAGTCGCTTTAGTAAATAATTCGTGGAATATTTATGGATTTTTCAGTATTATTCCAATCAATTTTCCATAACTTCTAATAATTTTCCAATTGAGTTTCCAAGTTCGAGGGAAAATTTTATCCCAGTCACTTGCTAAACCAAACTAGGTTATGATAAGGAAAATGCGAGTTTGAGAAAAGTTAAAGGATGACATTGATTTATGAACTATTTCTATTCTTTATAATTTCTTTAAGGGAATAGAAAAAAAAAGTAATTGAATATTTTGACAATTTTTTATATTTTTTATAAAAGTGGTATTAAAACTTTTCTAAAATAATCTATTAATAAATGGTCTAAGGGTATTTGTTAACTGGATTTTACAAATTTTACAATATAAATCTTATAAAATGGTGTGACAATTAATGTAATTGATAAATTTTAACCACCTCATAACAGAATATTTAAATTATCTCTTTATGATTAGTGACACGTAAGTTTATAAATTCAATACAGTAAAACTTGTAGTATCTGTATCACTACTCTTACGATAATAATGGTTAGTATTTTAAATTGGGATGAATATTTCAACGTTATGACCAACAACATTTTGTAAGTGCCTTTCCTACCTTATTAACTAGATTTCTCTTGCCCTTTTTTTATTTATTTTTTATTTCATTTTGGGCAAATTCGTATTGAACATTCAAGAACCAGGAACACTAACTAGGAGTCTAGGACACGTGATTTAAACTTTTTTTTTTTTATAAAATAAATCGGGAGATAAATATGATTTTATTGAATCAGAATCATGGAATGTCAAGATTTTTAACTGTTGTTCGTAGTCTAGAACTCATGCTATCCAAGCCAACACATTAGCGTTATTGAATGATCATTATCCACTGCTTTAGCATGTTTAGCCAAGCTAATTAATTATGCCCATTATAAATGAAAATAAATAAAATAAAAAGAAGAAAAATAAAAGGGAATAGTATGTCCAAGTCTTCTAATTGTATGTACTATGTTGCCAAGTGAGTGTCATCCTGGGATTTTTATGATCCTTGTTTCACCAAGCTTATATTGTGATTTTATGTCCATAATGTTGGATATATGAATTATAATATACTAGTATGTAACTCATGCTTATGTATGGGAATTGTCAATTGTAATAATATTATTGATATTAGCTTGGGTTATTAAACATATAGAACATTAATTCGACTAAGATATTTGAATGTACTAAAATAATTTTTCCTTAAAATTTTTATGATATTTGTTATATCAAGTTTTCTTACTACACTGCACAGTTACATTTATGAATAATCACAATTAAATATTTAAAATTTTGATCGAATATACTCATTGATTTCAAATTTTCATTAGAGAATAAACTCTAACTATCATCAGAAAGAGCAAAATTACGTGCCTTTTTGTTTTTGATAATATATAAAAAGATAAAGTAGGTTTTTGATGTGTTAAATGACAAATTTTTACAACACCTGATGCTTTTCTCTAAGATGAATCCCTTAATGGCAATGCCTCATTAATGATATTTAAAGTCATATTGTTAAAAATATAAAAGAAATATGCAATAAAGACAAATATATATATATATATATATATATATATATATTTATATTTATTTATTTATTTAAGGTTGCTCTTAAAATTTTAAAAAAATAAATAAATAAAAAAACTCATTTTTCCCAATTGCCAAGGGGCCTCAATAAGTCAAAATAGCATTAGGGTTGAAGCCTTAAGAGATTAAATTTTATAAGAATATGGTGTAAAAATTCGTTTTTACCCCTCAAATCCCAACATGCCACTTCATCATATTATATGTATTAAATAATATACACAACTACACTGAATCAATTCTAATACCTATTTGAAAATCCAACTTAATTGTGAGTTTAATAAGATGTTATTATGTGTGGTAGGATTTATTGAGTTTTAAGTAAAAAACTGATGTGACAATTTCTTTTTGAATTGTGTAAAACATGAGTTGTACACCCCATCCTTACTGAATTCAGACTCAACCCTTAAATCAACTAAGGATCACAAATATCTTTTTTACAACCTACTTCACTAAAACGGATGATACAAAATTATAAACAAAAATAACCAATTACAAACAAAAGCAAAAACTAAAATTTAAAGTTACGTTTATTTGGATCTAATAAATGAGCACCCAATAAGAATCATAGATGCAATATTGCAAATTGCATCCAATAGCAATAAAAACGGCTTGATTATTTGAATAATTGATCATAGATGTATTGAATTAGATGCTTCATTACATTTCTTGAAATCTCCCACATTACAACTCCTTAATAAGTATGGAAACTGCTTGGAAAAGGTTGTAACAATACATTAAACATATATTATCAACACATGGGAGTAGAAAATGATAAATCCAAATGATTCATTTATCATAGAATTTAGTATTGTTCGTAGGAGTACTCAACAATCATAAACCATAACAATTGCAAACTAAAACTTGTCGTTGTAAAAGTAGAAAATAAAAAGAAATGTAAACATATTAAAAGTAATAGGTCTTACAAAATTAGCCCCAAAAAAAGAAACAATATCTTCTACCAGTTACTCAAACAAAAATCATATATAATGCCCAAATTTAAAAATTAAAATTAAAAATTCACCAAAAGCTGTTTCAACAACTTGACAAAGGCGAAAGGGTGATAAGTGGTAACCATCAGATCTCTCTCTCTCTTTTGGTCTTTTTCTTTGGAGTGAAAATAGCAATAACTTTCATTACATAGGAATATGGTTGAAGCTTAATCAAGCAATATGGTTGAAGCTATTCCATCCACACCTGAAAAGAGTCCATATGGCGAGCATATTAATTGAGCTAGTAAATGAGCCATGGACTTACATGGGACAAATGCAAAACTAAACGTCTACACCCATCAAAATTCTTGGTGTAACGTCTGGCATTGTATAAAATTACTAAAATATGAACAATATAAATTTTCATCACGTATGAATGTTGGAGTAGTTCAAGACATAAATGGAATGGACGAACCCCCTTTGAATGTGGACAATGCCATTATACATGAAGAGTATCTTGTGGGACTTCATTACAATTATTACAAAAATAATCTTATAAAAAGAGGAGTAGATTTTGCTAGAAATTTTGTGCACCAAGGGTTCTATACCAAGCATCGTCTTTGGCTCCATATTGAAGATCATTGAGGTGTTTCAAGTGAAACTACTACAAAGTTAATGTACTGCAATTAGTTGTTACAGTGGTGAAGTCACGTAGATAGGAGATCCATGGACCTTGAAGGAGGTCTCTAAAAAGAGTAGTTGTCCAACTGATTTGGAGCTGAGTTCAAGTAGATCATAGGTTCTACTGTAAGTAGGTACTTCAAGATTGGGTATATCCTTCGCACTTGTAATTTGTAATATCAATCTTTGTTAGTGGATTCTTCAAAGAGTGGTGACCTATGTATCACTCAATGGAGTTTTTTATGTCAAGGTTTTCCGCATTCTAATCATATCATTGTGTCACATTTATTTTCCATTGCACTTTATTTTTGTAATATGGTTGTACCCATCACCAATAAACCCAACTTAACCACTCACTCTTGTCATTCTTATCCAATATGGGATTTCACTTGCATGTATATACCGAATAATCTCCCCCTCACGTGTGAGTTCTACCTTTTTGTGGGCTTTGACAAAGTCCTATTAGTTTCCCCTTGCCTATGAGTTTTTTTTTCCACTAACGTGTCATCAATGGAACCCTCGTACGCTATTCATGGGAACTAGGTATCAATCCCACATGCTCATCCATGGAACTTAAACCAAGCTTTCATGTCCAAGGGAATCTAGCACCACACCATAATCTAGCACTATTGGCAATATTCATTTGTTGGGATTTTTGTTTTTCAGGACCATCTATGTGGGATTTATGAGCTTACCTTTTGCGAACTATATTTGTGAGGGCTCCAAGTACATGCACTGTGTCTCCACTTATGTACTTTGCCACACACCACCATAAGCTCTTGTAACATTCGTTAGGGAGAGAACACATTAGGTAAACTTTAATTGAATAATTAATATAACACATAGAGACATAATATGACTAAAAAGGCTTAAGTCTATAAGTTTGGTTCAACTATAATATATTAACTACTCCCTTTTATCATTTATATTCAATGTGAGATTTCACTCATGCATGTATATCTAACATGATCTTCACTTCTTTCCTTAATAGGAGTGTGATAGAAGGCATGGAGTTAGTGGTAGCAAGATTCTCGAGGTCTAAACCCAAGATTTGGGAGTGTGGTATGGTGGGCGAATATCTCGCACCTGAAGCCTCGAAATTTCTTTGAGTGTGTTTTCATTGATATTGTGGTCATCCTAAAGGTCGTTGTTGAACGAGCTATGGGATCAAATGATCCAAGTCGGTAGGTCACCCGTGGCATTGGCCAATTGAGTGGCGCATTCGTGACGCATGTGGAATCAAAGAGAACTTGGTCCTCAGAAGATTCATAACCTTGCAAATTGCCTCGTTAGTCTCTTTCCAGCAGAATAATGGATATACTTTCACACCCAAAAAGAAAAAAGAAAAAATTGATAATGCATACATGCACCCTGTACAAATCATAGGGAATCTCTCAAAGACTTCCCATTTTACAAGCAATGTGATGGCACCCACTACAAAATCTAGATGTATCCTTAATTAAATAGTGATTTGTGTGTTCTTTTCTGAAGCTATAAACTATTTTCTGATCAAAATATGAAGCTACATGCTTGTGGCTTAGGCAGTAACATCATATTTTGATAACTATAATGACGCAGTTCGCAATTGATGAAGACAAAAAGAAGGATGTGAAATTCTACCTGATTCACTCCCGTCCCTCTCAATAAGCTGTTTAAGTCAATAAAAGTTTTTTTGTTTGTTCTTTTTTTCCCCTAAGGGCAAGTGGAGTATTTGATTCTCGGATCATAATCTCACAGAAGAGGGAAAAAATACCAATTGGTCATATGACCTTTACAAATCAACACGGTTAACATATAAGACAATAGTGATTTTACATTTTTTTTATTATCATCTTTTGTAGTTTTGATTCACTACACATAGAAATATTAACAGTTGTTTACTTGGTTCAGCAGTTCAGCCCATTACCAAGAAAATTTTCAGAACAATCGGAGGAGAATCAGGTACAATCAAATGATTTTGGATTTCAATAATTCTATGAACTCCTTGGAATTATCACTAAATAAGAAATAGCTTATTTTATTTTTATTGATTGGGACTTGAGAGAACCGTGTTACCATACTTAAAATGAGATTAAGGTTACGTTCATCATTTGGTCTGCTGTTCTTTTCATCTTGTTAGATGGGTTGTTTAATTCACACAGCGTAAACCACAAAATAAAGTATTTTTTTCCCTGTCCCCGTTTTTTATTTAGAAGATCCTTTCCCCAGTTAAGCCTTGTTGTTTTTTTTGGTTATAAAGTTAAGCCTTGTTGAGAGGGACGGGAGTGAATCAGGTAGAATTTCACGGATCCGGATCCTCTCCATTTCTCTTTGAAATGGAGAGGGTCCAGTACACGGACAGGATCACCTTTGCATTATATCAAGGGCCAAAAACATGCCACGTCATAACTTAACCCACTTAACCCAAACCACACTTAACTACATTTAAACAAACTAGAGCTCTTTAACTCAAAGGACAAAACACACTTAATTACCCATCTGAACATTTCAAATTCCAACTCTCTTTCTCACTCTCTTCTCCAAGGTTCTCTCTCGCCCCGCCGTCACGGTGCCCCGACTTTTTAACTCAGCTCCTCGCTCAGTTCCTCGCTCACCACACAAACTAAAATCCCTAACCCATGAACTCAGCTCCTTGCTCTCATGGATTCAAGCTCGTGGATCATGACTCATGAGGCATACACTAGATTCAAGCTCGATCCCTCACCCAAATGGCAAAAATAAATTGCAAGAATTATTAATTACCAAGAATTTAGCAAAATAAATCAGAATAACACAAAAGTCAAACTATATAAAAAAAATATGGATTATTATTACAACTTGCTATGTTTCAAACTCCTGAAAACAAACAAACCAAAAAAAAAAAAAAAAATTATAGAGACAAAATTAGCCTCCCTTAAAATCCTGACCGTCCATTCCTAATACTGGACATTAGCACCGACCTGCGAACCACAACTTCTCAGCTCCATTAACCAGGACACCTGCGCGGCGCACGAAATCAAACAATGGAAGCACCAACTGGCGGAGGTGTAGAGGGCGAGAGAGCTCTTCCTGTAGATCGATGGACATAGTGGAGACACGGATGTCGTGGAGGCGGAGTGCGAGCTTGTCGCCGACGCGAGTGGTGGTTCTGGAGTCCCAGAGGTGGCAGTGGCGCGGGAAGCAGTTGAGTCTGGCGCGGTAGAGTGCGACGAACTCTTGCTCTGAAGAGGAAGCCATGGCGATGATGGAGGCGGTGGTGGGTTGAGTCACCTATGCTGTTAGCTTGCGACATGAGAGGACTAGACGGAGAAAAGAGTGAGAAAGAGAGTTAAGTGTGGTTTGTCCGGTTGAGTTAAAGAGTCTCTAGTTTAAGTGTAGTTAAGTGTGGTTTGGGTTAAGTGGGTTAAGTTATGACGTGGCATGTTTTTGGCCCTTGATATAATGCAAAGGTGATCCTGTCCGTGTACTGGACTCTCTCCATTTCAAAGGGAAATGGAGAGGATCCGAATCCGAATTTCACATCCTTCTTTTGTCTTCATCAATTGCGAACTGCGTCATTATAGTTATCAAAATATGATGTTATTGCCCAAGCCACAAGCATGTAGCTTCATATTTTGATCAGAAAATAGTTTATAGTCTGTTTGGACATAACTTATTTTGCTGAAACTGAAAACTGAAAACACAGTAGTAAAATAATTTTTAAATGTGTAAATAGTACCGTGAGACCCATTTTTAATGAAAAAGTTACTGAAAAGTAGAATTTGTGGGTCCATAAATAGTGCATGAATGTACTGTTTACTATGAAAAAGTCAACATTTGTGGCTACTGTTTAATAAACAGTACATAAACAGTAGCCGCATCACTCCAAAACGCGTGAAAACCAACAAAAAAAAAGAAAAAAAGAAGGAAACGTGGTCTAGAAAACGTAAACACAGTTTCAGCCGAATCCAAACTGCACCTATAGCTTCAGAAAAGAACACAAAAATCACTATTAATTATTGTTCACTTATAGACTATGATTGAGGGGAGTCAAACATGGTACAACTGGACGAAGATTGATTGGAATTTATCTTGTAAAATTAATTAACTTCGCACCGAAACCATCCGGTAAAATTAAAATCGGACTATGATCCGAGGTTACGCATGATAAGGTTTGCACTTTTGTCACCGGGAAGAGATCTAACCATTTCACCGTGCTCACAGCCCTGTCTAACCTTTCCCACACCATTCCACCATTTGGGAAGCTTTTTGACCAAGTAAATTTATTTCCTACATGTCCCAAGTCTAACAGGTTGCACTCATCTAGTACCTGTCTGAAGCTTTCCATCTGTCCATAGGGTCGTAAACGGCCTCCATGCTTCTCATGTGATTTTAGTAGCTCGTTAAAGTCTCCTCCACACAACCAAGGTAGCGAATACTGGCTGTGCAAATCACGTAACAAATTCCATGTCTCATCTCTTAGGTGGGTCTCCGGCGCATCGTAAAATCCTGTGAAGCGCCAAGCTTTTTCCTTGCCTTTATTTATCACTACATCAATGTGGTTTAGAGACGAAGATTCAACAGATACATTGAAATTTTTCTTCCAAAAAAGAGCTAAACCACCACCACGAGTTATTTTTGAAACCCCATGATGATGACCAAATTAAAGAGAATACCAAATACTACCAAGCCTTGCTTCATCCAGCCATGTTTCGGCCAAGAACACAACTGAGGGATCTTGTGCTTGGATGATATCTCCAAGCTCTTGAACTGTCTGCCGGTTCTCAAGCCCCCGACAGTTCCAACATAAAAGATTCATGGTCCCTGGCGGGGCTGGCAACCAGCCTCCGCCAATCGTGAAGTGTTTTCCTGTTCATCTTGAGAAACCAACTTTGATTTTTTTGGTAACCCAGAATGATTGAGAGCTGAGTGTGAGCCTCTTTTATTCCTTGCATGCACGTCTAAGGCTTCAGAAACCCTTGAGGCAGTCCTAGGAACACGTGTCCATTTTGGGCCAGGTGGATGAGTGACCTGGAGTTAAGTCTCCTATGTGTTTGGATTATCCTTTATAGGGAAAGCAGCTGACATGTACTCATTAATTGGTGTAGAGAGATCACCGGTTGCTGAAAATAAATTATTTTGAGGCACATACTTCTCCGCAAAGTCAGAAGGAATTGAAGTATTTGAATCCTTAAAAGGTAAGGATATTGCATTAGTATCAATTCCTTCCATGTCCTCAAATTTTGCCAAGCCCTCATCAATCTCTTGTAGTTGTCGTGCGAACTTTCCTTTTTCTGCTGTTTGAGCCTCAAAACCCGAAGGAAAATCCTCATAATTCCTGGCGTTATTATCTGAGATGGGATTAGTAATAATAATAGGCGAAGATACAGGGGTTACCTTCTGTATAGGAGCCACTGAAGGTGGTGGAGACGCCGATGAGTTTTGCGGTTTGGAAGTAGGGAAAGACCCATTAGTTGCTTTTGTGTGCGAAGTCTCCTTTCGTTGTTTGTAAAAACCAGGAACAACAATCGTGGATTTTCGAGTTTGGCTGAACAGTGGTGCCCGCAACCATGCTCCATACTGACGGGCTTTAACTGGCAGAGTACCTTCGCTATCAATCCATAGATCACAGTCTTTATCCCCATGTGTTAAGCACCCACACTAGTAGCAAATATTCGGCAATCGCTCATATTTAAAAGAAACCCAACCCATTAAGCCATCGTCTAGAGTGATTTTTCGACCTCGACTAAGAGGTTTCAAAATATCAATTTTAACTCGAACCCTCAAGAAATCACCACCCTCCATAGTCAGGGAATCTGATGCATAAACTTCCCCAATGCCGGAGCATATTCCTTCAGCCACAGTCTTATTCATAAACTGAATGGGGATATTGTACACTTGCACCCAAAAGGAAGCCCTGTCAAAGATTAAATCACGTGCATGTGTACCTTTGTCATAGCGTTGGATAGCCACTAGGGATTTATCAAAACTCCATGGTTGGCTCCAGTGACGACTCCAGGAAATTTTGTCAGGGTATTCCTCAACAAGCATAAATTACACAATTTAATAAAAAGAAAATTTTATATATTGATAACAACAACAATAAAAAAATACGCAAATATATAAAATTTACAATTGTCTTCTATGAGTTTTCATATTTTGAAATCTTTGCATCATAGTCTCATTATCAATGCTACAAGCTACATCTTTTTCAATATACACAATTAAACAATCATTCATCCACCGATCTCCCATTCGATTGCGCAATTCATTTTTTATATATTTCATTGCTGAAAAGCTTCTTTCTACTGTTGCAGTAGCAACTGGAAGGGTCAAAACTAACTTCACAAGCAAATAGACTAAAGGATAAGTCTCATGCTTCCTTGTGCTCACTAACTTTTCAGCAAGTCCACTAACTCCTTGAAGCTCTAAAAAGAAGTCGTTGCTGTGCATATCAAAAATGTAATTCTGCAGTTGAGAGTCAAGTGCCAAAATATCTGTCCCAAGAAAATCAGAGGGATAGAACTTAGCTAGATGAATCAACTTTTCCTTATTAAAAGCCACAAATGAATTACTCGGATTTAAGCAAGCCATACAAAGTAGCAAATCGGTATTCGCTCAGAAAAATGATTGTTAAGCTCTTGAAGTTGCATATCTATGATTGTGTAGAATAGTTCAACACGATAATGATGTAAATTTGTCTTTTGTTGAGTGTTACGTCGTGACCTCCCACTAACTACAAATGTTTCATCCATGTTCAAGATAGAAATATCATGCGTGGTACAAAAAGAAGATACTTCAGTCAATAAAGATTCTCATTCATCTTCTCTCATTACTTGCAATCTTTGCTTAGACACTTTAACAAGATCCATAGCATTTACTATATCTTGATTTTTTTTTTTTTTTTTTTTTTTTTTTTGTAATGCTATTGACAACTCATTTGCGATCCCTAAAATATTTTTCATCAAGTGTAGGGCAAAGACAAATTCAAAAGATAGAATTGACCTTATAATAGATCGAGCTTCAACTTTTTGGTCGGACAGACCATCTTCTTCAATAATCTCAAGTACATCAACAACAGTAGAGAACATCAAAATCAAGTTCAGAATAGTCCCATAATATGATCCCCAACGTGTATCATCAGGACGTTTAAGATTTTTTTTTTGATTCAAACCTTGTCCACTTCTACGTACACCATTCTCTAAATCTTCTTTAATTTTGACAAATTGTGCATCTCGAAGAGCATTTCGTCTCTTACAAGAACCTCCAACAACAGTTACTAATTACTAACCACATAAAAAAATTCAACAATGTTAATGTGATTTTTAGCAACAGCAACAAATGTCAATTGAAGTTGATGAGCAAAACAATGGACATAAAATGCTGACTTATTCTCTTTCAAAATTAAAGTTTTGAGACCATTGATATCACCTTGCATATTACTAACCCTATCATAACCTTGCCCACGTAGGTTCGACAAACTCAAATTATGTTCACAAAGTAAACATTCAATAGCACATTTGAGTGACAAAGCGGTGGTACTTGCAACATGTACAATACCAAGGAACCGCTCTATAATATTTCCTTTTTTGTTCACATAACGAAGAACAAGGGACATTTGTTCTTTCACTGAAATATCACGTGACTCATCTACTAATATTGAAAAGAACCCATTGTCAAGATCCTTGATGATGGCTTTGGATGTTTCACTTGCAATTGCATTCACAATGTCTTTTTGAATCTCCGGGTGGGTAAGTTTGCAATTTTTCGGAGCTGTTTGCAACACTTCATTGATAGATTCATTGTGATCTCCCAAAAATTGCACAAGCTCAAGAAAATTTCCTTTATCACTTGAACCTTGAGATTCATCATGACCACGAAAAGCTAATCCCCGGCATAAAAGGAATCTTATGCAATCAACTATTGCATTTAATTGAACCCGATAATCATGTTTATATTTATTTGATTGTTGAACCAAAACACTTTGAATGTGTTGCTTTTCCTTCAGTAGATCTTCACCCTTTTTGACAGCTTGGCTATGAGCACTATTAACTCCTCCAACATGGGAATCTAACTTCGCAACCTGATTCCAAAGTTTGAATCCCTTCATTACAAAAGTCTCACCTCCTCCTTGCTTACCAACATCTTGCCGCCCAAATAGGTAGCAATAAAAACAAAATGCCGCATCCTTGTCTATACTATATTCCAACCACTTTCTTCCTATATACCAATTGGATCTAAATCGACGGGGCTTTTCAGAAAAATATGATAGAGGGAAATCATTAAAAACAGGTTGACCAGGGCCTTTTGTTAAATAATGTCTTCTTATTTCATCATGATTATTAGGATAATAAGATTATATCTTTTGTCGTAGCCCAAGATCTGAAGGAAGATTTTCTAAGTTAAAGTCAACACGAATTCGCTTAAAAGATGAAGATGAATCTTGCACAGGAAATGAATCTTGGACAGAAGATGAATCTTGGGTACGTGGTTTTCTTATCAAATATTTGTTCATAATTCTAGCAAAAGAATAAACAATAAACTATAAGTTCATTTGAAATATTAATAAAATTATTAATTATTGTTGTTTAATTGTTTCATTAATTTGTTTGTCTTTTATAAACTATAATTTGTTATATTGTTATTTCGTTAATTATAAAATTATTAATTATTATTTAGCCTAACATAATTTAATTTATTTGTCTTTATAATGTATTGGTTAATTATACAGCTTTAATTATTGTTGTTTAGCGTAACAATAAACTATATTGCTTTAATTTGTTTGTCATTAATTATACTGCTTTAATTTGTTATATTGTTTAGCCCCTTGTATACATTACACTAAAAGAGCCTAACATTACACATCCCATGTGCAACACAATAATTAAAGCAGTGTAATGTGCAGCACATTACATTGCTTTAATTATTGTGCTCCCGGCCCCATGTGTGATGTGCCCGTCAGCCCATCTACCCCTACCCCACTCAATGGACATTGGACAAGCACAAGCCTCATGCTCATGCTTGATGCCCAATCACAATAGCCTGCCAATCAGAAAATTTCACAAGATTCACAAATCACAATATACACTAAACAACAATTAATATCACACCAATACAGTGAACACACACTGACCAACACAACACCAACAGATAAGATAAACACTATAGCCAAATTCAAAAAGACAAAAAAACAGGAAAAAGCAAAATATAAATAAAGCATTGATTCATTCAGCCAGCCAATCAGAGAGAGAGAGAGAGAGTTACTGAGTGATTCATTCAGCCAACCAAATAGCCAATCAGAGAGAGAGAGAGAGAGAGAGAGAGTTACTGAGTTAATTTAAATAAAGACCAAAGAGAGAGAGGGACATTCATTATTTTAGAAAATCACACTTTCAGTAAGATAAAGAGAGAGAGAGACTGAGAGAGAAAAAGATAGAGAAATTAGAAATACCTTGAGCTGAGCACCGGAGCTGAGCAGATCGATCTGCGATGAAGGGCGAGCCTACGACTGCGACTGCGATCTGCGAGACTGTGACTGCGATCTACCGTCTACGATCTGTGATCTGCGATGAGGGGCAAGCTACGGCGACGACGACGATGGGCGAGTTACGGCGACCGAGGAGTGAGTATTGGGGTTTTGGTTTGGTTTTGCCGTTTTGGTACAGAGGCTCTGTATTGGGGTTTTTTTTTTTTTTTGATAAACACAGTATATTGCTTTTGGTTTGTTTTGCTTTTGCTCTGTAAATTGTAATCTGTATAGACTGTCTCAGTATATTGGGGATTGGTTTTCTCTGTATTCTCTGCAGCGATGTGATCGTGGGTACGGTGGGTAAGTTTGATTTCTGATTCTATGTTGGTTTTTTTTTTTTTTTTTTTTTTTTTTTTTGAGAATCCATGGGTGGGTTTGCTCTATTGGGCTTGCCGTGAGCTTGGTTCTGTTTCAATTTTTTTTTTCTTTTTTTTCAAATTTTAGTTCAATTTTTTTTGGGCTTTTTTTTTTTTTTGCTTGAAAGTTGAACAGATAATTTTAGGCTTGGCTCTATTACAAAATTTTTTTTTTTTCAGATTTTAGTTCTATTTTTTTTTGTGCTTTTTTTTTTTTTTTTGCTTGAAAGTTGAACAGATAATTTTTTTTTTTTTTTTAATGTGAGGGTGTTCCTAATTTAGCTTAAATATAATTTTTTTTTAATTTTTTTAAGGTTAAAGTGTTCCCAGGAACATCCTGACCTGTACGTGGCGTTGCCACTGGTTGGCTCGCTAGGATTCTGTCAGTGTCAAGCTTATTATCAAAGATAAAAAGAACAATATAGTTTCCTAAGTCTTTGATCTTAAAACCGTTCCGAGAGCACCAAAGCTGTGAGAAATTCCTTGCAATAGCATCTGTATTAAGGGCTCTCTTTGTAAAGAATTTTGCTGCCAGAACAAACTCCTCAGACCCCATCTCTGACCGAAGTCTGAAACCATCACCTTTTGGCCCTTGCAAAGATAATCTGCTCCAGCCTTCAGTGATTTCTTCCATTTGTGAACGAAGAAAAGAAAAGTGTTTCCTGAACCCCACGAAAAAAGAAACCCACAAGTCTATATCAAACATGAGTCTACTACAGGGACTGACAAGCCTTCATAGTGAAGGGACAGAAAATTCTACTGACTAGGAGAAGTTAGGAGCCCTAACTTTTACTAGCGACAGAGGAGAAAACTAAGTAGTTAAGTAGTTTTTATTTATTTAGTTATGTTGATGGAAAGTAGTTAAGTAAATATTCTTACATTCGCCAGGAAACGTGGCCCAAGCCGTATTACCAAAATAAAAAACAGTTTATTAAATTTTCAGGTGGTTTACTTTAATTTAAAGTTTAGGAAATTTAAAATATTACTTCAACAAAAATCCCATTTTAAAGGGTGTCAACAATTTCAAAATATATATTTTTTTAAATTTAATTATTTTGACATCTATAATCATGCGACTAATTTTTTTTTTTTTTGGATATAATTCAGTCCACATTATATACTGTATTAATTTAGCCTATTTAGGATGTTAAAAATCAGTGACAAACTAATTTCCCCGTAGTAAACCCCACACAAGTCACCAACGGTCCAACACAAACACATAGAGAGAAGGCTATAAATAGGCGGCTTTGCCTTTGCTTGCACGGACACACACACTGTCAAAACAACACTGAAAACAGAGACAGAGAGCACTCTCACTCTCACTCTCACTCTCTCAAAAATCAATCAACCCCATTAATCCGATATTCACAAAGGGCTTGCTTTCTTCTTCAACTCACTCTCGCTGAGGTTCGTTTTTTTTTTCTTTACACTGTTTCTATTTTTTTGTTCTTTGTTCTATATTTCTCCTTTTCCGTGTCGGTTTCGGATTTCTTTTATTATTTTTTCTGGGGTTTTGTTGTATAAAGCTTTGTGATTCGTTCGGTTTAGGGAATTCAAATATTGCTTCCTGAGTCTTTAAGGTTTCTGGGGTTTTTTTTTGGTTGAATGTGGGTATTATTGGAGTTTTCTTGTTAATTCGTTTATAATTTCAAAATTTGAAAACTGTTTGGATTTTCTGGGGGTTTTTTTGAAAAAGGGTTTGCGATTATTCAATTGGGGATACTCAATATTGTTATCTGAATCTGGGTTTCCATTGAACAGAACAGGGCATCATTGGGGTTTTAAGGGTTTATAGTGATCAAGGTGTGGCCATGGAGTCTTCAAAGAAGAGGAAGAGTAGAGGTGATGGAGTGTCTGTGGCTGAGACATTGGCCAAATGGAGGGACTACAATGCTCAGGTTGAGTCTTCGGCCAAACGTGCACGTAAGCTTCCGGCTATGGGGTCGAAGAAGGGGTGCATGAAAGGGAAAGGCGGGCCTGAGAATCCACACTGCAATTATAGAGGGGTTAGGCAAAGGACTTGGGGTAAGTGGGTCGCGGAGATACGTGAGCCTAACAGAGGAAAAAGGCTTTGGCTTGGCACATTTGAGAATGCTGTTGATGCCGCCACTGCCTACGATGAAGCTGCTGGGGTGATGTATGGTGCCTATGCACGCCTCAATTTTCCGGAGTCTGTGTCTACAATAGCTGGCCCTACTCCTGCGGAATCTGAGGTTTCTGCTGATGAGTCTACTGCCACGCCTTGTACAAATCTGTGCACTGCCATGCCTAGTACAAGCGAGTCTACTGCCATGCCAACTACAAGTTTGGTAGAGGATGAGTCAACAAGCTATTCTGAAATTGAACATTTTGATGTGCAAGAACTTTTGGCTCTGTTAGACAATGATCCTCTTGGCTTCACGGATTCAGAACTGAGTTTTGGCTATAATGGTGATCAACCCGGACTCCCTGTCACCGAAGCTGCTGTGCCAAGTACAAGTAATTTGGAGGAGACAGAAACTAATGAGCCTACTGGTGTGGATAGTGGACAGCAGTACTTGCTGGATTTTTCTATAGATGACTTTTTTGTAGATCTCTGATAAATTTGTATTTACATACTGATTTACTATATAATTTTTCATTTTAATTTTCCCATTCTTATGGTCTTCCTCCTTTCCTTTTATTTTATTATATTTTCATCTCCACTGATAGGTTTCTATATGTTTCTATTATTTTATTTTCTTCTCAACTGATAGATTCCTATAATTGCCTGTTAATGTTAACTCTGAATACTCATTCCTATGGTTTGTGATGCTGTTAAGATCAGTTATTTTTTCTGTTATTATTTAAGTTGGGACTATTTTTTTTAAATAATCACCTGTAGCCCAGCCTTCAAAAGGACCATGGTTATTAGTGGCTTTGCTTTTATTGATAGTCATTGCTTAGAACTTAAAACTTTTCGAATCATGAATGTCATTCTATACACACTTTATTCAGAACCCTATTGATTTAAAATGACAATGCCCTTAAAGACTGCAATGTCAACATCATAGCTCATGCCATCTAATTGGTATTTGGTAGACTAAGCTTTGAAGAATTTTAACTTATCCAAAAAAAAAAAAAAAAAAAAGAAGAAGAAGAAGAAGAAGAAGAAAGAAAGAAAGAAAGAAAGAAAGAACCTTTGAAGGGTTTTAAAATTTTAATGAGTATTAGGTTAGCGAGACATTATCTCTGCCTGTGTTGTTCACAGCAGGTCCCAAGCCTGGAAAAAGAAGGATGGCTGTCGTTGTTGTTATATTAGGTGAGCTGGAATTTATTATTTGAGTGCACAAAAGTTGGCATGCTTTGCATGTACTCTTATAGTTTCTGATATATTGGTTGTTTCTGATTAGCTGTTCATGCAACTAATAATTGCCCTGCCAAGTAAATGTTTCACTGATTGTTTTCTCATGCTGCTTATTATGGATGTGAACATGGCTGTTACAGTTGAAGGTATTGAAGTTAATGGCAATCTTGCCTCTAACGTTGCATTTTTCTGGGATGGTATGCTTCTTATTGCTAGTCCTGCTTGTAAGTAAAATTATACACTTCTTAAAATGGAAATGTTTAATATTGGAGTATATGTTTATATTTTTTCCCCACCCTGTCTGAATTATGTAGTTCCCACAAATGATATGAACTAGAATGGTGGAAATTTGGGGATAAAATCACGATTATTGCATCCTTTGGTTTTTTGCTATAGCCTAAAAAGTATGGTGTTAGGATGTTTTTCCCCAAAAGGTGACTAGCTCAATTTTGTATGTTCTTGCCAATCTCAGAATACGATATTATTAAATGTGTTTTACAATGTCTGTTCGCGCTGAATGTTCAAAATACTTTTCTTCTTTATACGAAAATATCCACTTACTGCAATTTCCTCTCAAACTTTGAGTTGAATAGAGTGAGATGGGCAAGGGTTGGTGTCTTAAAGTGTTCATTCTGTTTTGTGAGGTGCATATGTGTAGAACAAAATATTTAGTTTTATCCTTGAAAATAATGTGCTTATGAAAGTACGGCCCTAATTGTAGCATTTTGCTCCAACGTAGTATTGTGTGACTTCCAAACTCCTGTTTCAACAGCCAGTATTGGTAATCTGTATTGTTTTGGGAGGAAATGTTTTGGAGCTGAATGCTTGGTTTTAGACAACTAAGTAATGCACATGAATCTAGGATTTTGGCATTCATGCAGGCTGTGCAGCTCCCTGTTCTTAATATCCCATTTTTTGTACCTGCCTTTTCAGTTGACCCAAAATCTGTCTCTTGTACGTCACAGATTCTTTTGACATGCTTCAGGGGAGATGTATGTCATGTCCAGAATACTTGCTCAGTTCATATTGATAAACAGATATTTTCTCCCTCTTTTATAGTGATATTAATTAGTATATAGACACACCCGGCAGGATTGAGATGGACATCTTTCTTTGGTTCTCCAAATCTATTCTTTGCGCATATGCTAGTGATGATGGTAGCAGTGGATCATGGTTTATTGGGCTTGATGTGAAGCACATTGATGAAGGTAAGTTTTGCTGCTCCTCCTTACCCTTATGTCTCTCTCTCTCTCTCAAACACGCACACACGGACAAATCTTGCTTGCACGCACAAAATCACCCTCAATTCTCACACAATGATTTTTGCACCAGATAATGGGTAACAACTGAGAGCAACTGAGTAACAAAGTGTGTGGCATTGCAATTGGGGTGATTTACATGCAATGCTGAGAAAGCATGGTGAAAGGGTCTTTGTTGATATGCTATGATTCTTTCTCATCTTGTGGGGAAAACTAAACACCAATCTTATTGCGTCTTGCTATACCTGCTGCACTGGTGTGAGACAACAATCTTGCTGAAGAAGCTTCTTAGATCTAATGTCTTACTTAGTTTCCATTTAGAATTGTTTGCTCCTTGCATGTTATAGAATAGCCTCGTACAAGTTCATGAATAGTCTAAACATGCATAGAAATTAGACATACGCACATCTAAAATTTAAAGAGGTTAGAAAATTATAAATGTTGTCATTTGTGAAGGCTCCAGTGGCGGAGCTACACTTAGCTATGGGGGGACCATGACCCCCCAAAATTAAAAAAAAACTTTATAATGCATATATATTTTGCAGCTTTTTTAGATTCAAGACCTTAAAATTGATAGTTGGCCCCTCCAAAAAATAAGAGCGGGCTCTTGCAAAAATGTATTTAACAACTAATTTAAACGTTGGGTTCTAAAAAATAATTGTTAAGAACAACAAACTATCAGCCTTGTAAAAAAAAAAAAAATTCTTTTTAGTTTTTTCCTCTCTTGATTGGTAAGTTTTGGTTGTTGAGTTCAAATAGTAAGTTTTTAATAAAATAAATTTTCTCATAGAGTTATTTTATTTTATTTTATTTGGGACAAAGTCTTTCGTTGTTGTTAATTTTCAAATTGTTTGTCAATACTTGATTTAGTGACAAAATGATAAATGAAAAAAAATATATATATATACAGTGAGGATATATAAGTGACCATACTTAAAAAGAAAATTTCTTTTGGACATAAATATATAATTTTTATTTCCTTTTCAATTTGAGACCAAGTCTTTTGTTGTTATTGCTATTGTTGTTAAGTTTCCAATTGTTTGTCAATGCTTGACTTAGACTAAAAATGTTGAATGAAAAAATAGAGGATATTTAATGTTAGGGTTTGATAACACTCCAAAAATAAAAGACTTAAAAAATTATAATTAAATAATGGTAAAACATATGGTACATATTGGTAGCAAAGTAGACAATTTGTGTATACACATTAAAGTTTATATAAAATGTATGTATGTATCAATATATTTAGTTGTATAAATGTATGTATTTATGAATATGTAACTTGGCCCCTCCAAACTAAAATTCCTAGCTCCAATCCTGGAAGGCTCAACTACTTTGTAGATTGGGTAGTTTTAAAATCATAAGAGAGAAAGAAGGAAAATAAAATAAAATAAAAATGATTTTGTATTGGATATAATTTAAAAATATATATATATATATATAATTTATTTTATTAAAATGCATGTATGTGATGATAATACTTTCTGTCCAGTGCACCAACGAAATGATATCAGAACTCACAGAAGGAGAAGGATCAATTTGGACATTTCTCAAAATTTAAGAGTTTATAATTTAAGATCAAGGGGTCAATTTGATTATGACCCAAAAATCAGGAGTATTTATTATTATTATTCCAGTCAAAATGTTGCTTGATATATTCGATGCTTTCATTTCTTTATCTCAAATGTACTAAAATAATGTCCATCTTGTGGCAACTTCCACTATCATATCACGGTGAATTAGTGCTAATCATATCATATTTTTTTAGACCTCTCTTATGACTTATGAGGTTTATTTCGGGTAACTTTAAATGCATTCGTTTCCAGTGTGCTATATTAGTAAAACAATTTGGTCCTTGTAATTTGCCTAGGCTCTACGACATTTGAATTAGCCCCACGCTGCGTAACTATTAAACTCTCCATTTGCGTAAGAAGTTGCTCAATTTGTTGGTCTCTTACTTAACCATCTTGATTACAAACAAACAAATCCAATTCAAAGAGAGAATTTTTATTTTGTACACTTGCAAATCGTGAAGCCTTATTGAAAGAAAATGTACTCCTGGTCCTACTGCGGAAATTCGTAGCTAGTCAATTTTGACCGGCCTAAAAAACTAACTTCCTGATCAATTTTGCAATATGAGCAAAGTTAACAGATAAAATCAGGGTCTGTGGTTTTAACTAGTCCAGTTGCGTGAGACTCCTCCTGATCATCGAGTGCTTAACTGGGGTCTGTGAATATGAATGGTTTTCAAAAGACTAAACAGCCGAAATAAGCCTAGCCAAGTCAAGTTTGCTGACATCTAGTTTTAGCTCGTTGAGTTTAAGAGTGTACTTCACAGCAGCTAATTTGACCTTTAGTTTGTTTTTAGTGCTTCATCATCATCATCATCATCATTGTCAAAAGTGGTGGACCAAACTAACATGTGTGAATTGAATTTAACAACGTCATGGGTTTCAGTCAATTCAATCAAAAATGGTTCTTGTTGTCGGTTTGTGGGACTTTGAATCAAATCCAATCTATATCAAATGGTAACTAATTGATGTCTTGACTTTCTGTCTCCTAATCCAATTTGGCATAAAGCCACCAGCTCAGCTGTGTAATAGGTAAACATAAAGAAGGATGAACATATAAGCCTTTTTGTTTACCATCCTCTGGATCTTCATGGAGCCTGCTCAAGAGCTGCAACAAGATACTCAAGGTTAGTCACTTACCAAACTCGCTGATTAATTGTTAAATTAAAGGAATATTTATTTATTTTCTATTTTTACATCTTTATATTTTGATTTGAAAAATAAAATTCATTCAATTAGGAAATATTTGAAACTTTATCAATTTTAATTCTTCAAACCAGACTTTAAATTGTTTGTGATTTATGAATAAACATAAAAGAAAACTTCCACAGTTACAAGTAATCCATTTTTTTTTAATGGAAACCAGTCAGAATGACTACTTTATTTCTTATTGAACATCATACAAAATGATAGGATTTAAGTCCTCTGGCGCTTCTTCAATCCAGATCTGCATATCAGCAAGTCGTTTTGCCCTTCTAGCTAGAGCATGGGCAACGAAATTCCCACTACATTTTACATGAGAAAAGGAATGAAAACTTTAACTGAGAAGCAAAAATTTATGTCGTCAATGATTTGGCCATAGGGAACACACTCGAATTCATTTTGCTGCGGCATCTTGATTAACACTTCAGCATCACCTTTGAAAATGACCTCCTGTAAAACTATCTCTGTAGCAAACTGAACTGCTCTATGACAAGCAAGAGGCTCGAGTTCAGCTCCCATTTGTGGAAGGGGAACCTCTGCAACTGCGAATGACAACCCCTATACAGTTTTTGTTATGCAGTTTTTGTATCTCTTAAGCTTTTAGGCAGCAATCAAAAGTCAAAATCATGTATTCCTATTTTCCATTCCAGGATTATAAGTAGCAAACATGTCAACTAAGGCAGTCACTACTCCACCATGATTGAAACCAATCTCAATTAATTGTTTTTTCTGGACTGGTTTATGATGATATGGCTAATACTTGCATTTACTAGGCACTTTTGTTACCAACCTAATGAAACTTCCTAGACTCAAACATTACAAGTGGTGGCTTCGTATTGCCTCTTACACCTCCTTTGTTGTTGCCGGCCAGACTGTAGCGATTCTCTTGGGAAGATTATACTATGATCAAGGTGGGAATAGCAAATGGATGGCAACATTGGTTCAATCAGCTGGCTTCCCAATTTTACTTCCTATCCTATTCTTCTTCTCACCATCGTTAAGATCCACTGCAAGCACCCCCTTAAACACTTCCTCTACAAAATTGCCACCTCTCTCCACCCTTACCTTTCTCTACTTTGCTTTTGGCCTAATGTTGACAGGTGACAACCTGATGTATTCATATGGACTCTTATACCTCCCTGTCTCTACTTATTCTCTACTATGTGCAACCCAATTGGCCTTTAATGCCCTCTTCTCATTTTTCTTCAATTCACAAAAATTCACTCCCCTTATACTCAACTCTCTTGTCCTTCTTACCATTTCAGCATCCCTTCTTGCAGTCAATACCGACTCTGAAAACATGACCGGAATCCCGAAAGGAAAGTATGTAATTGGATTCCTTTGCACGCTTGGTGCATCTGCAACATACTCATTAATGCTATCCTTAATACAACTGTCTTTCCAAAAAGTTATAAAAACGGAGACTTTCTCTGCTGTATTGGATATGCAAATATACCCATCATTTGTTGCAACTTGTGGCTGTGTGGTAGGACTTTTTGCAAGTGGAGAATGGAAAATTTTGCGGAATGAGATGGAGAATTATGGAAAAGGCAGGGTATCCTATATGATGACTTTGATTTGGACGGCTGTGACATGGCAAATTTCTTCAATAGGTATGATGGGGTTGATTTTTGAGGTATCTTCACTCTTCTGCAATGCCATTAGCACATTGGCTTTGCCTGTTGTTCCCATCCTTGCAGTAATGTTTTTTCATGACAAGATGGATGGTGTGAAGGTGACGGCTTTGGTGTTAGCAGTCTGGGGTTTTCTTTCATACGTCTATCAACATTATCTTGATGATTCTAAATCCAAGGTTAACAAAACCAGTAATAATGAGGCTTCTAGGGCAGGGGCTGTAATAGAGGTTTGTTGATGACATTTTTTTTTTTTTTTTAATAAATTTTTTATAGAGAAGTGTAAAGAAATTTCCACTGAAAACCCAGGATTTGCAGCTACGTGGGTTCCCATTCAATTTGGTTACTTTATCTATTTTATTTTATTTTTTGTTTGTTTTTTGTTTTCACTGTTTTGACTTTATTTCTTATACAGTAAAAGATGAAAACAAAATAGAAAAGAATGACAATTGAGAGCAACTGCGTAACAAAGTGTGTGGCATTGCAATTGGGGCGATTTATGTGCAATGCTGAGAAAGCATGGTGAAAGGGTCTTTGTTGATATGCTACGATTCTTTCTCATCTGGTGGGTTCTAGCTTAAAGGACTTCCATGTTTTATAAAAAAGAAAAGAAAAGAAAAGTCTTATTTTTCATGCACATGTTCGTATTAAAATAATTTTTTTAGGTTCCATAAGCTACATGGCAATACAGCTTTCCCTATAAGTTTGGCATGGAGGAGAAATTTTTTTTCTGTGTGTTTGTGGGGAAAACTGAACACCAATCTTACTGCCTCTTGCTATACCTGCAGCACTGGTATGAGAAAACAGTCTTACTGAGAAGAAGCTTCTTAGATTTAATATCTAGTTAGTTTCCATTTAGACTTGTTTGCTTCTTGCATGCAATAGAATAGCCTCGTACAAGTTCATGAGTAGTCTAATCATGCATAAAAATTAGACATGCACACATCTAAAAATTAAAGAGGTTATCATTATAAATGTTGTCATTTGGGATGTCTCAACTACGTTGTAGTAGATTGGGTAATTTTAAAATTATAAGAGAGGAAGAAGAAAAAATAAATAAAAACGATTTTTTATTGGATTTTAATTAATTTTTTTCAATTAAAATACATGCATGTGATATTATTTTCTGTCCAATGGACCAACGAAATGATAACAGAATTACAGAAGGATCAATTTGGACATTTCTTCCTATAGAAAAAAATAAATAAATAATTGGACATTTCTCAAAATTTAAGAGTTTATAATTTCAAATTAAAAGATCAAGGGGTCAATTTGATTTGGGCCCAAAATTCAAGAGTATTTTTTTTTTTTTTTAATATCTAGGGATTATTTCGGTTAACTTTCAGTGCATTCGTTTGCAGTGTGCTATACTAGATTACTAGTAAAGAATTGTGCATTTGAAAAAAGTTGAAAATAATTTGGTCCTTGTACTTTGCCTAGGCTCTACCACATTTGGATTAGCCCCACCCCCACGGCGCTTAACTATTAAACCCCATTTGCGTGAGAAGTTGCTTAATTTGTTGGTCTCTTACTTACCGTCTTGATTACAAACAAACAAATCCAATTCAAAGAGAATTTTTATTTTGAACACCATGGATATACTTGTTGCGTCTACACCACAGAGTGAGGTGTATATTTGTGTGATACAAAATACCACCTCAAGGTCATGCTAAAAACAACCAATGAGTGTGGCTCAACAATAAAAAACCCCCGAAAGTCCCATTTGCTCAAGGTTTGAGTCCCAGTTCATGTAACTTTGGGTTGTGGGTTGCTTCAGCATTTGGCTCGACAGTATAAAACGTGGGCGCAAACAGCCGAAATATGATCATCTAGTTCTTAACTAGTGTCTATGGATATGAATTGTTCTCAAACAGCCGAAATATTTAGCCTAGCCAAGTCAAGTTTGCTGACCTCCTGTGTTGGCTTTAGCTCGTTGAGTTTAAAAAGAAGTGTATCCAATGAGTGAAGCGAGTGTACTTTACAGCAACTAATATGACCTTTACTTTGTTTTTATAGTTCTTCATCATTGTTAAAAGTGTTGTACCAAACTATATGCGAATTAAATTTAACAACGTGGGGGGATTCAGTCAATTCAATTAATAATGCTTCTTGTTGTCGGGTAGTGGACTTAAAATCAAATCCAATCTTTATCAAATAGTGACTAATTGATGTCTTAACTTTCTGCGTAACAGGTAAACAAAAAGAAGGATGAACATGTAAGCCATTTTATTTAGCATCCTCTGGAATATTTATTCTTTTCTCATTTTACATCTGCAGATTTTGATTTGAAAAATAGAATTCATCCAATCAGGAAATATTTGAAGCTTTATCAATTTTAATTCTTCAAACCAGATTTTAAATTGTTAGTAATTAAAGAATAAACATGAAGAAAACTTCCAGAGTCACTAGTAGTCCTTTTTATTTTTTGAGAAACCAGTCAGAATGACTACTTTATTTCGTATTGTACATCATACAAAACAAGAGGATATAAGTCCTCTGGTACTTCTTCAATCCAGACCTGCATATCAACAAGTCCTTTTGCCATTCTAGCTAGAGCATGGGCAACGAAATTCCCACTACGTTTTATATGAGAAAAGGAATGAAAACTTAACTGAGAAGCTAAAATTAATGTCTTCAAAGATTTGGCCATAGGGAACAAACTTGAATTCATTTTGCTGCAGCATCTTGATTAACACTTCAGCATCACCTTCGAAAATGACCTCCTGTAAACCAATCAAATTGAACTGCCCTAAGGCAGGCAAGAGGCTTGAGTTCAGCTCCCATTTGTGGAAGGGGAACCTCTGCAACTGCGAATGAGCCCTATACAGTTTTTGTTATGCAGTTTTTGTATCTCTTAAGCTTTCAGGCAGCAATCAAAAGTCAAAATCATGTATTCCTATTATCCATTCCAGGATTATAAGTAGTAAACATGTCAACTAAGTCTAAGGCAGTCACTACTCCAACTTGGTTGAAAACAATCTTAATTAATTGTTTTTTTTTTGGACTGGTTTATGATGATATGGGCTAATACGTGCATTTACTTTCTTTCAATGTTTGTGTGCATGATTAGCCAATGACAGAGAGCAAAACTCAAATAAAGGAACTTTTGTTACCAACCTAATGAAACTTCCTAGACTCAAAACACTACAAGTGTTGGCTTCGTGTTGCCTCTTACTCCTTCTTTCTTGTTGCCGGCCAGATTGTAGCGACTCTTTTGGTAAGATTATACTATGATCAAGGTGGGAATAGCAAATGGATGGCAACATTGGTTCAATCAGCTGGCTTCCCAATTTTACTTCCTCTCCTATTCTTCTTCTCACCATCGTCAAGATCCACTACAAGCACCCCCTTAAACACCTCCTCTACAAAATTGCCACCTCTCTCCACCCTTGCCTTTCTCTACTTTGCTTTTGGCCTAATGTTGACAGGTGACAACCTTATGTATTCATATGGACTCTTATACCTCCCTGTCTCTACTTATTCTCTACTATGTGCAACCCAATTGGCCTTTAATGCCCTCTTCTCATTTTTCTTCAATTCACAAAAATTCACTCCCTTTATACTCAACTCTCTTGTTCTTCTTACCATATCAGCAACCCTTCTTGCAGTCAATACCAACTCTGAAAACATGACCGGAATCCCTAAAGGAAAGTACGTAATTGGATTCCTTTGCACGCTTGGTGCATCTTCAACATACTCATTATACCTTTCCTTAGTACAACTTTCTTTCCAAAAAGTTATAAAAACAGAAACTTTCTCTGCTGTATTGGATATGCAAATATACCCATCATTTGTCGCAACTTTTGGCTGTGTGGTAGGACTTTTTGCAAGTGGAGAATGGAAAATTTTGCGGAATGAGATGGAGAATTATGGAAAAGGAAGGGTATCCTATATGATGACTTTGATTTGGACGGCTGTGACATGGAAAATTTCTTCAATAGCTATGTTGGGGTTGATTTTTGAGGTATCTTCACTCTTCTGCATTGTCATTAGCACATTGGCTTTGCCTGTTGTTCCCATTCTAGCGGTAATGTTTTTTCATGACAAGATGGATGGGGTAAAGGCAGATGGATGGGGTGAAGGCAGTGGCGGAGCCAGGATTTTGGTTCAGAGGGGACAAAATTAAAAAGCAACATTTAAAGTGAAATTAATCTAAAAAATATTAATCGATAATAATAAAAAAATAAATAAATAAATTATAAGAAAATAAATATATTTCATATCATTAAAATAAACAAACAAACAAAAATAACTAATTCATAATTACTACCAAATCTACAACAAAAAGTTTGCAAATTGATGTGGTAAAAATGTGATTAGTGTTATTTAAACAATATAATGAATAGATGTTTGTGATTAATTTTTGTAATTGGTGACATGCTAATTTTTAAGATATAAATAGTAAAATTTGTAATATCTCTAGCATCATTTAACAATAAAATACTGTAAAAAGTATTATGAACAGTAAAAAGAATGATAGAAAAAAAAAATTGTGAAATAGGAGTCAAACGTGGGACAAGACTAAAGCTTACCAGAACAGTAAAATAGGTGAAAAGAGAATATGATTTGATGTTTGAGAAATTTTTTTTATTTTTTATTTTACTTTCTTTTCCTTGTGTCAGCATCACTTTTAAGTGTCAGGGAGTCCATTCTCAAAAAAAAAAAAAAAAAGTTTCAGGGAGTCATTTTTTTCCTTCCTTTTTCCTGTGTCAATCCCTTAAGATTACTATAGGAAATTTTAGGTGGAATCAGGGGGGGCAGGTGCCCCCCCCCTCGCCCCCCTCTAGCTCCACCACTGGGTGAAGGTGACAGCTTTGTTGTTAGCAGTATGGGGTTTTCTTTCATACATCTACCAACATTATCTTGATGATTCTAAATCCAAAGTTAACAAAACCAGTAATAATGAGGCTTCTGGGGCAGGGGCTGTAATGGAGGTTTGTTGATGACATGGTGTTTTTATTTTTATTTATTTTATTTATATATATATATATATAGAGAGAGAGAGAGAGAGAGAGAGAGAGAGAGAGAGAGAGAGAGAAAAGAGTAAAGAAATTTCCACTGAAAACCCAGGATTTGAAGCTAATGTGGGTTCCAATTCAATTTGGAAACTTTCTCCATTTATTTATTTATTTTTGTTTTTTGTTTTCACTGTTTTGACTTTATTTTTTATACAGTAAAAAAATGAAAACAAAATAGAAAAGAATGACATTATCCTTGTGGTGAAGATGATAAAGATCCAAGTATATGGTTTATTGATCACATCTACCATAAGTTAATGCTTGTTTCAGCTTTTAAAAAAAAAAAAAATAGTGAAGTTTAAAAAACTGTATTTTCGAAGGTACAGTTTGAGTGAGAATATATATTTTAAATTTATATCAGTTTGAAAAAGTTGTACTAGGAAGAAAAAAGAAAAAAGAAAGTTAAATACAATAAATCTGTAAAATATATTTTTAGAAGGTCAACTAAGGCCTCCAAAAGGGAAATTCTTACCTAGTCCTAGATTACATGGTCAACAAGCTGACCTTGTAGTCCCAGCCAATAGAGAGAAGACATGTAACTAAAAATGTATGATGTCAATCTACATGCCATGTCATTTCAACAAATCCACAAATTTTAACATCGTTAACCTTTTTCGTTAACCCGCCCGCTGTTCAAATTTCAAATTTCATTTGGGAATTGAATTGGCAGGTCGGCGAGAGCCTTCACAAGGAATTCTCTCTCTCTTTCGCTTTTCCTGTTTCTCTCTCCCTTTGAGATATGGAGCTCCCTGTTCATCATCATCAATCATCACTGCGGCTATCTCATTAGTTTTTATTTTTTGAAGATTTCACAAGACAACACTTCAGCTTTGTTTCTACTTCATTTGTCCCTGCCCATACGGCTATCTCACTGCCATTGTCATCATATGAATTTTGGTTTTTGACCTTGAATGTGAGCCACCCAGGTGATAAATCTTTTAATTATATTACTTGATAAATTTGAAGTCTTTTAGTTTTTTTTCTTCTTAGCTTAGTATTATCTGGGTTAAGTTCTTGTTGGGTTTCTTTTGTTTAATATTAAATGGGTCAAGCTTTAATCGTGTTCCTTTCGTGGCACTTTGTTGGAGTCTTAGGTTATATAAAAAATGAAAATGGATTTCAGATTTGATTTTTAATTTAACTTTATCGATTATTAAATATGAGGAATAGTTTTAGTTTTTGCTTCCTATTTAAAATATAAATAAATAAAAAAAGAAGAAAAAGAAAAAGAAAAAGAAAAAAAGTTTTAGTCTTTGTAGGATTTGATCTGATTAGAAATCTTTTGGAAGTGGTTGGGATCAAAAGTGCTAGATTTAGGCAAAGCATCAATCTTCCACGGTGTTTGTTAAAATGCTTCATAGAGTTTTGGGTTTTCTAAACTTGTTATGGCTTTGTATCAATGCTTATGTGGTACATTTTTTTTTTTTTTTTTTTAAATTTGTGAAATCCAGTGTATTGAATAATTTATTTCTCAAATTGAAATAAGTTTATGAATTTTTTTTTTGTCCTATATCATGTAAAAAAAATTACAATATTTCACTTTTCTTTGTCATTTTAGTTTTGATTGCGTTTTATTCTATAGATCTTCTTAGAGACTAATTTTTACTCTCTAATGCTATGAGGAACACAATGGATTAATTTGCAAACCCATTTGATGTCATAATACCACCCTGGTTATTTAACTTTGTGAAGTGCAACTTCTCTTTGTTTTGTGATTTTGATAGACTTGATGTAGGAGGCTTCAACATGGTTGCAGCTACTGGTATTAGAATTTAGTAGTCTATTGGTATTAGAATTTAGCCAATAAATTCCTTTTTAGGTAGTTTTTTCAAATTGAGTTATTATAGTTTATTTTTGTTCTTGTATATATTTTATTATTTGCTCTTGGATATTGTCAAGTTGCCGTTTACAAGATGTATGTCCGCTTACAGAATGTATTTGACATTATGGTAGATTGCTCAAAGAAAATTCATGATTTATGAATTCCTAAACCAAGCAAAGCAATGCAAGTAGTATCTAGAAGTCATTCTTGATAAAATATGCTGGAGACAGAAAAATAGAGAATCTGTGAAGATTGAACAACCAAGGATAGAGACAATGGGTAGAACCGTAGAAGATACAGAATTTTGCAATGTTTTATCTTGAATTGTATTTCCAATCAATGAAAAATAATGTTGTATAATTGTATCCTATGTACATTCTTATTCTTATAGAAATTTTGGTGTTGGTTTTGTTTCTACTTTCAAATAAACATCAGTGATTTCTAATTTTCATTATGAACAATATTTGCAATACAATTAGGAATAACTTCTAGCCATATGACCTCATCATTCAAGAATTGTGCACGTCTTGCAAGTGTATGAGGTGCATAATTCACATCTTTGCATGTATGCTAAAAAGGACCAGCTTCTTACCTGACTTGCTAGGGATCTTATATTCTCTATGATGGGACCAATATCTATGAACAGAACACTATTTGCATTTACAACAAGTATCAACTACAAGTTTAAAACTTAAGATGTTATCTTTACTCCTTTAAGTTTATAAGCCTTGAAATAAGCATTGTATAGAAGTTGCAAACAAAAGATCAATTTTACTATAATGTAATCACACTCTAAACTTGGAGCCAAATCACCAATTGTACACATGTTATTTTATGACATGGAATTTAACCTTGAGCGTAATATTGATAATGCAAACTACAAATCACGGTTTTTTACTCCAAAGCCATTCTCCTATCTCCATTAACACTAAAACTATAGTTAATACATAACTTTCACTTGGCAACAAGTCAAAATAAATCCAAAGAGAACAAATGTACTCAAAAATAAAATAACAAACAAAAGAAACTTGGTGTTATGATAAATGTCACTTGGCTCCAAGCCAATAATTTGTGTTGGATTTGTGAAGTTCCTAGAGTTCTTGGCTGCATGACATCTTCGGTCTTCCCACTAGAAACATATAAAAATCATATTAGCATATTGAATGGAACAAAAATGAATACATTAACATTCACAAAAACCATTCTAAATATTTTGTATTGATTCAATCACACATAAAAACCAAACCCCAATTAAAATAATCAATAATGAAGTATACCTTTAGAACTCTCTTATCTAGAGACTTCTGGATTGCCCCAACCTTGCTGCTCTACATTGTTGACCATCTTTTGTTAAAAAAAATAATAATAATAATAAACCATTTTACAAAGTAAGTCATCCTTAGGAACAAGAAATAAGTAATGAAATTGATAATGCAAACACACCACAAGAATTTTGAAATCTACCTCTTGCATATGTGTGGAATTTGATTGCTTGGAACTATACATCAATGAGTTTAGGCGAAAACCACATTTTCGTCCCTACATTTTCACACGATTTCCACTTTGGTCCCTAACTTTTATTTCCACCACTTTTAGTCCTTATCCTGAAAAACGCGTCTCATTTTTGTCATTGCCGTTAAATCAAAGACGGAAAATGCACAAGTGGCAAACAGAGTGCACTGTTGGCACACTAAAAGCTGACGTGGCCATTAAAATAATAATAAATGTTATTTGGCATTAAAAAATGTCATGTCAGCATCTAAATTCAAAAAATTAATTAATTAATTTTAACTAAATAAAAAAAATTAAAAACAAAAAATCACATGAATTGAGATCTAAGTGTGTCTTGAACAAGAACAACAAGAACACAAACCCAAAAATTTATAATAAAAAAAAAAAACCCAACAACAAGAACAAATATATATATATTTCAAAAAATTACCCGAGATAAAGCAACAGCAGCACAAGCAAGATTAAGCTTGCTTTTAAGGAAAGCCTGGTATTCCTCAGAATCGATCGAAATATTTGGCGGAGGACCGGCATTAAACGACGCCGTCATGCTCGTCGTTTCGTTGTTGCTCTTGTTCGTGCTTGTCGAGGAGGAGAACGTTGTTTTGGGGAGCGGAGGATGATGCGGTTGTGGTTTCGATCTCGGATGGTTCGACTTCGAGCAAGAGGAAGCGTTGGAAAGCCCACTCGGAAGCGCTGCGGTTCATCATTTTGGAGGATTCGTCGGTTGTTTGCAATGGCGAATGAGCTGATGACGACAGAGCTTGTGGTGGTTGTGGGTGTTGGTGTGGATGTGGTGGTAGAGTGGATCTGTGGTTTGATGATGTAATTTATGGATTTTGGGTTTATGATTGGGTTTTCTCTAGGGTTGGTTGATGATCTGTGGTCTGATTGGTACTATGTTGATTTGTTGTTGATGTTGGATGATTTAGATGTTTTGTCGTTGATTTGGCTGGGTTTTGATTTACTGGTTTTTTTTTTTTTTTTTTTTAAATTTCTAGGTTTGTGTTTTTAAATCTAGATGTTGTTATTCTTGTTCAAAACACACTTAGATATCAATTCATGTGATTTTTAGTTTTTAATTTTTTTTATTTAGTTAAAATTAATAAATTAATAAATTAATTTAGATGCTGACGTGGCATTTTTTAATGCCTAATAACATTTTATTATTATTATTTAAATGGCCACGTCAGCTTTTAGTGTGCCAACAATACACTCCGTTTGCCACTTATGCATTTTCTGTCTCTGATGTAATAGCAGGGACAAAAACGAGACACATTTTTCAAGATAGGGACTAAAAGCAGTGAAAATAAAAGTTAGGGACCAAAGTGGAATCGCATGAAAATGTAGGAACGAAAATGTGGTTTTCGCCATGAGTTTATTTGTGAGGGAATATAAGTCGTTGGATTCTATAGAGATCAAAATATAAGAAAACGTTATTTCCAAACAAAACTATGTACACATGTTAATACATAAATTATAGATATTTGATTCCATTTCAAATAAATAATCAATTGTGTCAATTTCCTTGACTAAATTGCATTATAACATTGGTACCTGCAATATAATTGTAAGTGGAACATTTACACAACCCATTTCCTACATAGAGACAAAATTCACATTTAGATATTACGTCAATGACCAAAATTATGATTACACGTTATAAATATTCTAAATTTGTAAATTAAAGGATGCTTAATACCTGAGAATGATTTGTCCATGACATGCAAGATTGACCATGTGCATTATCACTTGTAAATCCTAAATGAGAGTAGGGATTTGGTGGTTGGTATATAGCTGGATTGTAAGCCACTGAATGACACATTTGAATTTTCTTTGGAAACTTGTTTTTTTTTTTTTTGCTTTTCCTATAAAATTGCACCTTAAAAAAAATCAAACATAATAATAATTGTAAAACAAAATTTTTATTAAAAATAAAAATATGGCATATATTTATTATAAAAAAAAAGAATTTCTTATGTGAAGAGGATGCATCCTTAGACGATTTTGCCTTGCTCTTCTCAAAGTGGTCTTTAAGTCTATCATTTCGTAAACCTTTTGATCTCACACATGGGGGATTTAACATTGACACATGGTTTGATAAGCTAAGCATTTCATTAGCTGTATTATGCTCCACAACTTCATTTTCTTCCAAATTTGCATTTGAACCCAACTTTGATGACTCTCTTTCGATTTTTTCATCAAGTCCCAATAGTATCTTTTGACAAATGCTTTTAAGGCTATCATACCCTTGGCTTTTGGACAGGGATGGACCCAGAATTTCAAGCTAGGGGGGGTGGGGGGGGGGCGAAGATAAGCGAAAAAAAAAATTTCAAATACGCATCCATATAGTATTAATAAATTATCAACCAAGAAAAATACCCAAGAATCATTGTTTCTTAATATATTAAGACACAATCATCTACCAACAAAAACAAAAGACACGAAACACTATTATATCTTAATACAATCATCTATGAAGAGGGAACTCGACGCTCTTTCAAATCTTCAAAATCATCTACGATTGAATCCAAATTAAATGTCGAAGTTATATCCTTTTCAATGTATAACATAAAAGAGTCCGTCAAAAAATCATTTTCCATTTTGTTTCAAATGTCAATTTTGACAACTTTCATAGCTGAAAATGCTCGCTTTATAGTAGTAGTAGAAACTGGAAGAGTAAGCACAAGTCTCACCATTCTATAAACAAGTTTGTAGTGTTTTGAATTTCTAGTTCTCACTAACCATTGACACAACTCAAATAAACTTTTCAATTTTTTGAACTCTAGATCCTGAACTACATTATGCTCAATATGATAAAGCTCCTTCTCCAACACTTGTTTGTCATAATCTATGAAATCTTGTGGATAGAAATTCTTTACCAACAAACAAAGATCGCTACTTTTGAAAGATTTTAATGCCTCTCGAGGTTCTTAAGCTAAACTAAGCCTAAGTAAATCCATTGCATCTTCATTAAACCGATGATTTAGTTCCTGTAGTTGAGAATCTATTGCAGCATAAAAAATATTTATTCGATAATGATGCTTAATTGTAACGTTATCTTGCTGATTACAAGCTCGGCCTCGCCTCCCAACATAACAAGAATTCATATCTAGAACATCAATGCAATGCTTCTCACAAAATGATATCACAGTGATGAGTAAGTCATCCCATCCATCATCTCTAAATTTTTGGATAAGTACTTTAGTAGATGAAATTAAATGCATGGCATTTAAAATATCTTGAGATTAGCTTTGCAAAGCTTGACAAAGTTTATCAGTGCTGTCCATAATTTCCATCTCAAGATGCAAGATGAAGACAAATTCAAATGAAGTTAAACCATCATAAGCTAACTCTACTTCTGCTCGATGTTCTCCATCACTTGCATCATTTATTATATTTTTTAAAATTTCAACAGTTGAAGTAAACATCCTTAATAAGCTAGAAACTGATCTAAAATGTGAACTCCAACATGTTTCTACAGGTCAGTGTAAAGTGTCAATTTGATTAAGTCCACTTCTAGTCTTAAGCTCTTCAAGATCAATCAAACGGCGACTTTCACTTGCTCATTACGCTTGCATGAAGCATTAACAATTGTGATCACCAAAAGCAATTTAAGAAAAAACTCACTAATGGGGACAACTTGTTTTGATGCTTTTACTAATGCCAATTGTAAGCGATGTGCAAAACAATGGATGTAGTAAGCATATGGGCAATCATTCAAAATCAAAGCTTGTAATCCATTCCACATACCTCACATGTTGCTTGCTCCATTATATCCTTGCCCTCGAATATTTTGTATATCTAAGCAATGTTGAGATAACAAAGAATATATCCCATTCTTTAAAGTCAAAGCCGCAGTGTCAACAACATGAATAAGCCCAAAAAAACGTTCTTTCACAAAACCTTCTACATCAACATATTTAAAAACCACAGTCATTTGCTCATTCATGGACTCATCACTAGCTCCATCAACTATTATGCAAAACTTTGCATCACCAATTTCTTCCCGAATTGCCTTCTTCACTTTGCTGAGAAAACATGTAGAATTTCCTTTTGAATCTTAGGTGATGTGTAGGTTTCATTTTGGGAGCTTTTTCAATTATTTCAGCAACCTTCTCATTCCAAAAAGTCACAATACCCAATGATTCAATAAAGTTCCCATGATTAGATGAACTAAACTTTCCTCTTGACCTCTAAAAGCTATTGCTTGAAAGGCAAGATGTCGGACAATAAAAATTAAGGCCTTCAATTGCAACCGATTATTTGCAATTTGTTTAGTAGTGAAATGATCAACTACCCTTTGTAAATGCTGCCATTGGTTCATCAAATCCTTACACATTTGCTCGGCAACTCTATGAGCTGAGTTAGGATCTTTTCCTATATGACCTTGAAAATAACAATTTTTGCCCCCAACTTTTTCCCAATTTCTAAATCCACCAATAGTGAATGTATTTTGTCCCACAACCCCATTTGGATTATGAAAGACAAAGCAGGTTAGACAATAAGCTGCATCTTTCGTAGGAGAATATTCAAGCCATGTTGAATAATATTCAAACCAAGAAGCTTGAAAGCTACGATTGTGTTTTCCACTTTTTTTGTATGTCTCTAGAGGAGGTTGGTGTGGACTATTTTTAATGTAAGCACATCGAATTTCATCACATTGATTAACATGATATTCCCATATTTGTTTGCGTGTTCTCGGATCATAATCCAAAGAATCAAGATCAACTTTTTGAAATTGTGTTTAAGAGATATGGTTATTTTCCAGAATTTGAATATCGGCGTTTTTTTGGAATTGGGGAATGAATATTTCTTGGGATTGGGGAACATCGACATTTTCTAGAATTGGGAAATGAATATTTTCTAGAATTGAAACATCCACATTTTAAAGAATTGGAATAGCAACATTAGTTGTTGGCAACCTCACGTTGACTTCGGAAGAATTTGAATCTTTTCTTTTGAAAAAATTAAACATTGTAGTTGATTTTTTCATAATCTACAAATAAAATAAGAATCATATATATTATCTCACAAACGGTTGTTGTTACTAACTAAAGACAAATACTAGAATCTAGGTAATATGCATGATGCATTTAATTATAAATTTAGTATTTCTCACTTCTTTTCAATTTATAAATTTATCTAATTTAGCATTATGAGTTAACAATAGGCGCAAGTGAATCACTGTTATTTTCTTAAATTTGTGTGATAATTTTTTATATTATATGATTTGTTTTTTTCTTTTGTCTTTGGTCTTTGCCTTTATTTATCTCTTTATCTTTGTCTTGTCTCCATATTTCAGACACTGACCCAATCCCACTACCGACAAAATAATTTATTTTGCACTACTAACAAAAACTTTTATTAACTTTACCTTTTTTTTCCTATCACTTGTCCTTCTTATTGCCCAACTACCAATCAACAAAGAACAAACAGACAAACACTACACTAATATATTATCTAATCTTTACAAACTCTACTCTCTCTCTCTCTCTCTCTTATCTATATAATACAAGAGAGAGTCACAAACACAAAGTCACAATGCCAAAAAAAAAACACCACAAGCAGTCAAGGCCGTCAGGCATAGATTCAATTCACAATCACGAAATCACCAACATCAGTTCATCATTCATCAGTAAAAACACAAACACCACAAGTCCACAAGCATAGATTTTTAGATTTTGAGATTCACAAACATTATATTAGGTTTTAAAGGAAATGATAAATTAAATACCTGTGAACTGTGAAAGCTGGAGCAGTGGAGCAACGAAGCTGGGCTGGGCAGATCAAGTAACCAGCGGCGGCGACAAGATGGGTCTCACGTGGTGGCATTGGTGTGGCCGTTTCCGGTTTGGGTATGGGACAGTTGATAGCAGTGTGGATGCTAGGTAGCAAGATGGGTCTCTCTCGGGTGGGCGTGGGTAGCGATGTCTCGCCTCTCCCTTTCTTTTCTTTTCTTTTTTCTTTTTTTCCTTTGTTTTTTGGCTTTTCCGTTCGGTTTTGGAGTCTAAACTAACTACTGGCTGGCTGGGATAGGGATAGTTGAGGTGAGGGGGGCCTGAGCTAAAAACCAAGTGGGGCCCGAGCCTTTTTTTTTGGAAAATTTTACATACTAATTTTTTTTTTTTGGGCCCGGGCCCCCTTAGGCCCCTACCTAAGTCCATCCCTGCTTTTGGATATGATTGTATTAGCTATACATAACATGCTATCTCAGCCTCTTTAGTATTGCCACTTGAATGATTGTCTTGTTCATAAGTCATCATCCCTTTCTTAGCCTCCTTTGTCCAACGTTTCAAAATGTATTGGCTTGGAATTTTAGTCAAATTTTTTAAATTGAAGACCCGCAATGCATGACAACAAAGAATTCCCAATGATTCAAATTTCTTGCAAGAACAAGAAATGTTGCTATTGAAATGATCAAAATGGACAATGTGTACTCTTTCACTATCTTCTTCTTTCACCTCAAAGACATCAATTGTATCTTGACAATCAACTTGCTTCCACTCTATTGCAAGACTATTAAGGAATTCATATTCAAATAATCTAAATATCTTACATGTGTAAACTTGAGCTGCATGACCCAAAATACCACTTTTCTTAACTGCTCTTTGCGAGGCGCCTTGCTTGCATCGAAAATCTTCATTAAACTATGGAGAATGCAAACCTGCCAACACACTTTCATATTTAATTACAAAGTTAGTAAGGCTTATTGTTGTATCTGCTATATTATTCAAAACATGGTTTGTGCTTTCACTCCTCAAGGAAGCTTTAAATTCAACTATGAAGCTATCCTTAGTGAATGTAGTGCTCCATTTATGTCGAATTTTGTACATCATATTAAGCTAGTGATGATCTTCAATATCAAACTTATGCATCATTTTATCCCATGTGTTTTGAAATTCCAATTCTGAATCACAATATTTTTTACACTTGTTCCACAAGGACTGAAACTCAGAATTAGAATTTAACTCTCCAAAGTAGGAAGGTGCATTTTTTGAAATATGCCACAAACATAGTCGATGATGTGCGTTCAAAAACACTTCCTCAATAGCATTTGACATGGCTTGGTCTTGGTCAGTAAAAATTGTTATTGAAGATCAATTTCCCATTGAGTCTAAGAATGACTTGACCAACCATTTGAAAGAAGCAGTAGTTTCATCCAAAAGAAATGTACATCCAAATATTGCATTCTGCCAATGGTGATTAACACCTACAAATGGAGCACAAATCAAATTATATCTATTGATGCAGTAAGTAATGTCAAATACCACAACATCTCCAAAACAATCATAATCAACCCTTGATCTCCCATCTCTCCAAAAAAAAATTCGTCATGCGATTTTCTTGATCTGCTTGAATTGTGTAAAAAAGCATGGGATCTTCTATCTGCCTTTTCTTAAAATGATTCAATAGGCTTTGAGCATCTCCAGCACTAATCGTTGACATCTTTTTTGTGTTCACATGATTATAACAATCTTTTTCAGTGAAGCCCACATTCTCACTCCCTCCAACTTCTTCTGTTAAATACGAATAATTATTCTTTATACTTATACCAGCATTCACCATGGAATTAATTAAACCTGCCTTAGGTTTTGAAATACGATGACCCGATCTTAACAAATGTCTCTCTACTGGTAGTGTAAGTTCATGATTATGATCTGGATTAAATGCAGTAACCTTCCACATATCATTTTCAACTATGAAACGAGTAAATGCTTTACAGCTAGTTCTAGTCTCTAGTTTCTTCCAATTTTTCTCTTCACAAGGATCTTCATCTATTTTAAAACCCCCCTTAGAACATAGAAATTCACGTTGCCTTACGTTCTTTGTTCCATTAAAATATCTAGGCTTTCCTTTTCGTATACTAAAACCTATTTGTAATGCATAATTATTGTATAAATTGTATGCTTCATCTTCTATATATGCCACCTTATCCAACAAATTGTCATCGCTATTTTCTAGTCGTTCAACAAACAATCTTCAATTCCTTCAATATCACTTGAATTGCAAATAACTACAATAATTTTTATGAAAAATATAAATGTTAGAAATAAAATATTAAGGAATTTACAATACAATAATTATCTTAAGTGTGCAATTTTTTATGTGTTCTTAAAGGCCTATGGTATGCTTTATTACAAAGCTTCCCCATGTCTAGGCACAAATATAATTAGAAATTATACATAGTTACCAATATAAAGATGAATGTATTATTTATTCCTATCATATTATATATATATATATATATATATATATACACACACGTAAATTTAGTATATAATAACCAAAAAAAAAAAAAAAAAAACAACAACAACAACAAAAACATATATTACTACACATATTTTATTTGGGAGTAAACACTGTTAGGTTTTTAGATCCCTGTAAACTAGATTGTTTAACCTAATTAATTAACCAAGTGGATACTTTGGTTTATTATTCAGATCTAGGTCAAACAAACATAAATCATATATGTAAAGCAGTGGAAATATAAAAAGCACAATGATATGATCACCTAGGAAAATCAAACCGATAAAAAATCTAGGGATGATTTAACCTAGCTATCCTCAAGGTAAAAAGCAAATCCACTATAGAGAATCAAAGTTTACAATAAGAATTAGACCACTAACATCCTATTGCTACCATATGTAAAACTTACTGACACGACCACTTGCAAGCTCCGAATCCATGAACTCTTTCTCTATTAGGCCTTTGCAACATAAGCACCCACACTTGTGACTTTGAGACTCCACTCAAAAGTTTAGCAACACAAACTTTCCTGTTTGTGACTCTAAGACCACCCTTGAAGGTTTAGATCATCAGCACCTTTGATGACTAGAAAATGCAGCAACTTCTACAACACCGGATCTTGAGATTCTTCAAGGAATAACACCAGTAGAAGACATGAGAGAGCTTTTTGGGTACAAAACCCTAGATGCAAAGGAGGCACACTCTTCTCTCTCTGAAAAGTCTTATAAAAACGTGTTTAGGGTTTCCTTTATAAACTAGGAGAAGTAGATTTGAAACCCTAATCCTTAATGGACTTGAACTGCTATTAGGCCGTGCTTAAAGTTATGCTAATACGTGTTTCGATCCGTCGAGCCTATTTCTCGATTGGTTGAACCAGGCAGTTTTCGAATTCTTCTTTCTGCAACTTGTATGTTCTTGAATCTTGACTTGTATCACCTTGATCATTGTATAATAATGCCTATAGACTCTAGGATCTATATCTAGACAAGTTTGTGTTCACGGTTTGCCAGTTGTTCTAAACTTTTAGAATCTAACAAACACCTTTATATATTTTATTTGGGAGTAAACTTATCACAACAAAGCAATAAATTCATACCTCAATACATTTTTATATATTTTATTTGGGAACAAACATATCACAACAAAGCATTAAATTTTTCGCCCAAAAAAAAAAACATTAAATTCATACCTCAATACATTTTTATATGCCTTAAATTTTTCACAAAAAAAAAAAGTATTAAATTCATTCCTCATTACATTTCTATATATTTTATTTAGGAGCAAACATATCACAACAAATCATAATACATTCTTTAAAAAATGAAAAAAAAAAAAAAAAAAAAAAAAACCCACAACAAGACAAAATAAATTATACCTTCGTTACTTTGAAAATTGGGTTCTTCCAAGCTTATGTGAACAAGATTTTGTCTCTTTACACTAGAACTTTTCACTTGATTTCACTAAAAATCACTTATAGTAACATTTGTTTGTGGTCACATTGTGCATTTGTTTTTTGTCGGCACTAAGGAGTAGGACCTTCTGGCTTTTGTTCACAAGAGTGAGAACCCTAAAAGGTTCTCTTTGTCCTAAGTCCCAATTGGAAAACAGCTAGCTAGCTTCTTCTTTTTAAAATATATATACATTTTTTTAATAACTAACGTTAACGAGGTTGTCTAACATTGGGGACTTGAAGACCGGCATTTGCCATTATTGATGAGGTGTACTATTTAAATGATGTCAGCATTTTTATCTTACATGTTTTGTTCTTAATTGCTGGGACTACAAGGTCAGCTTGCTAACCTTGTAGTTCAAGACCATCAAAGAATTTCCCCTGGGCAAAACCAACCACCAAGTCATCAACATTGAGCAAGGGAATGCAATCCAAAGGCATAGAAAGTAAATCCAACGCTAATGATCAACATCAATAAACACATATTAGACATTTATTAATTAGTATATAGACAGACCTAGTAGGATTGAGTTGTACATCTTTCTTTGGGGGTAATTTGCAGAGTAGCATGAGTTTGCCATACTATGTCGTTAGTTAGCAACGTTAGAAAGAATTGAGGAGAGTAACATCTCAAGCCTTTGAGGCTCGAGTTAAGTGAAGAAATCAAGCCTCAAAGCCTCGAGTTTTGATTACTGACATGAAGATTTTTTTGCCACATGGAACTCGAGTTCTATAAAAGAAGAAGAAGAATTTGAAGAAAAAAGAAGAAGAAAAAGATCTAAAGAAATTGAAGAAGGAAAGAAGATGAAGAGAAGAACCCATATAGGAGAGGAAGAAGAAGAACAGAGGAACCCACGGGAATAGAAAGAATAGAGGAACCCACGGAGGAAGAAAAACTCACAGAGGAATCCACGGGAATAGAAAAAACAAAGGAACCCGTGGAGGAAGAAGAAGAACAAGTGAACACAGGAAATCGAGTCTTAAATACTCAATTTCCACATGGATTTTTTTTCCGTATATGATTGCCATCACATACAACTCGAGTTTTAGAAACTCGAGTTCCACCTTGAAACTTAAGTTTTAGAGTCTCGAAATGCTAGTTTGCTACATAGTTTTGCAAACATGACAACTAACTAAAATATTTTAAAAATAATGCTAAATGCAAAAAAAATTCTCTTTCTTTGGTTTTCAAGATCTATTCTTCGCGCATATGCTCATGATGATGTTAGCACTAGATCATGGTTTATTGGGCTTGATGTGGAGCACATTGATGAAGGTAAGTTTTGCTGCTCCTCCTTGCCCTCAGGTCTCTCTCTCTCTTAAACAAACACACGCACACACAGACAAACTCTTGCTTGCACGCACAAAATCACCCTCAATTCTCACACATATTTTTGCACCAGATAATGGTTAACAATTGAGAGCAACTGAGTAACAAAGTGTGTGGCATTGCGGAGAAAGCATGTTTAAAGGGCCTTTGTTGATATGCTATAATTCTTTCTGATCTGGGGGGTTCTAGCTTAAAGGACTTCCATGTTTTATTAAAAAAAAAAAAGAAAAAAAAAAGTCTTATTTTTCATGCACATGTTCGTGTTAAAATAATTTGTTTAGGTTCCATAAGCTACATGGCAATAGCTTTCTCTAAAAGTTTGGCATGGAGGAGAAATTTTTTTCTGTGTTTGTGGGGAAAACTGAACACCAATCTTACTGCCTCTTGCTATACCTGCTGCACTGGTGTGAGACAACAGTCTTGCTGAAGAAGCTTCTTAGATCTAATGTCTAGTTAGTTTCCATTTAGACTTGTTTGCTTCTTTAATGCTATAGAATAGCCTCGTACAAGTTCATGAAAAGCCTAAACATGCATAGAAATTAGACATGCAAACATCTAAAAATTAAAGAGGTTAGAAAATTATAAATGTTGTCATTTGTGAAGGCTCAACTACATTGTAGATTGAGTAGTTTGAAAATCATAAGAGAAAGAAGGAAAAAAAAAAAAGATTTCTTATTGGATTTTAATTTAAAATATATATATATATATATAATTTTTTTTTTGACACAATAAATATATTATTAAAATGCATGTATGTGATAATACTTTCTGTCCAATGCACCAACGAAATGATAACAGAACTTACGGAAGGATCAATTTGGAAATTTCTCCAAATTTAAGAGTTTATAATTTCAAATTAAAAGATCAAGAGGTCAATTTGATCATGACCCAAAAATCAGGAGTATTTATTATTATTTTTATTTATTTCTAGGGATTATTCCAGTCAAAATGTTGCTTGATATATTCGATGCTTTCATTTCTTTATCTCAAATGTAAAAAAATAATCTCTATCTAGTGGCAACTTCCACTACCATATATATCACTGGTAAAATCTCTGATAGTTGATGATGTAGAACATGATTTCTTTAATTTTTGTAAATATTTAATTTTAGTATTTTTTATGTTATTTTTGTTATTTTAGGTTTAGGTTATTTATTTCATTCTTTTTAGGTGCTTTTAATATTGTTTAGTCAAATTAGGGTTTTATATGCTTTCGTAACCGCCTTATGGTTTCTAGTTACCCTAGGTTTTGTTTTTACTATTTAAACACATTGTAGCCTCCAAAGGCAATTCAGTTTTCAAAATTAATAAACACAGACATTTTGTCAAATTCTTTCTTCTGGTAGATTCTAGTTTTTTTTTCTCCTTATGGATTCAGGGAAACCCCTCGTGGATTCGAGGTTTGCTACCAGAAGCTAATAGTTTAGTTTATGTTCCATCAAAAGAGCATCATGTTGTTTTCTTTAGGCTTCTGCAACATCAGTTTGTATCAGAGCCTTGACTTACCTTGGTCCGATGGTTAACCGGCGAGACAGTGACCTCCACAACAACAACGACATTGACAACACAGTCCTCACTAGGGCTAAGTTCCTTAATTTTCGTGATAAGAATCACTAATTTTGTGAAAAGAGTCAGCAAATTATAGGTTAAATCAAGAAAAAGATTGCTATAGGTTAAATCAAGAAAAAGATTGCTATAGGTTAAATCATGATAATGACCAATATATTCAAAGATGCACTCCTAACTACAAGAAAATTCCATTCTTTGATGGAGATATGTGTAAGTTGGATTTTATCAACTGGCTTCTTGATTTGGAAGAGTATTTTAATTTTTGGAAGATTTATGATGAAGAAAAAGCGCGGCTTGCATCTAATAAATTGGACAATGAAGTAGAGGAATGGTGGGAAGAGATTCAAATCGATAGAAAGCGGCAAGGTAAGCATCCAATTTGCTCTTGGCAAAGAATGAAAAAAATATTAATTGATTTATGATTTCCTAATGACTATTATGATATACTAGATTATACAAGTGTTGATTATAAATCTGTAAATTCATATGAAAAGCAATATGTTCAAAACATGAAAGATCAAAACCAAAATTATCACAGCCAAGTCCATGAGTCAAATAAAGGACAGGATCCGAGGGTTGAGAAGAAGCAACCTATTACTAAAGAAAAATTTGAAGTGGTTAAAAAAGATCAAGACTTGCAACAAGTTATTGAATTGAAGACTGAAGATACCACTTGTCAAAATTTTTATGAAGAGGTCAAAGAAACAAAGGTTGAGTTGATTGTGGACAATTACATGAATGAAGAGATGGTAATTATTGAGAACATTGTGGAAGATGACTACACAATATGTTGATTTTCTTGGAGTAGAACATTTTAATTTTATTATCAACCCTTTGTTGATTGATGTTGCAAATAAATTGAAGGTAGATGAGAAGAAATTTTATGCTACACTTTACGAAAGATTCCAGTTTCAAAACCGGATCAAGTTATTAAAGCATTTGAAATATTTGTTTACTTGGAGCGGAGGATTTTAGATTTCAAAGATGAACTCGAGGACGAGTTTGTTTCAAGTGGAGGGGTCTGATGTAGGACATGATTTCTCTAATTTTTGTAAATATTTAATTTTAGTATTTATATGTAATTTTTGTTATTTTAGGTTTAGGTTATTTATTTCCTTCTTTTCAGATGCTTTTAATGTTGTTTAGTCAAATTAGGGTTTTATATGCTTTCGTAGCAGTCTTAGGGTTTCTAGTTGCCCTAGGTTTTATTTTTACTATTTAAACGCATTGTAGCCTCCAAAGGCAATTAGCTTTTAGATGATTACCAATAAACATAGACATTTTGTCAAATTCTTTCTTCTAGTGGATTCCAATTTTTTTCTCCTTATGGATGTAGTGAAACCCCTCATGGATTCGAGGTTTACTACTAGAAGTTAATAGTTTATGTTCCATCAAAAGAGCATCATATGTGCTTTCTTTGGGCTTTCGCGACATCAATTGAATAAGAGATCTGGGAATCAATCTCCCAACTACACCAAAAACCGATTGGTGTCATGATCTGATGATAAATAGCTATCATCGTAAGCAGACGCTATAGGTTGAAACTCTCTAAAATGCTATATTAGTAAAAACAATTTGGTATTTGTAATTTGTCTAAGCTCTACGACATTTGAATTAGCCCATTTGCGTAAGAAGTTGCTCAATTTGTTGGCTTCTTACTTAACCATCTTGATTACAAACAAACAAATCCAATTCAAAGAGAATTTTTATTTTGCACCCCTTGGATATACTTGTGGGGTCTGCACCAATGTGAGTGAGGTGTATATTCCTGTGATACAAAATACCACCTCAAGTTCATGCTAAAAAATGCAAATTGTGAAGCCTCATTTAAAAAAAAAAAAAAAAAAAATACTCCTGATCCCACTGTGGAAATTCGTAGCTATCCAATTTTGCCCGGCCTAAAAAGCTAAATTGCTAGTCAATTTTGCAATGTAAGCAGAGACGTTGACAGATAAATCAGGCTCTGTTGCCACATGCGTGAGACTCCTCCAGCAGAGAAGTTAACAGATAAATCATTGTTTAACAAGTCCACTTGCGTGAGATTCCTCCAGCAGAGAAGTTAACAGATAAATCAGGCTCTGTTGTTTAACAAGTCCACTTGCGTGAGATTCCTCCTAACAAGTCCACTTGCGTGAGATTCCTCCTGAATGTAATATTCTTAACTAGTGTCTATGGATATGAATGGTTTTCAAACAGCCCAAATATCAAGCCTAGCCAAGACAAGTTTGCTGGCCTCTAGTTTTAACTTTAGCTCGTTGAGTTTAAAAAGAAGTGTATCTAATGAGTGCAGCGAGTGTACTTTATAGCAGCTAATTTGTTTATAGTTCTTCATCATTGTTGAGAGTGTTGTACTAAACTATATGTAAATTAAATTTAACAACTTAGGGGATTCAATCAATTCAATTAATAATGTTTATTGTTGTCAGGGAGTGGACTTAAAATCGAATCCAATCTATATCAAATAGTAACTAATTGATGACTTGATTTTCTGTCTCCTAATCCAAATTTATCAGCGGTGTAATAGGTAAACATAAAGAAGGATGAACATATAAGCCTTTTTGTTTACCATCCTCTAGATCTTCATGGAGCCTGCTCAAGAGCTGCAACAAGATACTCCAGGTTAGTCACTCACCAAACTCGCTGATTAATTGTTAAATTAATGGAATTTTTTTTTTCTTCTATTTTTACATCTTCATATTTTGATTTGAAAAATAAAATTCATTCAATCAGGTAATATTTGAAGCTTTATCAATTTTAATTCTTCAAACCATACTTTAAATTGTTAGTGATTTATGAATAAACATAAAAGAAAACCTCCACAGTTACTAGTGATCCATTTTTTTTAATGAAAACCAGTCGGAATTGTAAGGAATTAACTCGAATTCCCAACCTGTGAGAAACAAAAAAATAGAAAAAATACACGCCAAAGAAAAACAATCACACGCATAAGACAATATTTACGTGGTTCGGTAATTTGCCTATGTCTACAAAATTGCAGGGATTTCACTATTATCAGGAAAAAATACAAGTTGTGGCTACAGTATTTTTCACTCTCACAAAAACACGGCAACAACACCACAAACCCTAATCACCAATAATCGGTTTTTATACAAAACGGGCCCAAAAAATTTTCCCTTTGGCCATAGGGAACAAACTCGAATTCATTTTGCTGCAGCATCTTGATTAACACTTCAGCATCACCTTCGAAAATGGCCTCCTGTAAACCAATCTCTGTTGCAAATTGAACTGCTCTATGCCAAGCAAGAGCCTCAACTTCAGCAGCCATTTGTGGAAGGGGAACCTCTGCAACTGCGAATGACAATCCCTATACAGTTTTTGTTATGCAGTTTTTGTATCTCTTAAGCTCTTAGGGAGCAATCAAAAGTCATAATCATGTATTCCTATTATCCACTCCAGGATTATAAGTAGTAAATAGGTCAACTAAGGCAGTCACTACTCCAACATGATTGAAACCAATCTTAATTAATTGTTTTTTCTGGACTGGTTTATGATGATATGGCTAATACTTGCATTTACTTTCTTTCAATGTTTGTGTGCATGATTAGCCGATGACAGAGAGCAAAACTCAAATAAAGGCACTTTTGTTACCAACCTAATGAAACTTCCTAGACTCAAACATTAAAAGTGGTGGATTCGTATTGCCTCTTACTCCTTTCTTATTGCCGGCCAGACTGTAGCGACTCTCTTGGGAAGATTATACTTTGATCAAGGTGGGAATAGCAAATGGATGGCAACATTTGTTCAATCAGCTGGCTTCCCAATATTACTTCCTCTCCTATTCTTCTTCTCACCATCGTTAAGATCCTCTGCAAGCATCCCCTTAAACACTTCCTCTACAAAATTGCCACCTCTCTCCACCCTTGCCTTTCTCTACTTTGCTTTTGGCCTAATGTTGACAGGTAACAACCTGATGTATTCATATGGACTCTTATACCTCCCTGTCTCTACTTATTCTCTACTATGTGCAACCCAATTGGCCTTTAATGCCCTCTTCTCATTTTTCTTCAATTCACAAAAATTCACTCCCTTTATACTCAACTCTCTTGTCCTTCTTACCATATCAGCATCCCTTCTTGCAGTCAATACCAACTCTGAAAACATGACCGGAATACCTAAAGGAAAGTATGTAATTGGATTTCTTTGCACGCTTGGTGCATCTGCAATATTCTCATTAAACCTTTCCTTGGTACAACTTTCTTTCCAAGAAGTTATAAAAACAGAGACTTTTTCTGCTGTATTGGATATGCAAATCTACCCATCATTTGTCGCAACTTGTGGCTGTGTGGTAGGACTTTTTGCAAGTGGAGAACGGAAAATTTTGCGGAATGAGATGAAGAATTATGGAAAAGGAAGGGTATCCTATATGATGACTTTGATTTGGACGGCTGTGACATGGCAAATTTCTTCAACAGCTATGTTGGGGTTGATTTTTGAGGTATCTTCACTCTTCTGCAATGTCATTAGCACATTGGCTTTGCCTGTTGTTCCCATTCTTGCAGTAGTGTTTTTTCATGACAAGATGGATGGGGTGAAGGTGACGGCTTCGTTGTTAGCAGTCTCGGGTTTTCTTTCATACATCTATCAACATTATCTTGATGATTCTAAATCCAAGGTTAACAAAACCAGTAACAATGAGGCTTCTGGGGCAGGGGTTGTAATAGAGGTTTGTTGATGACATTTTTTTTTTTTTTAAGAGAAAAGTAAAGAAATGTCCACTGAAAACCCAGGATTTGCAGCTATATGGGTTCCCATTCAATTTGGAAACTTTCTCTATTTTATTTATTTATTTTTGTTTGTTTTTTGTTTTCACTGTTTTGGCTTTATTTCTTATACCGTAAAAAGATGAAAATAAAATAGAAAAGAATGACAATATCCTTGCGGTGAAGTTGATAAGAATCCAAGTATATGGTTTATTGATCACATCTACCATAAGCGAATGCTTGTTTCAGCTTTTTGGGGAAAAAAAAAAAAAAAAAGAGTGTAGTTTAAAAGAAACTGTACTTTCAAAATGTGCGGTTTGAGAGTATACTTTTAAATTGGGTAAATTTCACTAAACTACCATAAGATTTGAGCTAATACCAAAAGCAACAATGTTAAAACAAATAAATAATTGCCCTAAAAATTATATTTGTATATTCATAGCCTTACTATATTTTTTAATAAATTTGGATTTAGATTAGGTGCTTTCAACCCAAACATGTCTTTTTCCATTATGTAAAAATGCACAAAAATATATCTAAGTAGACCAAAATGAACCAACATAGTCCGAATGGACCAAATGGACAGAATATGACCGAATAGAACCTAAGGTGGACCAAATAGGACCTAAGGGGAAAGAATAGACCGAACTTGACCAAATCAGATTGAATAGGACTGAAGTGGAAAGATTGGACTGAATAGGACCGAAATGGACAGAACTGACCGAATAAAATCAAAGTGAACAAAATAGACCGAATAGGACCAAAGTGGACTGAATGGCCCATATAGGACTAATGTGGACCAAAGTAGACTGAATGGACCAAATAGAGCCAATGTGGACTAATGGACCAAATTGAACCGAAGTAGGCTAAATAAGTCTGAATGGATCAAATTAGACTAAATAGAACTCTAGTGGACAGAATGGACCAAATGGAGCAAATTGGATCAAATGCAACAAAGTGGACCGAATAGGACCAAATAGGAACAAGGTTGACTGAATGGACCAAATATGACCAAAGTGGACCGAATGGGACCGAATAGGAGTAAAGTGGACTAAATAAGAACGAATGGACACCAAAGTGGGCTGAATGGGACCAAATTGGACCGAATAGAACCGAAGTGGACATAATGGGCTGTAAAAAACCAATGTGGACTGAATAAAACCAAAGCAAACAAAATAGACCAAATAGGACTAAATAGAACCAAAGAAGATGGAATTGACCAAATAGGACCAAAATGGACAGAATAGGACCAATGTGGACTGAATAGAGCCAATGTGGACTTAATGGACCAAAGTAGATTGAATAAGACCGAATGGATTGAATGGAACTTTAGTGGACAGAGTGGACTAAATATGACCAAATTGGAAAGAAGATGATAGAATGAACAGAATAGAACCAATGTGGACCGAGTAAGACTTTTGAATATTTATCATTTTTATTGCATTTTTAGGGCTCATATTTCTAATTTCTAATGTCTATTTTAGTATTTTATTTATATTATTTAACTCAAAACTAAAGATTTTAGCTCAAATATAATAAAATTTCCTACTTTTCAACCCACAAATTAAGAAATAAATAAATTTTTGAGCTAAACTTGAAAAGAAAACATACAAAAATAATCAATTTAAAGCTCAATTAGTCCTAAAATTAATTGAAGGGGGACTAAAATTGACCGAGTGGACCGAATTGGACTGAGTAGAACAAATTGGACCAAATGGAAATTGTTTAATTTTTAAGGAGAACGGGTTATCTTCAAAAAAATTTAAAGAAAAAGATATACATTATATTACAATACAAAATAATTATTTATTTCCATGTATCGCATGAGTCTTCGACTAGTTGTAATAATAATTAAAAGCCACTACAACAAAAAATGTTTATTACAATGAAAAAAATTATTGCAATAACACTAGAGTCATTACAATAGTTTATGCAAAGTGTTGCAATAAAATTTGAGGTAATAGGTTTGTGCTAAAAAAATTTCTTTGCAATAAACTTTAAATATTCTAATGACAATTTTGATATAATAATATATTTGTTGTTGCAATAAACAACTTACTACCTCGAATATCTTGTAGCAATAGGCTATTATTTCACAAATTTTATTGCAATAGATTGAAAATAATTGAAAAAAATAATTTGGGTCAAGTTATTACAACGATATCTTCATTGTAATAGATAATTGTTTCATATTTTTCATTACAATAGATGGTAAAATAATTGGTATTAGATTATTGTAATAATATATTCGTTGCAGCTTCATGTTTGTCATTACAATAGATTGTAAAATGATTGATATTTAGTTATTACAATGATATATTTATTGCAATAAGCTATCACTTTGAAATTTCTATTGTAATAGATTGCAAAATAATTGGTATCAAGTTATTACAATGATTTCTTTAATTTAAGTTATTGCAAAAAAACTACTTAATGTAATTTAGTAGTAATGCTCTATTGCAACTAAAATTATAAGTTATTGCAACTAATTATTATTAATGTAATAATTTACCACTTTTAAGTTATTATTGCAACGATTTTTAATTTGTAGATGTAATATTATGTCTAATACTACTATACTAATTTTGTTGTATTAATACTTGATGTAATAGACTTATTTTGGTGTAGTCAGCACACTGCACCTATTTTGGACTAAAGGATGTCCTCTAACTCAATGCAACATTTTCTGAACTTCTGAACACTAAAATTTGGTAACATGATGTGCTCCTCATTAGGGCTGTCTACGGGTCGGTTCGGGTCGAGTTTGTGCCCAACTCGAACCGACTCGCCGGAATCGGGTGGGAAAAAAATGCACCCGCCGGAGTAATCGGGTCGGACGGTTCAGACCACCAACGGGTGGCGGGCGGGTCGATCGGAGTCATAGATCTGAGAACACGGCGAGAAAACGGTGAAAAAAACATAGATCCGGCAAAGAAACCCAGATTTCGGCGATAGTTTTTCAGATTCCGGCGATATTTCCCTGAGATCCATTGAGATTTCGCCAGATCCAATGAGATTTTGGCGAAAATATCACCGGATTTGATGAGATATCACCAGATCCGGTCAAAATCTCACCGGATCTAAGGGAAATATCACCGGAATCTAGGTTTCTTCGCCGGATTCTGAAAAACTATCGCCGGAATATGGAAATTTTGGCCGGATTCTAGAAATATTTCGGTCGGTTCGGGTTTTTCGGGTTTTAGGGGAGGAAAACCGAAACCGATCTGTCGGAATCGGTTTCTGGTAGTGAAGACCCGCTGCCGACCGGCCGGAGCAGTCGGGTCGGCCAGATTCGGGTCGGATCCGGTCGGTTGTTCGGGTGGGTCGGGTTACCGGATCAATCTGGACAGCCCTACTCCTCATATATGAAACATTGGCAGCATGTATAATTATTAATATTCACAAGCCAAGTTTTATTTATTTAAGGAATTGGGTAAATTTTCAATAATTCTTGCAAGCAATTAGACAGAGCAACACTAGTTGCAGATGCTATGGCTAAGCTAGGAGGAGTGATGCAGGATCATTTTGTAATTTGGGATATTCCCCCATCTGATGTAATAGCAAATTTTGTGTATTTTGATACTAATGGGGAAAGTGTATGTAGGCTTGCTGCCTCTAACTTAGCCATTTTGACTTAGTTGTTTAATAATAGTTTCTTTTAACAAAAAAAAAAAAAAAAAAAAAGACCTGTTGTTTTAATGATATATTTGTTGCAATAAGTTGTCACTTTGAAATTTTTATTGTAATATATTGTAAAATAATTGGTATCAAGTTATTACAATAATTTCTTTAATTTAAGTTATTGCAAAAAAAATTACTTAATGTAATTTAGTAGTAATGCTCTATTGCAACTAAAAATTATAAGTTATTACAACTAATTATTATTAATGTAATAATTTACCACTTTTAAATTATTATTGCAATGATTTTTAATTTATAGATGTAATATTATGTCTAATACTACTATACTAATTTTATTATATTAGTACTTGATGTAATAGACTTATTTTGGTGTAGACAGCACACTACATCTATTTTGGACTAAAGGATGTCCTCTATCTATAAGCAACATTTTCTAAACTTCTGAACACTAAAATTTGGTAACATGATGTCCTCCTCATAAATGAAACATTGGCAGCATGTATAATTATTACTATTCAAAAATTCACAAGCCAAGTTTTATTTATTTAAGGAATTGGGTAAATTTTCAATAATTCTTGCAAGCAATTAGACAGAGAAACACCTTTATGTCTTTCATGACGTGGCTGATAAAGCCTGAGCTATATAAGAGGTCAATAATGAGCTTGAAAATGGATTGGACTATGGTGCGGTGCATCTCAACAATAAGTACAAGGATGACCATTACATAAGCCAGTTGTTTTAATTAGATAGTTTATCATATCCTCAGGATCTTCATGAAGGCTGGTCAAGAGCTGCAACGAGAAACTCCAAGTTAGTCATGCACTGACCAAACTCTCTATTTAATTGTTTGTTGAACAACATGAATATTTTTAGTTCTTTTTAAATCTTCATATTTTTATTTGAAAATGTAATTCATTAAATCAAGCCAAGGAAATATTTGAACCTTTCTTTCTAGCCTAGCAATCAGTAAATCCGAGCTATATATATGGGTTTTAACTCTTCAAATTCTTCAAACCTGATTGTAAAATGTCCAAGCATGTGAAAGTGAATATTTGCAAATGGTCTTTTGTCCTTCTTTTCTACACATGCAACTCGATCACAAAAATCAAACAGAATTATAATAAGCATGCATATGTTGGTAAATGAGATATACATAAAGAACATAACTTCCATAGTTTGTGTATTTCTACTCTTAAGCTTTTCCTTTTAGGCAGCATTAATCAAAAGTCAAAATCATGTGGTCCCATTATACATTCCAGAATTATAAGTGGTGAACATGTCAACTAATGCTATGTTTGGAAGTCTGGAGGGAGAGGAGAGTAGAGGGGAGGTAGTGGGGAGAAGAGTAGAGAAGAATGGTTATCCTCCACCTTATTTAAATGTTTTTAAAATTAAGTAAGGGGGAGAGAAATAATTAGCATTTTCATAATTTGTAATTTTGTTACTATGCTAAGGGTAAATTTGATAATTCATTTAGTCAAGCATTTCTATACTCTACTCTCCCTCCAAATCTCTCTAATTTGGGGGAATTAAAAATGAGAGGTTAGAAGTAGTTAGAACCCCTCCAAACCCCTTCAAATCCCTTTCCCTTCTCTCTTAAAAAACATCCAAACAAGATAATTTAACTTACTTTCATTCCTTCTATTCTACTCCCCTCTACTCTCCCTCCATCCAAACAAGTTATAAGGGCCTAAGGCAATCACTACTTCAACATGCATGATTGAAGGGAGAGAGAGAGTGGTAATATATATAGGTTATCCTTGATAATTTTTTGAGGTTAATTTTTGTTTAGGGGGTTTTGAAACTATAAATATATTTTTGAAGGCAGCTTTCTTAAGCTCACTTTATTTAGGTACAGCTTTTTAAAAGGCTATAAATTAAGAGTACCATACAGGCACTTAGTATCATGGATTCCATTTATTCATAATCTTGATAATTTTGCAGTTGAGAGCTTAAACAGAGAAGGAGAAAAAGATTTTAAAGAAAAAGGGGAAGGTTTGTTTGTTTTGCATGGCCATGTAATGTGGCAATGATCTATTACCTAGCAAAAACAAAACAAGTGCCACGATATTTTTGCGAATGCCACTTTCTTTTTGCTAGTTAATAGATTTTGTTTTTTCTATGATTGCCGCATTACACGGCCATGCAAAACAAACAAATATAATTTTTTAATAATAATAATTATACATTATGTTGATACTTCCTCGTTTCACATAAATGAAACATCTCATCAATTGAATTCATGATGAGAGTTGTCGGTTCCAGCTAGTTCAACTTGTAAAATCTCTGATAACAAAGAACTATCATCAGGAGCGGACGCCATAGGTTGAAACTCTCACTCAAAAAAGAAAAAAAAAATCATGATGAGAGTCCTGTGACTATTATTTATCTTAAAAGCAAGAGTATTTAGGTTACTCTACTCCAAGAGTAATAAATAATTTTTCAATGAATATAAATTAACATATAAATCTACTTATAAAATTATAAATAGCCAAATAATAATATATTATATAAGCTAATATATATATATAACCACAATTATTAATATATAAATTTAAAAAAAAAACATAAATAAATAATAATACAACCTTAACGAACTTTTTATTTGCTCATATATGGTTAATTTGTTACTTAAATAGTTAGCTAGTTATTAACTTTTGAATAATATATACACAATTTCTTTAGTCAATAGAGATATAGAATATGTAAGTCGCATTCTATCAAATTTATCTATATTTCTTTGATGATTTTTTAATGTAGATATAATCAATTATTGATATATTTTTTATTTTTTACTTTTTTTTTTAATTACCAAAAGTAGAATCATATATGATTCTCGATTTTGATTCTATGATCTAATCCACGATGTTTTCTCACCGATTCTACATAGAATCCCTATTTTAATAACCATTATTGAAAGCATCATTACTTAATTGTTTTCTACAGATTGGTTTATGACCATATGGGCTAATACTTATATTTTAGTTTCTTTCTATGTTTGTGTGTATGATTAGCTGGTGATTGAGTGCAAAACTCACATAAAAGGCACCTCTGTTATCAACTTAATGGAACTTCTAAGACTCAAACATTACAAGTGGTGGCTTCGTGTGGCCTCTTACTCCTCCTTTCTTGTTGCCGGCCAGGTCGCAGCCATTCTCTTGGGAAGATTGTACTATGATCAAGGTGGGAATAGCAAATGGATGGCAACATTTGTTCAATCAGCAGGCTTCCCAATTTTACTTCCTCTCCTATACTTCTTCTCACCATCGTTAACATCCACTGCAAGCACCCCTTTAAACACTTCCTCCACAAAATCGCCACCTCTCTCCACCCTTGCCTTTCTCTACTTTGCTTTTGGCCTAATGTTGACAGGTGACGACCTGATGAATTCATATGGACTTTTATACCTCCCTGTCTCTACTTATTCTCTACTATGTGCAACCCAATTGGCCTTTAATGCCATCTTCTCATTTTTCTTCAATTCACAAAAAATCACTCCTTTTATACTCAACTCGATCTCTTGTCCTTCTTACCATATCAGCATCCCTTCTTGCAGTCAATACCGACTCTGAAAACATGACAGGAGTCCCTAAAGGAAAGTATGCAATTGGATTCCTTTGCACGCTCTGTGCATCTGCAACATACTCATTGTACCATTCCTTAGTACAACTGTCTTTCCAAAGAGTAATAAAAATAGAAACTTTCTCTGCTGTGTTGGATATGCAAATATACCCATCATTTATCTCAGCATGTGTGTGCGTGGTAGGATTTTTTGCAAGCGGAGAATGGAAATTTTTGGGCAAAGAGATGGAGAATTATGGAAAAGGAAGGGTATCCTATATGATGACTTTGATTTGGACGGCTGTGACATGGCAAATTTCTTCAGTAGGTATGTTGGGGTTGATTTTTGAGGTATCTTCACTCTTCTGCAATGTAATTAGCACATTGTCTTTGCCTGCTGTTCCCATTCTTGCGGTAATATTTTTTCATGACAAGATGAATGGGGTGAAGGTGATGGCTCTGTTGTTAGCAGTATGGGGTTTTCTTTCATACATCTATCAACATTATCTCGATGACTCTAAATCCAAGGTTAATAAAACCAGTGCTCAAGGGGCAGAGCCTATTATAGAGGTTTGTTGATGAGATGGATTGAAAAATAAAGAAATGGCTTGAAAATCAAGGATTTTCATGTTGGGAATAAGAGGCATGAAAATGTAGGCTAAAATGGTACTCAAGTTGCTCGGCACCCATTTCTACAAAAGAAAATCCTTTTTGTTAATTTACTTTAGTAGTTTATTCATATCCCTACTATGCCTCTATTGCACAAGTTTGATGTATGTTAATGTACTTAATTACGTACGTATAATCATTAATCCTTTTATGAATCAATTTTTTTATGAGTTGGCCAATTTTGACCAGCAGCACCATGACAATGAAACACAAAAATCTAGACCAAAATTATATCAACATAGGGACATCAACACATGAGGTACCACCAAACACACAAGCAGGATATTCCATAAGAAACAAAGATCTACCAATATAAGTTTTTAAGGAAAATTTTTAGACACTCTCCGAGCACGCACGAAGAAATTGTGCTATATTTTCTCACATTCATGGTGGACTTCACAATAAATATAATGAATGGATTCCACTAAGAATGTGAGAAGAAGGCACTATTCTTCTATTCTTCATACTCTAAAATACTTAAAAATTACTTATTTTTTAAGCCTTAAAAACATGCACTTGATATATATATATATATATATATATATATATCCTGCACCAAATCATTTTCAGACTTGATATTTCCAATGTAAAGTAGAGTATTTTGGTCAATCCAATAGGACATATTATTTAAGCTTAGGCCAACATTCATATAAGATGAATGTCCAACAACACCACCGTTGTGTTTGACCTTTGACCTTTGTAATTGTAAGTCCTCCTCGTTCTTTGTACTGTCGAAAACTCAAAGGCGAGACTGCCCTGTGTCCGTGCGTGGGTTTGTGCGTGTCTGTGTTTGTAATTTCCTTGCTAAGGAAGTGAGAAAGTGAGAGGATTAAATGAATTCTAAAGCGGTTTTTTTAAAATTAAATTTATACTGTATATAAAAATAAATTAATATTAAAATGTCATCACATGCAATTCAATGGATCAATGCACGTTATTCTTAACATAACAGCAAGGGAATGTTTGCCCCTTTATAAATGGGTTTGAATGAGCTCAATTAAAAAGTTATTTGTTATTTAATAAAATATTTGTGATTCAAATTCTACTAGCAGTAGAAGTTGAAATTCTATCTAATATATTAAAAAAAATCAAATTTCAAGACTTTATCAATTCAAATTAGAAGAATCAAAGATCAATTTGATTTTGCTTCAAAGTTAGGGAGTATTTTGGCATTGTTTTTCCTATATATACATATACATATATATATATATATGAATCAAAATAAAAAAGGAAAGGAAATTCGAAAACTTTTTGAAGAGGATAAAAATAGGAGATAAGGCCTGACGAGCCCAATGGGTCCATGTCCATGGGCCAAAAGAAGGTTGAGCCCATTCTTTGTGTGGAGTCCCTTATGAAACGAAGGCCCAGCATGAATAGGGCAAAGCATGGGAAAATATTGGAGGAACACCTTAAAGACCGCAGACTCTTCACAATGAATAACTTGTCCACCACGTTTCGGATTCCTAAAGACTTGTTCTACAAGGAAAGGACTTGGGCTACAAGGAAAGGACTTGGGCTACAAGAAAAGGACTTGTCCTACAAGGACAAGACTTTTCCTACAAGGAAAAGACTTGGGCTACAAGGAAAGGAGGCAAGACCTCACTACTATAAAAGCCCCAACACCCTCCTCATATCAAGGTACGCATAATTGACCCCTCTCTAGCACTCTAAAGTTGTGAGAATACTTCTGACTTAACCTTCGGAGGGTGTTTGGCCGGCTCCACACCGGTGCCTTCTTGAAGGTGTTCTTGTTTTCTTCTCTTTTGTAGGTGACTGTTCGAGCGCAAGGATCGTGCATCTCACTGGTGAACTTTACGGCATCATCAGTTGGCGCCGTCTGTGGGGAGCGAGTTCGTGACAATTTAAGCCATTGTCGCATCCCGAACATAAGAGTTGCATGGTACTCACACGCTCAATGGCCACCACCAACAACGTTCAAGAAGACGAGCCGCCAAGGTCCACCGCGTTAGAAAGACAGGTCCAAACCCTCGCGGCTGCGGTAGAGCGCCTCACAAAACAAAACCATGATCTGGAGGAGCAACTGCGACGGAGGGGCGTGGGACGCAACATCCAGGAGGAAAACCAGGGGGACAGCTCCGAACGGAGGGGACCTGAAAGATCAGAGGGCAGCAACGAGCCCAGTAGACCGGAGCGGCGAAACTTGAGCACGCCCTCTCTCATGGATACAACCCCACCACCCATCCTCGCGGAGATGCAGGCGATGAAGGAACAAATGGAGGTCATGATGAACGCCCTCAAGGGACGCGTCTCCAGCGACCTTGACGATTTAGTGAATAGGACGGACTCGCCATTGACTATACAAGTCAACTCCTGTCCCCTGCACAAAAGTTTCGAATGCCGCAGCTTGAGAGCTACGACGGGGTCAAGGACCCGTTAGATCATCTAGAAACCTTCAAGACCATGATGCACCTCCAGGGAGTACCGGACGAGATCATGTGCAGGGCCTTCCCTACAACACTAAGGGGCGCAACAAGAATTTGGTTCAGCAGATTGACACCAAATTCAATCAACACCTTCAAGGAACTAAGTGCCCAATTCACCTCGCACTTCATCGGGGGGCACAGATACAAGAAGTCTACAGCATGCTTAATGAGCATTAAGCAGCGGGAGGACAAGACGCTGCGATCATACATAACTCGCTTCAACAAGGAAGCACTTTCTATTGATGAGGCCGACGATAAGATTTTGGTGGCAGCCTTCACTAATGGCCTACGGAAGGGAAAATTCCTATTCTCCCTGTATAAAAATGATCCGAAGACCATGTCTGAGGTACTCTACAGGGCCACAAAATACATGAATGCAGAGGTCGCACTGTCGGCCAGGGAAGACAAACCCAGGAAGAGAGAGAGACCGGAAAATGCCAGGTAGGACCATGGAAGGAAGAAACCGAGGACGGGAGATAGACGCGAGGAGAAGCGTTCTAAACCCCCAGGAGGAAGATTTACAAGCTTCACCCCTCTGAACGCCCCACTAGACCAAGTGCTGATGCAGATCAAAGACGAGGGATCCCTGACGTTCCCAGGGAAGCTAAAGAGCGATCCAGCCAAGCGATCCAGAAACAAGTATTGCCGTTTCCACCGTGACCACGGTTACGATACTGCGGATTGCTACGATCTGAAACAGCAAATTGAGGCCCTCATCAGAGAAAGAAAACTGCAGAAATTCGTCAGCAAGGAAAGGACGGATGCACATGCACGGGAACAGGCCCCCCGACGGGAGAACGACCATCCGAGGCCCCCTGTCGGGGACATAAGGATGATAATAGGGGGCACGGAAGCAACGGGATCATCCAAAAAGGCCCGAAAGACCTACCTCAGGATGGTCCAGAATGTACAGACAACGGGTTCTGTACCCAAGATAGCGCGGAGGGAAAGCCCGATTATTGGATTCTCAGAGGACGATGCGAGACGCCTCCACCATCCACACGATGACGCCCTTGTCGTCAGTTTAAGGGTAGGAGACTACAATGTACACTGGATGCTGGTCGACAATGGCAGCTCGGCAGACATCCTATACTACCCAGCATTCCAGCAGATGGGAATAAATAGAGCACGATTAACACCAACAAATGCCCCGTCGGTCAGCTTTGGAGGGACGAGGGTACTCCCATTAGGAGCAATCACACTCTTAGTGACGGTCGGTGATTATCCACAGCAAATCATTCAGGACGTGACATTCTTAGTGGTCGACTGTTCATCCGCGTATAACGGTATAATAGGGCGACCCACACTGAACTCCTGGAAAGCAGCAACCTCAACATACCACCTGATGATTAAATTCCCTACGGAGTACGGAATTGAAGAGCTGCAAGGAGACCAGGTGGCCGCCCGGGAGTGCTACATCGCCATGTTGGAAATGGAGGATCATCAGCAGACCATGTGCATTGGAGAGCAGTGGACGATCGCAGAGCCGGTAGAAGAGTTGGAAGAGGTCATTCTCGATGAATCGAGACCCGGACGGACGACCAGAATGGGCACCTTGGCCAGCCCGACGGTACGTCAAGACCTGGCAAACTTCCTAAGGATGAATCAGGACGTATTCGCCTGGAGCCACGAAGACATGCCGGGAATCGATCCGTCAGTGGTAGTCCATATGCTAAATGTTAACCCGGACTCTTCGCCAGTCCGACAGAAGAAGCGGGTGTTCGCGCAAGAACGAGATAAAGCGGTGGCAGAAGAGGTTAGAAAGCTGCTGAAGGTGGGTTTTATCCGAGAAGTATACTACCCCGACTGGCTAGCAAATGTGGTCATGGTGAGAAAGAATAACGGAAAGTGGAGGATGTGCGTCGACTTCCCAGACCTCAACAGGGCGTGCCCGAAAGATAGCTATCCACTCCCAAGGATAGATACCTTGGTAGACTCAACGGCCAGACACGAACTCTTGAGTTTCATGGACGCCTTCTCAGGCTATAACCAGATTAAGATGAAGGAGGAGGATCAGGAGAAAACCTCTTTTGTAACCAGTCAGGGACTTTTCTGCTACAAGGTGATGCCGTTCGGACTCAAGAACGCGGGGGCTACGTATCAAAGGTTAATGAACAAAATGTTCGCGCACCAGCTTGGAAGGATCGTACAAGTCTATGTCGACGACATGTTGGTGAAGAGTGTGCGCGAGAACGACCACCTGAGCGACCTCCAGGAGACATTCAACACCCTTCGGTCGTACAACATGAAGCTGAACCCAAGCAAGTGCGTGTTCGGGGTTACAGCCAGGAAATTCTTGGGCTTCATGATGTCCCAAAGAGGTATAGAAGTCAATCCAGAGAAAGTGCGGGCCATAATGGAATTAGAACCCCCGAGGACAGTGAAGGCAGTGTAGAGCTTGAACAGAAAAGTTGTGGCCCTAAACAGATTCGTCTCCAAGGCGACAGATAAGTGTTTGCCTTTTTTCTGAGTACTGAGGAAATCATTTGAGTGGACGGACGAATGTCAGAAGGCATTCGAGGACTTGAAGAAGTACCTATCGTCCCCACCACTTCTCAGCCCGTCCATGCCAGGAGAAGAACTGTACCTCTACATAGCGGTCTCGCAAGCAGCAGTTAGCGCGGCCTTAGTACGAAACGATGGACGCTCGCAACGACCCGTCTATTTCATAAGCAGGGCGTTCCGAGGAGTAGAAGAAAGATACCCCCGGATGGAGAAATTGGCTCTTACGCTCATAACCGCTGCGCGGAAACTCAAACCATATTTCCAAGCTCATATAATCGTAGTTCTGACGGACCAACCTTTGAAGAAAGCAATGAGCAGCCCAGAGGCGGCAGGGAGAATGGCCTTGTGGGCAATTGAGCCAAGCGAATTTGACGTACAGTACCGTCCACGAACTGCAATAAAGGGGCAAGTAATGGCAGATTTCATAGCCGAGTACACCCAGCCAGAAGACGAAGGGGCTGAAGGACAAAAACTGTGGATCATCCACACGGACGGGTCATCAAATCAGCACTCAGGAGGAGCCGGTGTAGTTGTACTAACACCAGAAGGGGATAAGATCGAATGCATGATAAGACTAGATTTCCCTGCAACCAACAACGAGGCGGAATATGAAGCCTTGGTAGCTGGGTTGGATCTCGCAAAGGCCGCGGGTGCTGAGAACATGATCATACATTGCGACTCCCAGGTGATAACTAGTCAGATCAATGGCGATTTTGAGTGTAGAAACGAGAGGATGAAGAAGTACCTGGAAGAGGTGAAGGGTCGAACCGGCGGCCTCGAGGTCAAATTCGTTCAAATCCCAAGGGAGGAAAACGAATGTGCCGACCGTCTAGCAAAAGCAGCCTCCGCAGAATTCATGAATGCGCCTAAGCAGGTATTATCTTTTGTCCAAACCTGCTCGCTTATTGATGACGGGAGGCAAATACAGGAGATAGATGTTGAAGAGGATTGGACTGCGCCTTTAAAAGAATATCTACAGTCGGACGCTTTGCCAGACGGGAAGGACGCTGCAAGGAGATTGAAAGTCCGGGCGTCGCGATTCGTGCTGATCAGGGACGTCTTGTACAAAAGAGGTTTCTCTCGACCATACCTAAGGTGTCTAAGCCACAGTGAAGCAGAATATGTGATGAAGGAAGTTCACGAGGGGATTTGCGGGAATCACTCAGGAGCACAATCTTTGGTGCACTAACTGATCCGAGCCGGATACTACTGGCCCACTATGCTCAAAGACACCCAATCATACGTGAAGGCCTGCGATAAGTGTCAGAGGTTCAGTAATCTAATCAAGCAACCATCAGAAGAACTCTCACCTATGACGGCTCCTTGGCTGTTCGTGCAATGGGGGTTAGACATCATGGGTCCCTTCCCAACGGCCTTAAGACAGCTAAAGTTTCTGGTAGTCGGTATCGACTACTTCACTAAATGGGTGGAAGCAGAACCCCTTGCCACTATCACAGAGAAAAGCATCCGTACCTTCGTGTGGAAAAACATCATATGCAGATACGGGATTCCGAGGGTGCTTGTCTCTGACAATGGAAAACAGTTCGACAACGGCGCATTCAGGAATTTCTGCTCAGAGCTAGGCATTCAGAATCATTACTCATCACTAGCACACCCGCAGGCAAACGGACAGGTAGAAGTCACGAACCGGACATTGCTGAAAATCATCAAAACCCGGCTTGAGGCGGCAAAGGGTATCTGGCCAGACGAACTGCCAAGCGTCTTATGGGCGTATCGGACGACTGCAAGGACACCCACAGGGGAGACCCCATTTCAACTTACATACGGAGCTGATGCAGTCATCCCAGCAGAGATCGGCCTCACCAGCTATCGCGTGCAGAGCTACACGGAGGACAAAAACGAAGAAGCTATGCGCCTACAGCTAGACTTAGTAGACAAGGCCCGAGCAATGGCAGAACAGAGGTTGGCGCGATACCAGAACCTCATGTCAAAGCACTACAACGCTAGGGTAAGGCACAGAGATTTTCAGATCGGCGACCTGGTGCTACGAAAGGTCATGGGTGCCGCCAAAGACCCTACAAAAGGGAAACTCGGACCAAATTGGGAAGGATCGTACAGAATCACATCATGGCAAAGGAAGGGCACATACCACCTCGAAACCATGGACGGAAGGAAGCTTCAGCACCCATGGAATACGGAACACCTCCGGAAATACTACCAATAGAAATGACATTCAATTTCCCCCTATTCCTTAGTCCATTTCTATTTACTAGTCTTTAATTATTTTTTGAAGCACTTACTAGTCTTTTGATTGTTTTTGGCTTTTTGTTTAAACAAGCCTTATAAGTGGACGAACCCAACCAAGGTCAAACTTATAAGTCCACAGAGTGGACGGATCCCACCAAGGGTCAACACCACGGTTCACGAAGTGGACGGACCCAACTAGGGTCAAAAGTGGATGGACCCAACCAGGGTCAAACTTATACAAGTCCGAAAAGTGGACGGACCCAACCAGGGTCAAACTTATACAAGTCCGAAAAGTGGACGGACCCAACCAGGGTCAAACTTATACAAGTCCAAAAAGTGGACGGACCCAACAAGGGTCAAACTTATACAACTCCAAAAAGAGGACGGACCCTACCATTGGTCAACACCAGTCCACGAAGTGGACAAACGCAACCATTGTTGAACTTACGCCAGTCCACAAAGTGGACGGACCCTACCAACGATTCAAGACCACAATCCACATAATGGACGGACCAAACCAGTTCATAAAATTATACAAGTGGACGGCCATCAGGGGTCACGACCACATTCCACGGAATGGACGGACCCAACCAGTTCATAAAATTATACAAGTCCACAAAGTGGACGGCCATCAGGGGTCACGACCACATTCCACGGAATGGACAGACCCGACCAGGTTCGCAAACATTATAAAAGTCCACAACGTGGGCGGATCAAATTAAGTAAACATTAAGGCAACATCAAATAGGACGGATCCTACACTACAATCATCAACGAAATAATAAAAGATGCATTTGAATAAATAAGTTAAACGTCAATACAACAAATACAAAATGGCCCGGCATACAACGGGCAAAATCCAACTGTTCTCCAAAAAACTTAAAAAAAGTAAGTAAATAAATGTCTACATATCAGGGACGACGGGGTCTTTGGCTTCATGGGTCTTTCCTTCTTCAGCATGAACCTCGGGGACGACGGTGACGGGCCCTTCCTCTGCAAAAAGTTCATTTGTATCATCAGAAGCATCGGGCTGAACGGACATAGCCTCCGCGACATTGATGTTGACGGCTGAGAAGTCAAGCTTGGGATAGAGAGCTTTGGCTTGACGGAGGGCATCGTCGAAACCGTCATTGTATGAAACTCCGAGCTCTGTCAAGAGAGCGTCGGAGTCACGATACTCCTGGATGGCTTTCTCTTTGGCTAGACGGAGTTCGTTCTCCTTGTCCTCCATAACGGTTTTAAGCTCTTCCGTCATCTTTTGGTATTCATCCCTCGTCCGTTCCGCAAGCTTGAGCTTCTGCTCCGTCACCACCTTCCAATTTCTTAGCTCGAGCAGCTCCTCCTCCGTCAGCTTGGCCTTTTCACGGACCCTTTCAAGCGCCATCGCTTGGTGAAGAGCCCGGTCCATCAAGCCCTTCGTCATGAGCATAGCCTGACGACGGAATGGAGTTTTAGTTAATTGAAAAAAAAAAAATAAATAAATAAATTAAATAAATAAATAAATAGCAACGGGCTCTTACTTGGGCAATGCTGAAGAGGCCCGTCTCCCCCATAGCCTCCGTCGAGTGGTTTCCAAGGTCCTCATAGTCCTCGCTCCCGATAATAGAAGAAATCTTCCCCAAAGCATACTTTGGGTCTTCACGGAGAAGGACGGGCGGTTTCTTCTGACTACCCGGAGGAGGAACCATTAGACCTTTACCACCCCCAGGTTTGGCCGGGGTCACCGTCTTCTTACCCTCCGCCATCAGACCAATGACGGGCTCCGTCAAAACTTTTTGTTTCTTAGGTGCACGGTCCACCTTAAGCATTGGTCTCTTCGCCAAGGGCCTGCTCGAGCCCGTCCCCATCGCACCTTCATCCGTCTCCTTGTTCTTCGCGGCCTTACTTCTGATGGCTGCTCTTCTCTTCCCGTTTTCCATCTCTGTAAAAATAAGAGTAGACGGGTAAACTCGAAGGAATTGATCAAGTTAGTTGTAAAGGGCGACGGACTTACGCTGACGAGTGCGCTCCTCGTATTTGATAGCCGCCGGAGTGGGCTCAGGTCCGTCGTAATACCAATGGACGGTATTAAGATTAACCAACTTCGCCCACGTCCGTTCCTCTGGCTTTGTCTTTGAAAAAATTCTTTCCAAAAAGTTGTACTCCTCTATATCAACTTGCGGACGCCGTCGCACTGAAAAATAAAAGGGACAAAATAATCAGGATAGTCATTAAAGAGTTAAAGAAAAATCACCTTCATAACACGACGGAGTAAATTATACCAGACGGGTCCAAGATCCCCCATGTCTTATCAACTGGCAAGAAGTCCGTCTCCCCCGGGTGACACATCCAGCCGTCACCTTCCAGGAAGAAGTAACGGCTCTTCCAGTCACGATTGGAGTCAGGGGTCTCATAAATGACCTTCAAGACGGACTTCCTAAGGACAAAGCTATACATTCCCCTTGACTTGTCTATCTCATCTGGATGGTAGCAATGGAGGAACTCCCGTACGGTCAACGATCTGGAACCATTAGACATGGCTCCGTACAGGACCTCCATTGCAATGAAAACCCTCCAGGTGTTCGGGGATATCTGGCTGACGGACAAACCCAAATGCTGGAGGAGTTCTCGCTTGAGTCTGTTCAAAGGGAACCTAAGGCCAACCTTGAGTGCTTGTTCATACACCCCTAGGTCGTCCGCTCCGTCGTAATAGCATTTTTCTGCCTGATAGGGTAGACGGATAGGGATGTGGTCGGGTATTTGGTAAGTTGCTCTAATCGTTTTGAAGTGCACTTCCTTAATTGTAGACCTGAAGTTATTCACCGTCCACTCAGGTAGCATAACGAACTCCCTAAGTCTGTCAGCCCCGACTATTGACTTAATTCCTTTACCACCGCCGTCAGAACCTTCCTCTGGTTCGGCCAACTCCATATCCTCATTTGTTGAGGACGGTGAAGTGGCAGACGGAGTCCTCTCGCTTAGTTCGTCTGGATCTTTGTAACTCGACGGGTACAATTCCTCGTAACTCGCCCCGTCGCGGACGAACGACTGGTTACTCGACGCACTAGACATTGCCTACAACGTAGCGACAAAACCTAAGACTGACGGGTCTAAAATAAAAAAGGAAGAGACGGATGCAAGAAATTTAAAGCTTTTACCATGTCAAGTATAAAAACTGAAAGTATATCAAAGTGAACGGATGGAATCACTTACCGAGAAAAAGAGTGAGCGAATAAAAGTTGTTGCTGGAGGATGTCAACGGGTAAGCTCTGACAGGTGACGGACTCGCTCTGACAATGTAGTTTCTGCGTAAAGTAAAAGAAATGAAGGGAAGGGTGCTGGTTTTTATAGATGGAGTGCACGGAAGACGAAGCGGCACTTCGATCCAAGGTACGAACCACTCGACGAGTGACACGTGTCATCGCCTTAAATGCCTCTGCAGCTTGTCAGACCTCTATAGACCTGACGGCGTCATGCTCCATAAACCTCCCTCCAAGGGTCCTCGTCACCATCAACTGTAAAGTTCTGATCGTCAGCTGTTAAGTTCTGACCGTCAGCTGTTAAGTTCTGACCGTCACCACATTGACTACGTCACCAACCACTCAGTATTCACGGTCACCATCCTAGCCCTTCTTTGTCACTGTTCATGTATGTCTATCCGTCGCCCCATGAACATAGAACCGTCATGACTATATTGACCGTCACCCCAATTGACCGTTTGCACAAAAGCGACGGACCAAATGGGGTGAAGGGGGCAGCTGAAGAGGATAAAAATAGGAGATAAGGCCTGACGAGCCCAACGGGTCCATGTCTATGGGCCAAAAGAAGGTCGAGCCCATTCTTTGTGTGGAATCCTTGATGAAACGAAGGCCCAGCATGAATAGGGCAAAGCATGGGAAAATATTGGAGGAACACCTTAAAGACCGCAGACTCTTCACAATGAATAACTTGTCCACCACGTTTCGGATTCCTAAAGACTTGTTCTACAAGGAAAGGACTTGGGCTACAAGGACAAGACTTGTCCTACAAGGAAAAGACTTGTCCTACAAGGATAAAACTTGGGCTACAAGGAAAAGACTTGGGCTACAAGGAAAGGAGGCAAGACCTCACTACTATAAAAGCCCCAACACCCTCCTCACATCAAGGTACGCATAATTGACCCCTCTCTAGCACTCTAGAGTTGTGAGAATACTTCTGACTTAACCTTCGGAGGGTGTTTGGCCGGCTCCACACCGGTGCCTTCTTGAAGGTGTTCTTGTTTTCTTCTCTTTTGTAGGTGACTGTTCGAGCGCAAGGATCGTGCATCTCACTGGTGAACTTTACGGCATCATCACTTTCTTTTTAGAATTTCAACTTATGGCATTAACTCCTAATAATATCTTTATATCATCTATATCATCAGACCAAGACACCAATTGATTTTTGCAAGAATTGAACCGCATAAAGAATTTTGAAAACCTCTTTTCAAATTATAGAAGAATTCCTATTCCTACATTTATGAATATCCCACATTGATAAATTAAATTTTATATATTTATTTTTCAGGGAGAAAATCACTAAATATTACTAATAATTAATATTCATAACATTAACTAAAGATAAATACCTGTAAGGCCACGATTTGCAGTCCAAGCCCAAGATGTATGGGATCTAGGCACAATAAGCCCAGTACAATAAATTTGTAGAGAGTGAGTTCAAGAACTAGGCCTTAATGAGTTGAACAACGACTAGTACTGAATTAAATGATAATCACACACAAATAAGAGATTCTGATATCAATGGACTTACAGTCCGATGAGGTCAAACTTTTATAAATTGATCACAATTTGGTATAAGAACAATTTAGATTGCTACAGTGTTCTTTCTCTAATTTTCGATCCCTTCCTCATGGAAGGTCCCTTACATTATATAGTTTCCTTCAGATCATCTTGATCCTATACTTGTTGGTGATCTGAGCCCTTTCTTGAATATTTGTCCCATCAGATACCCTCTCTAGTTTTCCGTGAGTTGTGGTGGCTAAGGCAGTAATGTTTAGGGGTCTTCTCCACATAAATGCGGCCAAAAAAATTAGCTACAGTGCATTCAATGCGGTGGTAGCAGCTTTCTCTTAGATATTTTTGGGTTCCCCTCCTTTTCGTATGTTCATGATGCACATCCCTATCAAAAGAGTTTCTTGGAAGGTCACCTCGATTGTTGGAGTACATATCTAAATTGTACTTATCATATCCGAGGAGTTATTCCTCCTCGGACCAACTTCCCACTGGTATCTTGCTCACTAAACCCTGAGCCTGAATCATTCATTACCATTTGCTCCTCTTTGAACTGCTTATGCTCTCGGCCTAAGCCTAAGGCCCAATATATGATTTGGGCCCTTATCCCTACAATACCAAAGCCACAATGAATTGCAATCCCAATATAATATACTAGTCGCTAACCCGTGCGATGCACGGGAAAGTTCTTAGAAATGCTAAATATTTTTTTTTAATCAAATTAAATGCATTTTTTGTCGGGTTGAGAGAAATTTAGTCAACTTAAATGAACCTTTTCACTTTGGATTTTAAGGAATAACTCACACAAAAAGGAATATACAAAATCTAGTCAACCAAGGTAGGTGTGTGTGTGTCTATATATATATATATATATATATATATATATCTAGTGACCTTGTCAAATATTTCTTAATTTGCCAACAAAGCAAATTATTGCTTATTTGAAACAATTTACAATGTTCATTCGAGGCAGAAGCTTACATACTTTTTGTTGTTGTGATTTACATTTTGAGTAGATGAAAAATAATATGATGTTCTATCACTGGTTATTGCCTTCACAACAAAAAGGGTAAAATTTCAAATCAAAATATTACATATCACATTTAAAAGAAACACTAACAAAAAGTAAAATATATGACATGCACTAATAACAAATGATCATAATATTTAAAGAGTTTTGTAAATCAACAACAAAATCTTATTAAATTGCTGGGGGTAGCTTCACTAACTATATTTTATCAATAAAAATAATTTTCTTCGTAAGACTTGTTTAAGTTATCATATTAAATATGAGAAAACAGGTGCAAGCATATTGTTGTTGACTCTACACTGTATCACAAAGAGTCTCTCTTGGATTGCTTCATTCTTCTCTGTGCTCTACAACTAAAGCTCCCCCATTATAAGCTTCTTGCCTTGCAAAACTGTGTAGACAAAAGCAGAATTCCAGAATTTTCATTTCCTACTTTTGCAGACCTCAACAAAAGTTAAGATTCATGATTTTATCAAAATCTTGCATGCCTATATTATTAAAATTCTCAATATATACACCATTAGCATAGATACAAATTGATTCAAAAGAAGTCTTATGCAGAAATATCACCAACAAATAATCATAATATTTGAAGAGAGATGAATGAAGCAAAATAAAAATAATTAAAATTCACAAAATGAAGAACCAAATATCAAGAACATAGAGAGAGATTGTTGGAAGCAGAATTAACAAACCTAACATAAATTGTTAAGATTTTAGACTCGATTGGAAAGGAAGTAACTCTAAAAGTTTTAGCTCGCCAAGCTTTCTTGCATTGTTTTATACCTCCTGGAGCAAGGATATCAAGGGAGTTATAGGATGGGCGAATAACAGACCAAACAAATTGGCACGTATATCAACCATCAATAACACACCCAAAATTATAAAAATGTAAATAGATTAAAATGTTAAATTGAGAAAGAACTTAACTATTTATATATAACTGCCAAAAATGTTTAAGGATTTCCAAAACTACTAAAGTTTATCAGGGTTAACAAATTTTATACACCTATGGGAATCTAATTCTTTTCAATCCAGTCAAAGAATTAGATAAACAAACAAAAAGAATAGAAATATATAATACCTATTTTCAAAGTTTTCAAGGGCTTTAACTAATTCGTCATACTTATATTCCTTTATCTCTACCTCTACTTCTACTTTCTCCACCACTCTGGCACCTTTTCAAATGCCAAAATAACCCAACGGCGTCGTTTAATGCAATATCTTTTAAATTAAAGCATGGACACAATAAAAATGAGTGAAAAAGATCATAAATTTATGTAAACATTCAAAATTTTGGGAATTTAGATTCAGATTCTGTAATAAGAACAAAACAGTCGGGTATATTATCTTAAAGGTGCTGTCTAACACAAAACAGATTGGGTTGCCGAGCTGTTTGGTTTTTCCATTTTTTCCCACTAACAAAAGTAGTATTGTTTATGAGAAAAGTTTGAGTTGATGCCAAGAGAAGAATTTTTATATATATAAAATATTCAAGGGCAGGTTGTATATTGAAAACAAATATTTTACCTTCCAACCATTTAAAAGAAATATTTTACCTTCTCACAATGAATTATTGGAAAAACAACTAAAAACAATTATAATGAGTATAACAATCGCAATAAACAATATGTTCCAACCATTTAAAAGAAATATTTCTTTTATTTTGTATAACAATTCAGCTGAGTTAAATATACTTTTTAAAATGAAAATAGTCTAAAAACAAAAGAGTCTTTTTTTTTTTTCTCTTTTTTCTTTTATTTAGCAAGTAAACAGAATAATGAACAAATATAGATTCCATAAACAAAACTATCTACATCAGACAAATAGTGCAATACATGTATTAGTAGCAAAGTAGTAAATGATCTGATTAATGGTTTTATATTGACTATTTATATATAACTTTTATGCAACAGGAACTTTTTTTAAAATTTTTTTTACAGAAATTGTTAACAAACCTTGAGTCAATGCAGTTAAGTATGCAGCTCTTTATCCAAAAATGAAAGTAGAACCTGCAAAAAAAAATTTTTTTTTAGTTTTTTTAATTAAAATAATTTGTAAAAAAACAGAATAACGAAGATCAATAATAGTGTAGTAAATGACCACCTAAATCAAGTTAATACCTACTCACAAAAACAACAGCGAGAGAATTAACTCCTACATCCTTTGCAACTCCAAGCACGCAAAAAAGAAAGTAACATAATATATATTTCTAAACCTAGACATGGATCAATGTATGTCTGTCTATGTTTAGTACCAAAATGTTTAATTTCTTAGAGAAAAGAGGTACTGGCTTTGCAATATTTAATAGTCAGAAACTGATTCACATGCTCAGGTAAATTATGATTATAGAGGTACAGAACTACAGAGATTGCAATCTTTAGCTGGCAGCAAACAAATGTGCAAGATCTGGAAGACAGCATCAAAAACAGGTCATTCTAAGCTTTAGTAGTTGGAAACAGATTCACATGCTTGATAGCTAATGTGATATTAGAACTAAAATCAAAAGTCATATCAAGCATAATTTAACATGAAATAAAAATTGCAAAGTGGAAACAACATTAGAAATTAAGATACCATAAACAAAAATGTAATCAAAAGAAATCATAATACCATCACTTAACTATGAAGAAGCCCAAGTCTGAAAAACCCCACTAAAGTATTCAATTTGTACCACAATAAGACATGAAAACAATAAATATATTAGTAAGTATATGAAAAATTGATAATCACAATCGAATTCAAAAATCAAATGGAAAGACATGTCAATCTCACTGTCCATAGGACTGTTTTTGTAAAGAGAAATGCATGTTTTAATTTACTGTGTAGTTTTAGAGAAACAAAAAAGAAAAAAACAATTCTTGACAATATCTGAGGACCTTAAACAATCATATATTATGAACATTCTCTGTTAACAAAAAGATTTTTTCTTTCAAAAAATCACATGCCCAAACATAAGCCTAAATTGTTTATAAATCCAAACATAAGCCTAAATTAAAACAAATTCAGATAAAAAACGATATTAAAAACTCCAGCAACCTGAAACTGAAACAAACCCCAGTGGCAACCCAAAATAAATTAATTAAACAAACCCCAGCAGCAGCCTATAACTATCTGCAACACACAGCCATACATATCACTGAAAATTCTGAAACCACAATCTACAACAATATGAATTAATTTTTCAGCCAAAATAAATTAATCATCAGGCCGACTCTTAGGCCTTTCAAAAACACAGAAAAAAAAAAAAAAAAAAAAAAAAACTATTAAATCGATGCTATCTCCACTACTAAACCCATCGATATTTACATATTTTCTTACCAAACCTGTAGAATTTGAAATCCCTAAATCAATAGAAAACCGATTTAAAACATAACTTTGAGGCTCTGTTCCATTTAAACCAATTTCAATCTGAATTTTAACCCATATCAATCAAATAAAAAGATCAGATTGGAATTCTTCATACCTGGAAAATCATCCAACATCAGAAACGGAAAACAATCCAAATTCTTCAAGTCAGTCCTGAAAATTAAATGCCCAGAAAGGGGGCCAAAAATTAATCAATGCCCAGATGATAAAAACTCAAGAACAAAATAACTATGAATCAAAATTGACATCAGCCAGAGGAGTTGTGGTTGAGAAAAGGAGTGAGCTGCATTGAATGAGAGAATTGAAGAAGAAGAAGAAGAAGGAGATGGGAGTGAGCTTGAAATAGAGAGAGTTTGATCAAGGGTTTCGTTAGGGCTGAGTTTGCGTTTGAGAGATAGGTCTGAGATAGTTGCGGCTGAAACCTACGGTTTGTAATTTATATTTGGTGGAAAAAAAAAAGATTTATTATTATTTAGTTAAGTATTGGCTGAAACCTATGGTTTATAATTTGTATTTGGTGAAAAAAATAAGATTTATTATTATTTATTTAAGTATTGGCTGAAACCTACGGTTTATAATTTGTATTTGGTGAAAAATAAAAGATTTATTTTTATTTATTTAGGTATTGCTGACATGGAAAATTGTGGGAGCTTAAAAAGCTTCGATTTTATATATATATATAGATTAGCCTTATTGCACGCGCAACTCTTTTTTTTTTTTTTTAGTGTCATAATATTATATTCATTTATCTCTTCTAATATCATAAATTTTAGAGGCTCGCCAATCAAAGAATTTCCAATGATGAAAAATTAGCAATTTAAGATGGACATTTGAACCCAAAAAATTTCTAAGTAAATAAAAATTGAAGCAAAGAACCATAGAGACTCAAACAATGGAAATATATATATATATATATATATATATATATATATATATATATATATATATATATATATATATATATATAAACTTGTTTGTATTGGGTTAACTAGAAAAATTAAGTGAGCAAAAGAGAGAACCTTTGCTCAGTCTTTTTTCTGTAAGTGTTGAAGACTAACATGCCTTCAATTGATTTGCAAACACTATGCTGAGTATCTCTCCTACAAAATTTTGGACTATGTTTATTTCTTTTTCTCTATCAATTTTTTAGGAATGGATATTTTGTAGAAGGTTCGTTGTTTGTTTTTTTTTTTTCAATCTTTTTGAATGTTGTGAGTTAAGGTTTGTTAGGGCCTGATTAATAGGAGGAATTTTTTTTTTTTTTCAAAACAATATAAAAACTGTGGGGACCAGTTGTCTATGAAGTACTGTAGAAACTATATGGATAGGGCCTATGGCCCAATGGCCCAAATCCGAGGACGCTAACTAATCTGAAGATGGTCAACTAAGGTAATAACGGAAATGGCATGGAAAGAAGAAGTAAAAGTTATTTATGATAGCCCCAAATATTTCCGAGGTGAAAAGTCACCTCGGAAATATGAATCTGATGTGATTTAAAACCTTCCTGCTATCCTGAATGTTACTTTAAAGTTGCATCATGACAGGGAGTCTGACATTTGATAAGGGATGAAGGAGGAAGATAACAAATATTTTCAAGAGCTGTTACCTCCACATTAAATGCTTCCCAACTAACTCTCTGGCCGCATTAATGTGGAGGTGATACATAAACAGTGATCGAGCAGCCTTACAGCTACCAGTTAAGAGTTCAAAGAGATGTTAGATAGGACAGGAAGAAGTTCCCAAAACCAAATTTACACGTGTATGATAAGGATGATACTGAGATCATGGTATATAACATGAGAAGATCGCCAAGAAAGGGGGGTCGAAAAAAAAACTAGAAAAAGACTAGAGAAATAATTACTAAAGGGGGGGAGAACTTTGCTCCTGCATAAATTATTACGACAGAGTTACTCAGGCTATGCCGAGGACAATCTTTTTATCTTAAATCCATAGTAATTCTACCAAATCACCTACGATCGTTATCTCTTTTCTATAATCAGACTAGTTCTTTCTCCCACGCTCTACAAATTTATTGTTTGGGTTTGTTGGACTGAAACTCAATCCTATTTAGGGTCCAAGCAAAAATTGGTCCTTACAAAAACAATTTTCAAAAAATTGAACTTGAAACTAGTTTTCAGATAATAATTTTTTAGTATACATGTTTGGCTCCCACTTTTAAAAACAATTTTCAAAATACTAAATATAAAAAATAATTGTTCGAGAGACCATTTCTATTTTTGAGTTTTTAAAAAAAAAATATTTACAAAAAGTAACACGTAGAATCTGTAAATTACATTTTTTTTATGGATAATGATAAGGGAATAGAGCTCATCATGTACTTTTTTTTTTTTTTTTAATGATAAAAATTTGAAGTGTAAGAATTCTTTTTGTGATAAGGATAAACTCCTTAGTTTAAGAGATAAAAGAATTTGGACAAATATGTGGGGTCCACTGTTTTCAATTTATTTATAACTATGATATTAAAAATATTTTCTATATCCTGAAAACACCCTTTAGCCATTTTCAAAATCCTGTTCTAAACCAAGAAAATATGATACAGTTTTTTGAAAATTGTATTTAGAAAATATTAGCCAAATAATAAATTCAAACGTAGAACCCACAATTTTATGGATTGCAAAATAAAAACTATATTTAAAGGAAAATGCTAACGAGTACCCTTAGGCATTGATTAATAATCCATTTTAGGAAAATTTTGACATCACTTTTATGAGAAATGAAAAAAACTATCAAAATATTAATTGCTTTTTTTTCTTTTCCCATAAAAACTTTCGTTAATTGAATTTTTAACCAATGCCTTTAGGGCACTTGTTAGCATGACCAATATTTAAATACTCTTACCAAACAGGCCCTTAATCTTTTGAAACGTGAGTTAGTGAGAGGCATGCATGGAGGAAATTGGTTCAATTTGAATTAAATCTATGTAGTGTGAGAGAAGTTTATTAAAGTTTATCTATATCTATTCTACTATTTAAGAGGCTTCTCTTGTTTGGGATCCTTATTTTTTTGGTTAAAAAATACCCTTATACTCCCATGTTTAAGTAGAGATAAAACTAAAATCTAGTAAAAATACAACTTTAAGTCTCACTAAAATATTGCCTAAAAAGTAGGGTCACTATTCTATTAAATTTCAAATTACTTTATCCACTTATAAAGTAGATTATCAAATAAAAATTATATATATAAAATAAAAACACAAGTTTTTTTTGTTTGGGGGCTACAAAATAGGACCACTAAGGGTCTATTTGGATTAAACTTATTGTTGCTGAAACTGAAAACTGAAAACATTGTAACAAAATAATTTTTAAATATGTGAATAATGTCGTGGGACCCAAGAACAGTACATGAACAGTGCGTGAACAGTGTTTTTTGTCCCCTGCACAGTAAAATCATGTGATTTTACTGTTCACGCGCAGGAAAAAAAAAAAAAAAGAAGCTTGAAAACGCAACGCCACTTTCAACCACTTTCAGCCCAATCCAAACACTCTCTAAGCCCAAAGTTTTCACTTTTTTTTTCCTTTATCAAGATTTAAACATCTCTCTCTCTCTCTCTCTCTCTCTCTCTTATGCGTAATATTAATGAGAAAATATGTAAACCTCAAATTGGAATGAATGAAAAATTATGACACTAAAAAAAAAATGGCTCATCGCACGCAGAAAGCGTGTATGATGAGGCTAGTCTATAATTAAGGATTTTGAAGTTTATCAATTTGTTTTAAATTTAAAAATGTATGACCAAAATTTTTGAAGTTTATCCATTTGTTTGAGATTATACAATAAGTAAAAGAAAAACGTGCTTAATTTTGATACAGTAGTTTTTTTTTTTTTTTTTTTTTTTCATTTTTTCCCCTTTCTCTAAAGAAACGAATGTAGTTGAGATATATATATATATATATTTATTTATTTATTTTTTGAGTAATTGACAGTATTTGAATTCAAAATAGGAAAAAATTTTAATTTTTTAATATTTGAAAGGATTTGAATTTTTTTTTTAACTGAAGATGTTTTATTCAGGTGAAAAAAAAAGGGGCTAAATTTTAGAGAAAAAAAGGTTTTTTTTTTTTTTCTCACTAGAGGTGTTTTATTCACATGATAAAGAAGAAAAAAAAAAAAAAGCTAAATTTTAGGAAATGTAGTTTTTTTCTTTTTTTTCCTTTTCTTAAAAAAAACGAATGTAATTGAGATATATATATATATATATATATATATATATATATATATATATATATATATATTTGGAGTAATTACTTCTTTTTTTTTTTTTTTTTTTTGAGAAAGTAGGTGTTTGATACACCCACTCAAATACACATTTTCAGTTTTTAAACAATATTACACGTATTTCTATACACTTTTTCATCTACATGTATTTTTACACATGTTTTTAAACAACAAAACACATGTTTTCAAACACATGTACTAAACACCCCTTAAGTTCAACGTGAGGGAGAAAGAAGAAGCCTAAATTTTAAAAACATTGTATATAAACTAAGCATGCTGACGCTATACATGGATTTGTGTAGTGTTCTACTTCTGTTAATCTATTTAATACTTCTTTTTTTTTTTTTTTGAGAATCATTTAATACAAATTCACGTATGAAGATTTCTTTCATCTTTTGTCAATGATCATATGTTCAATGACATTTTCTCCTTCTATAAAAGGCTTAAATTTCCATCAGTTTCAATGCATTATCAATCGATCCCATCCACCATACATTATTGGAAATATGACAACGGCCAGAAAGGTTAATAATGAAGTCATTAATTAATAGTTCAAACTTTATAGTCAAAAACCTTTTGCCTTTTGGGGTCTTTTTATTTTTTGCCTTTATTATGATTTTACTTTATTTTATCATTTGGGATTGGCCTACTGTCTGTCTTTTCTCTTTTTCATTGGGTTATGACTTATGATGTACATAAAAAATCTCATCAAAAAAAAAAAAAAAAAAAATGATGTACATAAAAAAAGTTGCAGCCAGCCCTGGCAGCCCGCTAAAGAGTAAAGAGAGTTCCGGGCTTCCGCCAAAAACCATATTCAAATACTTTCAATTTCAAACCCCTATGGATAATAAAAAATAAAAACATACATAAAGATAAAGGGTAAAGCTAAAAGATAAAGTTGAAAGTACTGTAAATAAAATTAAAAAATATTTAAAATAGTATAGTAGGATTTAAGAATAATACTAAAAAAATGTAATAAGACCCATAAATAATAAGAGAAATAAGTTGAATAGAAGCAAAAATAAGCTAAATAGTAAAAAAAAACTGGTTTTTTAAGTTAGTGTCAAAAGCAATTTTAATTAATTGAAAAGTTTAAATATAAAAAAAATGTATGATATCTGTCGGTTGCCATGACCTTAGCCACGTGCACACGGGCCTACGCATGCATCATGCCCAAAGAAGGTTATTTGTACATGCCAGTGTCCATGGCTTTGGCCATGTGTACAATGGGCTGTCACGGCCTTGGCAATGTGCAGCATGCCCAAGGAGATTATTTAGGCATGCCGGCATGCTCGCTGCATCGCCTTACCCCATACTTTGGCCAAATTAGTTAGTGCCTTTTTGCCAAATTTTGTTCCTAAATTCATTCTAAGATTTTAGAGAGAGTTTTTAGTAATCAGTTCGACATTCTGAGCATTTTTTAATTTTTTTTATAATAGTTTTTCCTATTTTCAGGTTTCTAAAAATCATAATATATTGTATGTATGGAACACATAACTAAATTCATATTTTCAAAATCAAATTTCACAAATTGGGCCACAATAATAATTATGTCCACAACATTTTTATAACACTTTAGGGCCTGTTTTGTAAGATGATTTTTGTTTTTGTTTTCAAAACAGTACGAAATTTTTTTTTCAAAAAAATTCAAATTGAAACTAGTTTTCAGATAATAATTTTTACATTATTTGTGTTTGGCTCCATTTTTTAAGAACAATTTTCAAAATAACGAAAATAAAATTAAAAAATGTTTGGGAGACCATTTCTATTTTTGAGATTTCTTTTAAAATTTTTTTTAAAAAGTAACATGTAGAATTTGTAAATTACTTTTTTCTTTGGATAATAATAAAGTAATAAAGCTCATGTAAAAAATTATTATTATAATGATAAGTTTCAAATTTGAAGTGTGAGAATTTTTTTGTGATAAAGATAAGCTCCTTAATTTAAGAGATAGAACAGTTTGGACAAATCTGTGGGGTTTACTACTTTGAGTTTTTTCAATTTATTTACAACTATGTCATTAAAAACATTTTCTGTATCTTAAAAACATCTCTTTAGCCATTTTCAAAATCCTATTTTAAACAAGGAAACTAGGATACGATTCTCATAAAAAAAAAAAAAATTTAGGATACTGTTTTTTGAACACTATATTTAGAGAACATCAACCAAACAACAAATTCGAGTGCAGAGCCCATTATTTTATGGATTGTAAAACAAAAAACTATATTTAAATAGCTTTATCAAACAAGTCCTAAGAAATGATATGTTTATAATATTTTTCATAACAAATTATAAGTAACAAGTTGTTATCGGATATTATTAATAAATAAAAAAGTAATTTAAATAATAAGTTCAAATTAGATCCAATAACAAGTAATAATTGTATTTATCATTTATAATTTATTATAAAAGTGTTATAAAAATATTATAAACATATTACTGTGTTAATTGTATTTTCAAAAGGCTTTAGCATCTATTACACACTTTCTGTTAAATACACAATTCAGTTTTTTGGAAAATCGTTTATTTACCCCCCAAAAAGAATCATGATTTGTTTATCAAAAAAAGAAAAAAAAAAATCATGATTTCAATTCAAAAAAGAAATTGTGTGGTGTGTGGGTAACCATGGTGGGAAAAGTGAGAAAACCAATAATTATCCTTTTCAAAAACACAATTCCAAGTGTACGGCATTGCATGAATATTTAGCGTATAGAAAAAGACATTGAAATTGACTAGAGAATTTAAAAAGAGTCAAACCAAGATAGACCCGAATATAAAAAGGGACCTGCACGTGTCACACGCTCCCATCGAAATCACACACTCACTCACACTATCCCTTCTCAGTGACCAACATTTCCTCCACCACCACCACCACCACCACCACTCCCTTAAAAAGCTCCGCCACTCTCAAATTCAAATTTACAAATATATAACTGCCATTAATCAGTTACTATAACCGAAAAACAAACAAAAAAAGCAAAATAGCTTTCCTTATTTTTCTCCTCTACTTCTTTTCCATTTCTCTCACCACTCTCTTCACTCTCGTCTCTCTCACTCGTTCTTCAACCGCTTCTTCGTCTTCGTTTGGTTCTTCTTCTTCTTCTTCTAGGGTTTGCGTAATGGCTACTATGGAGAGTTTGATCGGTCTCGTCAATCGAATTCAGAGAGCTTGTACCGTCCTCGGCGATTACGGCGGTGACTCTGCTTTGCCTACTCTCTGGGAGGCTCTTCCTTCCGTCGTCGTCGTCGGTGGCCAGGTCTTATCTCTATGTGCATGTATATGATTTTGCATGTGTGTGTGTGTGTGTGTGAGTGTTTGTGATGGCTGATTTTGAAATATGTTTGGCTGTGTGAGTGTAGAGTTCGGGAAAGTCATCGGTGTTGGAGAGCATTGTTGGCCGTGATTTTCTTCCCAGGGGATCAGGTTAGGGTTTTTTGTAATTCTTTACTCTTTTGCATTGTTTTTTTGAATTTTTGTAACAGTCTGTTTGGTTTATGAGAATTTGGAGGAAACGAAAAAGAAGACTTTATAGTCAACTGACTAAGTCAAACTAATTTATTTGTTTTTTCATTTTACTTCAAAATTTATTTGTTCTTTTAAAACCTTGATTGTCCAATTACATCACTTTTCCCTAGAATTTCTAAGCAACCAAACAGATTTAATTTGATTAATCTAATTTTTAGTTCCACTAAAGAAAAAAAAAATGAAAAATTTTGAGGTTAATTTTGTTCTTCTTTTGTAAGTAAAGGACGAAAGTTTTGTGTTATTTGATATCGTTCATTTTGGTGGGAATTTCAGGGATTGTTACAAGGAGGCCTTTAGTGTTGCAGCTGCAGAAGACGGAACAGGGGCTACAAGAGTATGCAGAATTCCTTCACATGCCGAAGAAAAGAGTTACCGATTTCTGTATGTCATTTGTTTTGCAAATGATGAGTTATGGTTACACTGTTTGATGTTTTTAGGTGGAGCTGCAATTTCTTTTGATCGAAATGATAGCACCATTTACTGGATGGAGAAATCATAATTCTCTTTCTTCGTTGTGTTTTTCCTCATATTTGTGATCTTGTTTATCCTGGTGATTCTTGATTGTTTATGTCTATTTAATTTCATGAAAGACGACATTTTATCATCGGCAATTTTCGAAATCTACAAGAATTTTGCAATGTTTGAAATTTCTGTAGAGGATGGAATGTCTGAGTTGGTTTTTTTATATTTTTCAAAATGGAGACTTTTTCTGTTGCTTTTCTACTTCAGTGATCAATATGAATCGTCACAATTCACAAGCAGTCAAGCACTATGGTTGTTAGTATTGAAGCACAACCAATATATTTCTATTTTTTAATACCTAATTTGAGATTTTGGGAGTTTCAAAGCATATGATTTTAAGGAATCAAAATTTTTTAATCATGTAATCTTAAAAAACCATCAGGTGTGTGAATAATTTAAAATAAAAATAAGAGAATAGAAACTTGTCTTATTTAGCCAATTGGCAACCTCTAAGTCATAATTGCTTTCATTATAACTTTTAAGTTTTAACTCACCCAAAAAAAACACATATTCTCATTGGTATTGAAAATCCTCTTTTTGTAATGGTTACATGCTAACATTTTCATGCAATAATTACAGAGTATAGTCATAATCTTTTGGCAATCTAACCTGTTAATGTAGTAGCTAGTTGGAAATCTCTCTAGTTTTTTATACATTAGGCTCAAACCTTGCTTGAAAACATATGCTCAAGCTTAATACGTTGCTATAGTTACATATGTACTCTGTAATTCCTTGTTCAATTAACTTTTGAAACATGCTTCGTGTGTGGGTTCTCTTGTTATCACATGAATTTGGGTACATGCTATAATTCTTAAACGCTTACTCTACCTTGTATGTCGAAGTATAACTTGTTACTGTAGTAGCCACAACTACAAGCAAATTGAAATTTCTCTTCTTTTTATTATTTTTTTTATGCACTATGCCCAAACCTTGCTTGCAAATGTATGATATGTATGATCAGAGCTTGTTATAGCAATAAATACTGTAAGCTGTTTTAACTTGACCTTTTTTACATTTTGAAATGGAAACCTAGGTTAACTGACTATCTTATTTTCTTACACAGCTATGGTTCGGAAGGAAATTCAAGATGAAACCGATAGAATGACTGGGAAGTCAAAACAGATTTCTCCTGTTCCTATTCATCTCAGTATCTTCTCCCCAAATGGTAATGGAATCTAGAATGTGAGTTAGGACTCAAGATTATAAGATTTTCCTTGTGTTCTTTCGTGCACTGTATTTTTAAGCTGCATTATTTTGATAAGTTTTTTTTTTTGGCTGAATTATTAATGAAATTGTAGATCATTTAAAATTTTTTAATGATTTGTAGTTTTGTTCTAATTGACAAGTATGCATCAGAGATGAGGATCCTAGCTTTGGTATTATATTATTACTGTTGATTTTCTGGAGTGTATCAAATGCATTACTGTTTTACAGTATGTATTTTGCTAAAGTAGAACAATAGCAATGACCTTTGTGTCAGATGGCATCTGGAGGGCCCTGACATGCCTCCTGTCAATAATAAATCATATTTTCTTTGGTTGCTCTCCAAACTTCTTCCAGTCTTTTATGTGTACCAAGCAGCATGGGAGTGTTTCTATATTGGCTGGTGGCTGGTGCATTATCAGTAGTCTTGTCTTGTTGATTGCAGTGCATTAAGTATCTATTTTTTATTTGCTTCATACATAGGTTTCTCTTATGATATCTGTTTTTCTAGTGGTCTTTGAAATTTGAATCAATTCATCTTCTCCCCCTGTGGGTGGAGAGTGAGGCCACTAGTTCAATCCCTGTTCAGATGCATTAGTCTTTTTACCTATCAGAAAAAAGTAATAATTCTTCTACTTCTGCTTGGTTCTTGCTCATTTTTTGCACACATTTTGTAGAGCATTTTTTGCAGTCCTTTACGTTATTTGATAAATTATGGTTTATGTTTTGGCAGTTGTCAACTTAACACTGATAGATTTGCCTGGTTTGACAAAGGTTGCCATAGGTATACTTCTTTAAGTCCCCCTTTGTCTCCTGTTAAGTTAAATTTATCCACATTGAATGTTTTATTTTTATTTTTATTTATTAATTTTATAAACTAGAGATGTTTTGTTATTTCCAGAGGGACAGCCAGAGAGTATTGTTCAAGACATTGAAAACATGGTTCGTTCATATGTTGAGAAGGTAAAAGAAAGGATTTCTTTTTCCCTTTTTATTTTTTCATTTTATATAAAGGTTATGATCTAATTGGCAACATTCTTATTAATGATATCATAACTAATTAATTTATGCATGTATTGCATATAATTTTCGAATAGAAGTCATCAAGTTAGAAGAATACAATCTGTGGCACTGTTCTTTAATCTCTATTGAATTCTGGTAGATTGTTCTTTAGTGTATTATACTCTTATGTGTCAATTACATAATGGGCAACCTCAGATCATTGAGATACATATCAAGAAGTCAGGGAAGAAGCTATCATGAAGGACAGACATTTATTGAGGAGTATTGGTATGCTAATGCTTATTTGGTCGAAGAACCCGCTCCTTTATCTTCTGTTTGTCAAGTACCAACTTGATAACTAGTTATGTTGCCCTTGAACACCTTATACCCAAGGAACTGAAGAAATCTTATTAATTTGTTAATGTTTTTTGGGAGGACTGTAAACAAATGGTCTCATCAACGAAAGATAGATGGTGAAGAGTTTTTCTTTACCAGTCTCTTATATTATATAAGGTTTGTATGTTCAGTACTGATTCGTCTCTCACTTAATTTTGATAATCCTTCCAATTGCAACTGATTTTGGATTTGGCAGAGAACTTCCATTGAAGTTAAGTCATGTACTATGTAGACAATCTCCCAAAATTTGATTAGATTTGGTAGTTCCACTTTTTCAGATTTTTTGTTGATTTTTGCGCCATGATCTCTTCTTATATATTAAAACAAAAACTTTTGTTTCACTATCTAATATTATGTTCATATCTTGGCTTTGTTTGGGTTCAGGCTTATGCATCTAAATTCATTGGTTATATCTGCAATCTGTTGTAGTTATTGGTTCTTTACAAGCTTTTTCAACATTTATGTTTTTTTGGATTACAGCCAAATTGCATCATTTTGGCCATAACTCCAGCAAATCAAGATATTGCAACATCTGATGCTATCAAGATTGCTAGAGAAGTTGATCCAACAGGTATACTTTTTGTACATTGTTTCTACTCTTTTATCTTAATTCTACAGGCACTCGTCTGTATTTTTGTTAATATTCTTTCATGATTTCTCATAAATATAAGTTTAGGAATTTTCCTTAATATAGAGATTATGTGTTTTATTTTTAGGTGAAAGAACATTTGGTGTTTTGACGAAGCTTGATTTGATGGATAAAGGAACAAATGCATTGGAAGTAAGAATTTTGTCTTTTCGCTCCTGATATGTTCAGCCCTAAATTCTTGACAACTTAAAATTTCAGTTGGAGGCTATATGATGCTTACAATTACATCTCACCTATTAAATCATTTTACTTTCAAGATATTCTATGCTCAATTTGCATTATGTACAACCCGACAAACCCTCTTTGAAAAGTTGATGTAGAATAACCATCAGGCAATTCTTTGATCATATTTTGTATACATTAAAAGAAAACATTTGACAAAATATGGTCTTATATTTACTAGCTTTCAAACAAACAATATTCATGAAAAAAGTGCTTGTGTTGTCAGGAAGGCAGAGTACTCACTGTTCAATGTGAACTTCTGACATCACTACGATTGTGTTTGGGCACCCCATGAACAACTCGTTGACATTTATTTGTTGTACAGTATTTGGCAGTGCAAATCTGCCCTTGAATGTTGCCCATTTAGAAAGCATTAGTGCAAACAATAAAGAAGTTATTCCTTCCTCCATACCTCTTCTTTTCAAGGATAACATGGTCATAAGAACAACTCAATTTCAGAAGGATTCTTTCTGATGCAACATAAAATAAGTGCATTTGTTAAATTTATTTGTGTATAGCAGTGCCCTAAGTAAATATATTATTTTGTCAAAACCTACCAGTAAGCTGATTGTCTAAGTGGTCATTCATTTGGGCAAGACTTAGGTATAGTATTTAGGTGTTGTTCTTTAGATTTCTTTCTTAAGATTCTTCCATGTGGATTTTTTCTCATAGGATGGAGGTGTATTTTTTGGTTAAGTAACTACATGATTCATTTGGGCAAGACTTAAGTATAGTATTTAGGTGTTGTTCTTTAGATTTCTTTCTTAAGATTCTTCCATGTGGATTTTTTCTGATAGGATGGAGGTGTATTTTTTAGTTAAGTAACTACATGGTTGAATCTTAAGAGGGAATATAAAGAACAACACTTAAAGTACTGTACCTAAGTTTTGTCCATTCATTTATAGTAGTTCCGTGCACGATCATGTAGAAACATTAAAAAAGAAGAAATGAAAATGAAGGATTTCCAACCATTTAGAGCTACTTTATTGTGTTCTTAGGAGATTTTTGCTTTTGGTATTAGTAGAAAATTGTGTGTTGATTGTTTCCCTGGTACTTTTGCACACCACTCATTTTCGTTCTTTGCTTTGGTAATTGCAAACTTCTGTTCCTTCTGCATTTTGTAAATTACACTAGTTTTCCACCGATGCAGAAAAGTTATATCCTCTATTGCTCTTGATATCATTTTTTTCCTGTTTTATTTTCAAGGTTCTTGAAGGAAGATCTTATCGGCTTCAACACCCTTGGGTTGGAATTGTAAACCGTTCACAAGCTGATATAAATAAAAATGTTGACATGATTGCTGCTAGGCAGAGGGAGCGCGAGTTCTTTGCCACAAGTCCTGATTATGGACACTTATCCAGCAAAATGGGTTCTGAATATCTTGCAAAACTTCTTTCAAAGGTTTTATTTATCGTACTTATTTTTCATTTATAATTTGATGACTCTTTTTGTACTTTTATTTTCATTTTACTCTATATAGGAAGGCTGCTTACATTTTGAAATTGTCTTTGTTTCAGCATTTAGAATCAGTAATTAAAACTCGCATACCAGGCATTGCATCATTGATTAACAGAAGCATTGATGAACTTGAAGCAGAGTTAGACCATCTTGGTAGGCCTGTTGCTATTGATGCTGGGGTGAGGAATTTACATTTATGTTATTTATTCTTTTTATTTATAATTAACCTTTTGGCATTGAAATAAGAACCAGGTTGGGATTTTGACTGCAATTATTTTGATAATGTATATCAGGCCCAGTTGTATACTATCCTAGAGTTATGTCGTGCGTTTGACCAAATATTCAAGGAGCATTTAGATGGAGGGTAATGTATTATTCTCTGTTTACTCTCTCTTCCATTTATTTTAAATCCCATCTGACCTGCTAGGTCAGAGCCAAACTATGATGCATTTCATGATTCTATCAGCAAGAAATAGATTAAGTGATTAACTTAGATGTCCGTGTTCATTTGTGACTGAAAGCATGCAGATGTTATTAAAGGGTTTTGGTCAAAGTATTCTTGTGCAGTTTATGTTTTATATTATCTTTTACTGCACGCTTTGTAAATTTTATAAATGTTTCCTTTAAACTAACAAATTTTTTGAATAGATTATACTTTGAAAAACCATTTTCCTCACAAGCATAAGCAATTCAATTCTTGTATAAAAATGGCTTGATTGCTTTATTATGTATATGATTAGATAATGTTGGCCTCTGATCATTAATTGTGATTCTTTTTCTAGTAGGCCCTATATGCCTGGAATTATTATCTAAGTATGGCAAGTGCATATGATAAATCAAGTGTTTGTAATCATATATTTATTCCTGCTTACATTGCTAAAATCTCAGGCGACCTGGTGGTGATCGTATATATGGAGTTTTTGACTATCAGCTGCCTGCTGCTTTGAAGAAGCTTCCATTAGATCGTTATCTTTCACTGCAGAATGTAAGAAAAGTGATTTCAGAGGCAGATGGGTACCAACCTCATCTAATTGCACCTGAGCAAGGCTATCGACGCCTCATTGATGGTGCACTTAATTACTTCAGAGGACCAGCAGATGCTTCTGTAGATGCTGTAAGTGCTCTTTTTCTATTCATGAAGTACGGAGTTCTTTTTTATTTTTTTGAGGGGTGGGGTGGGGTGGTATTGGGGGAAGTCATAGAAATCTCAAATCACCTATGTAAGACATCTTCTCTGCTATTTTCCTCCCATTTTTGGAAGATTAAAAATGGTGGGTCCAGATAGAAAATAATCATCTCTTCTTTTTTCCCTTCCACTTTTCTACTCAACCAAAGAAGAGAAAATATCAATCCATCTTCCATTATATCTCCTCACTTTTTCACCCTACTAATGCACTCTGAAGCAATTTATATTTAACTAACGTGTTGACAAATGTTTTCTTACATGCCGCGGAAAGTGTATCTTCTTGTTTCTAGTGCTATGAAAAACAAAACTGAATGTTTTATTGCATGCTATTTCATACTTTTAGCAAATCACACCTGTAATTTGTTTTTTCTTTGTGGGAATATGGTATTGCAGGTTCACTTCATATTGAAGGAACTTGTTAGAAGGTCAATTGCAGAAACTCAGGTTTGAAATCAGAGTTTACTAGTTCCAAAATAACAACAATTTACTGCAAATGCAAGATCTAAGTTGATGTTTTGGAATGTAACAGGAGTTGAAGCGTTTTCCAACCCTTCAAGCTGAAATAGCTGCAGCTGCAGGTGAAGCATTGGAGAGATTCAGGGAAGACAGTAAGAAGACTACTATACGATTGGTGGAAATGGAATCTGCATATCTGACTGTGGATTTCTTCAGGAGACTTCCTCAAGAAGTGGAGAAGGGAGGAAATCCAGTTGCTTCCTCTGCAGACCGATATACAGAAGGGCACTTCCGCCGAATAGGATCAAATATTTTCTCTTATATTGGGATGGTATCAGAGACACTGAAGAATTCCATACCAAAGGCTGTGGCTCATTGTCAAGTGAGGGAGGCCAAGCGGTCTTTACTCGATCATTTTTATACACAAGTGGGCAAAAAAGAGGTACCAAACAACACCCCCCACCCCCACCCCCCTCTTGTTAGATTTGATTTCAATCCTATATGAAGCCAGAATATTGTGAATTTATAATGAGGCATTTGAATAGATTACAGTTTCCCTAGTTTTGCTCCTATTCAAATCCAGAATCACGTGTAGACGTGCCTGATATGATATGATCATATAATGAATCCAGAGTTGCTTAATGTAAAATTTTCATCTTTGATCAAACTCAGACAAATACAATACAGTTCAGATCTGAATTTATGCCCATTATTCATCCTTCTGTTTGTCACTTAAAAAAATGAATTGATGAGATTGTGCATGGACGGCATCTAGATTATGCTAATCTTAGTACTATTACTAAATTGCGAGGGAATTGTAAAAGGAGTACAGATAGCATTTTACTGAGTTTGTTTGTTTATTCTGTAGGCCAAGCAACTTGCAGAATTGTTGGATGAAGACCCTGCATTGATAAATAGGAGGCAGCAATGTGCAAAGCGGCTTGAGTTATACAAGTCTGCAAGGGATGAGATTGATTCTGTCTCATGGTCCAGATGAGGTAAATTGTGAATGCGTGTTAAGAAAATTTTTGTATAAAGTCTATAATAGCACTGAGGGACATGCTAAGAATGAATACGCTATGGTTTTCTCTGCTGTCATTTTTTTTTAATTTTTTCCACAAATGTAGATGTGATATATCTGTATTGAAATGCTGGGTTTTTAGTTGATCGTGATTCTCTTAAATTTGATCATCTTCAAGTTTGCTAGCTGTAAAACATTGATTTGTATAGGTTTCTAGAAGATTGCATATATATTCCATCATCCTTTGCATTGCTGATTTGATTCTGGTAACCATACACGATGGAAAAATGAATGTCAAATTTCAAGTTCATTGGATCAGATGGCAATTTCTAGTGATACGTGGTGGGCTGATATTTGATAGTCTAATTCCAAGATCTAGTGGTCCCAGGGGCGGTGCTGTGTTAATCAGGTGGTGACCACCCTGACCTGAAAAAAAAAAATTTATATACCTTAAAAATATTGATTTTAAATTAATATAGGTTGTTAACCACTCTAGAGATAAAAAATAAATTGACCACCCTAAATAAAATTTTGAGCCATTAAAAATAAAAATTGCTCTCCAAAATTTTGGTTCATTGAAGGTTGAATTGGTCAACTCAAACAAATACAATTTTCATCAGTCCTAAAAATAATACAAATCGACCATTCTTGAATTTAAGATCTCATTTTCTTCACGCTCGTGATTTAGGTTTCAATTCCTAAAGTACCCTCAAACACTTGGTGGAAAAAGTCGATGTAACAAAAAAAAAATTTTGGTGGTCGTTTGGCACATTGGGCAGGAGGCTTCTATACGCTTGATATACCCAAAACAAGTAAGGAAAAAGCATTGAAACAAATCACGTTGGACACAAATGCTCATATTTCACCTCCCCTAAAAACACAAATAGAAAAAAATCAATGCTTCAGCCTTGAAGTGAATATACTGACAATATTATATGCAATTTAAAGCATTTGTTTGCAATTAAAAAAAATGACAAGATGTAAATAATTTTTTTTTTTTTAAATGACAATATAATCTTTCATAGCACATTAAGTCCTTTTTAGTAATTTGCATTGAAACATCAATTTTAGATAATAGCTCAATTGTTAAACTGCATTTTTATTAAATTTGTGTTTTCAAAAGGAAAATTTTAAAATCACTATTTTTTTTTTAAACGCATTTTTTCAAACAGGAATTTGTTGGATTTATGTGATACATTTTATAGATACGCATATATACTAAAATGAAGTTGAATATTTTATTAAACATGATTAATATAATAGTTGAATGCCTAAATTGAATTTGTTGAATGAATTTACAGTTTATCCTTTATTCTTTTGCTAGTACTACGGATAAATATTTTTATAATAAAATCACTTGTACTGCGAGATTCATCTTCTAAGTAAATTTGTATTAACTTGAATAATCTTCTTTTGAATTCTAGGTTATGAGAAAATGTCTTATCTTTTCATTCTAGTGATCAAGTTGAAATAAGAAGAGCATATTTGTAAAGAAGTCCTTGTCAACCTCTTGGTCATGATTTCCCTACAAAAGAAATTAGTGAAACATTGCGTCGATTTAATCCCGATTGATTTAAAGAATACAAAATTAGTTGGAAAAGATAATAAAAAAGAATATAATAAATTAAAAAATAATTTTTATTCATTAAACCTTTGGACCTTAATTAAAATTTGAACATTATAAGACAAACAAACAAAGCATTCTATTAGCCAATTGAAGGTTTTTTTTTCCCTAGGTGAGTGGCATTTTCTAAATTTTTTTTTTCAATATTATAAGAAGAATAAGTATAATATATTCTATTTTAGGGGGATTTCTTCCATTTGGGAGACTTAAGTCATTGCCTAAATGGCCTAGTGGTTGAGCCACCCCTGTTGACCTTGAAGCCCAGGATTTTCCTCTACACCAAGGAAATGCTTTCAATGAACAACAAAAGGGATGTTTAGACAGGACAAGTATTTTTGGATGATTATTTGCTAATATTATTGTTAAAAATTAGGGGAGACTAGAATATTTTTGGTGTGAGACTGCTGAAAAAAATAAAAAATCTAAGAGTAGTGTTAGGGACATAACAATTTCACAAAGTATGCCAACTGACTAATGGGCCACCACAATTTCTAATTTAATGTTTTTTTGGTATACTAATTTAGAAAGTTGTGAAATTGTTGTGAAATTTTAGAAAAAGGTAGTTTCTTTGAAATTGACAACACACTCTAACCAAAGGAACCGGTGTAGTTCAAATGTTACACTTACATGTGTACTTAGAGGTTATAATGATTAATGTGCGATAAAGTGAACGGATCTCATTTCAATTAGTAAATTATTACTTTTAATCTATTTAGATGTCCTGTTAATGGATGTCCTTAGGAGATTTTTAATGAATTATTTTAGGAAAGTTTTGATACCACTTTTAAGGGAAATATAAAAAACTATTTTTTTCTTTTTTCATAAAAAGTTTTTATACCAATGTCTTAGGACATCAGTAAACTTTTCCCTCTATTAATACTAATTGAGAACTACTTCAGAGTTCAAATGTTGGCCGTATGCTCGGGACTAGTTCTTTTAGAAACAAAAATGAATATAACCAAAACTTAAAAAAGAGATTCAGCCACAAATATCAAATTCAAATTGGAAGAGATTGTTGAATATGCAATCATTATCATTAGTGATCAAGATATCAGTTCATAACAAATTGAATTTGCTTGATCACCGTTTTTGCTGGAAAAATCCCCCCCCCCCCCCCCCCCCCCTCCCCCAGCCATCTTCTTTCCTTTCTTTTCAACACAACAACTACATTTTATATCTCCAAACATAATTATATATAACCATTGCATAAATCTAATATTTTTTATAGATAAGATATGACATAAATCTCATAACTAATCGTTGACTTGAGTAATAATATATCAATCGCAGGTCAAGTAGCTACAAGTGAAGGACCAAAAGGCTCCTCTACAACAGAATTATTTTAACAGTTTTGAGTTTACCAATGAAGTTTCTATAAATGTTTCAACCTGCTACTGTAGAAATACCTCATTTCTTATCAAGCTCTTCTAAGGCTGCCCACAATTTTGGATCCTCATAATCCTTTATAAGGAAGACTGGCTTTGCTTCCATCAGTAAGTGTTCTGGATTTCTGGTAGCTATACCAACAACTGGCATCCCAGCGGCCACTCCAGCTTTTATTCCTGAAACAGAATCCTAGTGGAGCAAAGAAAGAACAAATACCAATTTCAGGGAGTGCTCAGTACACTAACTTCTAAAAAGTACATAACCTGAGAAGAAAGCAGACCTCAAATACAAAAGTGTGATCCTTTGATACGTTGATTATTTCAAGCGCCTTCAAGTAGGGATCTGGGTGTGGCTTGGCATGTTCACATTCACTTCCGACAATAAGAGCTTCAAAAAAGTCTGACAGACCGAGGCTTGAGATCATGAGTTCAGCATTTGCTTTTGGAGCATTGGTAACTGCAGCCCGTTTGATTCCACGGTCTTCAATCCATTTTTTCACTTTATATAGGCCATTCACAGGCTTCAACTGTTCTGAGGCCAATCTGTGTCAATTCATCAAGAAATTAAATCACTGGAACTTGAAGAAATTCAAATTACTGGAGAAGTAAAATGTACCTCCGAAACATGGCTTCCTTATCATCTACAAACTTCAAGCCCCGTTGAATATCATCAGGGAAGAGAGACTCAGCAATATCATCATTATGCTTGCCGGCAATATGATCGACAAAGAATTCCTCAGTAATTGGCACCCCTCCATTGAAACCAATCTGTGAACCAATTCAATTTCTGTTAATCCTCCACTACTACTGTTCAAATAAAGTTCATAAAAGTTTTGAGCATTTTTTGGCTACGCAACTATGTCAACATCCTTTTGTCATGGTGAGTGTGCGTTTGGCAACACTTATTTTTGTCAACTTATTTTACTATTTAACTTATTTTACTATTTAGCTTATTTTTACTACTATTTGTAGACCCCACTGCACTTTTTAGTACTATTCATGGGTCTCACTGAATTATTTCAGCTAACTTTTATCTTTATTTACAATATTTTCAGCAAAAATTTTCAGTTTCAGCAAAATAAGTGGATCCCAAACAGACCCTGAATGTGAAATTTTTTCCTCAAGGATTTTATTTGGAGAACTTAAAAGAAACCTTTTTGAGACACACTCTCTCTCTCTCTCTCTCTCTCTTAATAAGGTAGAGAGAGAAACTATACCTCTTGAAGCATTTCACGGAAGCAATGGTGGTGGAGTGGATCAGAATCACATATAGTTCCATCTATGTCAAATAGCACTGCTTGAAGGGGAGCAAGTTCAGCGAGAGTAGTTTTGCTGGTTCCAAAAAATGAAAACATTAAAGCAAAAGCAAAACCAAATGACATAACTTTATAAGAAAAGAAGGAAAACATTGCAATTAAAGTGTGTTAAAATATTTGAAAGAGCAACCTATCAAGATTAAAGGGGAACCATTAGATGGTGGTTCTGGATCAAAATTCAAAGCTAACATGGTAGGGAACTCCATCTTGACACAGTACACAGAATCTAGTAACACCTAAAATGTATCTTCAATGGCAACACGTGGAGATCTTAGTCAATGCATCATTCTAAATGGCACAACCTATGAAACCTGTAAAGTTTCATATCTAATGGTTGTTATAGAAGCCAGGACATGAATTGGTACAATCAAAAAATAAATGCTACTGAAATTGATTCATTTCCATCAGCAAAGTACATACCCCCAAATCACATGCGAAAACAAACAGAAATTGGCAATTGTGTTATGTGCATGATGGATCAACTGCTATGACAATGGATTCTAGCATTCTATCAGTCTATGGTACCTACATCATAGATATTTTGGTAAAGATAAAAGTTATGACTTGTTTTTCATGAAGTGAATTCTGGCATTACCTTCCACTTACCTTCTAATAGGACACACCATATATTTTCAGACAAAAAGGAAGCATGAACTTTGAAAAAGCTCTCCCCATGAAATACAAACTACATAGCTTTTGAACTTTCAAAATGTCGATTTTTCTTTTTGGTTGATCAAAAAGAAAAATCGACATTTTTACAACAACGAAAACTTGCTATGCTTTAGCATCGATTCAGTATTAACCATAATGTTTGATAATTGATCATCAGAGGCAAAATATCTAAACAAACCACAGGAGGAAGAATAGGGAACAGCATCTGATTTGCAATCAAACCACATGAAGAGAAAGTTTATCCATTCACAGGCAGAGTTAACAACACTGGCACATAATAAGTATATAAGAGAAAAAAAAACAAGGACGAAAACATGGAATCTCATTCCATTCCAAATCTAGCTAGAAAATAATGATAACAATGAACAGGTATGAGGAAATTTTCGATTTTGAATATCCAAACTAATGGGAATTTCTAAAAGTTAAGCATTAGCGCATTCATGAAAGCACATTAGAATGCATAAAAACCAGAATGTTCCATAATAAGTACGACAATAATCATATCGCACATAACAGTGCCACAACATATGTAACAGGACACAAAAACACAACATCTACCAAATATATGGGACGTAATATAAATCGACAGTGCATTGCAACCAAAAAAGAAAACAAAACTCTAAAAGTAGTCCATGAATGGGGGTGTGTACATACAAAATTCGAAGAATTATGAAGAACCCAGATCCAATCAAAGCACAAAAACAGAGATAGAAAGTTTACCTCTCTACAGAATTTTCACCAACTGAGGCCGTCATTGCTTGATGGGTTGAGGTGGATGATATAGAAGGTTTTTTCTTTGCCAAAACTTGTTTTTGAGAAATGGGTACTTGCTGGGTTGGGTGCAGATCGATTCGAAGAGAAGGAGGGGGTGAAAGAAATACGGGAATACTATTATGGAAGAGGAATTTTTTTTTTAGAAACATGGAATAGTAAGTAATATTTATATGTTTCATCAAAAAAAAAGAAGTAATATTTATATGCATATGAAGAGGAATAAGTGCAGAGCATCTACCACAGAATCAAAATGCGAGTGGCTTTCGTATTCTCTTTCTATATTCGTTTTTTTTTTTTTTTGGATAAAGTATATTCGTTTTTTTGGTAATAAGTATATTACCCGAATTTGAAATATCTGCCCAAAACGTTTAACAATATTATGGGACTCCACTAAGGTTTCCAATTTCATACAATTTTAAGAGGTAATGTTTTTTCTTAGAAGTAGTTATATTACAGCATAAAATACGATAATATTTACTTTAACTATTTTATGTGTCAAATTGTGATTGGTTGTTTGTCACTTTTACATAAATCCATCATTTTTTTTTCACCACTCATAATCTGCCATGTGAACAGTTGTGACATTTTATATAATCTTAGATTTCTGTTTTTCTCTCTAGAGCATAAATAAGGAAAACTGATTTCTAATCTTTATTGTTTCTAAAGAAAAAAAAATGGGAGATTTCTAATGTTTATTAAGAAAAAAAAAGGTTAATTTACACTAACCTTGTTTGTAGTGTAGGAAAACGCAACTTGAGAACTTTTTTCCTGTATGCAATCAGAATGATCTCTTTATATAGTGCAAGCAAAAATTTTGCTTGAAATCTCATTTTCTATTTGAACTGAAGACAAAATTTAGTTACAAAATTGGATGTAACCTACTCAATAACTTTTTATTGAATGTGGATTTTGACAAATTTACCATTGAATTATATATTCTTCTTATAATGCTTGCAAAATTTCTAAAAAATTAAAGATCAATAGTTATATCATCAATAAATTGTTTAAATTGCAAGTTTTTGTAGTTTAAAATTATGTATAAAATATAAGGTCGTAAATCATATAATAAATAATATTTGAATAACACAAAATTTGACATATGTATTAAAAGCGTAAATAACATGCACTCAGTGCTGGCTCAAGCATATAAGCAACTGAAGCAATCGTCTAAGGCCCCAAATGAAAAAAAAGGCCCCCAAATTTTAACCAATAATTTAAAATTTAAAAAAAAAATCGTGGAGAAAACCAACCAATAAATATATGTCTTTAACATATACGAGTATTAATTAAAACCCAAATTTTTATTATTAAAGAATCATCTAGAAAAATAAAAACAAAAAATTTTTGGATGTGTTGAACGGTTCGTTTTCTCTATGGGTAGTGTAAAAATCATTTAATTTCCTACATATACTGAAGCTGAAAAATCACACTCTATCTCCCTCCCTACAAAGCAAATTGAAAGCAAAAAGCCCAACATAAATTCAATCTCAAACCTCAATTTTTTTACTGATTGTTGAGAAATTTCTACGCTCTTTCCATTCTAAGAGAAAAAGTGGTTTTCTGAAGTCTTCTTTGCAGTCGACTTTGGATCTTCAAACCTCCTTCTTTGTAGGGCCATAGCCTTCAACATCCAGGTTTGGAATTTTAACTCTAAAATCTTTGTTTCTTTAACCCTGTTCTTTCTTGCTTTGGTCTGCCTTCTTTTATTCTTGGTTGTTAGTGGTAGATAGCCCTCACACTTGTCAATGGTCCATACATTTTGCTAAAAAAAAGGGGGGGGGGCGGGGGTTGTGCAAGGGTATTGGGTACTAGGTTGCATAGGTTTACCTCCACAATTTTATAGTTTTATATATACTTTTCTTTTTTTTTTTCTTCTTTCCTTTTTTTGAGAGGATTCTTTTGGTTTTGTTAGTATATAAATTCTTAATTTGTTATAAAATAATTAAAAATAATAATTAATTATATCTTTTTATATAATAAGATCAAGCTATATTTTTAATTCATAGTACAGTAAACAATGATGATAGTTTGAAAAAGTATTGTCTATAATATCTTTTTGGGTTTTAGTGTTATAATATCTTGAATGTTATTTCAAACATGATATTTATGATATTGATGGTTTATATTTATTAATAACATATTATTTAAGATCAATTATGCAATTATTCTAAAAGAATGTGGATAAGCCAATTATCATTTCAAATGGAAATATTAGTAGAATTTGATTACAAAAACTTGATTAATACTTTTACATCACAAAAAGCAATAAAATGAGGCTTTAAATAAAAAAAAATGATATCAACATTTAAATAAAAATTATTTAATTCATATTTGATTAATAAAAAGGCCTATTTAGAATTGTCGCCTTAGGCCCCACAATTCATTGAGCTAGCCCTGCATGCACTACAACGGTTAGATTTTCAAAATATGTAATAATGTTTATTTTATTAAATAAGGTTGTAACCTTAGACTTAGATTACAACTAATTTTATAATTAAACATTTTCCATTAACTAACTACTTTTTTAATAAATCCACCAACTAGCTCTCTAATTTTTTTTTCTTTCTCTACTCTATTATTAAAATATTATTTGTTTATTCTTTCTGTATTTTTTTTTATCAAACCTACCAAATCATCCAAACCCAAAGCAAATCAACACAAATCCTCAAACCCAACAGCCTTCATTGCCACAATATGCACAAATCTAATAGGTTCAAAGTCAAATGTTGCTACAAACAGCCACTGGCTGAGTCAATTGGCCACAATCGACTCGAATCCAGCGAATTTGCCGCCTACAGTGTGAATCTAGCAAAAATCCAAGGAATCATTGTCAATGTTGTTGTTGTTGTTGTTGGGTGAGACTTTGTGGAGAGAATTGTCCATTTTTTTAGCTTTAGCAAAAATCCAAGGAATCATTGTCAATTTTGCCGTCTTGACAAATAAAAATTTTTGCCAAAAGAAATAATAGTTATTTTGAATTTTGAATTTTTTTGACAAACCAAAGTATCCAAACTTTTCTGAATATCTGATTATTTCCTCAAGTGTATACGGTCTCTTTGTCCCCCACACACACCGGATTATTACAGAGAGAAATTTCATGGAGGTGGTTCCAAGATGTTGGTAAAAAATTTCAAACTTAGGATCTCATAGATATCATGAGGCCTTAAAAATCACTTAACCAACCCATTGAGGTTATTACAAATTTACAATTGAAATCGAACCCTCTATATTGCATTCATGAAACTTTTTTTTTTGGACTGAAATTCATGACACTTTTTCATTCCAAAGCAAACCAGTTTTTATCACGGTGCTTGAAACTCAAAATAGGGAGTCCTTTATTTTAGCCCAAAATAAATTTTTTTTTTTAAATCACTATTTCTATCTTATTTTCTTATGGCACTAGATCCTTAATGCCTCCAGCCCTTCACTTAAATTTTTTCAATTAATTTCTTGACTCCATTATCATTTCAAATTGTAAGCTTTTGCTATGAACCAAATTTGAATAATTAAAAAATAAATAGAGAAAGAAAGATTGAATTCTACATAAATTTGTTGAAGCTATCAAGACACTAACGTGGCATTTGGGTATTGCGTTTCTTGCGTTGTGTTTTCTGTGTTTTTTTTTTTCCTGTACGCACGTCTGGCATTGTTCATTGTCCATGAACAGTGATTTTAGGCTTATGAACAGTGCCAAATGTGTGAGCAGTGACTTTATTATTATTTTTTTTATTGTTTTTAGATTTCATCAAAATAAGTGGTATCCAAACGAACCCTAAGTATACAACTTCTTAGACATATTATTATACACTTAACACTTTTATATTGACTTATTTTTTCAATTTATTCTGAGTGATCAAATTATTGGGAAAAAGATAATCATGAAGCAGTTTCAAAAGTATGAAAAATCGTTGAAAGCAACTAAGTAAATTAAACTAGGTATAAAAAATAAATTACAATTTACATTTATTGTGTGGGCCAATTTTGCCCTATGCTCAAACAGTGGGCAAGGAAGGGCCCGGCCCAATGTCCAGTGTGAGGGCAAACGAGTATCCGAGGACAGCCAGCTGAGGAATGGACAACATTGTCATCCGAGGAGAGGTGGAGCATGTTTGTGAGGAATAGGGCCGTGTCCGAGGACGATGGTCACCTCGGGACTTTTGTCCGAGGTATCTGGTGAACTCGTTAATCACTCAGAACAAACGCCTGGGACAAATCTTATAACAGAGCAAAGGGGGAAATATCAAACAAAAAGTAATGGTAGGAAATGACAAATATCTGAAGGTGCTGTCACCTCCGCATTAAATGTCTCTCAGCTAACCTTCTGGCCGCATTAATGTGGAGGTGATACCTGAACAGTGAACGAACAGCTTTCCAGCTAAGAATGGAAGATTCAAGAGAGGGTAAGGAGGATGACGAAAAAGGACGTTGAATGCCAAATCCCCACGTGGATGATAAAAAAGGCAAAAAGCCATGGTATATAAGGGGAGGAAAGACAGAAGAAGGGGGACCGAAAAAGAAAGGGAAAGAAAGAGGAAAATCATATCTCTAGGGAATGTCCGAAGAGACTGATTGCTACATTCCATATTCGTATCTTGAACCTCTTTACACTAAAATCCAATATTTTGGCCCAAGATCAGACTAGCTTCCTTTCCTGCACTCTATAAATTCATTGTTTGGGTTACGTGGGCCTGGATCCATCCCCGTTTTGGATCAAAGTCGAATCTGGCCCTTACAATTGGCGTCGTCTGTGGGAAGCTGCTTGATCTGATCAGAAAGGGATTTGGGTTTAGTGCGCAAAATGGAGGAATCAGGTTCGCATCAACCAACGGTAGGGCCACATCAGGGCAATGACAATCCGCACCAAGCGGCATCAGGAGGTTCGCAGCATAATTACTCAGGAGTCCATCCTCAACAGAGGGGAGGTCGTGAGCAAAGTGGGCAAACAGTGCACAGTAATAGGAGCCAATCGCGTGAGAGAAGTTACGCATCCCATGCAAAGAATGACAGGGACATGCAACATGAGATTGATGAGTTGAAAAAGAAGTTACGCCGCGCGCGGCGTAAACAAGCATCATTTGAGTCTGAGTCCTCTTCTGGGGATACAGAAGATGATACATATAGGCAAAGATCTAGGACTCCACCTAGTGAAACCTTCTCCGGTAGCCAAGAGTACAGTAATTATGGGAGGAAGGGCAAAAGTACCTCGCATAAGGGCCTGGGAAACAAAGCTATGAACGAGGCCTTGAGTCAAGTAGCCAAATCGCCTTTCACACGGCGGATTGAGGGTGCTAGCCTTCCTCGGCGATTTAACCAACCAACTTTCTCTCTTTATAATGGCCGGACAGATCTAGTGGAGCATGTAAGTCATTTTAATCAAAAAATGGCCGTCCATTCAAAGGATGAGGCTTTAATGTGTAAGATATTTCCGTCCAGCTTGGGTCCAATGGCAATGAGATGGTTTAATGGCCTTAGGGCAAATTCTATTGATTCTTTTAAGAAGCTTACCCAGTCCTTTGGCGCCCGCTTCATCACGTGCAGTAAGGTACCTTTGCCTTTAGGATCCTTGCTATCAATGTCCATGCGTGACGGGGAGACCTTGAAAGCCTACTTGGATAGGCATTGGGAGATGTTTAACGAGATAGATGGGGACTATGATGACGTGGCTATTAGCACATTTAAGGCGGGGTTGCCGGCGGAGCACGATTTGAGAAAGTCTCTCACTGGTAAGCCTGTCACCAGTGTACGCTTGCTGATGGATAGAATTGATAAGTACAGGAGAATTGAGGAAGATCAATCCCAGGGTAAAGGGAAAGCGAAGGTGATCCCCCAGGAGAGGAGGGATCCCAGGTCGGATCGGCTGCAAAACAATCGTCCTCGGAGGGACTTTTTAGGGCAACCTGCATCTGCCAACACTCAAGCGGTCAATGTGGTGTTTCGAGAACCAGTGCAGAAAGTATTGGAGAAGGTAAGGAATGAACCATTTTTCAAATGGCCGAATAAGATGGCAGGAGATCCGAACAATCGTAACCAAAACCTATATTGCCAATACCATCAAGATCATGGTCACGCTACTGAAGATTGTCGAAACTTATGGGATCATTTAGAGCAACTGGTCCGAGAGGGGAAGTTAAAGCATTTACTGCACCACTCCAGTGGCCGAGGAGGCCAGACCGGCGCAGCATTTCAGGGAAACCCTGCATCCAAGCCTCCTCTGGGGACCATCAATGTTATATTCGCCGCTCCAGGGAGGACTGGATCCTGCCCAACCAGGATAATGTCAGTATCACATTTCACCGACGGTGAGCCTAATTCAATGCCGAAGAGAGCCAAGACGAATGTCCCTTTAGTGCTGAGTTTTTCGGAAGCGGACAAGCAAGGAACCATACAGCCGCACGATGATGCTCTGGTGGTTACCCTTAGAATTGGCGGATACGATGTGAAGAGAGTCATGGTTGACCAGGGAAGCGCAGCGGAAATTATGTATCCTGACCTCTTTAAGGGTCTGGGTTTGAAGCCCGAGGATTTATCTGCCTACAGCTCGCCTTTGGTGAGTTTTGAAGGTAAGACGGTGGTCCCTAGGGGCCAGATTAGACTGCCTGTGCAAACTGGATTGGATGTGGTTGAGGTAGATTTTATCGTGGTAGATGCCTTCTCTCCGTACACGGCGATTATGGGTAGGCCATGGCTGCATTCTTTGGGCGCCGTTTCCTCCACCCTTCATCAAAAAGTTAAATACCCCTCTGGAGGTCAAGTGTTGGTGATAGTGGGAAGCCAGTCTATGGCTAGGCAGTGCCTAATTGCGGCAATTCAGCACAAACCACAGACTGGTGCCTCGGCCAGTGAAGGGAATGTCTTATAGCAGTTGGGGGCCTCGTCGTCGCTGTGTGGGAGGTCAGATGACGAGATGAGTTGTGAGGGTTTGGAAAGGGTGACGATAGGGGACGACCGTGAAAGATTCTTCCAGGTTGGGGCTCGGTTGCCCCCACAGGAGAGGGAAGAGTTGGTTGAGCTTTTAAGAGGAAACGCGGACGTTTTTGCATGGGACGCCTATGAAGCCCCTGGTCTGAACCCAGAATTCATTTGTCATCGTTTGAATGTAGATCCTTCGGCGACTCCGAAAAAGCAACCCCCTCGGCGACCCTCGAATGAGCACGTGGAGGCAATAAAGTCTGAGGTGGTTAAACTCAAACAGGCAGGGGCTATTAAAGAGATTTTCTACCCCCAGTGGTTGGCTAACACCGTAGCGGTGAAGAAGAAGACAGGAAAATGGCGCGTCTGCGTAGACTTTACAGACCTTAACAAGGCCTGCCCCAAGGATCCTTTCCCTATGCCGAGGATAGATCAGTTAGTAGATGCGACAGTAGGCCATCCCCGGATGAGTTTCCTGGACGCCTTCCAGGGTTATCATCAAATACCACTAGCAGTGGAGGACTAGGAAAAAACGGCTTTCGTTACTCCTGTGGGGAACTATCACTACAAAGTAATGCCTTTTGGTCTGAAAAATGCAGGGTCGACTTATCAACGGATGATGACAAAGATGTTCGAATCACGGTTGGGAAAAACTGTTGAGGTCTACATTGATGATATGGTGGTGAAGAGCAAGTTAGCATCTGAGCACTTAGCAGATCTTACCAATGTTTTTGAAATTCTGAGGTGGCACAAGTTGCGTCTGAACGCCTCTAAGTGTTCCTTTGGAGTGGGGTCAGGGAAGTTCCTAGGATACATGGTGACTCATAGGGGGATTGAGGTAAACCCAGATCAGATTAAGGCAATCAATAGCTTGCAGCCACCTCGGAATCCAAAGGAGGTCCAGAAGCTTACTGGGATGATGGCAGCTTTAAATCGGTTCATATCCAGATCAGCAGAAAGGTGTAGACCTTTCTTTCTTTTGTTACATAAATGGAAAGAGTTTCAATGGTCCGAGGAGTGTGTCAGGGCCTTCCAAGAACTTAAACATTACCTATCCCATCCGCCTATAATGTCCAACCCAGTGGTGGACGAGGTCCTTTTCTCTTACCTCGCTGTCGCCTCACATGCCATAAGCCTTGTGCTCATACGGGTGGACGACGGTGTACAACGACCAGTCTATTATGTAAGCAAGTCGCTTAATGAAGCCGAGGTGCGTTATCTACCACTGGAGAAAGCGATATTGGCTGTGGTGCATGCCACGAGGAAACTCCCCCATTACTTTCAGGCGCATACTGTGGTCGTCCTAACTCAACTCCCCCTTAAGTCAGTGCTCAGAAGCGCCGATTATACAGGGAGGGTAGCCAAATGGGGTACGATTCTAGGGGCTTTTGATATAAAGTACATGCCCCGTACCTCAATCAAGGGACAGGTGCTCGCCGATTTGGTGGCCGAGTTTGCCGAATCTCCGGAAGAGGAGGAAAGGGGAGACGAGCCGATGGAGGGAAGAGTGGTAGGCTTGGCCTCTGTTCAGGGCCTACGATATTGGGAATTGTACGTTGATGGGGCAGCCAATCAGCGGGGATCAGGAGTGGGCCTAGTACTGGTGTCCCCCGAAAAGATCACCATAGAAAAATCCTTTAGATTGAATTTCTCCGCTACGAATAACGAGGCCGAGTATGAAGCTTTACTGCAGGGGATGCAGATGGTGCAAAAACTGGGGGGAAAAGCAGTAAGAGCTTTTTCGGACTCAAGATTGGTTGTGGGACAAGTAGGAGGTGATCTAGAGGCACGAGATTCAAGGATGCTAGAATATTTGCATTTGGTCAGGAATATACAGGAAAGATTTGAAGCTTTTGACTTGGCTCATGTTCCCAGAAGTGGGAACACCCATGCAGATTCGCTGGCCACTCTTGCCACGTCCTCGGCTCAGGATCTACCTCGCGTAATCCTGGTGGAAGACCTGTATGTGCGAGCTCTGGCGCATCAAGATGCACCACGGATACATCAGGTTGCGCTGGGTCCCAGCTGGATGGATGCCATATCACTGTTCCTGGAAAAAGATGTACTACCTGTAGAAAAATCCGAGGCTGACAAAGTACGGAGGAAAGCTCCTCGGTTTTGGTTGTCCGAGGATAAAAAATTGTACAAACGTTCATTCTCTGGGACTTACTTATTATGTGTGCACCCAAAGGCATCGGAGACACTTTTGGAGGAATTGCATGAGGGGGTTTGTGGAAGTCATACAGGGGGAAGATCATTGTCCCACAGGGCTCTTACCCAGGGATATTGGTGGCCGAACATGCAGAAGGAGGCGCAAGAATATGTCAAGAAATGTGATCAGTGCCAAAGATTTGCACCGAATATCCACCAGCCTGGAGGAACGCTCAATCCGCTTTCTAGCCCATGGCCTTTTGCTCAATGGGGCCTAGACATCATGGGTCCCTTCCCCAAAGCTGCGGGGAATAGAAAATACCTCATGGTATGCACGGATTATTTTACCAAATGGGTCGAAGCTGAGCCTTTAGCCAATATCAGGGATGTGGATGTCAAAAGATTCATCTGGAAGAATATAATTACGCGGTTCGGTGTTCCCAACGTCCTCATCTCGGATAACGGTCTCCAATTTGACAGTAAAGCCTTCAGGAAGTACTGTTCTGATTTGGGAATAAAAAACAGGTACTCCACCCCAGCCTACCCGCAAGGAAATGGGCAGGCTGAGGCCGTAAATAAGGTCATCGTGAATGGATTAAAGAAGAGGTTGGATGACGCCAAGGGAAGATGGGTTGAGGAGCTACCCCACGTGCTGTGGACTTACAGGACAACGCCTCGGAAGTCTACTGGTGAAACCCCCTTCTCAATGACGTATGGGGCTGAAGCCGTAATACCACTGGAGAGTGGTTTCCCTACAATGAAATCCGGTGGGTTCACTCCGGATGGAAACGAAGAATTATTAAAAAGGAACCTGGATCTAATTGAAGAACGGCGAGAAAACGCTAGGGTGCAGTTAGCCTACTATCAACATAAGCTAAAGCAAGGTTACGACCTTAACGTGAAGTTGAGACCATTGACCCCAGGAAATTTGGTTTTGAGGAGAGCTGTAGGAAACGCTAAAAACCCTGCTTGGGGGAAGTTGGGGCCCAATTGGGAGGGACCGTATCGCATCACGACGGTGGCAGGAATAGGAGCTTACTACTTAGAAGATTTAGATGAGAGAGCTGTACTTCACCCATGGAATGTAAATAATCTGAAAAGGTATTACTATTGATAATAAAAGTTATCTTGCTTTCCTCTTGCTTCTTAATATACTATGACATCTGCTGAAATATTAAACAGAAACTAAGTCATGTCAGGTCCTCGGACCACAGACTTAGTGAAAATTAATATACTATGACATCTGCTGAAATATTAAACAGAAACTAAGTCATGTCAGGTCCTCGGACCACAGACTTAGTGAAAATTAATATACTATGACATCTGTTAAAGACTTGGTGGAAATAAATATAGCAGAACATCTCTTAAAATGAGAAACAGCAAGTCATCCTTGTTTGGTCTTCAGACCATGAATCTGAAAAATATAACTGTCCGTGCAGTATTAAGGAATATATTCAATGAAATATATGCTGTGATAAAATCTTTAGAACATGGTCTTGAATATAAGTTATTATTTCCTGGATTAAGTCTTGGCCTGCTTTATAGGCCATCATTGACTTCGTGGTTGTCAAATAAGTGTAAGTATAATTTAATACGTTCACAATCTACTTGTCGTTTAAGTGAGGTAATATTGCCTAGAAATTGAGGAACTTATTAGAGAACTAAATAAAAGGGAGATACATTTTCTTTTGAAAGATCAACATTATGCTTTATTAATTCATCTTATTCTTCATTAATGTATGCTGGTTCTTTGATAATGGATCATGTTATGAAAGAAAATAAAGAACTGAGCAAAGTAAATATGATACAGTTAAGTAAAATGATGATGCTGACAAATATTACTTAAAATAAAGAAGAGTTTTTCATACATTATCAAAATTGGCCTTTCAGCACAGAAGAAGAAATTGCAATTGTTGTCACTGCTGAAAAAAAAAAAAAAAAAAAAAAAAAAAAAAGATGATAATATTAATAAAAAATAAAACTAAGGCTTTAATTTAATCTGGAGCTTTGGCTTGGACGCCTGGTCAGCTGCCTCAGGGTTGGTCTCTTTCTCTTTGTCCTTAAGAGACTCTTGTGCAGGTAAAGTGACTAAAGCTAACTGCTTCTCAAAATCTTGAGAAGCTGTCCCTGGTTGGGGGGCTTCAGTCACTTCACCCGAAAGGGGCCCCTTTTGGATCTCTTTCTCTTTACCCTGGTCTGGCTAGGCAGCAGAGGGAAGGGGCTGGGAGGGGGCCTCGGCGGTTGGCTGAGGAACGAGAGGGGCCGTCTCAACCTGCTTGGGAATTTGCAGGGCTGAGGGGAAGATGATGCTTTCTGGCTTCCTCAGCCCTGATGAGGCCTCAACCCCAGCCTGGTTGAGAGCCTCTTCCCAAGTTTGGGCGCAGTAGGCGCGGCAGACAGCAGGGACCTCAGCCCGAAGAGCGTCTTCGGTCTCAGCCACGCCAACGTCATATCCGTGCTGTTCAGCCTCGTCTCTCTCCTTCTCGGCCTTGAGTTTATCCTCCTCCGCTTGCACTCTTGCTTTTTCGGCCAAGGCTTTAAGCTGGTTAGCCTCGTCCAGTTGCTGCCTTAGAGTTGCGATTTGCTCCTTGGCCGTAACCAACTGTCCTTTGACTTCGACCACCAGCTTCCTCTGGCTCTCAGCCTGGGTCTCAGCCCCCTTCAAGGCGGCCTCAGCACTTTTCCTTGACTGCTCCTCAGTTTTCAACTTCTCCTTAAGTTCATTGTTGCTCTTCTCGGCAACCGACATCGTCTGCACCGCAGCGATCCTTCTTCTTCTCTCTTCCTCCAGCTGCTGAGCGACGGAGTGGTAAATTTCTTCCATCCTAAACGTGCTCTGAACAGCCTGTTTAACAAAAAGAGAGGGAAATTTTAAAAAAAAAATGATGATGATGAATGATAGATAACGATAATAAAAAAAAAAAAAATAATAATAATAATAAATAATAATATTATTAATAACAAAGTAACAGTACATACCATCCCCAGACACCTTTTGGCTTGGAGGAAGACCTCATTCCTCCTCAATCCTCGCAGCTCCACCATGTCCTTGGGGAGCAAGAGGGTCTCTTCCAAGGCCGAGGCTACCTGGCAGCCAATGCCCCCGTTGTAATCCCTGATCGACGCATCGTCGGTCAGAGGCTCGCCCCCAAGCATGGGGGCTGGAAGCCATGCTTGGGGCTCAGTTTGTTGAATCTCTCCCATTTCTGGTCCTCGGCTGGGGGCAGGGCCGAGTTTCAGTTGCTTCGTCGGCCTGTGGGCCTCCTCGTCATGAGAAGATTGGGTCCTCCCGGCCTCCACGACTTCCTTGCCCTTGGGCTCCCTCCTCCTCTTAGGTTCAGGTTGTTCGGCCCTGGAAGGAGGGGCTGGCTGAGGGACAGGTGGAGGAGATTTAGGAGGAGGGGGAGGAAGTTTTTGTTGGGTTGGCCTCCTAACCTCCCCCCTCCCAGGTTGGCTCTCCAACAACTCCTGTAGACTCCGTTGGGGTTTCCTCTGAATGCCCATGTCTTCGGAGGTGTTAGGTGATGGAGTGAGTAAATCGAAAACCTCGTAGTCGTCGGTGGCCGAGGAAAGATCTACGAAGCCTTCCTCCTCTCGGTCAACCTCCTCCTCCTCTTTTATTTGAGGAACGTGGGGGGAAGATGAAACAACTCCTGCGAGGCTGGCGACGGGCAGGGCCTCGGTATGCTGGGTGTCTTCTGGAAGAGGAACGCCGTGGGGGATTAGGAACCCTTCGTAAGCAACGCTAATTCTGCGAAGCCGAGGATCCTTTGCCTTTATCACGCACGAGGGAGCTTGAAACGCACGTGAAATGGGGGTGTAACCGAGGATGAGATGAGCCGCCCTTAACTGACCGTCAGAAGGATTGACGTAGATTTCGGCTCGGAGAACTCTATCCAAGCTGGCTTTGTTAACAAGGCGCAGCGATGGCGAAGTGGCACGGGGATCTGCAATATCAGAAGAGACAAAAGAAGATCACTTTAGTATCAGCCGAAGACAAAGGGAATTCTAGAAGAAGGAAGGTTGAACGTAAATATTAAGTAAATTAGGTCCCCACCTGGCTCACCCTCTTTAACTGGGCATGGCAAGCCATCATGCCACTGCCCCGAGAAGATTAATAAATCTTCTTTTAACCCCTTATTAGATTGTGGGAGACATTGGATCAACCTGACCTCTGCCTGTCTGGATTTTAGGTAATACCCCTGGCCTTTGAGGTGCTGGAGGTTGTAAACCCAGTTTATATCATGGTGGGTCAGATTCAGGTTCATTCTTTCGTTCAGAACTTCTATACTCCCTAGTACCCTAAACATATTTGGCGCGCATTGAGTGGGGGACAACCTAAAGTACCTAAGGTAGTTCCTAGTGAGGGTGCCCATGGGAATGGTCATCCCCCCTTTTATGAAGGCGATCATAGGAATGACAACCTCATTCGTTTTTCGTTCATCATACCATTCGCCCTGTGCCGCGTATCTGACGCCCACATGAGGGGGAATGTTATATTTAGTCCTAAAATCTCCCATTCTCTCCTCGGTATCAACTAACTCTTTAAATCTACCCATTTTTTAAGAGGCCCTAGGGAAGAAATTCTACAATGAAAGGAATAAAAGTTAAAGAAAGTTTATGAGGACTTACAGGTGTGAGAAATGGTCCTCGGACAGGATTTATGTATTTGTAGACGCGCAAAGGAACGAGAGAAAGAAATAAAGTAACAGGTTTAGAAAAACGCAATCGTTTGAAAGTGACAAGAAATTGATTTGAAAGACTACTTGTAGTTGCGCAAAAATTAAAAGCGGGAGTTCGCCCGCCCAAATTCCCAAAAGGCCCAACCACCGTTGGATTATCATCTCACCGTTGAACGTGGGAGACAGAGGGGTTGCCAGAATTAAATGAAGGCGCTCCATGGACACTGAAGAGTCAGGGGCGAGTCGCGAGAAGAAAAACACGTGCTGCTATGATTTGACTCAACAGAATCAGATCATGAGGGAGATCCGAAGAGAGAATCAAAATCCTCCTTTTCTCCCGAGGAGCCGAAAAGCAAGATTTTGAGGGGCTATTGTGTGGGCCAATTTTGCCCTATGCTCAAACAGTGGGCAAGGAAGGGCCCGGCCCAATGTCCAGTGTGAGGTGAAACGAGTATCCGAGGACAGCCAGCCGAGGAATGGACAACATTGTCATCCGAGGAGAGGTGGAGCATGTTTGTGAGGAATAGGGCCGTGTCCAAGGACGATGGTCACCTCGGGACTTTTGTCCGAGGTATCTGGTGAACTCGTTAATCACTCAGAACAAACGCCTGGGACAAATCTTATAACAGAGCAAATGGGGAAATATCAAACAAAAAGTAATGGTAGGAAATGACAAATATCTGAAGGTGCTGTCACCTCCGCATTAAATGTCTCCCAGCTAACCTTCTGACCGCATTAATGTGGAGGTGATACCTGAACAGTGAACGAATAGCTTTCCAGCTAAGAATTGAAGATTCAAGAGAGGGCAAGGAGGATGACGAAAAAGGACGTTGAATGCCAAATCCCCACGTGGATGATAAAAAAGGCAAAAAGCCATGGTATATAAGGGGAGGAAAGACAGAAGAAGGGGGACCGAAAAAGAAAGGGAAAGAAAGAGGAAAATCATATCTCTAGGGAATGTCCGAAGAGACTGATTGCTACATTCCGTGTTCGTATCTTGAACCTCTTTACACTAAAATCCAATATTTTGGCCCAAGATCAGACTAGCTTCCTTTCCTGCACTCTATAAATTCATTGTTTGGGTTACGTGGGCCTGGATCCATCCCCGTTTTGGATCAAAGTCGAATCTGGCCCTTACATTTATATTTATATTTTATTTTGTATGAATTTATTATTATATAATTTTTTATTAATATGGATTAATGTTTTTAGGATTAATTTTTCTTCCAATTATGTCCTTTAATTATGATTCTGCCTCTGAGGATAATGGTCTCCAACTATCAATTTCCTCTTCTAAAATTTTCAAATCAAAAATAGTATCTACTCAATTTTCAAGAGTTTAGATGATCTTATTTTCATATAAAAAAATTACAACTTTTTAAAATATTATACACTATTCAAACGCATACAAAATGAAAGGGGTTGGCAACAAATAAGAATAAGCAAGAGTGAAGGGATTAGTCATAAAAAGAAAAGCTATTATTTGTGGTGTTTATTATGACAGAATCAGTACTTCACTTATTTCACGCGTCGGCTAGACTTTTTTAGTTTCCAGGAAATGAGGGAGCCCTCTACACCAACCAATTCCTCTCTTTCTAGTTTCCTCCAGCTTCTACTTTCTTGTTTCTACACGTTTCATTTGAATTCCAATATCACCAACAATAAAGAAGTTAAAAGTAAAGTTTGCTACTTCACTTCCCTTTTTATGAATTAGACTAGAGGTACACAAAATTCACAATTGTCTAGATGCAAAGTTAGTAATATTTTGCCAACTCAACAAGTACAAAATTTGTTGTGAGAACTCCGTGTTTATACAACATTGTTCTTTTGTTTGTTTGTGTTTGTTTGTTTTTATTTGTTGCTTCTTGTTTACTTGTTTATAATAATAACCACAACAAATTTCATTATAAATTATGTTGGGTTATAAATTGATTACAGTTGAATTAACCAAGTACTCAAGTTGACTAATTAATTCAAATTATGTAAGATTCAATTTAAAGTATAACTACATCACCAATCCAGAGTTTAATGCTGTGAAAAATAAATTTGGCACTAGTCACAATAAGGAAAACCCCCATAAAGTTATATATATAGGTCACAACTCATTGAAGAATCTTCTAACAAAGATTGATGTTACAAATACAAGGATTATAATTGATCTCAAAGTACCTACCTACAATAAAACTTACTGAATTATCTAAACGCCGTTCCAACCCAATTGAACTACTCTTTTTTGACCTTATTCAATATGCATGAATCTCCAGGGGCGGAGCCAGAAATTTTTACTTGGAGGGGCCGATTTGTGTTGCTAATTTATTAGTTTATACAAACTTTTATACACATACACAAACACATGTATCTATACACATACACAAAAAATTAGTATCTTTCATAATGAATCCTTAAAATTAAATGTTTCATAGAATTAAATTAATCTTTCACTGTCTTCCATAGTGAAATCCTTACAATTTTCATTTTCAATATAAGTTACCAAATTGTCTACCGTTGTAAGTAAAAAAATTTCAATTGAATTAATGAAGTGTTCAAAAACATAAATGATCCAAAATTTAAAAAAATACTAGAACACATTTTACCATAAAAAATGAATTTGAGAAACAATACGTTCTCTATAACTACTAAACAAATTAGAAAATTTTTTTTTAAAACATTATTGGACCAACTCAAATAGTTGAGGGGGGCCAAGTCCCATTTTTTAGGGCTAATTATTAAAAAATTAAATATTTCTATATAGTAAAAACAAAAATTCAAAAATTTTGGGGGGGCCACCCTAACATGTAGCTCCGCCTCTGTGAATCTCCAATCCGTGACTAACTTCACCAAAACAACAACTTTACTGTAGGAGTTTTTGGTGCATAGATCTTTGCAAGAAAAACTGCTTCAAATAGTGAACCAGAAGTAACTCGGTACAAGAAACCAAAGAAGTACAATGTCGCAATAACTTCTCACAATATGCATGTGTTCTCTCTAAGGTGAAGGGCAGGCTCCACTAGTATTTGTTTATTCCTTTGGAAACCCTCGTGCACAAACCCCAAGTGGACTAGGTCATCATGGGTGGAAATTGAAATTTTCAATTCAGAATCTCATAGCTCAATCGATCAAGAGGAGTTAAGGTTCATTAAACCTTGATAAGACGAGTAGAATCAAGCTTAGAGTCAAGGCATCAATTCCTCACTATTTTGAACAATTTTTTAAGTTGTTTTCTTGTATCTTCAACATAGATCTTCAATACTAAAACATCAAAAAATGCGTTTTAGTTCGAATTTGCCAACATAACAACATTTGACCCTATCAAATTTTACAACGGTTAAAGTGACCTATTGTGATTGATGTATAATAACCAATTTTTAGTCCTTAAAAAGATTAGAGATTATCCTGACATATTTAAAACGTTGTGAACCATTTTAATACAAAGGACAAATAATAAAACCAAAATAGCAATTAACCCTAAAAATTATGTTAGTGGTGATCACATCCCATGTAAAGTGATACTATTATGCTAATCAATGATTAGTAATCATAGTTTACCTCATTAAAAGTAATGAAATTTTCTGTGCAGCATTGATTATTAATCCCCTTCTTTTTTCTCTTTTTTTTTTTTTTTTTTTTTCACAGATGATATAATACCTAGGCTGGAAAGATTGCCCTCTAGGGACATTCATTAAAATAAACCGTTTAACCATAAGAAAGATTTCCCTGGTGGCTGGTACAAAGAATCTGAATTACACACATTTATTAAGAGGAAAAAAAAAATTATTCAACGTTTAGTTTCATCGAGGAAGAAAATGGCAAGTGATATGATTTGTGTAAAGACTGAACAAAATATTTACTTACCAGGAAGCTGACGAAAAAAAGTATTTACATTTTTTATTCAAATTCATGCATTTAGTACCATTTAGCCAATCACATTGGAATAAAGTGAAATCTCCCATAGATGAACCAAATCCAATCTAAAGCATTGTTTAAGTTGCTTTCATTTTTTCTTTTTTTTCTTTTTTTTGTTGCATATGACTCGTACGTGGATTGTCTGATTCAGATTTCAGATTTCTACATGTTTATTATTCAGGGAATTCTCTCAATGTTAATACTACTAATGTACTGACCACCATACATAATACGTGTCAATCAACCTTCGGACATATCAAAAGCCGTTTAGTTAAGTGGTATTGTCCAGGTCTTTTATGGAGGAGGACAGTAGGTGAATGGTGCCATTAAAAGCCGTTTAGTTAAGTGGTATATCTAGGAATAATTATTGAGTACTCACGGAGTATCATAATTGCGTATTCTTCATTTTCACATAATTGTGAGTCCCACTAATTAAATTTATTGTGGGATTCATAATTCATGTGAGAGGGAAAAGTACTTTAGTTTGAATCTCTATTATCTAATTAAAGTAAGGTTAATGGTGCCAACGCTAAGTCTAAGATTAATATATATATATATATATATATATATAAAATAAAACATAGGTACAGTACTTTAGGTGTTGTTTCTTAGATTCTCCTCTTAAAATTCTACCATGTGACTACTTAACTAAAAAAACACTTCATTCCTATGAGAAAAAATCTACATGGTAGAATCTTAAAATGGGAACTTAAGGAACAACACTTAATTACTGTACCTAAGTCTCGCTCTCTCTCTCTCTCTCTCTCTCTCTCTCTCTCTCTATATATATATATATATATATATATATAATAGGTGAAACTGAGAGAAACTTAAATTAGAATTCCAAATTCAAATTCAAATTTTGCTCCATGTGTCTTAAATTATTTATTCTTAAAGAGTTTTATTTCTTAATTTTAGAATAAAATGTGGGACTACATCATAAATATTAATCCAAGTGAGTTATTAAGTACAAAAACCAAAGAGTTTAGAATAAATGAACCGTAATAAAAAAAATAAAAAAATAAAATAAAAAGTGCTTCACAATAATTTAATAAAAAATGGACAATTTACATTTTATATCTAATAATATCATTACAAAATTTTTTAGAGAGTTTACAAAATGGACAATTTAAAGGCTCAAGCTCACAAAGAACAGTGGTACCTTGTCCTTTAAACCAAGTCCAAACAATAGAATTTTCTTTAGAGAGTGGGAAAATACTTCAAGTGCAATTCTAAGTTGAGTTCAAGTCTAAGGCCGTAGAGCCCAGAGTAACAGAAAGGTGTAACACAAGTAGTGAATGAAAAAAAAATGCTTTCCTTGGGTAGGTCTGAGGATCAGTTTCCTATATATATTTTGTTCAAGTTCTACAACAGATAATACACTATTCACTTTCTTGTTTTTCTATTTCTTAGAGAAAATGTCCATTCTCTATTTTTGGGAGATTTCCTTCCTTTTATATCCCCCTTCCTTGCATTCTAGCCCTCCACCTGTATGCCTCCAGGCATTTCTAAGGATACTTGTCCCATCAAAACTCTACTAAAGGTGGTGGAAGAGGCTGCTAGTTGTGAAGTTACTATTTAGGGGTTATTTTCTCATTGATGCATCTGATAAGGTTGGTGTAGGGCATTCAATGCAAAGGAGGGAAGTGTTCCTTCCAGGAAACTTCCTTCTATTGTCCTTGCCTCCATCACCACCCCTTTTCCATACCCTGGAACACCACAAGACATCAATTGTCTTGATTTTGTTTCCATCCTTGGGTGGGTGAAATTCTCGAAGCATATTTATCTCTTCGGGTTTAGGCTAAGCAAATTATTCCCTAGTCCAATCCTCCTCAGGCCTCAAACCCCCCACAATTAATTTTTAGAAAGTATAGAATAAAAATAAATGTGTGTGTGTGTGTGTGTTTTTTTTTTTTTTTTTTTTTTTTAACTTAAAATATCTACTAGTTTTAGTATACATTTGGATAGAAATGATTTCTCCATTTTTTTTTTAGCGCCTTTTGCACTATTCATGGGACATAAACAGTGCATTTAGGCTTATGAATAATAACCCGTGCATTGACAATAACTTTTTTATTATCTTTTTATTGTTTTCCGTTTTCAGTTTTCAGCAAAAGAAGCGGTATCCAAATGGACCCTTAGAATAAATATATTTAGTTTCTTAATGTTATTATGATACCACCGATTTTTAAAATTTTACCATTTTCTCAAAAAGAAACTAACAGTTAGAAATTGAAACTAACACCCTTTTTTTCAAAAAGAAACTTACAGTTAGAAAATGAAACTAACAGGCAGATAGGGCCATGAGGAAAGTATTTCAGTAATACAATTACCGAAATACTTGTTAGTGTTTTTTTTTTTTTTTTTTGGTATTTTGGCAACACCAATACCGAAATTATTTTTTTCTCTCTCTCCCTCCCATCGCTTCATTTCTCTCTCCTTTCTCCTACTTTTTCTTAGAATTTTGGCAATGGTATTATTGAAATTCGCTTCTCTCCTCATTTTTTCAAATAAATTTCAACAGTGTCCATATCACAAATAAACTTCATTTTCTATAATATTCAGCCAAAAGACTCGCCTTCAGTTCTAACAGCCCAAATGACTAGGCCTACCTAGAGTACGACGTGGCCCGTGGGCCTGCCAAATTCTCTACCAAGAAGCAAACGCCCCCACCCCCGACACATGAAGAGTCACCCAAATAAAAAGAAGAATATATCTTGTTTATGCTGATGCAAATGTAATATCAAATATGCCTTGGATGTTCAAAGATAGTGTTGAAAACTGAAAAGAATTGAACCCTGAAATGTATGACCACCTTGTTATATATTTTGGGTACTATTAACAAGTATCTATAGTGGGGCCGGCCCAAGGCTTAGGCAACTTAGGCCTAGGCCTAAGGCCCCACAATAAATAAAAAAATTTCCTACACAAAAAGGTCCAATCTTCCTTTATAAAATGCCCAAAATTTTATAAAAATAAAACATTTTTTTAAATAATTGGTACTTTTTTTAAGAGTGATGCTAAAGATACCACAAATTTTCCTATAGGTTTAACTGACATGTCATCAATCACATAAAAAAGTAATTCAAATATAAATAAATTAAGTTGTTAAAATTCATCAATTACAGTTATAATCATATTTATTGTGAACATTTTGTAGTATTTTTAGTATTTTTCTTTTTCATTTCTAACAAGGCTTTTAAAATAGGAGACCAATAAAAATTTAAACCAATTGAAACCCTAAAATGTTTCAAAAAAAATGTTGCAAATGAGATAAATCATCAATGATGACTAATCTCCTTTAATAATTTGAGAACTTAATTTTTGTAAACTAATCTTCTACTAAGCCACACACCAAATAATATCTATCTATCTCTTTCTCTTAAAATGAATATATAAAATTTAAATTTAAATTAAAACTATACTTAACTATGCATAGTCATATATCCAAGTTAAAGTAAATTCCTTTTGGTTTAACTATAATATTCAATCTTCTATATAAAATTAACTTTAGTTTAGTTAGTATTATTAATTAATTTTTGTATTTACATTAAATTAGTCTTAATTTAATTAATATTATATAATTTTATTTAATTAATGTTTAAATATAAAAACCCCTCATATAAAATTTTTGTCTTAGACCCCAAATTTTATTGGACCGGCCTGTGTATACATACCGACACCCTGAAATGATGCTTTAATATAATATTATGAGGCTGGATGCCCTTTCTCTTGCATGACGACACATCCCACTTTGGAAACGCAATCATAAGAGTAACATATATAAAACCAGTCATTTGTACCAACACACCTTTGAATAATCTTGTATTAGTTGTATACGCTCTCAACAACTAATTCCTGGTCCCTTACAGCTCCCCTGGCCTAGAATTCTCCTCACGTTTAACAAAAGTTATTAGGTTGATAAAACTGTAAGCTACTTGATAATCCTCTTTTCGTGTTTCCTTTTCAAAGTAAAACAATTGAGTATCTCCAACCTATGTTATATAATTCGAATTTTACAATTATTGATCTGTGAAGATAGAAAATTTACTTAAGAATCTTACTTAAGCATTGATTGCATCACAATTTCATGCATATCTACACAGTGCAAGTCTTAGTTAGAGGTCACCTCAAGCACTAACATGTAGCAATGTCCCTGAAAAGATATTCTGACAATCCCTTAGAGCTTTGATTGATATGAATATAATGCAAGTTTTTTATTTTTCACTGATAAAAATAGGGGGAAATTATGATGGGGGTCCAAAATTTCAAAATGGATTCCATGTCATGGCTGATGCGGTTGAACGGATGGATTTCAAGTCAGTCTATGTCGGCATACTGTAAACGTGGTGCTCTTGAGCCTGTCTACAAAATTCCAGTCAGCTCAGCTAGACTACTTCTGCAATGTGTGAATCCAAGAGATGAATATAGATTTAATTGACAATGAATGAATCATTAGGGCGTGTTTTAGAAGAAACTCTGAGAAAGATCTGCTTTCTAGTTTTCTTTAGCACTTTTGAAGTGAATTGAATAAAAAATTAACTCGAGGAACATGCCAATTTTAACTCATAATGAGATGGTTGTATCCTGGCACCTTCCACATAGGGATCAGGGTCCTAATGTGATCTTTAACATAAGTGGGAACATCAAGTGATGCCTAACATTAGTTCTCTAGTGCAAAGGCACCTAACTGTCCCTCTTACTTCCATTTCAAGCAAGCCCACTGTTTATTTTCTCATTCAAAATACTCAACTTTGGTTTCAACTTATTTTGGTATCAATAATGCTACTACACTTTTTTCACAACTTTTTGAGATGACAAATTGTGATTAGTGCAACATTACTTTCACTAGGATCACCATTGAGTCATTGACATCGTACATCAATCACGACATGTTAGCTCAATAGTTGTGAAATTTGTTGCGTTAGACTTATTGTTTTGGTATATATGTCAAGGTCAATCGTATGTTGTGGTCAAATAACTAGCATGTTACAAGTTGGCTGAGGAGATTCCAATATTTTCCACCTTGTGCATACTTATCCACAATATGCTTTTGATGTGAACAACGATTAGTCCATGACAACTGCAGAATTTATAGAGTGAAAAGAAAAAAAAAAGTTGTAATCAGCATTGACTGTTAATAGAATATTAATTTGATAAATCTGAATTAAGTAGAAAAGGAATGTTTCACACTCAAATACGGTTTAAGAAGGACTTTTGTTAACTCAATCAAAAAGATCTTGTCAAGGAGGAAAAGTACAAATAAAATTTGGAAGGTCAGAAGGCAGAGTTTTTCTATATTATTCTTTAAAATTTAAAATTTAAAAAAAAAAAAAAAAAAAGTAAATTACCAAGTCCAATAAGGTAGCTGAGAAACAATACGAACCGAATCCCACTAAATCAAAATGCTTTTTAGAAGAATGTCAAGGTTGGTAAGGTTTAATATGCTGAAGAGGTGGATTTTCGTTCATTATAAATACCACAAGCCTCTTTGGCTTCATGCACTACCACCTTGTTTTTTGTGCTTTCGTCTTTCTATCCTTTTTATTCCATAATGGCTCTCTCTCTATGGTCTCCTCTGTCCCTTGTTGTAACTTTGCTTCTCATGCTAACGCTGGCAGGAGCTCAAACAAGTAGCGACCCTTTCATTCATTCTCGGGCAGCTTATTACCCAAATTCTGATGAACAAGGAACAGATAGTAAGAGAATTAAATAAAAAGAAAAGGAAAAGGCATACTTTGATATTGTTGTACATACTAGACATGCATTCTTATTTTTCATTTTTATTGAACAACAGAAGGAGCATGTGGGTTTGGTTCCTTTGGAGCTACAATTAATGGCGGGGATGTATCAGCTGCATCTGACCTCTATAGAAATGGTGTTGGCTGTGGCGCTTGCTACCAGGTGAGTTGATGCAGCATCTATCTATCTCAGATTTTAAAGCTGTGCTTCTTTTTATATGATATTTAGTCCTATAGCATATGCTAGCTTACCTATGAATAATGGTTCAGTTTATTTCTGATGTTCCTTAACGAAAAAAATCATTTCACTAGGTGAAATGCACAAACATGGCCTACTGCTCAGACAAAGGAGTAACCGTAGTTATAACGGATTCAGGCTCAAGTGACCGCACTGACTTCATTTTGAGCAGACGAGCCTTTGGCCGAATGGCACAAACTACTGATGGAGCTGCTTCTCTGTATTCCCTTGGTGTGGTTGATATTGATTACAGACGGTAAGAAAAAATTGTCTCTTAAAAAAAACTTTAAAAGTAGAAGGGAAAAGAGATTCAAGCCTAAGATAATATCTCTTTCGCTTTTAAAATTAATTAAATTTTGATACTTGATTAACAAGATAGAGGAACTTATAAATGAAAGACATTATTGCATAAAGTTATTTTCATTACTCATTTACCAGTGGTCCTTATTTAATTGCAAATTCTTTTATTTTTTCTTCTGATTTGATGGATTATTTAAAGCATACCAAATAACTCTGTAGACTAATTCAGGGATCTCTCTCTCTCTCTCTCTCTCTTCAACAGTGTCTCATGCAGCTACCCGAACAAAAACATAACAATCAAGATAGATGAGAACAGTAACTACCCTTATTACTTGGCTTTTGTCATATGGTATCAACAAGGCAAGAAAGATATCACTGCTGTGCAGCTTTGTGAGGTAGTAATACACTTCCTTACTGTTAACTTTCATCCATCCAGTCTTTGAATTGAGCCAACTTTGTTTTCTCTTCAAACACTTGCTTTCCATACAATAATCGGTTTAACTCGGTGAAGATGGCATTAAAATGTGGGGTTGGTATAGAAATGGCGAAAATGCTAAAATTATCACCAATTTTACTATAAAGGACATGACAATGAATGTGATTAGTGCCACATCAATAACATAATAAAATAAAAAATTGAATTTATTTATATTTAAAAGTTGACACATTAGTTTGTAAGGTCTATATGGTAAAAATTTTAGTAATTGTTCTAAAAAATAATCCGTTGTAAGAACAAAAGAGAGAAATTGAGTAACTGGTCTAGATTACTACATAAAAGGGGTTGCATATAATAATTTCCTGACCTATGGCCCATATATATAGCCTGTCTTTTTAGCTATCTCCTGCTAGTGTCAACATTATAATAATTGTTAATTGCTTTATTGATGAAAAACTTTTCAAAATGTGCAGACTCAAAATTTTGGGTGCAAGCTATTGGATCGTAGTTATGGAGCAGTGTGGACCACAACCTCGCCCCCAAGCGGACCTTTGTCTTTAAGAATGTTGTTCAGTGGCGCTGATGAAGATGATCAGTCATGGGTTGTTCCTATTAATAACATACCTCAAGACTGGAAAGCTGGAGAAACATATGACACAGGAGTACAAGTGAACTCATAGACAAGCTAGATTTTATTATTCTATTGTCATATTTATTCCACAGCAATGATTACCCACTATATTCTCCTATGTAGTTCATTTGATTTGTTACTGTTTTTTTTACTCTTTGCTTTTTATTTCTTCAGAGATGGAAATAGTCTTTAATAAGAGAGTTAGGAAAACTTCTCATTCCTGAATGTAATCGTTGTATCATTGACTAATAAAATTCCCAGTTGTCCTGACCTGCTCTAGTTAAAGCCGCCAAATGTCTGCTTATCTGTGAACAATGCTTACCAAAGTAATTAACCAAGAAGGGCCACTCTATTTTTCTTGTATACTTCTCAAAATCTAGTTTTTATTCTCCATTTTTGGACATACTTTCGACCAAAATGGCCAAGTACCCTTGTTTGGAAAAATATGTATGGATTTACCACTGTTTGCAATATAATTAGAGATCTACTACTTTTTTAAAACTAGAGATTGTGAAACTTGAGTTTGCCGTGTAACTCAAGTTTCACAAACTTGAGTTCCATGGAAAACAGCTGATATAACTTTAGTTCCATAAAAAAAAAAAAAGCACATCTAATTTGAAGGTTATTTTTTCAAAGAACTTGAGTTCTGGAACTCGAGTTCTACGACAAACTCGAGTTTAAAAAATGTGATAGATTGCTAAATATTTCACAAACAATAGTATATTGCTAAATATTTTGCCAAACAATGGTATATGGCGATTTTGCCCACATACTTTCATGCTCCCGGCTCCTGCATAATTATGCATGATCAAAGACAATGAAAGATACAGTTCTGAATCTTTACAAGAATGTGATACGTTTATTCAGCCATGTCTGAACTTTGTGGTGAATGCTTTGATGGGCAAATAGTGTTTAAAGATATTGTTAAATGAATAAATTAAGATTCACAGTCATTCTACTCTTTCCATAGTCTCTGAGGGCCAAACCTTCCTATCAACTCTAGTAAATAACTAAATACTAACACATCATGGTACTTACAGGTACTTGACAGTATTAAGAAGACTTGAAAGCAAAACAAAAATCAAAATGTTATTTTCTTGACCTAGATTAATCATCAATCAGTTAAAAATTGATGTATTTACCAACCACCCCTGCGTGTAATTATTGTTATTCCAAGCAGCATGTCAAGCAGCAATTATTTTTATTCCAATTCCATAGACGTATAGCGCAAGCACAATGACTTACGGAACCTTGAAAAAAATAGTGTACAATCATTGTGAGTAGAAACATTATTTCTAATTTACATAGTTCCCCTTTGAAAGTTCAAAGTCTTCACTTGTAAGCCAATAGGCTTGTGGATCGATCGGCACCTACCACCATCCCTCTGTCCCTTCGACCTGTCTACTCTCTCCTCACAAAAGAAAGAGAAAAATAATAAGTTTAATAGTAATAATATAAAGAATATACCAGTAATGTCAATTTGCTGATGCTATTCAAGAGCAAGATCTAAAGGTTAATACAGAAGAAGGGAAACCGAGCTTATGGCTTATGCTTATTGGGCTTCGTCTACTCCTGGCCTTCCTCAGATAGATTACTTACCCAAAAAAAAATGTATCTACCCTGGGGGTTTTCAGGTGGGCTTGAGTTTTACGCCTAATAGGCCTCATATACTCCTCTCTTTCTCAAATCAATTGCTTAGCCAAAAACAAAACATAAAAATAAATTGAGGGGAAGAACTTAGAAGGGCCAAGTTTACAAGAACTGAAAGGTATGTTATTTTTTGTAAGCATTGCAATATTTAATCTTGTTAATGCAAAAGCTAAAAATCACAACAACAAAAAAAAAAAATTAAAAATTAAAAAAATGATAAATCCATACACAGTAACGTCATCTGTGTAGATCAGAGAATTTCAACAAAACTTATTCTACAAGATTAATGCTTAATACAACATATCAAAGCAATACAACACTGCCATTGATTACTTAGCAGGATTATGCTGGATGCAGAAGTAAAGTTGAATCTGAAATGTGTACTAAACCTCTTTAACTGTACAATGCCATGTCCTTATTACCAACAGTATCCAACTGTAGATAATAATCATTCAGCCGCAATGCCCGGTATGAATCCCATAATTGCTTAATAGAAAGGCCTATGGTACGTTTGTTCCTTCCCAGCATCTCCTCTTTTTAGAGTCATCATTCTTTGACATGTTACGTGGATCCATTTGCAGCAGTTTAACCATATATGTACACATCCGCTTCAATAATTAACCATCATAAATTCTTCTTAATGTCTTTTAATCTTCGTTAAGCTCCCAATTTTGATGCCATATTAGAATCGCCACAAGACAGTTTCATCTGAGCACCCATCTCACTCAACATTGAGTACACCATGCTTTTCCTATGGACTGAATCATTTCCCACAAAAGATTCGGATTTAAACTCCCCAAATTGAACCAAGCTAGACCCAGCTGCTTTTTGTAACCCCTTTTCCTTCATCAGCTTTCTCACATGCTCTACATCATTCCATTTTCCTTCTGCAGCGTATATATTTGATAACAGCACATAGGGCCCAACATCCCTTGGTTCCAACTCAATTAGTCGCTTGGCTACAATCTCTCCTAGCTCTGAATTGGAGTGGGTCCTACAAGCAGAAAGTAGAGCTCCCCATAAGGCAGCTCCGGACTCCATTGGCATCTTACTTATAAGCTCCTCTGAATCTTTCATCAAACCAGCCCGGGCAAGGAGATCAACCATGCAACCATAGTGTTCTACCTTTGGTTCAATCTTGTATACTCGACACATTAAATCAAAGCACCACCAACCCTCCAAAACCATTCCTGCATGGGTACATGCAGATAAGACACAGACAAAAGTAGCATCATTTGGCATTGGTCCTCTCTTCACCATCTCCATAAATACTTCTATGGCCTTTTCTGCATTCCCATGAATACCATATCCCATGATCATAGAATTCCATGACACAACACTTCTGATGGGCATCTCATCAAAAACATCTCTAGCCAAATCCATATCCCCACATTTTGCATACATTGTCAAAAGAGCTGTTGAAAGTAACACATCAGGTTTGATCCCACTATTTTTTAGACAAGAATGAACCCATTTGCCTCTCTCAAGACTCCCCAAGTTCGCACATGCGGTAAGGACACTCACAAGAGTAGCCTCATTTGGCTTAGCCTCTCCATCTTCTATAATACTATCAAACAATCTCAAGCATTCACTGTAATCCTTACTCCGCACATAAAGTGCTAACATCATATTCCAAGAAACCACATTTCGCAAAGGCATCTGATTAAAATAATCACGAGCCACCGAAACATTCCCAATCCTAGCATACCCATCAATCATACAATTCCAAGAGACAACATCTCTAATTTTCATTCTCTCAAACAACCCTTTTGCTGCCTCCATATCCCCAATCCCAACATACCCCGAAATCATAGAATTCCAACTAAAAACATCTCTCTCATACATCTCATCAAAAAGCTCACGCGCAACACCAACTTCCCCATTCTTCACATAACCGTCAATCATCGTATTCCAACTCACCAAATCCCAGTCAGGCCCCGCATCAAACACCATCCGAGCATCCCAAATCCTCCCACAAACCGAGTACATGTGAATCAATGAGTTCCGCACAAACAAATCTGACTCAAACCCAAATTGCACCACACGAGCATGAGCTTTTTCCCCTTCTCTCAACGACCCAATCTCCGCGCACACCTTGATCAAAATTGGAAAAGTATAATGATTCGGCAAAACCCATTTCCCTACCATTCTTCCATAGTAAAACCGTAAAGCACTAAACGGGTCGTTAAAATTCACATAGCTTCTTATAATAGTGTTACACACAAAAGCATCAGGCTCATCAAGGCAATCGAATACGTAAACAGCATGCGAAACAGTGAGAGAAGAAGAGCAGAGCTTCTTCACAACTCGGCTCGCGACGAGTGAGTGTTGGAAGAGAGCAGAGATAATTAGTTGAGTGTGGACTTGGTTGAAATGCCTAACGCTAGAGCATGATTCCAAGGCTTGCAAGATGGGATGGCTAAGCTTCAAGATGGGGAGGCCTTGATAGTCTATCTCTGTAGGGTCGTGTTGGATATCGGGCCAGAGTTTTGGTGGGGTTTTAGAGAGGTTTTTGTGGGATTTAAGGAAGTTGTCAATTGAGAGTGAAGAAGATAGATGGCCTCTGGGCTTGAACCTAACGCCCATTCTTTCCAAATACTTGTGTTTTTTGTGGCGGGGAGGAGGGTAAGAGGAGTCTTGCCTCCTGTTTAGGAAACAAAAGGTGCTGCATGGAAATGTGGGTCCCAAATGGAAGTATTATCGTTGATTTTTATTGTGAAAAGTCTATGATTACATAATTTTTCACAATTTCTTGTTACAATTATGACGGAGTAGAATATAATTAATAAAGAAAAAATAGTAGGTTCATATATAAGTGATAGTTAACCACTCACAATCTGTCATATTAGAGTTGTGGTAAAAAAGTTATGGAATAATTTGTAGTCCTAAAACTACTCTTTTTATAGCGAAAATGGCCAAGTGCTATTATTTGGCAAGTGGGTGCAGCTTCCGTTTAGCGTCTCCAGTATATTGGACCTATTGCGATCATTACACGTGTCCGAAACACTAGAAAAAAGTCATACCCTTGGCAAAATATATATAGATTTACCACTGTTTGTGAAATAATAAGAGATCAATCATTTTTTTAAAACTCAAGTTTGTGAAACTTGAGTTTGTCATATAGCTCGAGTTCCACAGACTTGAGTTCCATAGAAAATGGCCACCATTTTTTTATGTAACTTGAGTTCAATAAAAAATAACACGGCAAATTTGAAGCTATTTTTCAAATAACTCGAGTTTCTGGAACTCGAGTTACACGGAAAACTTGAGTTTCAAAAAGGTAGTAGATTGCTAAATATTTCGCAAACATTGGTATATTACTAAATATTTTACTAAATAGTAGTGTATGATCATTTTGGCGGGACTATTATTTGTGTTATGTGAGTTTATACTTTATTACAAAGCTTAATTAATTTGTATGATAAAACAAAATAATCAAGGAATCAATTTTCGAAAAGATAAAGATCTTGTAGATGATATAGAGGCCCTAAGTTATATTGAGAATAGCCAAAAACTATATATCTTCGCCTCTATTGGAGGAAGAAAATTTTAATCGATGGAATCATGTGATACGCATGCTAGAAGCCTGGTACAAATTAATTATAAAAAAACTACTTAAAAAAAGTTAGGAGTTAGGACACCTATGTACTAGTAATCATCTTCTTTCGTTGTCTTTTGAGTGTAAATCTACGTAAAAACTAGACTATAATATAAGCCTTCTTCTTCTATATAACTTAAAGCTTAAGTTTCCTTTTGTTAATGGTAAGGCAACGGTCGCTAATAATGGTGGATCACAAGTCCCAACTATTACTCAAAGCTTAATTAATTTTTATGATAAAACAAAAGAGTCAAGGAATCAATTTTCGAAAAGTTTATGGTAAAAGATTACTTTGTTACTTGAATACCAATTAGCTACACGTTAACTATAGACCAAATCACAAAAGATAAAGATCTTGTAGAAAATAAAAACATAGAGGCCCTAAGTTATATTGAGAACAGCCAAAAACTATATCTTCACTTCCATTGGATGAAGAATATCTTGATGGATGGAAAAGCTTGGTGGACCCTTGCAAATAGCAAAATACAAGCTCTTGTTTTATTAAAAAAAAAAACTGCTTAAAAAAAATTTAGGACACCTATGTACTAATTCTTATCTACTCAAGTGCTAGTTCCAATCTTCTTTGTTAGTTATCTACTTTGTACTAGTAATCATCTTCTTTCGTTGTCTTTTGAGTGTAACTCTCTGTAAAAACTAGACTATAATATAAGTCTGCTTCTTCTATATAACTTAAAGCTTAAGTGTCCTTTTGTTAATGGTAAGGCAATGGTGGATCACAAGTCCCAACTATTACTCAATTGCAGTGTATAATTTATGCATATCGCATTTCCTAGACCAACAGCTTCATATGGGTTATAAGAAATAGAAAGTAGGGTTGTGTAAGGGTTGGGTTGGGTCGGGTTAAGGAAATTTTTTGACCCAACCCACCATGGTGGGTCAAAAAAAATTCAACCCAACCCAACCCATCATATAAGTCCAACCCAACCCGACCCAATCCACCATGGTGGATCAAAAAAAATTCAACCCAATCCAACCCATCATATAAGTCCAACCCAACCCAACCCACATGGGTTGGGTTAAACCCATGGGTTGGAAAATTTTATTATTATTAAATTGAGTAGAAAAAAAATATAAATATAAATATATTAAAAAAAAATCCCAAAGATTAGTATCAATGTAACTCCTTAAAGGCAAACAACACTAATGACTAAACAACAATAGTAATTTACTAGGGTTTGTGTGAACTAATTAGCTTTTATATAGGATAGAAAGACCTAGTTATTTAAAAAAATTTATTAATTATATAATATATTTTAAATATATATTTTTTAAATATATGGGTGGTTCGAGTTGGGTTTTGCGGGTTTGAAATTTTATGACCTAGACCCAAACCCAAACCCAACCCAACCCGCTATAAAAAAAAAAAATAAATAAAAAATTGTAACCCAACCCAACCCACCAAGTCCTAAAAACCAACTCAACCCGACTGGTTAGGTTGGGTCGGGTCTATTTTGGCAGGTTGGCAGGTTGGTTGCACACCCCTAATAGAAAAGCTAAAAACTAGTTTTCTTTACGAGTTGGTTACCACATTACAAAAATGATTCGTTTCATTTAGTAATTAAAAAACAAAATATATCAAAACAGCGTCGTTTTGAGCTAAGGTTGCCGATTTCTACCTAGTATAAATAGCATTTTTCTACTCTCAGCCACTCAACTCTCTCAAACCAACGCTCTATCTTAGTATCTCTCACTCTTGCCTGAGTTCATGGAACCGCTGATCGTGAGTTGCCTCTTACAACTCAGCAGGCTCACCATTCACGAGTCACGACCAGGCCAGCAACAGCCTAGACGCCTCTCTCTCTCTCTCTCTCTCTCTCTCTCTCTCTCTCTCTCTCTCTCTCTCTCTCTCTCTCTCTGAGTATGTGACAAAACAAAGTTTGAACATATGAAACCCAGTTCTTTAATAATGACCGGTTTTTCTCTTTCTTTTACTCTCAAAGTTAGAATATATTTGGAGTTGTATTGGTAATGGCTGAGATGGAGTTGAGATAAAAATTTAATTGAGTTATGAAGTTTGTAGTAGCCTTTAAGTAGAGAAGAAACCCACCAAAATTAACACTTTAATTTTTAATCAAATCAATTATAAGTTTAAGTCTGCTAACTTTTTTTTTTCCTGCATTTTGATTGTTAGGGAGGGGAGACAAATAGAATTCTATTTGTTAATCAAAAAGTTCTATTTGTTAATCAAAAAACATTAAACCGACCATTATAAATGAGTCTTTTGGTTAAATATTGCAAAATTCAAAGTTAATTGGTGTTATAGGTACTGTTTCAAGTTATTTAGCAATCTGAGGAAAGAGAAGGAATTGCGGCAATACCATTGCCGAAATTCAACAAAAGTTGGAGAGAGAAAGATAAAAAGTAGGAGAGAGAAATTTTTTCATTTCGGCAATGGTATTGCCGCAATTCCTTCTGCCCATTCTGCTACCCGGGTGGGAAAAAAAAATTTGGCAATTGTGGCAATGCCATTGCCGAAATGAAAAAAAAAAAAAAAAATGTTACGAAATCTGTGAAAGAGTAAAAAAAAGTTGTCACATCCACAATATTTTTACAACATTTTCACAATAAATCACAGGTAATTAGTAATTATTAGTTAAAATTTGAATTTAACACTGACATTACTTTTTTAATCCAATAATAACAACCTGTCGCTTAAAATTTGTTGTAAAAATATTGTAAAAATGGGGTGTACATATCATTTCTGGAAAAAAAAAAAAGGTTGAAATGTGGCAATGGCAATGGTATTTCAACTTTTGTTATCTTTCTCTCTCCAACTTTTGTTGAATTTCGGCAATGGTATTGCCGCAAGTCCTTTTATTTCCTCAGTTTGCTAAATAACTTGAAACAGTACCTATAACACCAATTAACTTTAAATTTTGCAATATTTAACCAAAAGACTCATTATAAATTCTATTTGCTAATAAAAAAGAAATCCGATTACAAAATTTTCCAAATTAAGAAGAAAAAAAAGAAAAAAAAAGAAGCCCAAAAACCAATCAAAAGAAAACAACAGGTGGCCCTAATTGCTAAGTTATATAATCATTAAAAAATATTGTGAGAAATAAGAAAAAGAAAAAGAAATGTAGAAGCATCTGAATGCAGAAGCCGCGTAGAGAAATGAATTCACGGCAAGTGCAAGCATAATCTGCTCCTCTCCATTTCGGCAACGTCAAGGGCTGTATACGCTATCCAATATTTCAAGCGCATCAGCTATGCCAACTAATTGCCTTAAAATCCTATCCAAAAAAAAAAAAAAAAAAAAATTGCCTTAAAATAAAAATAAAAATAAAAACAACAAAGCTTTATCATCATATTCATATACATCTACTGCTGCCTACTAGACTAAAACTCAATCTCAGAAACACAAAGAAGCCCATGAATAAGTCTTCAGAAACATCTATGAATGACCATTTCCAGAAAGCTTTGTGAGCTCACTAGAAATGGTGGAACCCACCCAGTACCTGCACAGCCACAGAAACTATCTTCTTGCTTCTGTAGTAGTAGTAGTATTAGTAGCTCCACCATTTCGTCCATACCTGAAACCCAATCCCAAGATCACGGTATGTATATTGTCCATGTAGCTGTGTGTGTTTTCTTCTTGGGTTTGGAGTTGTTTTATTAATTGAATGCTTATTTGTTTTGTGGTTTTTATATAGGGAATGAGAGTTCTAGGTCCAGATTGTCTAAATGGTTGCTGTTCCTTCCTGGAGCTTCCACTTTTGGCCTTGGCACTTGGCAGATTTTAAGAAGGCAGGACAAGGTAACTCCAATACATTCTCAATCTCTCTGTTTTCCCTTTCCAAATTTGTAGACCCAGACCCAGATATCCTAGCTTCAATTCTCTTAGTCTTGGATTACCTGATGGACAGTTCTGACAGGTGGGGTTGCGTATCCGTGGTTTAGTCCCTAGTGATGTGTCCAAAGGACCCATCATCAAATAAAAAAAATTGTCTCCAGTCTTTTCTATTAAATTTTTTTTTTTTTTTCCTGCCTAGTAGTATGTATGTTATGTGGTGCTTGTTTTCCTTTTTCATTCTAAAAAATTTTGAATTTTTTTGGTTTTCCGTATTTACAAATTGTCAGAGATGTGTTGGACATACACAGCAGTTGGTGAAATGTTGCAGATTCCTGATTTTTTTTTTTTTTTTCAAATACGTAAATTTAAATGCCAGATGCCTGATCACACATGACATGGCTATGTAAGTGTTTTCTCTCAATTTACTTTGTCAAAAAAATTATTTTAAAAAGAAGAAGAAAGAAATAAGTACTAACATTTTGTTAGGACACACTGTTCTTACATACATATATAGGAGCAAATAAATGCTAACATTTTACTTATACCTTCAGCCTTGCATGTAGAAGATGGCAAGATGCTTTAGTAAATTCTGCACAATCTTAGTGCTTAACAGGTCTTATGCTGTCATCAGACAATTTTTCAAGGCCGTAAAACTCATTTTAAGACTGTCTAAAATTTCTTCTTCTCTTTCAATTTTTTATTTATAAGTAGTAAGATTTTAATGTGAAAGGGGAGATACTCTATGCACACTGGATGTGTGTATAGAAGATACTCATAAAAAATGGAAACACTAATCACTGCCTATGAATAGAGAGTGAATCAATGAAATCTAAGAATAGAAATTTACTCATTATTGCCTATGATCGGGACCACTCGAACAATGATCTTAAGAAGCCAGATTTTATCTCTAGTACTGTTGACTCCTTTTCATTAAACATTCACTTCCTTCTCCCTCCATATGGTCCACATTAAACAAAGGTGGTGCCATTATAAGTAAGAGAGCTTCTATATTTGCTAGACCAGCTACAAAAACCAAATAAATCATCTATCACTCTCTTCGGCATCACCAGTCACCACTGTTCTTTGAACATAGGGGGAAAAAATGAGAGCCCTTAACTAAGGAGCAACTTTGCAATGAAGAAGCAAATGGTCTACTTTTTCACTATTACGTTTGCAAATACAATATTGATTTACAAAGTGATACTCTTTTAGTTAGAATTTTCCCCAAGGCTGCTGTTAATGAAAAAAGCAACCCTCTCTGGTTCCTAAAACTAGAAGTCAGCACTTTTGTTTTTATCAAATTTTGAGCCAGTTTGGTAATGCTGTAGCTTTGCAAAAGACATTGTGAAGGGGTTGCTGCAAAGATCTTTCTGTGGTGTCTTAAGGGGTTCTATAGGGATTAATTTTTCTTGGAGAAACATTTGTTGCGTTAAGGTGCCTTCAAATATTTCATTCTTTTGCATGAGCTGTGGCATTGGATAAAATCGTAATGGTTGATCATATTCAAAACCATGATGTTGATTATTGATTGGTGTTGCATGTGTAAGAACGGGAATCCATTGATCACCTTTTACTCTGTTGTATAGCGGCAAGAGATATTTGGTCAGTTGTACTTTCAGTGTTTGGAGTATCATGGATCATGCAGAGGAACATAGTTCAATTACTAAGCTGTTGACAAGGAGATTTCTACTTCAACAAATATCTAAAGCTTGGAATGCTGTCACATTATGTGTCTTCTAGACAATTTGGCAAGAGGGAAACAGATATATGGTTAGTTGTATTTTCAATATTTGGAGTATCTTGGATCATGCAGAGGAACATAGTTCAATTACTAAGTTGTTGCCAAGGGGATTTCAACTTCAACAAATATCTAAAGCTTGGGATGCTGTCACATTATGTTTCTTCTGGACAATTTGGCAAGAGTGAAACAGTATAATGTTTTTTTGTGTCAAATGCCCAACACCTGATGTCAAACAATCCTTGCTAAGATGCGATGGTTCTCTTAGGCAATTTCCAATGACCAATCCTGTTCCTTCTTAGAGTTTTAAATAGTTTGTGGTTTACATTGTGGAGAAGTCTTGTATTATATATTCTTTCTCTTGTCTAAAATAAAATTATTTTAACTATCAAAAATAGAGTTTCTCTGACTTTTCCACCAAAACATTGTTTGGTAAATATTTGCAGAGGCAGCAATATGTAACGTGAATTATTTACTTAATCTTCAGTAAAATATATATTTAGAAGTCTTGAGAATTTTTGGTAGGATGAAAATAGATAGCATAAGATGTTTCAAGAAAAATTTAAAGCATTACCATATGAACTTTTATGCAGAACAGAAGTAGAAAAATAGGAAATAAGGAGTGACAACAGGAACAACTCTTATGGATCCTTAAGAGTAGTTGGTAGAAGCATTGATATATATAGACTTAAATATATATATATATATATTTATTCTTTATTATTATTATATTTTTTATCAGTAAACGTCAATTTTATTCAAAGAAATATAAGTGCAACACAGCCACAGTTCACAGGCAGAGTACAAGGGCTGTCAAAAGTCATATGAAAGTACATAAATCCAAAAACTTTAGTATATTAGAGAAAGAATGACTAATGCTTGAGCAGATTACTTACTTCAGAAGATTATGATACTTATGCCTAATGCTTTAGGAAGCTTCACCCTGCCTTTCACCTTTTGACCTTGCACATTGCCTATATGCTTCTAAGCTTATGTGTGTCCTTGCAACAAAGAGTACTTTTTGATTTTTTGGACAATATGATGGGTTGGCTCATTCTTATTGTGTTAAATTTATGTTTGTGACCATATCTGTATCCATGAGATTTAGTTAACAAAACCACCAAAAGCTTTGAGTCAAAGACTGAATTGATTTGAGTTAAGTGGACTATTATGTTTGACAATGTTTTATATGTTGCAGATAAAAATGCTGGAATATAGACAGAATAGGTTGGAAATGGAACCTCTGATGCTTAACAATGTATCTCCATCAAATGGAAAATTGGATTCTCTGGAATTCAGGAGGGTTAGATGCAAAGGAGTTTTTGATGAGAAAAGATCAGTCTATGTGGGCCCACGTTCAAGAAGCATTTCAGGAGTGACTGAAAACGGCTGCTATGCAATCACACCCCTTTTGCCCATCCACAACAACACTGAGAGGTATATGCAGCAGGAGTTTATTAGCTTCATTAGTCATTGTAACGTAACTCGCTACAATTTATCGTACTTGCTCTCTTTCTTTGAAGTGTGTTATCCAATTAAGTTAAGTTGTTAGAGAGGGATTTTCTGTATTTAAACTATGCCTGAGTTGTATTCTTTTTCTTTTACAATGTGTTAACCAATTAAGTTGTTAGAGGGGGATTGTCTATGTTTAAACTATGTTTGAGTTATAATCCTTTTCTTTACAATAATTTCTCACATCTGATGTCCGAAGTTTTTCATGGAACAATTAACATTGTACTTTTTTTATTTAATGATTTGACAATACAATAGGAGATGAGGGATTTGAACCTTGGTTCTCCTAACAAAGGAGAGCAAGCTATGCAGGCTCTTGGCAATCATAACAATGTACTTATTGTATTAAGTTTTAGTTTTCTAAGCTTAGTTAATCTGGTTTATATTTACTGCATTTACTGGGTATACCAACATATTTAATCGTATGCCTATTCTTTCAGCACCATCATCTATTACTTTTGAACTCAATCATGACTTAAATAGACAATTTGTATGTATTACAAGATATAAACTAATAAACATTATAACAAACATAACTTCCAATATGACAATGCAGATTGGCATAGTAAGTTTCTGGTCAAAAAACCTAATGATGAACTCACAAAATTTAAGCTTTCTTAAAAAAGAAACTATCCTGCACCCTATTGTAATATATCTATTAATTTTTCTCATATTGGCTTGAAACCAAGCACAAAGAAGCTGTTATATTCTACTAGCATCTTCACAAACTATGCATGTGTACAAAGTTTTTTTTTTTTTTTTTTTAATAAAAAATATAATATTATTAAGTCTTAATCACAAGTAGTTATAGTTTATGTATAAAACATGTGTCCTGATTTTGTGGAAGTTAAATTTTTTACATTTACTTTTTATTTGTTTTATTCTGTCTTCTTATTTTAATAATGTGGCTTTTTAATGTGTGCAGAGTATATTTGGGTCTTGTTAGTGGGAGTAGAATTTCATGGACAGTTTTTAATTTCTCAATTTACCTGTATGTCCTTAATATGGTTATTTTTTGGAAGAATACAAAAAATGGACACTAAAGCGTTTCTATTCCAACTATATATATATATATATATATATATGACCTTAGAGAAATGAGGGGGGAAAAGGGATTACTACCTGACTAGTATGAAAAAAAAAAATAAATAAATAAATAAAAGAGAAAGTAAATAGAAATAGCAATTAATAGTATTGTGTCCAAATTGTTGGTACCGTATTCCATTTTGGGATGTCCCAAAAGTTTGTCCTCTCTGTAAAGTTAATAGATAAATTTCCTAACATATCCTTTATTTGAAAAGTAAATGCCATTCTTTCACTTAAGTTTGGATTAATGAGGGTAGTTTTGGTAATTTGTAAGACAACATTAAAAAGGCGTTCCCTCAAAAAATTTGATTTTCTAAACAAGACCAGCAATATGGTTGGGACGGTTTGGGGTAGAGGAGACTAAGGCTTTGGAGGAGGGTGATAGCTATGAAATTTGGGGAAGAGAAGGGGGGGGGGGAATGGACATGGACTTCCAAGTTGGGTAGGGGTTCACATGGTTGTGGTCTTTGGAAAAACATCAGAATGGGTTGGGGAACCTTTAGTCATTGTACTCGGTTTGTGAATGGGATGGAGAATTGGGTGCGATTTTGGCATGACTATTGGTGTGGAGACCATCCACTTAAAGCGGCCTTCCCGGTTTTGTATGAGATTGCCATTGATAGGGAGGCTTTTGTAGAGTCAACTTTGGTGAGGCAGGGTGTGGGGGAGAGGAGTGGGGATGGACTTCTAGGTTGGGTTGGGGTTCACATGGTTGTGGTCTTTGGAAAAACATTAGAATGGGTTGGGAAACCTTTAGTCATTGTACTCGGTTTGTGAACGGGATGGAGAATTGGGTGCGATTTTGGCATGACTATTGGTGTGGTGACCATCCACTTAAAGCGGTCTTCCCGGCTTTGTATGAGACTACCATTGATAGGGAGGCTTTTGTAGAGTCATTTTTGGTGAGGCAGGGAGTGGGGGAGAGGAGTTGGGATGTGAGGAGTTGGGATGTGAGGTTCCTTTGTGATTTTAATGATTGGTAGGTGGCATTAGTAGTGGAGTTTCTTGAAATTTTGGAGACTAACACCCTTCAACTGAGAGTGGGGAATGTATGCAGTGTAAGTTGAAAAAGAATGGGGACTTCCATTTCTGTTCTTATTATAATAAGCTTAGAGGTTCTTATTTTGTCATCATCCTATGAAAAGGCATTTGGGGGGTTAAGGCACCTAGACGGGTTTCCTTCTTTGTTTGGATTGCAGCATGGGGAAAAATACTCACTAGTGATAATTTAAGGAGAATAGGATCTTCTATTGTGGATTGGTGTTATATGTGTTGGTATATTGGGGAGACTGTGGATCATCTAATGATTCACAGCAAGAGGGCTTATCTTTTGTGGAGCTTTGACGTTAGAACATTTGCAGTCTCTTGGGTTTTACAAGGGAGGGTGATAGACCTGTTATTTGGATGGAGGAATTGGTTGGGGAAGTACTTGTCTGATATTTGGAATTTAACAGCATTTATGTTTGATGTGGTGCATTTTGAGGGAGTGTAATAATTGTACATTTGAAGATGTGGAGAGTTTGGGGAATCAACTCCTTGCCTCATTTATGGGCTCTCTGTTTGATTGGTCTCAGGTTTGGGAACTCACACCTAGTAATTCCTTTCCGATGTTTATAGATTTGCTTCTTCCTTGTTCATATTTTTTTTTTTTGGGGAAATTACACTTTGCCCACTTGTGGTTTGCTTGAAAAACACTTTACCAACTTGTGGTTTAAAAAATGACACTTTACCCACTTGTGGTCCTATCTATTAATAGTTCGTTGCCCACCTGTGGCCTTGCCATTACTCTAACACAATTTAACTTAAAAACATATTAGAAAGTGAATCAAACACACTGAAAAGCCAATATCATTACTGAACAGCTTTGAGCACTTTGAAGTTTCTGTTGCACGAAGAGAAGCTAACATAGTAGCTTCATATGTCATATGTATTCTAGTTAATCTTTGATTGAATTTTTTTATGTGAACTATTGGACAGAGAAGTTCCAATATAAAAAGCTCCGATTCATATTCAATCTTTAAGAGATTCTCTACAAATTCAGATTCAATTTTTTTATGTGAATTTTTTTTAAAGCATTGATTTTAAACAAAGTCCTTGTTTCCTTTACCTTCTCTTCCTTTATCTAACCCCACCTAAACCAAGTTCTCTAGTTTTAGAACTTACCCACATAACGAAACCCAAAAACCAAATTTATAAACCCCAACATTTTTAATTTTATACCAAAAATTCTTGGGGTTTCTTTCTTTTCCCTTAATTTTGAGGTCTGTTTTCTCTTTTGTTTATCTAATTGTTGGTATTCACAGTTTGATTTCTCTGTAGGAACCTTTCGAAATCTTCTTCTAGGTACATGTTTCCCAGATCTGGTTTTGTGTCCTAACTTCTGCTTTTATCAGTATCCTTTGAGTTGACCTCATTCTCTTTTGATTTCTTCATCATCACAGTCGGACTACAATTTAGTTTTTTTCTTTTCCACTCTCTTTACCTTTCTTTCCTAACAGTTTCCAGAGCTTGAATCAGGCTTCCCAAGCATGTATCAGCATCACCTTCCTCAGTCTTGCGCATCAATTTCTGCAATTTCTAACACAGAATTCAATAGAAACAACATGGAGAATTACCATCAATTTCTGCAATTTCAAAAAAAAATAAAAATAAAAATAAAAACCCTAGGTTAGAGAACGTAATTGGAACTTCACTCCAGAGGGGTATTCCTCAAACTCTGTCATAGGGGTTTTGATCGGAATGGTAATTGAAAGTGATTATGGAAATTTCACTTGATGATCTTCATGGAGTGGCTGAATCTGACAAGAGAGAGTGAAGAGTGTGGCATCGGGTTTCTTTCTCTTGGTTTTAGTGTGTTTGATACACTTTCTAAAATGTTTTTAAGTTAAATTGTGTTAGAGTAACGGCAAGGCCTCAGGTGGGTAACGAACTGTTAACAGATAGGACCATAAGGGGGTAAAGTACCATTTTTTAAACTACAAGTGGGCAAAGTGTAATTTCCCTACTTCTTCTTTTTTCCCTTTTCTTTGTACATCTTTGCTTCTTTGTGATCTTTTCTCATGAAGTGGTCTTTTTTCATTGACATTGAACATATAAAAAATATATGGGACGGAAGTAGTAAAATATTTCTGGACATTGAACATATGTTAGATGCACCTATCATAGTGATATGTGTTCCCACAGGTGATCAAAACAATCCAGTTACAAGGGCTCTTTGATTTTATTGATGTGCCAAATATTGGCTCAAACAATTTGAAATAACTTGTTGGCTTAGATTGTATCCTAGATTTGGGAGTTTTCTCAACAAGTAGTGCTTTGTACCATAAAAAATTAAAGTAGGGTTCTACTACCTTAGAGAGAAAAATTCTCAAGGTTTTGTCCTCTCCTTCATATCTTAAAAAAAGGAGGTTGTATTGTCTTGACTGATTGAAGGTTTGTTGTATTAGCTAAAAGTATATTGAATATTTTTCTTCTAGCATGCAGTCGCCAATATTGGTTAATAGAGGATGGGTTCCTCGTAGTTGGAAAGAAAAGTCTTTGGAAGATTTACAATCGAGCGAACTTCCTTCCAGTACAGCAACCCCATCTGTCAAAGATAGCGAAAGCAGCTCTTGGTGGAGGATTTGGTCTAAGAAGCCCAAAAATATTGAGGTTTGTTTTGTAGTTACTTGATGCCTTGTTCAGGAGGGGCATATCAAAGATACAATCTAAATTTTTGCAGCTTACAGGTCAATGCCCCTGCTGTCATTCCTTCAGAAGTTGTTGGAGTAGTTCGTGGGAGTGAGAAGCCTAGCATATTTGTTCCAGCAAATGATCCAATCTACTGTCAGTGGTTCTATGTTGATGTTCCTGCATTGGCTACGTAAACGAAAATGTCAATCCAAGTAACCCATACCCGATTCCAAAAGATGCTAATACCTTGATTCGCAGCTCAGTAATGCCACATGACCATCTTAATTATACATTCACATGGTATGCTTTTGCATCTTTAGATACACCAAATTTTGGATGCACTTGCAATCCTCTTCTGAAAAGACTGGTTTGCTGTTACTGCGTTCATAATCATTCTTTATTCATTTATGCCTTGATCTCAGTTTATATTGTTCATGATTATTCCAAGAATGGAAGGAGTTCATCTTCCCATTGTCATGTTTGTTTACCATTTTTTGGACCTATATATAGGCCAGCAGTGCCACTATGATATTTCCCTGGTCAATTGGGAAATAATCAAATTAATTTGATTCGTTAATTTTAACATATAATGAAAACTGGTCAACAAATTGTTAGTGAAAAGAACAATCTGTTCTGTTAAAGGTTCATACTAAGTAATGCTTTTTGCATGTTAAGCAGCTACCAACTTACCATAAACTTCTCAAAGCCACAGATGATTCAAAGATTTCATATACTTATTATTTGAATAAGGCATAATTTAGATATTTGTTTTTAAGTTCTATGGGAACATCTTTATGTAAAACGGAAGCTACTGTTACTTCAAACATCGTTTCTGTTAATCGAACTATCAAAATGTTTTGATCACTGTACATCAATGAAAGAAAAACATGCTTGTGGGGTTTGGTTGATGTGGGAGGCACAAATCCCAAAATGTATTTTAGCATGTTATTGTACTCTTCTACGTTACTTAATTATGTAATATGTTGAAGATATGAAATCCACACATATTTCCACAAGCAACAGGCCAACAGAATCATAAGATAAATTCTTTCGCAAGGTCAAGAAATTCTGGGACATACTACACTACCTTTTCTGATGTCATGTTTTATTTGCTCAGGTACTCTCTATCTGCTGCTGTCACGTTTATGGCTTTCAAAAGATTAAAGCCCAAAAAGAGTCGGAGATATCATTTTCTCATCAGCGGTGACTTTTACCAATCATTGTTCTTCCTCTAGATCTCATCCATGAATTTGATTTAGGAGAACATGGAGAAGTTAATCCACTTCCCATCAATATTGTCCTTATTGAAATGAGAGAATTTTACTGTCTTTGTGAAAATCGGCAGAATTTTAACTGTTGACAATATTTATCTTTTCATAAGGTCTTAGTTGACAGGAAAATGTTTTGTGGATCAGCTGCTTTCATCATTAAATAAGCTTACATGAGGGCAGTCAAGTCGATGGAAAATAATGTTTTATTTTCTGTTTTGATATGGTGAAAAGTCTCTCTTACAAATCTTGCATAGAAGCTGTTTCGCTCTACCTTTTCTTTGTTTGGTGTGACATGATGTACTTTCCATATTAACAGAGGATTCCATTGGCCCTATATAGAGATAAATTGTGATTAAAGTAGTCTAACAATACGGAATTAGACTTCGTTGGGTGGAAAGGTGTACAATTATGAAGTTAGCTCATGAAGTTATATTGTACTTCTCTCTCTCTCTCTCTCTCTCTTTCTCTTTGCAGTAATCATCTACATCACCTTATAGCTCAATTGGCACCACTTGGTGACTTCAACAGAGGAAATCTACTACATCCATAACAATTTCACAACAAATCTTAGGTTGCTAGTTAATATTGGTGGATCAAAAAGTGATGTTAGTAGTGGGCTTATATTATAACCAATAATAACTTGCTATTTAGGATTTTTTGTTTTTTTAAGTTATGAAAATATTGTGCACATAGCATTACACTTTCAACAAAAATATATATGGTTCAAATGTCTCAAATCCATTGTAAATAGTGAATTTAAAAAATGGAGAAGAGAGGAAGGGATGTGGGATGGGAGAGGGGTGTGTTTTGAAATTGATTATCCCTTCTAAAAGCTGAGAAGGATTACAAACAAAGAAGGCCAACATGAACCACTTAGCACATTCTCGGTAGAGTGAATAGATTTTGCCTCTTTTAGGTGGCATAGGGGGGTGAAGCCGAGGTCTAGATTGTTGTAGCTCCATTTCGTGTGTTAGTCCCTGCCCTGCAATGATCAAAGTATCAGTAATGTTGAGCAATTTTAGAGAAAATTGTGGAGTGAGTGAGTTAGTAACAAAAACTGTGAATGATGGGGGCTCGAAACGGTCACACTTGCTCTTTTGAATCGTCGCCTTGGAGGACTGGTGCTTCAGTTGTCCACAATGATGTAGTAAATCACTTGTTGAACCATCTTCATGAGCCTGATATTGAAGTTTTTTATTTATGCCATCGCTTGGATCCTCAGGTGTTTGGGAAATTAGGCCTAAGTTGAATAACAAGGACCATGTCCAATTAGACTTGCTTATGCCATGGAATATGGAAATTACACTCATCTATTAAGTTCGTTGACCTAAGATTCTAGGCATTGATCTTGCAGTATTTGCAAAAGCATTCATGTTTCAGTTTCTTGGTTAGAAGTTTTCCCCATTATTCATAGCATCTTGTCGCTCCTGATGTATTCTTAATGTTTCTATAATAAAATTTTCTATCAGTGGCAACTAAAAAATGGTGAGTTGGAGTTGATGTAATTTTTATTTGAGCTCTTCTACAAATATATAAAAATCTCACAATATTTTCATAACAAACTGAAATTTTTCCAACCATAAGTCAAAATAAATTAAAAGGAAAAAAAAAATCCCCAAACCCACCACAACTCAAAACAAGCCTATTGAGCAAATGTTATAAGATTTTGTTATGACTAAAAACTTTCCCATTTTTTAATATTATTTGATACCTTTTTATTTAACTAGATTTCTAATAAAGTATCACTCAAAAATTAATAATGATGCAAAAGATATGGGTAAAATATAAGCAACTCATCATCTTTAAGCAAATCGAAACTTTCTCATCTTTGAGTAACTTCTAAGCTAGACTCAACCCTAACACAACTCTATTGATACAACCCAATTTTGACATGTTTTGACACTAGAATTTACCAACAAATTTATGAACCATAATAGTGTTAATTGTTGTTGTTGTTTTTTTTTTTTTTTTTTAATTAGGAGATTTGACTTAACTTACACTTCATTCATATATATATATATATATATATATATATTATAAACCTAAGAATATTTGGGAAGGAGTAAACATTTTCTATAAGGTTCCTATAAATAAATCAAACATATGGATGCCACATTCTTAAAAATTTTATTAATTTAAATAAATAAAAATTTATAAAAGAAAAACCCAAAAATCTTATAGATATCTAATAAAAAAAAACTAAATGTTAAGTTAATAAAATGAAGGTGAAATACCAATTTTATCTTCATTATAAACACCCATATAGAAACTAAAAGATATACAAGTAAAATTATTTATATATATATATATATATATAATCCTATCCCTTCATTTATAAAATCACAAACACAATAGAAAATAAAAAAGAAAAATATCATATTTCATTCAATTCTTTTATAGCTTGCTTAGATGGAGGGAGGTGAGAAGAGAGTAAAGAGAAGAGAATATTTAATTAACCTTGTTTGAATGTTTTTTTAAAAGGGAGAGGAAGGGTTTGGAGGGAATTCTTACCCCTCCTAACCCTTATTTTTTAATTTCCCCAAATTTGGAGGAGAGAGGGGTGGAGGGACTGAAGATTCTAGTCCTAATATATATATATATTTAAATTACTCATTTTAGCCCTCACCACATTTATTTTCACAATTTACAAAATATACCAACCTCTAAAATGGTAAAAATCCTTTTTGTGTTGTCTCAATACTTGTCATCCACCTTAGTTCTCTCTCTCTCTCTCTCTCTCTCTCTCTCTCTCTCTCTCTCAAATTCTTAATACTACTTTCTATCTTTATTTCTCTCTCTTGAGTTTCTTGACATGGAGTTGGGTCAATTTGGGGGTTTATCATTTTTACAATATTACATAACTTGATAACATTTTTTTAAATTCATATTCTAAATCTTGTCATTGAATTACATATTGTCTATATTTTTAATATGCATGTCAAATTTTATGCCACTCAAATATTATTTAATATTTGATACTTAGATTCTTCTTTTATGCATAATTTTTATATAAAAGAAAACTTGAAAGTTAAAAATATAATTTATGAGATCTCTAATCATTTTGAAATTCAACAACTATGAATGGTATATAAAGAAAATGACATCCTTAGATGGAGTAGTCAAAGTTCATATCCTAGTTAATAAATCATAATACTTAATAAATTGTTATTTAATTTTTTTTTCCTTTTATTGTTATGATTGTTCACAAGGACACTGACATATAGGGGAAAACCAAAATAAGTTTCTAGGATTTTTCAACCTAAAAAATTACTAGCTAGGCTCGCTAAAAAGTTTTTTTTTTTTGGTATACCGGAATTTCATTAAACAAAACTAAGGATTACAAAGTCTAGGGTATGTGATACCCCAAGCGTCAGCTGCAATACATGAGGGGGGATGGGAATGCAAATTCTAGCACTATGAATTCCTTCCTTTGCCAAAATGTCTGTGCAATGATTTCCTTCGAGGTGAATGTGGTCAATCCGAGCTTCCTCAAAACACCGGAGGAGGGACTTGCAGTCATTAATAATATTCGAATAAGGATGTGGAGAGTCAGGATAAGCATTATGGGAGTTAAGCACATTTGTAACAGTTTGAGCATCAGTTTCTATCAGGAGCTTTTTAATGTTCAGGTTTTTGGCTAGGCTAAGACCATTTCTTAAGCCCCATAATTCAGCAGCCATCGAGTAAGTAAAACCAATGTTTCTGCAGAAGCTGCCGATCCACATGCCACTATGGTCTTTTATCAGACTACCTGCCGAGGCCAAACCCGGGTTTCCCCTAGCCGACCCATCCGTATTTAGTTTAAAGAAACCAAACGGAGGGGGTTTCCAACCTACATATAAAACATTATTTTTCATGTTAGGTCTTTTGGGTGGAAGGGTGTGAGTGATTTCCTGGGAGAGGATTTTTATTCTTTCCATGACTGTGGGGGCCATGAAGGGTTGGGCTTCCATGACGTATTTATTACGGGCTAACCATATGGACCACATGGCAAGAGAGAGGGTTGTGGACCAAGGAGTGTTCAGCTGAGATGGGATGACCAACAAAGAGGTGGACATGTGCTTTAGCCACTCTGTGAGGTTGAGATTGAAAAAATCCAGTGGAAGTGAATTATTTGAAAGGCCATGCCATATGGGACGAATGCTTGGGCAGTCCCTGAGAATATGAATTGTAGTTTCAGAGTATGAGAGACAAAGAGGGCATGAGTCATCATTTATAACGTGTCTCTTGAGGAGCTAATCTTTTGTGTGAAGGCGGTCATGGCATGCAAGCTATAGGAATGTTTTCACTCTTGGGAGGGTGTGTGATTTCCAAAGCCAATTCCAGGCGGCGGCGTTATGGGTTAAAGGAAGGTTTGCAGCAAAAAGATAGGCCATGTGAGGATTGAACTGTCCGTTTGGGGAAAGGTTCCACGTGGGTAGGTCACTTATGATCCGTTTAGATTGAGGGGGAGAAAGTGAGAGCAGAGTAGAGTAGAATAAATTTAATACAAAATTAGTTTATTTTTAACTGACTCCCCTCCACTCCCTCTCCTTCCCCCTCCATCCAAACAAATATTAAGATGGGGAGAAGAGGTCTAGGAGTGGCTTGGATAATGTCGTGGACCTGGTCTAGAAAGGCAAACGATAAAGCATTTAAGTTCCAGTTTCCGTTGCCATCCCAACAATCCTTAACCTTCATGGTGGTGTTAAGAATGTGAAGCAGGCCTTGGATGAGGTTTCGGAGAGGACCATGACCGATCCAATTGTCGTACCAGAAGTGGGTTGTTTCGCCATTTCTGATAATCCAATGGCTACCTTCATCACAGATGGATTTGGCTTTTAAAAAGCTGTTCCATGTCAAAGATTTTCTTTTGGTGACATTCGAGGTACTAGGGTATTTTTTTCCTGAAGGTGTCAGCCCAAATTGTGTCAGCTTTAGTACGGAACTCTCATAATCTTTAGGCTAGGAGGGCCCTATTTCGACTCATGCTCTTTGATATACATAGACCTCCTAGGTGTTTTGGTTTTGTGACAACATCCCAGCCAATAGCGTGCATTCTTTGCCTTGTGGTCGAGTCACCCCAAAGGAAGTTTCAGTTGATTTTATCTAACTCAGTGCAAGTTTTATGGGGAAGCATGGTGCACTGCATAAGGTGGGTGAGCATGGCCGAGGTGACAGAGTTGATAAGCGTGAGGCGACCTGCCGTGGATAAGGATCTAGCTTTCCAACCGGAGAGCTTAGCACGGACCTTGTCGACAATGGAATCAAAGGCTCGCTTGTCTCTATCATCAATGATGATGGGGACACCAAGGTATCTCCCAAACTCATTCGTACGGTTCATGCCCAGCTTGTTTTCAATGGCGACGATATTCTTGGCACTGGTGTGGGGCGAAAAGAAGAGTTTTGATTTGCTATGGTTTACTTTTTGGCCGGAACAGTTGCAGAAGGTATCAAGAACCCTTTTGATGGTGATGCTATTCTTCTTGGTTGCCTTAGCAAAGAGGATCAAGTCATCAGCTAAGAAAGGATGTGTGAATGAGGGGCCATCTCTAAAGGTTTTCACTCCAGCCCAATTTCCAAGAGCAATCTCAGAGTCTATGAGGTCAGCAAGGTACTTCATGCATAGAATGAAGATGTACGGTGAAAAGGAATCACCCTGGCGGATGCCCCTTGAAGGGAGGAAAGGGTCAAGTTTTTCGCCATTTATAAGAACCGAGAGGTTGGGCGAGTTGATGCATGACATGATCATAAGGTCAATCCACGCTTTTGGAAAGTTGAACTAGATGAGGATGTGATGGATGAAACTCCATTCAAGTCTATCGAAAGCTTTCTCAAGGTCAATCCTAAGCGCCATGAGGCCACGCTTGCTTCTGGAGATTGTAATGGAATGCATTTTTTTACCAGATGAAAAACAAATAAAAAAGAGAGAAAAATGCAACGTTCACAATATTTTTCACAACACTTTTACAACTAATGTTAAGTATTAGGTTGTTATTGATGGCAAAAAAATAATTATAGTGATATTTTCAAATAAAAAACAAAAAACAACTTAAAACTTAGGATTTGTTGTAAAAAATATTGTAAACGTTGCACTTCTAAAAAAAAATAATAATAATAAAAGTTGAGTTAGCAAACTTTTACTAGTTCTCATCTAAGTCTACCACTAACATCGCTTTTTTACTACCACCATCAATCTACCACATCAATAAGTACAAAAAATTTTGTCAAACTTTTTCTGTCTATAAAATTTCTAAAAAAAGAAAAAATTATACGTAGTTCATATTAATTAGTAGTAATTTTGCATCTAATACAAGATAATCAATTTTCGTCTTAGGCTCCCAAATACATCAAGCCGCCCCTGATTTGATCCAATGAGTGTAAATACATGTTTGAAATGCTAAGACATTGAGTAAAATTTGTTACCAACCACCTTTTGATCTTATTTTCTCTTGTATTTTTATGTTGTTTGTGTTTTTTGAGGAGAAAGACATAAAAGTGGAGCAAAATTACATATTTAACCCTATTTTTAACAGAGGTAGGCTACGGAATTTTAACTGAACTAACCTTAGGTGGGTAAAGTGTCAAATTTCAAACCATAGGTAGACAGCTTAAATTTCAGAAAAACCACAGGTGGGTAAGTTGTAATTTTTATATATATACACACACACACACACACACTAATATATGCCCGTACGAGGCACGGCTTAATCAAAATTCATATATAAACAAAAATTTTAATTAATTTACATAAAATTAAATAATAAAAATAAATGAATATTTTACTTTTAAGTTATATGATGAATGCATATTGTGTGAAACTAAGGTGTTATAAATGCTCATAAAAAAAAGAAAAAAAGAAAAAAAGGTGTTATAAATGCATATATATGTCTAAAATAATTGAATGGAAGATGGTAGATAACTATGTAACTAATATAAAAAGAGGATACCTAAAAAAATATATCAAAGGATTTTGCATAATATATTGAGATTTAAGGCTCAAGTAATATTAAATGGAAAAACCTTGAATTTAATAATTTTTATCCTTGAAAAATCTATTCAAAAAAAATTATTGAAAGCTTATTTAAGTAGAAACCTCACATGAAAATTTAATTTTTTATCCTTGAAAGCATGGGAGAAAACACCAAAACTTGAGTGATTTTCACCCAACCAAAAAAATAAAAAAGTTACTACAAGATTATACTATGTTGCTATTTTTTAATTAAGATTTTTTTATAAAACATTAGATGAAGAATTTGGATTGTTTAAATTAAGAATTTTATTAACTTAAAAATTATAGGAGAAGATAAGTAATTAGATGGAGAATTTGGATTGCAATCAAATTAAGATTTTTATCAACTTAAAAATTATAGTAGAAGAAGATAAACAATATATATATATATATATATATATATATATATATATCTATTTTTTAAAAATCTAAAAAAATTTCTGCAATTTGGTGAGGTCACGTAGTGTAACAATGGATTCTAAGCCCAACTTTTATTATATAAAAGAAAAATCCAAATTTCTAAACATAAAAAATATGGAAAACAAAGTTAAGCAAAGAGAGACTTACATTGGAATTTGATTGAAGGATCTAATTTATCAAATATATATATATATATTTCTCTTGTATCCAATTTTAAATTGGCAGCAAATTTTGCTTTTAGAAAAGCTAGACTATACATAAGAAAGCATCAAACGGGAACCACAACAAATTAAATCCACAATGTTAATGTCAATAACATATAAAATGAAATTAAATGATACAGCTAGCATAATTTGTAAACACATCCATACATGAAATTTCAACGTATCTATAAAATGAATAAATTCAATAAATAAAAAAAAGAGAACAAAAGAACTACTTTGTTCAATTACAGTTTCTAGGCTCAACTTGTACTTCCTTCAATCGATATTGTAAAACCTACCTACTTTTCATTTGCCTTGCACATTAGAGTCTACCATATATATTTACTTAACTAAATAACATTGTACTTTATATACATCTTCAAAGAAAAAAGTTATATATATATATATATATATACCATAATAGGACTTTTTTATTTTTCTCAAAATGTGAAATGGAAAAAGTTATATAAACCATGTTATCAGGTAGAGAGAAGAGAAGAGATCCGTATATTAACCATTTTTTTAAAACTCCACCATGATTTTTAGATTGAGACATAACTCCATGATTATCAACTAAGGGAATGGATATTATTGTAGAAACTGCAGGTGTGAAGCCGAAATTCTAATCATCCTAGAACTCAACTCATAAATCAAATAAATTTCCAATTGCTAATCAAATAAATTAATCAAAAGCGAAAGGACAAGTTAACGAAAGGACAATTTTCCTTGGATTCTAAAATGTATCCCAACGAAATAGTGCATGCACGCTAACAACATGTAGTTAATTAATCAAAACTCTTGGAAATTGGGTAGCTTTCACCGCATGGAAACTCGGCCATATAGTTTTACTTGGCCAAATGCCACAAAAATATATGGTATATTTCCTGAAAGGATGTTCAAAAAAGCATCACAAAAAATAGAAAATCAAAAGAATTTTGTTCATTATATAGGCAGATTGTTTTGTTAACTGATATTGCTCTTAATTGAGCAAATTTAATAGAGATTCAAAAGGATATATAGACAACAAAAAGTAATGAGGCTAAGAGATTCAACTATTTGGTAACAGGGACAACTCTCTACAATATGTTGGACTAAAATCATTATTGGTCACGCTCTATTTGGGTTTGGTATAAACCTATTGTAAGGGTCATTTTTATGTAATTGACATATCTTTCAATAAAACACACTTTATGTGTAATTGAGTCTTAGTATATAAACAACTAAAAGTAATGAGACTAAGAGATTCAACTCTTTGGTAATAGGCACAACCGCACAACTCTCTGTAATATGATGGACACTCTATTTGGGTTTGGTATGGACCTATTGTAAGGGTCATATTTTTATGTAATTGACATATCCTTCAATAAAACACACTTTATGTGTAATTGAGTCTTAGTTTATAGTATGTTCAAGAATACCTTAAAGTTGTAAACAAGTTGTACGATTGAAGACACAAGAATGCTTAAGAAATTACTCAAGAGAAATTGCATCTGCAGGTCTTGATACATGTCAATCCATCAAGATTTAATGAACCTTGATGTCTAGCTCCACATCTCTCAATCTATCGAGTTTTAGGAAAATTGAATGTAAAGTTCTGTTTTCAGCCCATGATAACTTGGTTTTCTAGGGATTCGTGTACTAGTATTCCAGAGCATATAAAAGACATTTTATAGTCGTCATCATAGAGATAGAGGGATACATGCATAATAGGAGTTGTTGTGATGTTTGTGCGCTTAGGGTTTTGTGCCAAGCTACTTTCAATTCATCCAAATATGGATTAAGGAACTCTGCAAAGTTACAACAATAAAAAAAAAAGGTTGTTATGGAGTTAGTCATGGATAAAGAGATTCATGCACAGGAGAAGTTTTTTACAAGATCAAGTCCAATTGGGAATTAGAACTGAGACTAGTATAGTTTAAAGGTTCTACTATAGGTAGGTACCTCAAGATAGGCCTATAGGGTAAAATTCCATGTATCTGTAACTGTTTTTTCTTAATTAATGGATTCTTTGGGAGTGGTGGCTTGAAATTCATCTAGTGAGGTTTTGCATGTGAGGGTTTTGCCCATCATGATCAAATCTTCATGTCAAATTTATTTTCCCCTACACTCTAATTTAATTTGGTGATTTGATTGTGCCTTAGTTTGATTTGCATGTAATTTGACTAATTAATCAACTTGGATAATTGGATTAATTACCTAAAGTCAGTCTATAACCCAACAAGTGGTATCATAGCAAACATACTTTGATTAGGTTTTTTATCTTTATTGTGTGATTCCCTAACTCCTTATGTCATGGATCGTGGACAGTCACAGAAAATACCTCCTTTGTTTGATAGTAATAACTATGTATATTGGAAACTTATTTTTGCAGACTCTAGATGAAAAAGTTTGGTTGGATGTGGAAATTGGTTGGAAGAAACCTGCTGAACCTCCATATGCATGGGATGAGATAAGATCAACGCTGCTAACTATAACAGTAGGATTTTGAATGCTCTCTACAGTGGTGTGAATAATGAAGAATTCAGATTTCCTTCACTGATATTGCTAAGGAAGCATGTATTCATCTTCTTTCGTTGTCTTTTGAGTGTAACTCTATGTAAAAACTAGACTATTAACACAAGTCTTCTTCTTCTATATAACTTAAAGCTTAAGTGTCGTTTTTTTAATGGTAAGGCAATGCTGGATAATAATGGTGGATCACAAATCCCAACTATCACTCAACTGCAGTGTATAATTTATGCATATTGAATTTTCTAGACTAATAGCTTCATATGGGTTATAAGATAGAGGGGCCAAAAATGTATCCCAATAATACACCGCATGCACCATAGCAAGGGTGGATGATGAACTATATTGCATGCTGTTAACTTGGCTTGCCATGTTCATTGTATTCATATCCTTTATTTATTGCATCCTAGTAATTTTATTTGAGTAAGATTTAGTATGGAACATATCCTATTTGGAGTGGATTTATTTATCTATTTTTGAAGTAATGATAACATGGTAGTCATTTTGGATGAGACAAAATTTGATTCTCAGCTTTAATTTTTTTATTTTAAAAAAAAAAAAAAAACCAGTTTTGGAGAATAAATTTTTTGCATAATAAGTCAAGGATCCAAGAAGGAGCTTGCCAAATTGCCAACATGCTGAGTTTCATAGTGTAAGCTCGCGATCAAGACAGACAACCAAAATCTAAAATCAACCTTATTTTCTCTTGTTATAATTTTCAGTTATTTGGTCGGGGTTTTCAACAAGCATCCAAAAAGGATTGCCATTGTTGTAAGCTTCATGTTTGAGAACTATATTCTTTAAATTTGTGTCTAGCCTTCTCGCTTAAGCTTGACAGTGATCTTAGCCACTGATTTTGCATTTGCTAAGGTACACGAGATTAGCCCCACATGCCACACCCATCTTCATTTTGCATAAAGTAGGAGATCGTCACTGGAGTAGATGCAGAGTGTTTGACCACTGCGATAGAAAATGGAAAGTATTCTTTACGTCACACCTATAATAGGTTCGGCTAGTATCTACATCAAGCAATATATTTATCTGGACTTCATTAGTGAGAGGACTCACTCTTTGACTGCTTGCCGACTGAAAAGTTTACGTGTTTGGCTTTCCTCTAGACATTTTTTAACTGGTCATATCACTTTATTTTAAATATATAATGGCAAGTGATAGTAGATTTTAATTTTCACCTTTTATTTAGTTAGTGAGTAATATAACAGTCTCTCATTAAAACAAAAGGAAATTCATTTTTAAAAAGTATTGGAGATAAGTCAAACCCAAAATTTATAAACCACATGGATCCACAGTGATCCATATTTCATCTTGGTTGGAAATGAATCAAATTATGAGCATGTAGAATTCACAACTTCGTATTCTGCCATTTCAGAATTCCTCCAAAGCAAAGTTAAAATGAGAAAATACCTTATATATACTTTTGACTAAATTGTTATGTGCCGTTCAGTTACTAGAATGATACAAATCATTATATATATATATATATATGTGTGTGTGTGTGTGTGTGTGTGTGTGCCGTTCAGTTACTAGAATGATATAAGTCATTAAAATATATATATATATTTATTTATTTATTTAAGGGGTCGGTTAACAGGTATCTTAGGACATTTGTTAATAAACTATTTAAGGAAAGTTTTAATACCACTTTCATGAAAAATATAAAAAATTATCATGAAAATATAAAAAGCTATTAAAAAATAAAATAAAAAAGCCAGTTACTTTAAATACCTTTAGGCCAAAAAAGTTTTCAGATCTTTCAATAAGGCCATCTGACATTCTAAAAGATCACTATGGTCACATACTCAGGTTAAACTTAGGTCCAGTATCTAGTAGTACTGGACCCATTGAAATGATGACATGTATCTACTTTTAGACACATGTCACCATCTAACCGGGTCCAATGCACATTGGACCTAAACCAAGTCCCACATACTCACATGCCAGGAGGCCCAAGACTATGTTTCTTTACAACAACACAACAAGAGATATCCCAACACTCAAAGCATAAAACGTTATTGCTACATGCTATAAAATTGCGGTTTAATCCACAGCCAAGCAACAAAAATTACCTGGATTGTTACAGCATCTCTGCAGAGTTGAAATTCTACAACTAAGCATCATGAGTACAAAATTTCAATTGCAAAGGAAACAGCTGCTGCTATTGTGCAGTAAAGGAAGTTCAACTGTACACCACTGCCACCAATTCATTTATGGACCATATTTTCAGTTGGTGCTGAGAATCCTTGGTGTCTTTACCAGAAATACATATAAAGCATATTGCCATCTTCTTAATCCATACACTTCAAGTCACATATCAGAGACAGACCAAAGATATGCTTCTGTTTCTGTAGCTCGTTTCTCATTCATCCTTTTGAACAATCCCTTCTCAAATCCTACAAGAGGTAAAACAACAGAAATTAATCACTTCTGATAGCTAAACATACTTTTCAAAATAATTCTTTTGCTTCTTTAGAGCATAAGAATCTTTCAGTGGCCAATGATCTCTCTCTCTCTCTCTCTCTCTCTCTCTCACAATTTCACTATAATGGGAAATGACCAAACGATTGGGATCACCACATCATGGCACACAGGAAGATGCTAAGACAAGATCCATAGCTTCTCAAGAAAAATAAAGAAACATCTGACTAAAGGATGATGGAAATGAACCAACCATTACTACGGTCAACTCCATCCCAATGTCTTCCTGGTCTTATACCATATCGATTTGGAGCAGCATCTAATCTTCGTTTTAACCAGCTGTGATCAGGAATGTCCTGAGGAACAACAAACCCTGATTCCTTCATTTTCTCATTATCCCCTAGGTTTGGGAGAACTAGTTCAGGACGCTTTTTCTGCACTATGTCAAAGAGATATGTCAAATTAGTATTAAATTCTTTGATTTCAACAACTAAAAATGAAAGTCAATTACTTGCCTTTACCAAATGTGCCATCAGATCACCATCTCTTATTTTCTCCCTCAGCATTTTGTCAAGTTCAGGATCATCTCTGCAAATAGAGAACACAAATGTTATTTATTTTTATTTCCTGATAAGTAGAGAACACAGATGTTATTTATTACAAGACACTAGGTGTACAAATAGTAAGACCGAAAAAGGAAAGCTGTGCCTCTGCTAAACAGAAGATGGGTAGCTCTGTAGTGAAGCACAGTCAATGTATTATTCATCAAATGTATGATTTAGATTCTTTTTCTTTTTCTTTTTTGGGTCACATGAGTAATCTATAATCAGCCAAAAACCTTTTACCCTGAGACAAATTCAGACACCATGCATGTCAGGTGCTTCATAAATGAACACTTGGGAAACTAACAACAACAAACAAAGCCTTAATCCCAAAATTTTCGAGTCAACTATGAATCCTAGACAAATTAATTAGGGTCGATCATATGTTTTCCTTTATTCTGCTTTATCTAAAGTCATACTCTTTATTACTCCATTAATTGACATGTCATTTTTTATTACCTCTACTAAAGTGCTTTTTGGTCTTCCTCTACCTTTTTTGTTCCCTCAACTTAGCCCAAGTCACTCTTTCTAACTGGTACATTAGTCACTCTCCTCTAAACATAACCAAACCATCTTAAGCGACCCTTCCTCATCTTTTCATCGATAAGCACTACACCTATTTTGAAGTGAATTTCCTCATTTCGAATCCTATCTTTCCATGTATTTCCATTTATCCATCTTAACATTCTCATTTCAACTATACTTATTTTATGAATATTGCTTCATAATAGCCCAACATTTAGATAATTGTATAGCAGTTTTATAAAATTTTCTCTTTAGCTTAATAAGTATTCTACAATCGCACAACACTCCCAATGCGCTTCTCCACTTCGTCCACCCTACTCTTATGAGTACGATTCACATCCTCTTCAATCTCTAATCTTTATAAATTATTGATCCAAGATATTGAAAACTATCGCTCTTTAGTATCTCTTGGCCATCAAGTCTTACCGTCCCTTTGTTTTTGTTTTTGTTTTTACTTTTAATAAGTTTACATTCCATGCACTCTATTTTAGCCCTACCTAATCAAAAGCATTTAGATTCTAGAGCGTCTCACCAAATTTCTAACTTGGCATTAATTCCACTTATGATTTCATTCACTAAAACTATATCATCAGCATAAAGCATACACCAAAGCACTTCCTCTAGAATTGAGTTAGTGAGCTCATCCATCACTAGTGCAAAGAGACATGGACTTAATGCTGATCCTTATCCTTGATGCAAACCTATAATGATGGGAAACTCAATTGTGATTCCTCCACTTGGTCTCACACTAATCAACTTAACACTCAGTAAACTACCATTAAACAAAAAAAATGTATTTCTAAAGCCATAGGAAAAAGGTTCCACTACAGAGGTCTACCAATTGTAACAGCAACACCACCCCCCCCACCCCCCCAAAAAAAAAAAAAAAAAAACCTCTTTAACTGATTGAAACGATGCAAGGGGAGATTAGGATGCGGTTAAACCAGCACTAACATTCTTGCATCTGCAGCTACCATCTAGTGACATTCCTTTTATGGGTAATCATTAATAAAATATCATATGTAAGACAGAAGGTGCCAAAACCCCTACTAGATATCATAATAATAATAACAACGAAAAGTTCTATGGTTAATTTATAGGCAGGTGTATTTCCACAATACCCTCTGATTACAGCATCATATGGAAATCAAAACCATGCCATTGTAAAACTCAAATTTGGTGAGGCACAATAGAGGAACAGACCTACTGCAGGCCAGCAGCTATATGCTTAACCACTTATTGTGCTGGATTATATTAACATTGAGAATATCCATTTATCACACCTACTCAAGCAACAACAAAAAAAAAGGTCCTCAAAAGATATGGTCAACCAAGATGCCCAAATGTCTGTCACCCGAAAAAATGTATAGGAATTGGAAGGAAAAAAAAAATTAACATGAAAGATACTAGAAAAAGAAACCTACAGGCTACATCTTTCAGAATACAGAACACATGTAAATATTAAAATTAATTTTTTTTAAAAAACATATATGTGTGTGTGTGTGTGTGTGTGTATTACAATATGATATCTCGTATTATTAGTTTTACCTGGTCCGCGCAAATGGTTTGTCCTTCTCAGATTCCAATTCCTGCAGCCTAGCCTCAGCTTCCCGCTTTTGAGCCAAGCCCTTGCCCCATTCCAACTTAATCTCCTGACAAAAACATGCAGCAAATATTTAACTATCTACTAAATCCAGGAAAGAAGACTTTGAAAAATTTTCTAAAAGCCTTTGAAAACTTTACTTATCAAGGAAAGAAGCTTTAAATCCAAGCTAAAACATTTCAGAAAGAAATTAAATTAAAATTGTTCACTATTATCCCTAAGATCCTCAACCATGATGCAGTCAATATATCTAAAAGCCTTTACTTCTCAAATTTCTGCAAGTTTCTGTCTCCTCTACAATATCACATTTTAAGCCTTTGAAACAGAACTACAGCACCTCTACCAAGCTTTGTAGTAGTTTTCTTTTTGGGGCAGTCAGTAGTATTCATAACCACCAACTTTTTTTGACAACTTACAAACAACTATTACAATATTAATAAAATCTCACAAAAGATGAAAAGGGGATGACATAAAGTAAAACTTTCTTGCAATCAGTACAAGTTTGACTCTCTCCATAAACAATTTAGTTCTTACAAGAGATGAGAAATGTAAACGGGGGGAAAAGAAGAAGAGAGAAGGGAAAAACTATCATAGCTAGATGACATCATTTCATTTCTTTTCTTTTCTTTTCTTTTTTTAACCAATCTCTCTACCCTTTTAACTAAACATTAGTCAAAACCAATGATCTTCTGATTTTTCAGAAAAAAAAAATATATATATATATAGATATATATATATAGATTATTCAGCCAAAGCTTAAATAGACACCACCTAAGTGAGCCAAAGCTAAAATATACATCACATAACTGAAGAAAATCTAGGAGCATGAATTACATTTCCCAAATAGTTGTGCAGACAACTACTCAACAGAAATAAACAGACGGTAATCTTTCTGCCAGGTCACATCTATAGCATTTAATTTGTGAATGAATGCAAAATGTTTTATTTAGGGAATAAACATTAACATTATGATGCAAAAATATAATATAAAACCTAATGAATTCAAAAGGGAAGCTTCCTACGGTCCTCCGAATTAGATCAGAATTAGATCACTCAAATGACACAACAAAAGAGTGATGGTGAAATATAACCAAGGCAGAAAATTTGGGTAAGAAGGAAATTTAAAGTTGAATAAATTGTAGCTGATACTCATTGGCACTAATACTTTATCCTAAACAATTTAAAGCAGGGAAACTTTGTGATTGCTATCAGAACAAAATTATGCAACATTTCTTGCTTGACCATCAAAATATGGGGAAAAAAGATACAGAATTTTTCATTCAAGTGAATGGGTCAGCCACAGGGTGGGTCCCATATGCTATGAGAGGGTGATAGTACCACAGCGCTGGCATAGCATCAAACAGGCTTAGGATCAATAAAAATTTGTTTTCTGTAGCTTTTTCAATGAAATTTGACAACTCCCTCACCAAAAGATAAATCCAGAAATAATAACCCCCCCCCCCCCCCCAGCAACTCCCAGCGACAAGAAAAGGAAGAAATTGTTATTATAATAATAGTAATTATTATTATAATAATAGTAGAAATAGTACTAGAAACAATAATAAATGATGATGATGACACCAATGAGCTCTAGCTCAAATGGCACTTCCTACACCCACAGTAATGGGAAGAAGGGTAAGGTCACGTTCCAACTTTCAAGACACACAAGATGCAAGTGTAACTTACTAATCAAGTGTGTGTGTGTGTGTGAGTATAACAAATTCAAGGTTATTTTCCAAAGCACCTTGGGCTTCTCTTCTACTTTTACTTTCTTTCGCAGTTTTAAGAATTCCTCCTTTGATATACGTTCTCCTGCAGCATTAAGGAGTGACACCTAATCAAGCATGTAAACATTATTAAGGAAGACACCTTAGAATATTAAGAAAATTTGTTTTTCTTCACCTTTCTTATCATGATATGTAGGCTCCGCACCCCGACCACTTATAGAAGGATCCATCTCATTAAACCTACACAGGAATAATTATTTTTTAATAAGCACACAGGAATAAATATAAGACAATACACGTCTTTGAACCAAAAATTAACAGAATCATATAGCCTGAAACCTACACCTTATTTGTCCACCAAAATACCAAAATGATAAAAACTGATCATCGACCATACTAATATAAATCGGTAATTCTATCCCCTTGGCCCCACCAAAAGAAAGAAGCACATTATAAACAAAGAAAAATAATTACAGACCAAAATACCAATAAAGAGATAGATCTTCCAAAGAGCAAGGTTTTTTTCCTAATAGGTTGATACATTTGGGCCTTTACAGATCCACCTTTTTTCCTATCAAAGATCAGCCCTTTGTATTTGTGTAGTTCAAATCACATACATGTGGAATGAGATGGACATTATATACTGTGAAGATCGTAAATCATGAGTATTTCACTTAATGCCTATGTGCATATATGCTCAGACAAAACAGTAGACACTATTCAAAATCATTTATATGCTGTAATAGTTCCCTGGGGTTAGAGAAACCGAGAGAGAGAGAGAGAGAGAGAGAGAGAGAGAGAGAGATCCTGAATTTGCAATGATAAAAGGAGAAGCCAATGTTTGGCAATTGCAGACTACATAGCCAACCCATGCATGAACAGGCATAATACTGAGAATTCCATCTATCACACGATCAAATATGCAACCTCATGGAAACCTGAATTAGGATACTGTACAGCTGACCAAGCTTCCTAGTTTGAGAACAACAAATTGAGTCCCTGTTACTAAGCTTGATAAATGGAAACTTAATCAGATGTGTACACAGCCATGTTCATCAAGAATAACTCAAATGACTCCCTACTGGAGTATAGTATGGCCAAAAACTTGAACCATAATATCATCAAAAGTGTGTTGATTTTATGTACAATATCATTTTTGGCTACAAGAGAGCAGAAAAGTTCCCATATGAAACACAACAAATCAAAATAAGCAACTACATTCACGACTGATCAGTTCTGAATGTGCATATAATAAAGATGGTAAACACAATTCATCAACCTTAAAAGTGGAAAAAAAGAGGGAGGGGGAGAGGAGGGGGGGCAGTATTTTAACAGTTTAATGTAATTGTTTACCTCAACAAATCATTCTTCTTAGTTCTAGCAATCTCTTCCCTCATATCTTTGCCAGAAATCAGACCTGTTTTTCATTGTTCTTCCACAGCAGCTTCCTTTTGGCTTTTCCTTGGTGGAGAAATGTCAGGAAGCAAAGATGCATGTAAAGCATTGGTTTCAGTTGAGTGTCTGCATGGAGGGGAAAGGTCAGGTGACCCAGGTCTTCCAAGACCCTTCCTGCTTTTCCTTGGGGGTGAAAGGTCTGACCCCAGGGGAGCATGGAAGTCATCTTGATATGGAGAACTATGACGACCCCGTCAAGGAGGGGAAATGTCAGGATTCCTCCTATCATTGTCTGCCAATACATGATGTCGACGAGGTGGAGACATATCAGAATTCAGGCCGGTGGAACGTGGCACCCTCTGCCTTGGAGGTGACAAATCAGATGAAAGCTTCACTCCAGGTTCTGGTGAAGGGCGGTTCTGGTGAAGGGCTATCATTTCGAACCCTCCGTTGACGAGGTGGAGACATATCATTGTTCAGGTTCGGTTGTGAAGGTGACAAATCGATGTTATCTCTGGCAGAATATGAAGGCTTCTGTTCAGGTTCTGGTGAAGGTGTGTCATTTCGAATCCTCTGTTTACGAGGTGGAGACATATCAGAATTTGGGTCATTAGAATTCAAGCATTTAGGAGAGATTGAAACCCATCCACTTCCATCCTCTGATATGGCATTATATGCACGTCTGGCCCTCAATTGTTCAAGCCTCCTCATCCGCTTAACCTCAATGTCTTCATCAACTTGTGGCTTCTCTTCATCTACATAAAACCACCAAAACATGTTCAATAACATAATAGAACACTTAACCCAATGTGGAAAACCATCAACAAGGGAAAAATTAAAATCAAATTTAAAATGTTATTATTTACCAGCTGAATTGCTGCTGTTTTCCTCTTCGAGATTGACTGTTTTCTGCCAAACTGGATCTTCGTCCACAACTAAAAGACCCGTTGCATCTGGTTTACTTTGGACCTTCTTCTTCTTCTTCTTTTTCTTTTTATCTTCTTCATCATTTATTCCATATCTTTTCAGATATTCTTTAAGAGAGTTGGATCCTGAATATGCAGCTGCCGCCATGATTCAATATCAATGCCTCCCTAGAACAAAAGTTAAATAAATTCTTATTACCCCAATTTGCTTTCATCAAGCTCAACCTAAATACAAAATTACTCCATTATTAGATTCTAATTCTAGCAACATCAAAAGGGTTTCAGAGTTTTGGCTCCATCATAATTACCAGCACAATAGCAAAGTCTAATGTTTTTTTTTTTTTTTTATGAACCAAATAAGTCTACAACAATTTTCACATTGTAACAGTATCTGGCTGAGTTATAACCTGACAAGTAGCTCCAAAATACTTAGGACAAAAACAATTATCTATTTGTAAGTATAAAATCATTAATCCAACAAATCAAATGATCAAGTATAAATTCTAAAGATTTTTACATTAAAAAGCCTGCTATGCTGGAACAGGATGTCATTTTACTATACTACAAGGAGGAAGCTTGGTGTTAAGGTGTAGCATTGAATCAAACCAACTTTAACTTCTATTAGTTTTATAGGTTCCTTTCACGACTAGAACTGCATTGCTCTTTCTCAATGACAACCATTGCTAACCATTCTCAGCTGATTAATAGACTCAATTGGAATATACAGGCCCACTTTATAACCATAGGAGATGACAATACCATGCTTGTGGTAGCATATCCACTGATGACTGACCAGTTCAAAAGGTAAAATCTTTAACAGATGTATCTCAACTCAAATAAAAAAATGTCTTTGGAAGGTGAAAATGTGTAGGATGAGCCTCACAATATATGCTTCTATACAATAAACAGAGCTTCCCCAAACTTCAATATTTCACCCACTTTCTTACGATTCACCTACTGTCACATATAGGAGAGATAACATATCATCCACTTGTGAGTGTAATTTATTTCCTGACAGGAACATGTGAGCTTTCCCTTTCAGCATTATCCAACTACAGCCAGGAGCCTTTCTAACACCCTTCAGTTTCATCTCCTTCCTCAACATTGTCTCCTCCACATGCCATCCGTTTGCTGCATATATGTTACAAAGCACCACATGGGCAGGTGCATTTAAAGGATCCAGCTCAAGGATGCATTTGGCTGCACGCCTAGCAGTCTCGGCATTTGTCTCATGGAACCCACAGACACCAAGCAGTGACCCCCAAATAGCATAATCAGGTTCAAGAGGGAGCCTCAAGACTAACTCCTCTGCTTCTTTTATTTTCCCAGCTCGGCCTAAAAGATTAATCATACAAATATAATGCTCCAAACCTGGTTGAATTGCATAAGCATCACTCATAGCACTAAATAACTCCCACCCTCGATTCACCAACCCTGCATGGCTACATGCTGATAGGACACCCAAAAAAGTAACAGAATTTGGGTGGTTCCCAGATCTAAGCATGTCTTCAAATATTGTCAGAGTTTCATTTGCCAGCCCATGATGTGAAAACCCCATGATCATGGAATTCCAAGAAATCAAATCCCGGTAAATCATGTTTGAGAATATGCAATATGCATCCTCTATCTCCCCACATTTTGCATACATTGAGATCAGAGAATTTTCAAGAATCAAGTCAAATTCATATAATGTTTTCATCAGCATGCAATGGAATTGCCTCCCCTGATCAAGATGTGACAATGCACCTGTGGCTCCAAGAAGAGTAGAATAAGTAGAATTTAGAGGTGACACACCCTGAGCTCTCATTTCCGAAAATAAGTATGTAGCTTCTGCAAAAAGCTCATTTTGGACATGCCCTGAAATCATTGCAGTCCATGCAACTGCATCTCTCTCAGGCATATTGTAAAAAAGATGACGTGCCTTTGATACTTGCCCAAAACTGAGATAGCCATTTATCATAGAAGTCCATGAGATCTTATCTCGAACAGGTACCACATCAAACAAATTTTGAGCCTTTTCCAGCTGTCCAATGCGAATATAGCCATTTATCAAAGAATTATAAGATTGAACAATACATTTATTAGGGTTCTTCGAACAAATATAGTGCGCAAAGTCCATCATACCAAACATAGAGTACATGTGAAGGAGGCTTCTAGATAACCTGCCATCATAATCATTGTAGTCCCAACTGTAAATAATCAGCTGAGCATGTAATTGCATGCCTAGACGAGGAAAACGCATTCCAGCACAAGCATAGGCAAGTGAAACGAAAGTCTCCTCATTTGGTTTTAAGTCAAAACACCCTCTCATTTCACGAAAAAGCAACAAAGCTTCTTTATAGAAGCCATTCCAGGTGAACCCACCAATCATGGCTGTCCAAGAAACGACATTCCTCTCAGGCATTATCCTAAACAGACAATACCCCTCTTCCACACTGCCCACCCTACAATAACCAGCAATCATGGTAGTCCAAGTGACCACATTCCTTTCTTGCATCTCATCAAACAAAACTTTTGCTTCTTCCATTCTACAACACTCGGCATACCCTGCAATCATAGCATTCCAAGAAATTACGTTCTTATCGGGCATTTGCTGAAAAATCATCCCTGCTTCCTCCAAGTTCCCATTCCTAATCAACCCCACCACCATCGAGTTCCAAGACACAACATTCCTTTCAGGCATCTCTTCAAACAACCTCCTCGCCTCATCAATCCTCCCTGCATCTGCCAACCCACAAAGCATCGAAGTCCACGACACAACATTCCTTTCTGGCATCACCTCGAAGAACCGCCAAGCCTCACTCAACCTCCCATTCTGTACATAACCTGACAACATCGCATTATAAGTAACAACATTCCTCTCAGGCATCATGTCAAACAGCGCCCGGGCTTCATCAACAAAGCCATTCTTCGAGTACTTGGACAGCAGCGAAGTCCAGTGAACAATTCGGCCATGTTGGTCTCTGTGAGGCAATTCATCAAGCATGTTACGTGCATCTTGAAGCCTGTATTTGGAAAGGTAATGGAGGAGTTGTGAGTCATGGTTCGTGAGTTTCCGGTAATGGGTTTTGGAAAATGCCACCTGGGTTTCGAAGTGGCGTGCATAAATGAAACGGCACCGAAGCTTGGTTGAGATTTTTGAGAGAGAAGAAAGATGAACGACTCTGAATGAAAAGGCGGGCATTAACCGTAATACAAGAAAGAAAATAAAAAATTTAAGATTCCTGGTGCTAGTGAGTAGTGAGTCGGGACTGAGTGGCCTTAAAATTCTGAAAGCTTAAACGTTGTTGTCGTTGCCATGCATACAAAACAAACGAAGGACAAAACGACAACCTATATAGCTAAAATACGACACCAGAATTAGTGTAAGAGCTCGGGTTATTCTTTCTTTCCATAGGGACTACGTGGTTGGGGGTTTATTTTAATTTCTGGTTTTTTTTTAATTAACGTTCTTTTAAATTTAAAAATAATTAATTAAATAAAAATTAAATATAGTATGACTTTTTGCTTTTTAAAAAAGTTTACTTGTGTTACAAAAAACACAAAGCAAACCTTCTCATAAATCTACTGTTTTCTAATTTTGAAATAAAACAAAAAGAGATGAGATAACTTTTAGTTAGGAACATAAATGTAGCTAGTTGAAGCTTGGTGAGATCTTGATTAATGCTTTCACTTGGTCAAGCTTTTAAAAAACTCAAGGAGACATTTAAAATTTGTTTTTAGGTACTAACGATGATTTTTGGTTGTTGCAGTATTCCAATGAATGGAAATTCATTCATCATTTAGCAATGTGAAACTTTCTTAATTGATAGACATAGCATATTTGAAAGTGTATTCAAAATATTGTTAGATATATTTCAACAATTTACTTTTGTGATAAAGCAAAAGGAACAATATACGGAACTAAGAATAAGCAATAACACAAATAGATGTGATAGGCAAAAACAATAAACAAATACTGAATATATATAAGAAGAAATCTGTAAATAATTAAAAACTCACAGACCAAATGCGTGAAGGATGAATGATTCAGATAAAGTCTTGTGTTTAATACAATCTCCTTAAAGCAGATTTCACCTCTCACACAATCACTATGGTGCTTTGAGACTCACGGACGTCTGCCTCCCAGGATAAAATAATCTACAACACGAAAATGAAGCGCACAAGGTCGTGCTTTGCAAACTACTCAATGTCTCTTTCTATATCTTTGACACAAAATGAAATGCACAAAAATATTCTCACTCGAAGAGTTTTCTTAAAAGTTGGTTTTATGAATGAGGGACTATGAAAAATTATACGTTACTAAACATGCACTATGTTTTAGTAATAATTGTTGTGCATAGACTAACTGACTCAAAAAATTAAAAAAATAAAATATTATTATTTGGACAAGTAAGCCAGTCCACATATGCAAAAAACCTAACCCAATGTCCAACTCATGAGCATATAAACTTATATATTATCTTTATCCTTTCTTATGTGAGACTCAGGATTTTTACCACTTTTAATAACATTTTCAAGGGAACATAGAAAACATCAATTTCTTATTCACTCCATGTTAATTTTCCAACAAATATGCTGGTAGCTAAAACTTTTAAACCAATTATCTATGCTTTTTAATATGATTATCTTGATTTTCTAATTATTGCAGGCTATGCAAAAAAAAAAAAAAAAAAAAAAATATTGAGAAAATCGTTTAAATGATAAAGGATTAAACTTGTTTAAATCTCAAGGTTCTTTAATAAAAAAATTAAAAAATTAAAAAGATGCACACAAAATATTTTTCAAAATAATTGCAAGAGGACAAAAAAATTATCCTTATCCAAAGCTAAGACTAGATATAGAATGTAGTAAGAAAAATGGGTGCGATTGTTTCAATTGTAAATACTTTCCAACCATAAAATATTTTCAAGTAAATATATATATATATATATATTTTAATTCTTAAGTGTTTGGCTACATTCCTGAAATAACTTCGAGAAACATTTTTAGGTACTTGGCTAGTACATACTGAAACATTCAAGCGAATAAAATAGTACCATCATTCTCAACAATAAATTGAGAGATGGGAGGGCAAATCAACGGGGAGAGAGACAGAGACAGAGACAGAGAGGTCCTTCCTAGAAAGCACTCACTAAGTTACTTACGGAATCTCAAATCTCTCTTGATGCTGAGAATTTTTTACACATGTCCAGGTCGATTAGAGAGAGAGAGAGAGAGAGAGAGATTACATGGGTCTTAATGGCATAATCAATGAGGGAGAGCTTGATTTGCAAATGGTAGAGGAGCGAGACATGAGTGGTAGAGAGCTTATAGACACTAGTAATGGCTTGGTTTAAATTCAACGAAGATGGTGCCCCATAATCTGCAATCCCAAAGAGATAAAGAAGAATGGTTTGAAATTGAATGCGGTGGTTGATCTTTTCATTGACAACCTGATTCGATTATAGCCTTTCCAATCTCGACTGTGAGAGTACATAATAATCAAACACTGAAACGACAAAAAATTCATTCAAAATTGATTTTGTATCAGTCAAAATAGGTTAAGGTGTGATTATAGCCACACCTTAATCTCCCCATCAAGACTACCACCAAAGACAGAAACGACACCGTTTGATTTATCATCTAAAACTGATTATCATTTTCAGCAAACAAAAATTCTTAATTAAGGGAGTATTCCCTTAAATTAAATCTCATATTTTTATTTAAATATGTTAATGACCATCTTACCATTAATAAAAATTTAATTTTTGAAGTATAATAAAAATCTAAATAAAAAAGTAAATCCAAGTCCCAAATTTTAGCTTTAAAATATCATTAGATCCTCTCAACCTTCGTTTAAAAAAATAAAAATAAATAAATAAAGGTTAGCTATAAAGAATGAATCCCAACAGTTATCATTAACAGTGATATATAAAGTCCGAGGTAGGTGTCTAGACCGAGACCTCTGACCAAAAATGGAGTTCTTGGACGAAGACGCGAGGCCCAGGTTCCTCTTCCAAGCTCGACCAAACCCTTCTTCTTCTTCTTCACTCACCGACTCACCACAAACCCACCAAAAACTCAGCAAGCCATTCCTCTTTATCACCATTTCCATCTCCTCCATTCTTCTCCTTCTTTCTCTTCTCTTCTTCCAATCCGAGCCCCTCAGATCTCTCCTCTTCTGGCTCTCCCTCTCTCTCCTCTTCGGTCCTTTCGCCCCAGCCTCCGTCACCGGCGGTGATATCCGCGTCGGTCAAGGCCCAATCCTCGAGTTCCCAAATCAAGAAACTGAAGCATTGGAAGAAACCAATAAGAGGGTATCCCAAAAGAGACAGAAACCGCGTAGGAATGAAGAATTCGATGCGAATTCGGTGGTTTCGGTCGAGAAGGCTAATGGGTTTGCGAGAGAAGAGAAGCAGGGTGGGAAAAATGGAGGAGGGAGAGAAAGAAAAGATGGGCTTGGTGTGGAGGAAGAAGAGAAGGAGTGGACTGAGGAGGAGATTGAGGTATTGAGGAAGCAATTGATTAAGCATCCGGTGGGGAAACCGGGGCGGTGGGAGGCGATTTCTGAGGCATTTAGAGGGAGGCATAAGGTGGAGAGTGTGATCAAGACAGCAAAGGAATTGGGGGAGAGGAAAGTGGAAGATGGGGATTCATATGCTCAGTTTTTGAAGAAGAGGAAGCCGTTTGATAGGCGAATTGAAGGCGGGGATGGAGAATTGGATGGTGGGGTGGTGGTGGTGGAGAATGGTGAGGATAGGAAAGAGAGTGGTGGTGTGGGTGTGGGGTGGAAAGGTGAGGAGGATATTGCATTGCTTAATGCATTGAAGGCTTTTCCTAAGGATGTGGCCATGAGGTGGGAGAAGATTGCTGCTGCTGTGCCCGGGAAGTCGAAGGCGGCTTGTATGAAGAGAGTTACTGAGTTGAAGAAGGGTTTTCGAAGTGCAAAGGCTGCTACTGAGAGTTAGATAAACGATACACTATGGAAGAGGTAACTAGGTAGTTAGTAGTTAATTTTGGATTTGTTTGTTTTGTTTTTTATATCAAGATTAATGCCCATGTTTTGATTCTGGTTAACTGCATTGATAAATTTGTTTTCGTTACCTGTTACCTTGAGATTGTGCTGTTATAAAAATGAATTATTATCAAAATAAAGTGTCTCTTTTTTCGATCTGTTATAAAATTTTGAATTTAGTCATCATTATATCAGAAACATGGACCTCTGATCCACCATTTGAATCTTTAATAGCAGTATCTTACAATTTGAGCCTACTCCTGTATTTTCATTGTGAGTTCTTGGATCACATTTCTTTGAATGTTTTTTATCAGGAGGATACCAGTGAGATTGTCTTGTATACTTTTAGATTTAGATAGAAAGGAAATATAAAGAGAAAAGAAAGATACTCTAACCGCTCATGTTTTCATTTTTTTTATGCATTGCTTATGAATGTAAGTTCCTTTATGTCATAATGGAGTATTTGGAGTGAGAGGAATGCTAGGACATATGATGAAACTGATGTTTCAGTGCTTGAATTGAGGTTACCATGTTTCAGAACAATTAGGGGTTTTGCTTCTTTGTTGGTTTCTTGGAATTGTTAGATATTAGCCTTTTCCCTTTTCCCTTATCTTATGCATATCTCTTTTATACTACCCATATACAAGTGTTATTCCCTTTATTTCTTTTTATTTTTAAAATAAATTTTGGTACTTATAAAGAAAGGAATTGTATATGACTGATATTATATATTCAAAGAGGATTTATGGTAGATAAACCAGCACATTGGTAAGAAGTCATTGACAGTTTGGTTTGGTCATGTTTGATATATATAACCATCAAAAGTGTTCGACTCTAAATATTTGTTTTTGTATGGGTGAAACTTAGCATTTTCACCTAACTGAGATTTTCTTGTTTGTAGTTTAAAACTCTATGGATTCTTGGATGAGCTGTCTGTTGCTATATAGAGATGCTTTTTGCAACTTTGGCAAAGATGGTCGTAACAATAATTTTGACTTTTACTACAAGAGTGATTACTCATATCATAATGGGCCTAAAATCATTATGCTGAACAGAGATCTGAATGTTTTTAATCGGGAGGGTACCAGTTAGGGTATATTGTAAAATGAGGCCTGTATCACCTTATGATTTTTGTCTAAGCTCAGGGGACCCCAAAAAAATCAATACAAACCAATATTTTCAGATTTAGATACAAAAAGAGAGATGAAGAGAAAAGAAACATATGGTAAAGTTTTGGAGGGAGAGGAATGCTAGGAAATTTGATGAAATTGATGTCTTGGTGTTTAAACTGAAGTTACTTTGGGTCGGAGCAATTATGGGTTTTGCTTCTTTGTTTGTTCTTTTTTTAGATATTGTAATTTTAGATCTTATTTTCTTTCCTTTTTCATTATCTTTTGTGCATCTCATATATACTACCTGAGTATAAGTGCTATGCCTTGTTTAAAAAAAAAAAATTGATGCTTATAAAGAAAGGAATTGCCTATGAATGATTTTATGTGTGCAAAAGAGGAATTATGGTAGATGTTGTTAGTATATGTCTATATGATGAACTTTTTTTGGGGTTTTTTTTTGGGGGGGGGGGGGGTGGGGAATGTGTTTAAAGGAGACTAGGCTAGGGGCATATATTTAGTTGGAACTATGGAGAGATTGAGATAAATGGGTGGTGTGACAATTTTGCTATCAAAAAATAGCACATGGGCAAGAAGTCATAGAAGGTTTGGTCTGGTCATGTGCAACTTGCATAACCATCAAATGTAATTCTCTCTTATTTGTTTTTGTACTGGATCTTGAGCATTTTTGCCTAATGGTGATTTGTTTGATTGTAGTTTAAAACTTTATGTATTCTCGGATAAGCTGGCTTGCTGTATAGAGTTGCTTTTTGCAACTTTGGTAAAGATGGTCGTAACAAGATTTATGACTTTCACTATGACAATGATGACTGATGACTCAGATCATAATGGTTCTAATATATTTCCTTATGTAACTTTGTCAATGAGTTATTGTTAAACTAGGCTTTTGAACATTCTTTTTTTTCAATGTAATTGTTCTTTCTCTTTTATATAGTTACTTACTAATTATCAAAAATTATAGTTACTATATAAAAGCATATACACATACATACATAATTGGGTAATTGAGTAAGTTGGGTTTTAGCTTAAATTTCTTGGTTAGGTTTGGGTATGGATAATAATTATTTTGTTAAATAAATAATAAATGTGTATTTAAACATTCAATCCATTTATGACTCGTCCAAACCCATCCATTTGCCACCCCTAAGTTAAACACAAACTAGTGAGATACATGTTTTCTTTTGGTAGTTAACTGGTGAGATGCATGCTTTCATAGAATCCTTCTATCAATCAAGGTTGATGAGGTATAACTTGATATAGTATTGCCATGGGCGCAATGGAGTAATATCAGTGAAATTCTAGTTATATTTTTGGTTTCCATTTAATAATCTCACTTGCACCAGCAGTAAAAGAGGCTTTAAAAATCTAATTATAGCAATTAATTTCTTTTAGGTGATTAGATAGACCAAACCCTCCACTACCTGATTTAGGTTAAATTGCGGGGAATGTTAAAATCATAAGATCGGAGCTGCTACCATTATGAAAGCTGTTAATCCACTTAAATTGAAGTTTAGGCAGTCAGTTTGTCTCAAGATAGATAGAACCGCACTCTTTTCAGCAGTAAGTGTTCTTATCTACTGGTTTTGGTGCATCAGCTTGACAAGTCCAAGCAATAACTGGCTCTATTGTTGATGACATTCATAGGTTAAAAGCCTCTTTTATCTCTTGTATTTTCAAGAAAGTGGACAGAAATACAGCAGAAGAAGCTCACTGAAATGCTAAGTTTAGTTTGCCATAATGAGGAGATCAAAACATCCAGTCAATACTGCATTACTGAAGCATTGTTATGGAGGTTGTGCAGTTCTTTATTGGGTTTATACTTTTTTTTTTTTTTTCTCTTTGTAGAATTGTTTTGTGGCCCATCTAAACTGTTCCCTCGGTAGTTTTATTGTGAAGCTATCTCTTGAAATGTGATTTTCTGGGATGGTCTTTTCTTCTTATTTGTTCTACCGAAGTTCTTATCAACAGCAAAGAAATCAAAGCTTTTCTCTGATGGAATAGACGCAAACGTGTACGTCTTCTTGAATTACATACCTGTGTAAACATCATATATGGGCCCTACGTTGAATGATATGTATGTGTTCAATAGAGTTTAAATAAGTTATTTATCAAAAAAAAAAAAGAGTTTAAATAAGTGTACAATATTAGTAATATTAGTGTACCATACTAGTCTTTAAAGACTGACTGTTGATAATTGACTCAAATTGACTAATATTATCATAACCAATAAAGAATAACTTTGCATTTAATTATGACAATATATACGCACACACAATCAAATTTGAACCTATGGTGTGAAGATTGTCCTTTATAATTATCACACCAAGACATCAATTGGTTTTTTGTGAAGATGAAATTTGAACTCAGGTTCCTTACCTATGACAAGAGAGTTTACTAATTAAGCTAACTAGATTGAAACAAATGGTGAATCTTAATCTGCCTTGTTAAATAGGGGATCTCTTAATTATTTTGCTTTAACATGATGGGGATAATTTGCCTTGTTTACTTAGCTTAATGCACACCAAGCTCATCTGCCAAATGTTTGATAACTTCTTTGAAGAACCAATTATGTTCTAATGTAGGTTTTATAACTCTTTACTTTTCAACGATAATGCGGTCTTCTTGAAACCCTCTGCACCAGTTCTCTTTCTGGATCTATATTAGTAAGGGTTCTTGAGGAAAGTGGAGATACACAATAAGATATGAAAATAATCCGACTGCTCTTTAAGAAAAAGTTAACTCGAAATCCTGTGTCTTGTCCTGAGAGAATTGATCCAAATCCTAAACTCTTTATAAGATTTCTGTGGTGGTCCCTGTGGACAATCTTACTACAGTTGTTTGAGTTTTGTAGACCAGAGCAATGTACCTTCAATTTAAGGTCAACGTTATTTTTAGGGGGGCACTTGGAGAAGCATGTAACATGGCGCCATGGTAGCCAATTGTGCAACATAAGCCTCATAACATTTATGGCCCTCTATGATACTTGAGGGAAAGGTTGAAAGCTCCTCATGCCTACCATGCAACATGTTTGGAATCCTCAGACCCTATAGGAACATTATTTTTAAGTTTCATTCAAGTGGGATCTGCTAAAATTTGAGAAGCATCATGCTTTTCAGTTTTCACTTAGGTTAGAAGTTCACTATACTTCTTGGCATGCGCAATCTACACGTCTTTACTCAATTAGTAAGAAGCAATTTTTCAAGAGAGCAAATTTAAGTCCAGTATGCCATGGAAATTTCGTTTCTCAGTCTCAGAGAACCTTACATATTAAATGGACTGTTAAAAGTTTGGTCTTCAACACATTCAACCCCAATGGATGCAGAAGCTGGGACCTTCACCTGAAATCATAGTGGAAAGGTTGGACAGAGTTTCATGGGACTCTATAAAGGATTATATCAAGCAAAGTTGACTCATTTCAAATGCTATTGAGAATACAAAAATTATTCCTTTCAAATCCAAAACAAAATTAATACATAACTATCATTCCAAATCACTGCAATGGTTGCTGTCTACGCTTGTTTGCTGTCTACGCTTCTTCATGTTATGTGTCCCCCAAGTATCAAGGTATATCTCCTACCAACTCATAGTTCTAAGTAATCAGTTAACATATTCAACGATCAATAACATTAAATCAAAATCAAGCTGGTCAACTAAGGACCAACTCTATATGACAAATCTCCAAATAAAACATTAGTTAGAAAGAAGACTTCAAGAGCTGCTAAACCCTAGGAACTGGTCCACAAGTTTGGCCACAGAATTGGCTAGGCTGTCAGCTGCTTCTTGTGTTGATGCCTCTGCATAAACTCGAATGACATCCTCAGTACCCGATGGTCGAATGAAAGATCGGCCTTGAGGGTGTTTGGCTGCATTATGAATTTAAAAAACAAAAGAGCAGAAGTCCAGTGATCAGTCATTCATGGCATGTTCCCTCGAAAAATTGGTTAGTTAAGAAGTTACAATTACATGAAATAGAATTAAACCAATCCAAATTCCATACATATGCAAGGTTCTCCAGCCATGCAAAGACATAAAAAAGAAGAAAAAATTAATGTGGCACATAGTGTCATCATTTAGGGGAATTTCTGTGTAATCATGTCTTGTTCTCCATTCAGTGACATTTAGATGGTTGTTGAACCACAACAATTGGATGGTCCAAATCAATTATCAAGTTGTGAACATGAATGGTAGTCATGTACATGATATATGTGCACTTACCAGTCTCAGCATTAATGGCTTCTTGTATGCCAGGGGGCCTCACAGCCACAGTTTCTGCATTCGCTGTTACAACAGCAGTTCTGTCTACAACTTTAACCTGACAGAATGGGAAAAAGCAGCAGAAACATCAATTACTGAATTAGAAGTAAGAAAAAAATATAATGATTACACTTTTAGTAAAGATGTAAGCTTGAAGAATATATAAACTCTAGCAGGCAAGTTTCCTCCAAGAGCAAAAAGAAGGGAAAATCAACCATGCCTTTCACAATTTTGGCATATCTATGGTCGTGGAATGTGCTATATCACAGATCCAAGACCAATGCCCATTCCAGTCTTTCTTGTTTTCCTTCTATTTCTTCAACTTTCTACCAATTTAAACGACTCCCCCTCACTAACTTTCTTTCATCTAGTCCTCACAGTGCTGCAAGTAATTTACCAAAATGCATTTTCCTCTTCTTTTGACACAAATCTGGTCAGCAACCTTATGTTTCTTGATGACCTGGAATTAGAGCGTAAGGCATGGCAGACCAGCCTTCTGGTCGTCTTATATTAAGTCTACATGATTTCATATAGACAGCTGGAACAGACTATGTTAATGCACCTTACCCTGTTTTCTAATCCCCTGTTTCCTTTATAAGGTAACTACTTGATACATGGAGAAGCCTGTGAATAACCAATTTTATAACAGAAGGTGGTAGATGAATTGATCTTGTAAAAAAAATTACAATCTTACATTTAAAATTTCAGATGTTGCCATGGAAGATGCATAAGGAGAATTCAACTAAAATATAGTAGAATAGCTTTGATAGACATTAGCTATTATACCATTTCACCTTATTATAAAAATAAAAAATAAAAAAACCATTTCACCATTAAATTTCACACAAGAAGTTTTACCATGGGTAACAGTGACATGCATTATCAACATTAATTTTTAACCCCTTTAGCTGTTTAGGACACATATTATATATCCTCAATTCGAGAAATCGTCAAATCATTTTTGAAGAATTAATCTTGAACAATGGCCACTTTTTAAATTAATCTTAATTAAAGATGTCTCCCCTAATCTGGAAATAATTGAACCAATTCAATAATTAAAGTTCCACTCAAATAATAGAATCCCCCATACCTATGAAGAGCTCATATATGCTGCAGAAAAAGAAAATGATCATCTAGCTTCCATCTAAAGTATAGAAGTTATAGAAGGTGACAAAGGAAATTGACCTTGAGCTGCCTACTGGGTAGATCTCGGTAAAGCTCAGTCCATCTGTGTATTGACCATCCCATGTGTTGCAAAATGACCTCCACCAAGAGTAACCCACTCAGAGCATCTCCAACAGCTTGGTTGATTAACTTACTGACTGCCAATAGTCTCAAAGCAGCCTTTTGCTGCTCTGAACCTGAAACAAAATAATTCATGAAGTTATCACTTGACCATCAAGTTAGCACTTCTAGAATTATGAAGACCATATCAGATATAACCTTTAACTATTGAAGAAAGCTCATTATTTCTGGACTCTAACCAACATAAGAAGGATTCAGAAAACACGATCGTTCCATGGCCATTTGCCTCAAAGTAGATCCCAATATCATACTCAGCAGCTTTTTCATGTAGATATTTCACTCCTGTTGGAGTAAACAGAACTTCTAAGCCCAACTTTCTAAGGTAATCTGTTGATGCTCCATTGGCATAAGCTGTCTGTATGACACCAAGTCGAGGTTGATAATCGCTATTTACATTTGTATGTCCTTCCTTGTTGAGAATGTTTAGTTGCTCTTTAATGAAAACAGCAAACAGAGATAATATCTTGTCCCCATCAACAAGATCAATCTTACTGCTACTTTCTGATGGCACAGAAAAATATACAAGCCGATCAGCATCCCCATCCAAACTAGCACACCTGAAATACTAGAATTGCCCATGTGATAAGTCCCCGCTTCCCATTAGTCAATATTTATTAAGCATCAAAGATACAGCACACATTAAAAAACTTATAAGTGGCCTCAGTCAACTTAGAATTTAGAACCAAACCCCCCCCCCCCCCCCCCCAAAAAAAAAAGAAGCTTGCATGTAATCCTTTCTCAACAAACTGAATAGTTTTTGCAGTCAATGGACATTGCCTCAAAACACCATCAAAACTACCTTTTTCAAGCAGCCAATTATCCAATGTATCAGTTAGGAGCCATTATCAATGTTCTTGATCACAATTCAAGTTATTTAACAACTAATTTGCCACTAATATACTGTTACAGTGAATATCAGTAATTCAAACCAACGAGGTATAAAAATATATTACAAAACATAATATATATATATATATGTATATATAAGACATGCTGACTAAAACAATCCAATAAGTTATTTATCCAAAAAAAAAAAAAAACCAATAGGTCACCAGAATCACAGAACTTATTCCATGGATATCACAAATATAGTACTTTTGCTTCACATCTAAATGCAAGAGACAAAATTATTTGTCAAGTTAATAAATACTTTCAATCTTCCTCAGGAATTTTTCATGATTCGGCCATACAGGAACTCTAAGTAATATTTGGGTGAAAAATTAAAAAAAAATATCTTTGTGTTTACAGTTGGCAATCAAAAATTACTTCCCTATTCAACAACGAAAAGATGCCTGACCTTATCCCTACATCCTGGGAACTAAATCCATGAGGAACAACCTTCTCTTTCTGCACATAATCAGCACCAACTCCTTCATTGAGTACACCTCCATCTTTCCCAGAATTACGAACCTCAATAGCCAAACCATCCAACATTTTCTTTAAAACTTCAAGCTTTTCTCCACCCACACCGTTAGATCCATCTACCACCAATTTGTTATCCACCTCATTGAATGTACTGCCACTAGGGATCAAATCCATCAAGCACCTACCAAGTAACATAAACTCCTTAGTGAAGGCCTTTTGAAACAACATAATATCAAACAAATTATCATATTATATTCACCTTTATCTCAAACTAACCTGAATGAGCTCGATAGCTGTTCAAAATAATCAAGTTCAGATGCTTTCACACCCTTATTTCTTGCACGAACCATCCAATGTAGTTGTGGGGTTGTCACAATTCCCATATCAATGGCAACCGCTCCAAGAATTGAACTGATTCCCTTTAACCGAACATAAAACAGAAGCAAATCAAACTTAAGTAAATGAAACAATGACCAAAATATTAGTGCTAAGTTCATAGTTATTAATGGAAAGAGGCTACTCACTTGTTTTGCAGCTTCAAGTAGAGATTCCCCACTAGGCCTAGTGTCCCTCCCCAACAATATCTGGGCCGGCCTCACTCCTTCCAATGGAATGTTTTCCTTCTTCACAAATTCGATTATCAGCTGTCCGCAAAAACAATGCAACAAAATAAGCATAGTTTATTTTTCAACACAGGCATTCCAAGTAAAAAAAAAAAAAAAAAACCCCAGCAAGACATACATTCCCACTTTTGAGTATTTAATCGTCAAAAAACCTCACTCTCACCCTTGAAACCCAATTCAACTATTTTGAACAAAAATTCTCCAAATTAATATCTTTGAATCTCTCTCATTCCATGGTTTCACATCAAAAACTTTTCAAGCCAAGAGCCTAGTGTAGCTCAGTGGCATTGCCTAGTCTAAGGAGAACCAGGTTCAAATCCCCCCACCCCCACTTGTTGTAACAATTAAACTATCCCCCCCCCCCCCCCCCCCAAAAAAAAAAAAAAATCCAAGACCCAATTTGGCTGAAAACCCATGAAATCTAGTTAAAAAACAGCAAAATGTATCTCATTCACAATACACACACACTAAACAGCTAATTTTGACATGCTTTTCAAGACCCAATTTAGATCAATCCGCATGAAACCTAGTAAAAAACAGCAAATTGTAAATTTTCAAATTCACAATACACACACTATACAGCTAAATGACATTCATTTTGTCCAAAAAGGAGATCTTTTCATTGAAAAAGAAAATGGGCATTCCACATTCAAAGTAAATATGAAGAATACATGCGCGAGAGAGAGAGAGAGAGAGAGAGAGAGAGAGAGAGATACATGGAGGAGGTGTTGGGGAGAGGGAGCATTGGCAAGTGCGTCAGCGAATGGTTCCCAATGTTGAGAGAGCATTCCGCCACTTGGGTCAGCAATTTTGACTCCATTATCAGACTCTTTGTTGTGAGAGGCCGTAATCATGAGCCCGATCACCGAAGAGTCCATCTTCAGAGACCTCAGAGCTGCCAAGATCCCCACTCTGTACACCGTCGATTGGAGCAACCCTGCATCAGCCCTGAAACCTGCCGTACCGTATGAAAGCCTCACCCCTGTCCCCAAACCCACCATAATTGATTCATATATATATATATATATATATATATATATATATATATATATCAGTCTCAATTCTCAATTTTCTATAATTCTGATTGTAGAGGAAAGGAAAAAAGAGAGAGAAGAAAACGGGGACCTTGAGGAGGAGGGAAGCGAGCGGAGGAGCTGAGGAGGAGAGACTGTTGCTGTTCCTTCATGCTTTCTGTTAGAGTTAGAGTCAGAGTCAGAGAGAGACGAAGACCAGTTTCAGGAAGTGAGCGTGGTGATGGATTCTATGATTCTGTCGGAGGAGACTGTTGCTACGCAACCGTCTATTTGTTTTTCATACTGTTCCTTCACTAAAATGCTCCGTTTCTATCTACGTCTATTTTTATTCTATTCCTTGACATATCAAAAAAAGAAAAAAAAACTTTGCCCATTTAATAACATATTTTTCTTTATAATTATTACAACTCCCATCCAATAAAGGACTGTAGAAAAAAAAAAATAATGTTATTAAATGGGCTAGTTGATATAACAAGCAATATATATTTCAATGATGACATGTTTGTAGTGCATTTGTAATTATTAAATCTCTTAAAAATCTTTAGTTTCACTTCAAAAAAAAATCTTTAGTTTAAAATTTCTCTTATAAAAAAAAACTTATTTTTCATATGCTATATTTTCTTTTTCTTTTTTATCCTTTTTTTTTTTTGAATAAAAAAAGGGGTTTTCGGTGTGGGCTCATCAATCTCACGTCACGTGACGATAATGAGTAATACCACGTATATCACACGGGCTTTATTAGAGCTATCGCTCGAATCACTCCTCTCTAGATGTAAAATAATGACTCTTACCATCAAGCCACACCCCGTGTGATTTTTTTTTTTCTTTTTTTATACCTAGAGAATATCTAGTTTTTTTCCTTTTTTTTAATAGCAAGTGACTCTACTCTGACCTATCAAAAAAAGGCATGTGACTCTACTCTAACTCTATTTTTGGGGGTGAGAACTAAGAAGAGACTAGTGATCTATAGATAAAAGGATGTGAATTATACATTGATAAGTTTAATCAACTCAATCGATAAAAGTTTTAAAAAAATAAAAATAATTATGGAGCTGATTGAAATTCTATCCTACTAAAAAAATAAAAAATCTAAAACTACCCGTCAAAAATAAAGGACATATCCGTCATTTGACAGAAACCCAACCCAATCATAGTTTTCTCAGCCCAAAAACCCTATTAAAAAAGTAGTAGCTAATTCAGCGACACTCATACACACAGCAATTCCAATTTTCAATCCAACCAGCCAGACATGGGTTTGCTATCTTGGTTCAAAGGCAGCCCACAGCCACAGCAACCCAAACCCGTATCCGAATCCGAATCCAAACCAAAACAACCCACCACCACCCAAAGCCCCGCTGAAGTGCCCGGGATGAACGGCGCCGTGGAGGTCCCTCGCCGGCTCGCCGACGTTACGGTTTTCGAGTTCGGGTCGGTTACTGCCTCCGCCGACAAGGTCACTCTCGCCGGATTCTGCACCGTCTCCGACGACCTTGAGCCCTGCCGCTGGGAGATCCTCCCGGCCAGTTCCTCCGACGCCCCTCAGTTCCGCATCGTCTTTTGAGTGAGAGATAGAGAGACTCTTTTTATCATTTGTAAACTAGCTCAAACTATAAAGAGACCCCATTGTTGAGTTTGCTTGTTTGTTCGGTTTAGTTATCTCAAATTTGAAACTGAACTCTGAATATAATTTTGTTAGAAAATGGGGTCTTCTTTAAAAAAAAAAAAATGTAACTTTATTTATTGAAAATTGGCTTTTAGTAATCTATGTGATTGATTATGTTCTATGTTTTGTTTGCTTTCGGAATCACTGAATTTTAATTTGAAAAATGGTTTTTTTTTTTTTTTAAATAGTTAAAACAATATTTTGAGGCATTTGATGTACTTTGGTTGTAAACAATTTACTGGGTTTTCGTTATGGGTTGCTTGGGTACATGTGTTTTTCATTGGAATAATGCAAATTATTGAAACTGTTTTAAATTCGCACTATTGACATTGGACTTCTTTTGTATAGATATGTGAAATAGTTTATGCATGATTAGGAATTTGTGGTCTGCATTATTTGTTTCATAAATATGATATAGCTTGTATTATGGCATTTGCCTTTTGGTGCCCATAAGATGAATGATTATTGGGCTGGATATTTTTACATATATTCTTTTTACATATGAAGATGTATAATGTGTACGCATGTATATGCTTGTGAATGATTGTAGATTGAAAACATTGAGAGTGGAATCACAACAATTGCTAAATCTTGTAGGTTGGTCAACATTGAAGCTTCCCCCAGTTGATTTGAATAGAATTGTTGTCTAATTTTGGCACTCAATGTTGCTCCACATGCGTGTATATATATTATTCACATTAATCCAATACAAATATGTTATAACAAGTAACAACTCATTGCTGCTTGGCTGCAATCGGAGCTTGATATGTCCTGATGTTGCAGTATAATTTGTAGTGCCATATGTGGTTTCTCTCAGATTTAAGGACGGGATGAAAATGATGAACAACTTGAATGGATTTGGTTGCAAATTTAACTTTCTTGATGATAGTATAAAACTTCAGCTATAAATTGGTATAGGCCTAGTGTTTTCTTTAGAGGGTTTAGGGGTCATTAGGATTTAGGACCTGGTAGGATATGTTGTTGGGTATTGGATAGAGATTTAGGGTTCTTTTGTTAGTTTATTTTTAATTTGACTTGAATTGGGTGCTTCAAGCTCAAGGTAGCTAGTATTTTATGTTTCAAAAGCAAAAACAATGAGAATCTTAGGAAAAGAATATAAGAATGAGAACTGAGAAGAAACTTATTCCCAAGAAAAGTAGAAGAAGAATCTTAGGAAATCATACACCTGCTGTTTTTGAGCAGCTGGGCATGTGTGAAAAGATTGTCAAAAACTCTAATAGAGGCTCACAGAAATGAAGCTTCAATTGATATTTCATGAAGAGAGAATGAAACCATTTAAAGTGCTAAAAACCTTAGGATTGTTATATTCTACCCCTTGAATTGATTAGTTTGACACCAGCAGTATATATTTCAAATAAAAGAAGCTCTAGAAGACACTCAACTTATACTCTTGGGCTGCAACATTTGCATGAACTACTTGCTGAATGCTAGACTAAAATAAACTTCTAACCGAGAGAGATTGAAATAAGAAATAAGCTTCTAGTCTGGCTTGAAGAAAATTAAGGTTAGGATTGTATCTAGATTTTTATAAATGGGCTAAGGCAACCTACCTAGTGTGTTTGTAATCTTGGTTTAATCAGATTTGGTCTTGGAATTAACTCCTCCCCACCTCTCCCCACACACCCCCACCCCCCCCCCCTCCCCACCCCCCCCAAAACCCCCCACCTTTCTCCTTTTTCTTTTTACTGAATGTTGTTTGCGCTGCTTGTTATGTAATAGAAATGCTCTGTAGTCACAAAGAGGACCAAGCAGAAGAAGAGGAAATTCGGACTTGTCCGAATGGACACTTGATCTCACGTGGTTGTCAAAATTCTGTGTATTAACACCTTTTCTTTCTTATTGACAACACCCCGGAACAGCTATTTGGCAAGCATATTTTCCAAATTAGCTTGAGATTTCTCCTGTACTCGTTTCCAATCACCAAATCCCATCAAGCATATAGATGTTTGCCAAATAAAAGCAGCTGCAGGAAACAGGTTTATGGATGTGTCGGATCTACTTTCAATCTGTATATGTAATGAACTTATAGCAAGTATTGCAATTGGTTGATGGTTGATACCTAATTGGACATCCCAGTACTTTTGCTTACAGATTTACAATTGAACATGATGTTGCTTGTCCTTAAATTCTCCTGTGTTTGGATGAATGTGGGGCATCAGAAGAATGAAACCAATGTGGTTTTATTGACTTTCATATCACACAACCGTTCTTTGGGAATGAGAGACCACAATGCAGAGTGAGAAAAATTGGAAGATAAAAGGCTTTTGATCGAGTTGTAGTTCTCGCTTCTATGATCATCTAATCTTGATACTTACAAATTTATCCATCAATTTGTTCCAGTAGTCGATCCTGCAATGTTGGTAATGGGCAAGAATTATGAACAAAAACCGTACTCTCTGATTTAGGAATGAGAGCAATAAAAGGGGGGCTACGTTCTGAAAGACCATTGGAGAAAAAAGTTTGCACAACCTCAATCACGTATTCACTAACTATCCTCCAAGGGTGTTGAAAAATAAATAGAGGCATTACTTCAGGCTCTAGCTTTATTAGACTTCGTGCTAAGAACAAATTGCTTTATTTCGACTGCATATGAAACCTATCCCAGGTCGTCATTTTCCTCTTGAGACATGACAATTGGAATGAGGCTTTCAAGTTCTTGGGTACAAATTGTTTGCCAATGTCCTCCCTTGACGAAATCCATTGATGATTGTCAATCTTTAGAAAACCTATATGATTCTTCCTCCTCCTCATGATAGTTAGAGAGGTGAAAGAATTTTGTGTTTGTGCAAGTGAGCAATTGAAGGCTAGCACCACACGGAGGAAGACCTATGGACGGGTTAGAGGTTAAGAGCCCGTTTGGTCACTCTTTTTAAAACACAGTGTTCAGTGTTTAAACACTAAACACTAGTGTCCAAAATTTTAAAAAATGTGTTTGGTCACCGTTTTCAAAACAAGGTTGTTTGAAAATTATTGCTCCAAAACCCATGTTTGAACAGCGTTTTTTGGAATGTGCTCAGAGCTGATTTTAAACAAAAAATAGGTGTTTCCAGTGGCACTTCTGTAATAAAATTGAACACACTTAAGGACCCACCTGATCAGCTTTTTTGAATCTTTGTCTCCTCTCTGTACTCTCATCTCTTCACACCCCAAACCCAAATACCTGGTACAAAGAAGATCACACAATCCGAACTCACCCACCTCCATAACTCCTCTGACCCAGCGCCATTCCACCTCACCCCTCACGGATCCAGCGCCATTAATCCTAACAGTGGCTTCATAAACCCGTCAAAATCCCACACACCGCATCACCAATAATCCCTATCAATCACAGTAATCCCTTTCTCCCAATTAATTCCTCACCAATGAAGCTCTGTTGCTAAGGAAAAGGCAAACTCACACAGTCCGAAGGGGTGGGTTAGGTAAAGATTTTTAATTCTGTTAATTACACGTTATTTAAACCATGATACCAAAAACATTTTTTTTGTTTTATAAACACTAAAAACACGTTTTTCAACAACACTTTTTAAATTACAATTTTCACATCTTTTTAAACAATAATATTTGAACCCTATGACCAAACGGGCTCTATGCAACTTAATTCAGGTCTATTTGGTTTTGTTTTTGGAATGGTCCAAAAGTACTTAAAGTGGGTTAAACCTCTTTTAGCTGAAATTGTCTATTCACTAAAGAGTTGAATTTAGAACTTTTAGAAAAAGACTTTACAATTCACTGTTCATACTTTATAAATCCAGACTTTTAAAGTACTATTCACTATAATTTCTAAACAATTATAATGTTTTTTTAGTTATAATTCTATATTGCTAAAGCTATACTACTAGCCAAAAGTCTTAGTATTTTAAGGGGTCTTTGTTTTCAATTTTAAGGTTAAAATTGAATTTGAAATTTTTTAAAAAAAAAGACTTTACAATTCACGGTTTATACTTTATAAATTCAGAATTTTAAAGCATTATTCACTATAATTTCTAAATAATAATAATGTTTTTTAAGTTACAACTCTATATTACTAAAGCTATACTACTAACCAATAGCCCTAGTGTTTTCAACCTAGCCGTTCAGGTTCAAATTCCTCTTTTCTCAAAAAAAAAAAAAAAAAAAACAAAACAAAACAAAAAAAAAAAGGTTCAAATTCCTCTTCTGTTACTGAAACCTCTAGTTAAAACTCTACTTTTCATAATAGGGCCAAAGAGGCACTAGACCAAAGTTATTTCAAATTTTAATATTATTGTTTCGATAGTGAGGGTGGCACTTCAAACAAGAAATGTTGCAACTTGATATGAATATATGACCTTTTTATTTTTCACTTAAAAGAAGAGCTCGCCTTGCGAGTTGAAATTAATCACATGCCACAAGGCGACGAGAATTGGGTTAAAATTGGGTTGGGCCCTTGGCAGAGGGCCTTGCATTGTGGTATAAGGCTCTTCTTCATTTTAAATAAATCTATTTATGGATTAGATTAAATATTATAAATTTAAAGAAATTAGATCTAGGAAATAAAATCTTAATCATAAGATGCACTCTTTTTTTTTCCAATAAAATTTCTTGTTCCTGAATTGTTCTTATTTTGAGGTGTGCATATGCTAAGGATGAAAATAAACATTTACTAGCCCCGTTTTATTTTTTTATTGTAAAATATTTTTTAGAAAGTATTTTTTAGTATTTGTTTCATTGTAAAATATTGGTCAATCCTAAAAACATTCACCAATCAACCAGAAAATGTGTGTAAAGAGACAATTCGCCACATGGTCAGTTTGAGCAGATCCAGTTATTTTTTTGGGCAAATCCGATTGAGTTTGCACCAATCTGGTGGATTGTGCATGGTGGTGGCCCAGGTTGTGAAATAGGAAAATATTTTATTTTTATGTTTTAAATACCTAAAAAGATTTTTTTGGAAGCATTTTCAAGAATGTAACCAAACACTGAAAAAGAAAACATTTTCCCCAAAAATATTTTTAGTTGAAAACAATTTACATTATAAAATATTATTTTACAAAAAAAAAAAAAGGAACCTAAGGATCCATTTGCTTCAATGAAAAATGTGTTTTTGCATTTTATGTTGTTTGGTACAACGAAAAATGCATGTCAACTAAAACCAAACCCAATAAGACAAAACATATTTTCGGCTTTTTAGGAGCATAAAATGTTTTTAAAAAAATACATAATAAATTACCATAATGTTGTATAAATTACTGACTTTATACAACTGGGAGTATCCTTTAACCAAATAACTTCATGCTCTAATAAGGAGGCAGAGTGTTTGAGCAATGCCCACTGCTTCAAGAACTAGATATTTTTCTCTGGGTATAAAGAAAGAAAAAAAAAAAAAAAAGACAGTTCATCACAACTTAGCCCAACCATTTTTAAGTAACTTTTTTTGCTATGGATAAATACAATCTGGTAGCAAAGGGTTGCCTTCTTGTCTCAATTTTAAAATCAGAGATCATTTTGAGACATCTATTGCAATAAAGGCACTCACCACATGGGCAAAAAAATATCAACCTACATCCAAAAAAAGAAAACACTCATTCTAACGCAACTGAGGAAGCTCAAGCTAGAGAAATCAAGAAACAGAAGCCTCGAATGTGTAACTTAAAACTGATACTTCTTTACACAAATACAGCAGGGCCCTCTCAGAGCGCATTGTAATCATTGTCACCACCCATCTTAATGTAGCACATTATGGATAATACAAGTACGAAAAAGGATGAGAGCTCCATTACTAGGGCTCCCCAACAAATAACACCGGCATGCTTTAATATAGCTGGTATGGCAATGCTTCCAACAGCTGAAGCTCCAGTCAAGAACTTAGTTGCATTCACCCAGCTGTTTTCATCATCAAAAAGGATGTAAGGACAAGTTGAATGCTTATTTCAATGGTTCAGCTCATATTAAAGAAAATTGAAAAAAGTATCATTGCTGATTAGTTTTAGAAAAGACTTACGGGCTCTCAGATTCAGACATTAAAGAAGAACTATCAGATCCCGCCAAAAACAGCAAAGGCATGGGAAGGAGCACATACATCAATACTGCAAGAGAATAATTTGCATATTTTCAAACAAACAAGCCAACAGGACGAACATTTATATGGGAGAAATCTCAAGCCCCCTCATTCTATGTAAGCATTTCACTATTAGCAACTTTGTCCAATTAAAGAACCAAATGACCAAAAATCTTTGCCTAAAACACTCCCTAGCAAAGATCATATCACTTATTATGAAATTAAAATATGAATATTACCATGCATATGCTAGTTATGGGCAACAATGAAAAATATGAATACACTAACAGTTGTGCTTATATAATATAGTACCTTATTTGAGATTAGAAAGTATAACCTATGTCGCAAGGACCAAGTATTGATTTAAAATTGAATGCCTCCAATTTATTATGCTCTAGGAATTAAGGTGAAAGCCTTAACCCTCCAAATATAAATTCTTGAACATAATCTTACCATGTGATTAAAACAGGAATGAAATATGAAAAGCTGTATCTATATTATGTTTGAAAATTCAATACATTCATCTAATAAAGGCAGCAGAGAACTCCAAATATATTCATTTTTAAAAACTAAAATGTGAACATAAACTTCTTTAGTGAGAGTACCGATAAATCAATAACATGCAACAGCATAAGTATCCAACATATATCCGTTCCTGCAGTTGCACCTAGTCATGTAGGGAGAAATCATCCTGGTAAACATATCACTTAAAACCCTTTAATATAGGGTAATTTGTTCACTTAACAGTATATTATGACTTTCGTTTTCAAGTTATTTTTTTACAATATTATGTAACAAGATCAACCTTAGCAGTTTGGAGAATAGGTGTAGGCATGTCAGCCCTTTAAAGAATTTGATAAGTTAGAACCTCTCTCTCTCATCTTTGAAGAAAAAAATTATTAAAGCACAAAAGATACACAACCCACGAATTTAATATTTTACTTACAACTTACAAGGTCCTGATATATTTATCACATTGATTAAAACCAAATATAACAATTTAAAATTTGAAGTTACAAGCTATAGAGATTAGAGAGCCCCTTGATAACAAACCAATGCTAACACCCAAGACCAAAAACTCACCAGTTAGCATGGGCCACCAATTGTCGTACAAAGCACATGCCTGCAGCATCACATATAATAAGATAGTGATTAGGTTTTGGCACAATAACTGTTTTTTCATCAGTTTGTATTTATAATTCAAAATATGACCAAAAGAAAAGAGCATCACGGACCAATATTTGCAGTACAATCCCTCCAGAGACCAAAATTGCCAAGAAAGCAAGTTTGCCAGATTGCAAGCAGGCACGCACATAACCTGGTATGTCTGCCATAATCAAACTTGCCTTACCTCATAGAAGAGAACAACTGAAACAGAAGATGCTATTAAAGCAGATATATGGAAACTAAAGAAATAAATATTTGAAATAACTAGGCAGATGCAGGGGATGCACGATAAATAAAGTCATACTACAAGGACAGAAAATTTTAGGAAGCCATTTATTTAGCAAATTCTTAACCTATTTTGTTCGGAAGAACAAATTCATGCCACGTTTAAGGTAAAATTTTTAGCAATGTGGATGTAAGCCCAAAGAAAGGAATTTTAGTTGCAGTAGGTTGACCTGGATACTTACTATATATATAGTAAAATTTTCTTGAAAATCAATCTCAAAGTTTTTTAAGTGCAAATGCATATAAAGACGTTCACTTGAGAGAGAGAGAGAGAGAGAGATAGAGGGGTGGGGGGTGGGGGGCCTTAGATCAAGCAGCCATAAAATTTGTCAGCAAACACCACATAATCATGCTTGGTATTTGTTTCAGATAGATGTGTTGATTACTGAGTATGAGCAATTAGAACATGAACATTCTGTAATATTAGCATTATTAAAGGCTAAACGCATATTGACATCATAAGCAAAGCAAGGCGTGAGCCTGAATGAAGTTCAGCATATCTTTTGGAGTTATGGAAGATAAATATAGATGGGGAAAAAATGAACATTATTGCAAAACTGCCATGTTCATTGATGCAAAAAACTAAAATTTGATAACATAAATGCATACCATATTTTGGATTTAAATACATAAAAGTAAATCTAACAAGGCCTTCTGAAATGTTTTTTTTTTTTAATAAGTAGGAAAAATCTGTATAATAAAGCTTCTTTATGCAAAAGAGCACAAAGAAGTCAAAAAGTACAAGGAAAAAAATAATAATAAAAGCAAGGAAAAAAACTTAAATACAAGAGAGAAGAGAAGTAATGAACAGAGGGAGGGAGTTACCAGACATGCCCGAGACCAATTAAAAAGAGAACCACTAAAAGAAGCAAGTAGATGGTCTTCTGAACCATCTACATCCTCAGATGTCCGCCTATTACGCTCCCTCTGTATACACTACATCAAACACAATGGAACTAAATTCCAAATGTCTGAAGAATGCTTCCCTAACTAATTCCACCAACCAAAAAGAAAATCTGGTACCGTTCTTGGTAAGACCCATGAAACCCCAAAAGATTGAAAAGCAAAACACTACAACCAATGAGCCTTCGCATAATGAAGCAACAAATGATCCACGGACTCCCCACAACAATGACACATAACACACCAGTCAACAAAAGTGAAACCCCTAATTCTCAAATTATCACCTGTGAGTATCTTATCCCAAGCTATGGTCCAAACAAAAAAAGAGACTCACCGAGGGGCCTTAACTTTCCAAATGTCTTTCCAGGGAAAGACACAAAGAGAGGGCTCGCAACTGATTATAAAGCTATTGGATATCAAAATCCCCATTTTTCTTCAACTTCCATCTCATGTGATCCCCATTTTTAGTTGAAGGAGTATTGGATTCCGAAGGAAATCCACTACTAAATCCAACTCCCAATCATTTAGATCCCGAGTGAAACGTACATCCCAGCTCTTCCTCTCCCCCACCCCCTGCCTTGCCAAGGAAAGCTCTATTGAGGCCTCTCTATTAATGGTAATCTCATACAAAACCAGGAAAGTCAGTTGAAGAGGTTGATCCCCACACAACCTTGCTAGAATTTTACTCTATTTCCCACACCAATCTCAAATTGAGTATTTTGGCTAAATACTTCCCAACCACCTCAATCTCAAATTGAGTATTTTGGCTAAATACTTCCCAACCCATTCGGATGCCACTCCCTAAACCACTACCATACATATTTTTCTCCAAGGAAAAAGGTTAATTTAAAGGATATATTTTTGCCTTACTATGGCCATAAAACAAGAGAATTGAGAGTATAGGGAGTTAGTGAAGACAGAGGAACTAAAAGGAAAATTTCACATGGACATTAGGTGAAACAAACAAGCTTGTATTGTAATCTCTAAGGGCCAGTTTGGATGGACATGGGAGGGAGGGGGAGTAAAGGGATACCCTTTACTCTTCCTCCCTCCCCCCTCCCCCCTCCATCCAAAATAACCGTAAGTGCCATATTATGGAAGTCATCACCTCATGTTATGCATTTTCTGCCTGTGCTAGTGAATTCCCTTCATTTGTTGACCTATTGTCAAAACTATATTATGCCTAATCACTTCTCTTATAATTGCTTCCACCCAAGGGTATAGGCAAGGTAATCAGATCCAAAAGAAGGTTACCATTCCAAATTCTATCAACATCTGGCAGATGCATCCAATGCCCATCTCTTAAACAACATGAAAAAAACTCCATTCCAAAGGAAAAAAAAAAAAAAAACTTTTCTTTTTTGATAAATCAGTAACATTTCATTAAAAAAAAAAAAAAACACTCAAAACAAACAGTTCCACTACAGTTCAAGACAAGGCTCAACAGACAATTCCGACACAATCAACTCAACTAACAAATATGCAACAGAAGAAAACAATATCCAACTCACGACTCATTTTTCTGCTCTAAGAGCTGAGACTACATTTTTTTTTTTTTTTTTTTCACAGTATCCACTAACTTCACCAACTACCATGGAATTATAGATTGCTTTTGGATTGAAGAACAGAGAAAGGTAATCCCCAGAGCAGAGGAATCTGTTTAAGATTGAACAGTAACTCCTCCAACAGGAGCAACACAATTTGCATTACCTAATCAATAACTCTGAAATTAGCAACACAAATTTTCACACACCTACTAAGTGAAAGACTCTAAAATCACCTCTAGTAAGAGTGAATTGTCTATGGAATGAAATTACAAATTTTTTTTTTTTTTTAACCACACATTAATCACCTATCAAGTAATTCAACCACATCTTCATGATCAAACTTCAGAAAACTCAAAAATCTAAGACTATACTCAAAAACCCACCTAATAAAAACGCAATTTTTAATAGACAACACCATGTATCATATCATATCATATAAGTTACCAACAAAATTTTATGGTAAATCACAATATTTTTTTTTTGCTGAATGGTAAATCACAATATATTATTACGCAATCAGGGGAAAATCATAGTGAAAAATGACCCTTTATTCTCTGCTAATAATCCAACACAAACAGTAGTATAATCTGAACTATAATGGAAATTAAACTAAAGAGTTACAATCTTCGAATCATAACATAAACATAGAATCAGAAAAAGAAGAAGTATTAAGAGAATTAGGAAGAGATTAAGGTCTGGTCAATGGATCTCTAGCAATTGAGTTATTATTGATATAAAGATGCAGAGAAGTGAAATGAGAGCGTACCAGAAGTAGAAGTAGAAGAAGAAGAAGAAGAAGAAGTAGAAGCGAATGTGTTTCGAAATTCGATTCTATGGCATAGGCGTGGAAATGTACCAGACAGACAGCCCTGTGTCCGTGTGTTGGCCCTTTTTTCGGATACAACTAAAATCACCGATATCATTCAACGGAACAAGTAATTTTATGTGTGTGTGTGTGTATATATATATATATATATATATATATATATTTTTTGTGAATGGTGGATGTGAGGTCTATCATGATCAAAGGATCCTAGCGCTAATTCACGTTTGATTATTGGATTCAACTCACTTTCACACTACTAATCTATTTATTATTTATTTACTACTCCCTTATATTATTAACATATTGTGTATTTTTTAAAAATAATTAGATAATTTGTCATTTTTGTTGAAAACACATGAAGTGCTAATTGAGACATAATACTCTTAACTACTTTAATTATGTACTCTTCTCAAAAAAAAAAAAAAAAAAAAAGCACTCTCGGTACCTTATTATGCTTGCGAAAAAAAATAAAAAATTATAATCCACTTCGTTTGTATGCCAAAAACAAAAGTCAATTTATTTATTGTTTATGTTTTTACTATTTTAGGAACAATGAGTCTATGTATACAAAAATTTTCATAACTATTGACATATAATGTTGATATTCTTACGAAATAAAGCCAATGTTAGTAGTAGGCCATTTAGAAGTAGACAAATGGGTCGAGGTCAGGCTAGTTCTAGTTTTATCAAACCAAGTATGTGTAAAAAACGTATCGAACTAAACAGATTGCATAATAACTTATAACCTTTATTCAATTTTAACGAGTCAAATAACCTATGTTGAAATCCAATTTTACCATGTTTATATGAAAGTGATTTTGATATGATCATAATTTCTCATATTATAAATAAATAAAATAAAATAAAAAATAAAAAACCAAAACTAGACCCTAACTTTGCTGTTTTAAGGAAGATTGATGGATGGTAATACAAAGGGATAATAATTACAGAATGCATGGGATTATTAGGATAGTTGGAACCTTAGTAACTAAGGATTTAGCTCAGGTCTCGGCAAAATAAAAAAAAAAGGATTTAATTTAGGACAATTTAGAGCACATTTTGATTTGGGCTTAGCGGTCAGTCAAATTATTAAATGGATTAGCGGACCGTTTGGGAGACACACAACACAACACGAGTCCAAAGCTGAAGGAACAGTAGGTTGGCTGAATCTGGATTCTGGATTTTAGGTAGAGGTTTTCTTCCAGTGTAAAAAAAGACAGCTTTGCTTGTGTGTTGTGTCGGCACCAGAGCTCCATAAATCTTGATTTTGTCCCAATTAACACAAAATATGCATTGATGACCAGACCACAACTATTTCTACCCTCATTTTTAGGACTTTATTGACCAGACCAGAACATTAGTGAGAGTGAATACAAGATAATGCATTATTGTCCCAATAAATCTTAATTTCACTTGGGAGTTGGGACCCAATGAATGAGCCATGGTTACCACCTCCCTCCCCTACTTTACACCACACCACAACTATTTCTACCCTCATTTTAGGACTTTATGTAACATCTAAATTCCCATTGCAATGATTTTATCAGACACCTATTGCAAATTTTATATCTTTACCTTGATTATACCTGTTGTTCTAAATATTTAGTTTGGGTTCAATAAAAAATATTTTTCCCTCAAATTTCAAAGGAGAAAATTTTAAATGTATCAATTTCTCATTTTAAACATATGCTATTAATGATCTAAACTTATTTTTCCTTACAATAAATAGGAGAAAAAGGTCTATTCGAACCAAATTGTTTTCCGTAAAAAAGAATTAAATAATATCATAGAGTCTTAAGATTGTTAGCTTAATAATCATCCAAATGTTTACTATGTTTTATTTGCAAACAAAGAGAATAATATTTTATGGGAAAAATTTGTTGTGCACATTTTATTGTACACTCTTTACACACTTCTCTTAAAATTGTGTTTTGAAAACATGATTTTGGTTAAAATTGAGAAATCATGCAATCACGCGTTTAAAGAGGATATGTGTATAGAGTGTGCAATAGAGAGTGTGATAATCATTACTTGTATTTTATGAGTAATGGTTGGTCCTCATTGTTTAGAAAGAAAAAAAAATTCTTTGATACTTTCTCTAACATAAATTTTATTACTAATATCAAATAAGTACAAATAAAAGAAAAATATAAAAACACACTATTTGCTGGGAGAGATAAAAATCTCTTGAAAAATCTTCCAAAAAAAGAGAGCATCAATTCAAGGAATGCACCTCAAATTAAGAAGGAGCATTAATGCAAATTGAGAAACCAAAAATTCAAAGCTCTACAATAATCCATCTCAAAGCCAAATAAAGCCGTTTAGGAAAAAACCAAATTTAGAAGAGAGTTCAACCTTGTGAAAACATAAATGCTCAATAGCCATGAAGAGGAACTAATTCTATGCTAGAACTCTAGCCTTCATATCCAAACATGTTTAGTAATGATGTTATAATAACGTTATTTAAAATTTTTGGAAATAAGTATAGGTAAAAAGGTATTGTAGAAATATATATTGTGTTGTGTTGTGTTGTTTAGATACACCTACCAAGCTCCCTTACATTAAAGGAGCTTAGATTCGCTTTCCTTTTAAGGCTAATCTAGACCCAATCCATATATATAAATCTGTTTTGTTTTTATCTTTTGTGTGAAAAGTTTCGATAGAAATGTAGAATAGTTGAGTCCTTTCAAAATAAACATTACATATTAATTATTAGTATTAAAAAAGAAAAAAAAAAAGAGAAACCTTTGAATTATTTTATTTTATTTTCTTGAAGTTCCAAACTCAAAAAGCCGAAACTACGTACAGCTTCAAGATCACATTTCCCTTTACCTTTCCCTCCTCATTTCCTTTTTCTCTTGCGACAATTCTCAGACTAAGAAACGAAGCCATGTCTTCCACTCGTAGTGGTCGTCATCATCGTCCCTCTTCATCTTCTCCTGTATCATCAAATTCATTGCTGAAGTCTATAAAGGAACCCCCACACAACTTTTTTCCCTCTAAGGACGAGTTCCTGAGACACGTGGCGGTGCTCGCCATCGCTTCCTCTGTCGCCGTTTGTTGCAACATCTTCTTCACTCTCATCAACCGCCAACCAAAGCCCTTCTGCGATTCCCACAACTCTCACTCCCCAGATTCTATCTCCGGTACTTACTTCATGATAAATTGTTACTTGGGTTTCTGTTTATTTACTTATTTTGGATGTAATGTTTAATCTTTGTGGGTGTTTTTCAATTCAATTGGTTAAACAATGTGATTGATTTCCTATATGAAGTTTTTGGAAATATATTAATTTGTTTATTTGATTAGTGGGTTATCACTCAAAAATTCATTTCTATGGAACAAAGTGAGAGATTTTTTGTTTAGTAGCATGATTATTGAGGCAAGCCGAGTTGCGTGGTAGGCTGTTTGAGGATCTGGACTTAGTTATCTTATATTCAAGCCTCTTATAGAGTACTAATAGTTTCAAGAATGTTGCTCCATGCCCAAGCAAATCTATATTGGCACTGTTTGCAGTTTTATGTGCTATCTGAAGAAGATTTTCATTAACTGGTGCATAAAAATACATATTTACACACAACAACAACAAAAACCAAGCCTTAGTTCCAAAACTTTGGTGTACAAGTTTGCAAAGTAGACTTTCGATGGGATATAGAACAACAAAAAAATGGGTCTAAATGCAACAGATGTGTGTTGCAACTTTCTTGAATTGTACTCATATAGTGTTATAAAAATAGGGTAAAACTTAGGTACAATTTCTTAGGTACAGTATGTTACGTTCCCCAATTGAATTCAAACTCATAACTGCATTGATTTTAATTGTTCTTGAAAAAAATATAACACTGATTGTGCTTTATTGGTCAATGCAACTATATTTTTGAATTTAATTGGGGAACCTAATGTACTTTATGTAAAGAATTGTACTTAAGTTTTGCTCAAAAAATAATATCTGGGTGTTCTACCATCTATCATATGCTTCAAAATAGTGGGATGAAGATCATGTCTTGAAGTTCCATCTACCATATAGGCCCTTGTTCCTTTAGGGCTGTATTACATTTGTATTCCTGCTTCATTTAATTGGTAGGACTCTCGTGCCTTTTCTATATAAACTCATGCTTGCATGCTTGTTTAGCCTGACCTCTAATCATGTTCTTGTTTAATATTTCCTGTTGTATAGTACCACTATCAATATTAAATACACTGGTCCTGAGAAATAGGTTCTAGTTTGATCTTTACTACTTCTATTAATGCTACATTTGAATCAATTTGGATAATTTACAGATTTCTGTGAGCCTTGTCCAAGTAACGGAGAATGTAACCAAGGCAAGTTGGAATGTGTTCGTGGTTATAGAAAGCATGGGAAGTTGTGTGTAGACGATGGAGATATTAATGAAACAGCTAAGAAACTTGTGTGTTCTAAGAAACTTATTCATTCTGGTACACTTATGTGGTTGGGATAGAAAAATGCTTAATTTAACTTTGAATATCATGTATGCCTTTCTAATTTGTAATTTATATATAATGAATTTGCAGTTGAAGTGGATAGAAATTCATCTTTGTGAAGCACAAGCTCAATTTTTATGCAATGGACTTGGGGCAGTTTGGGTCTGTCACCTTTGCGACCCTCTTAACTTCTTTGCAATTGTTTCTATACTAATGTTACATGTGTATGTCAGTGAATGCAAAATTCTTGAGTTTTGTTGCCCACATTTGTAGTTCTAACTCTATACCCATTGTTAGGTCAGAGAGGATGATATATGGAAGGAGTTTGATGGACATGATTTGGTGCAAAATGTTGGCTTGGACAATGGCACCTTTATGTATACAAAACAAAGGGCAATGGATGCTGTTGGTAGATTATTGGAGACAAGGACAGATCCTCATGGGTATACCATTCTATCTTCAATTCAGAAATCTTAAGATTTAATGAATGCTGCAGGACCTCAGGTTGGATGTTTTCTAATCATTTTATTCTATGTTTCTTTTCTTTTTATTTTAGGATCAAAGAGTTGAAGTGCCCTGACTCA